>JAWHQI010000402.1:0-727500 GCA_033032865.1 Dactylorhiza incarnata | reverse complement strand
CGTGATCAAGTACCGTACATTGGGAGACATGGCATGCCAACACAAAATGTGATGGCTGCTTGTGATTTCAACATGTGTTTCACGTTTGTTATGCCAGGTTGGGAAGGCTCTGCGCATGATAGCCGCATTTTCAATTATGCGCTTCGGGATCCCCGTTACAAATTTCCACATCCACCACCAGGTAATAAGATTTCTACTCCATTTTTTATACTTCTCACCTTTGAAGCATAACGAATTTTGATCCTGGTTTTCAGGAAAATATTACTTGGTGGACTCTGGGTATCCGCTACAAAGGGGATACTTGAAACCATATCCAGAGACACGTTATCATCTCCCGGACTTTGCTCGTGGCGGGCGTGCACCGGAAGGACGCCGAGAGATATTCAATCACGCGCACTCATCCCTTAGAAGTGTCATTGAAAGATCGTTCGGGATTTGGAAGAAAAAGTGGGTCATATTGCGTGATATGCCGAGCTACAGCTTCGCCAAACAAACAGATATTGTGATGGCGACAATGGCATTGCATAATTTTATTCGGAGGCACCCGTCGCGGAGGGATATTGATTTCAATGAGTTCGAGCAGGGAGGTGGTGATGAGGGGGTGAGCACATAAGGGCATCAAGTAGTTTGTCCTGATACAGCAGGCGGGGTAGATGAGATGATCACGTTGCGTGAAAATATAGCGCAACAGTTGTACACTTTTAGATCTTAGATGGTGAGATGAATTATTGGTATTTATATCTATTATAGTCAGTATTATCAAGATTGTGTATTTTATGGAAAAACAATTTTTTTTTCTAAAACTCCATTTAACCCAAACAAAATTTATAAAACTCTATTTCAATAAGCACTGAAAACTCCATTTCACACAAACAGTTTTTTAACAAAACTCCATTTCTCAGAAACAGCTCTTTTTCAAAACTCCATTTCTGATCAGCAACTTTTCATCAGCAACAGCCCAACCAAACGGACCCTTAGTGATTCAGGAATTTAGGTTGCAACCTGGTAAAAAGGCACGTTGCAACCTCTTCGGCTCTGTCCTTGTATTTGGACAGAATTTCTGGGCAGATTTTGGACCGGTTCAACTGAACCGGTCTTGGCGTGAAAAGTGTTTTATGGGTTGATATGAGGAGGAGTTAGGGTTGATTAAGATTATCTCTCTCTCCTTCTTTCTCCCGTTTGTGTACAGCCGCCTCCCCCTTTTCTCTTTCTCTCGTTCTTTTGGAGAGCCGTCGTCGGGGTGCGTGGAGGAGGGGCTGCCGGTGCTGTGTTGTCGCCGCCGGTTCGTGGAGGAGGTGCTGTCGCTGCAGTTTTGGAGTGCTGTCGCCGCCGCAGACTTGTTGTTGGAGAAGGAGAGGGCTGCTGCCCTTTGTGGAGGTTGTTGCCTCAGTTTGCCGCTGATTTGGAGAGTGTTGCGGACGCCGTTGCCGTTGCCGGAAAGAGGAGGTGTTTCCTTAGGTTTGCTTGGAGTTTTCTTCGCCGTTTTCAAAGACCACTTCGTATACGGATTAAGGTGTTCTCTTTCTCGTTTTCGCTTGCTATTTTGCTTGAAAAGAGAGTAGGGTTTTATCCTATTGTAGAGAAGTTGTGTGCTTAACTTTGTGGTGGGGAGAAGGTTGGATTTGTTTGTCAAATCCGGGTGGGCATTCTAGGTTTGGGCAAACCTAGATTATTGTTGTAATCCTTATTTATTATAGTGGATTTTGTTGTGCCGTGCCCCGTGGTTTTTGACCTTCAAGTGGTGAAGGTTTTCCACGTATATCTCTGTGTTGCTTGTGTTTGTTTCGTTGGCTTGTTTTTCTCAGGTTTTTGTTTGCTCTATTGATCGGTGGGAGACGTCGCTACGGGCGACCTTCATTCCCTACATCATTTTCGCAACAATATAGTTAGAATGCACCGAATCAAATGAAGTTATCGTGGGAGCGAAAGTAAAATAAGATAAATTGCGTACATCCATCAAAAAAATTTGTACTTTGAACTAATTAAAAAAAAATTACGCGAAAATTAAACCATGAAAATTTTCTCTTTAATAACAACCTTTGTATTTTGCAGGAAACTTGGAATAGAGCGTACTAAGACTACGTTTGGAATGGCAGAGGCGGTCGTGAAAGCGGTGATTATGAACCGTCATTCGTGGACGCCCGTCCTCACATAAGAAACTTCGTGCACTTTTATGTTTAAAACTAATTTTCTTTTCTTAGTGGGTCATAACCGTTGTCATTTCAAACATACATTCTATGACTGTAACATTTTTGTACAAGCACCGCGCCAAACAGAGCCAAAATCAGGCGAAGTTAACAGGAGAGTGACACTAAAATACGGTAAATTTTGTCCGTCCATCAGAAAAGCAATTCTAAATGATTTCAAATTAATTTTTTAAATAATTTTTTATTATTTTTATACTTAGAACTAATTAAAAAAAATTTAAAATAAGATGACCTAAAAATAAAACCATAAAATTTACTCTAATGATAACCATAAAATTTACTCCAATGAAGAACCGAATTGGATTGCTTACTGAAATTAGGACCGAATTAAATGCACTTTTTATGCGTTATATTTGGTTCAATATATAGTATTTATTATGTAATTTAGAACGCATTATCTGTTTGGGTTGAAGTTCTGATGATCTGATCACATAATTAATTAGCAGCATTGAGAAAATTTGAAGAACATTCGATCGATCTAGCCTAATATCGTCATTTGATTCGTCAAATATTTAATCCATTATATTTATAAAAAATCAGAAATACCTGGATACCATTGGGCGAGCCCCGAGAGCTAAGAACCCGGATCTGCGACTCCGTCTCCGGAATCAAACTCGGGTCGAAGATTCGAACTCCGACGATCCGCGGCGCATTCTTCAGAAGAAGAAACTTGTATGCGTCCTTATCGAGCGGGCTATGGAGGAAGAGATCCGCATTCGGGTACTCCAACAGCAAGTTCTTCACGATCGACGGCCCCGTGATCTCGAATCTCCGCGCGCCTCCCACCAAGCAGATTGCGATGCTAGATCGTCCCAGCCGCCGCTTCGTCTCCGGCGGAATCGGAAGATCCGAGTTCAGGTGGAGGCCGAGGAAGGATAATGACGGGAGAGATTTGAAATGGGGGAGAGAGAGGATCAGCGGATTGACGCTGCTGCGATGGTAGGAGAGGATGGTGATGAGCCCGAGGAGGGGTGAGAGGGAGAGGAGAAGGATGGGGAGAGGGTTGAGGATCGGGAATCGGCGGCCGCCGCCGGCGGAGAATCTTTCGGAGGTCATTGGGAGAGGAATGAGAAGAGGGCGGAGCTCGACCGGGGGAGCGTTTTTCTGAAGAAGTGAGAAGGAGATGGAAATGGATGGCGGGGTAACCGTTTTCGATACCATGCAGACGGATATGCCCTTGGACGTGGGGTGCTTTTTGTAAGACTGTTGATGGGGTATTTGGTCATTTCCCAGCAAGGCTAGAACCCGGTCGAGTTGTATGAAGTGTGGGCGCTGCCGGCCGTTGGATGGCGGTTCTAAACCGTTTACCGGCCGTGAAATAAAAAATGAAGAGAAATTATTTAACCATGCATATTACTATGGTTATATATATCGAAAGATTTGAGTGACGGCCGATTACTGTCAATGCCGTACATTGCGCATGGGGGAGGATCATGCACGTTAACCGTTGTTGTCGGGCTGTTGGCGCACGGGGCTGCATGGACCGTACAAGAAAAATATTAATTAGGAAGGAACTAAATTTTAAATTTTGTTGCTAAATCAAATTAGCATTAAATTTAGAAACAAAATAATTGTGTAGTTAATTTGAGCCTATCTAAATTTAGCAAGGAAATATTTCTTTTGTATTTTGTAATAAATTTTTAGCAAGGAAAATATTTAATATAATATAAAATATTTCTTTTGTATTTTGCTAATTATAATATGTAGGTAAAAAAATTCTATAATAAGAATGCAATGTAAAAAAAATTTATCAAAACATTAAAATAATATTTCATTCACTTTTAATCTCTCTATTTGCGTGACGGCCGAGTACTGTCAACGCCGCACTTCCTCATTGGGGAGGACCATGCACATCTACCATTGTTGCCGGGCTGTTGGCGCACGGGGCTGCATGTGGACCGTACAAGAAAAACATTAATTACGAAGGAGCTAAATTTTAAATTTTGTTGCTAAATCAAATTAGCAAGAAATTTAGTAACGAAATAATTTTGTAGTTAATTTGAGCCTATCTAAATTTAGCAAGGAAATATTTTTTTTTTGTATTTTGTCATAAATTTTTAGCAAGGAAAATATTTAATATAATATAATATATTTCTTTTGTACTTTCCTAATTATAATATGTAGGTAAAAAAAATTCTATAATAAGAATGCAATGTAAAAAAATTTATCAAAACATTAAAATAATATTTCATTCACTTTTAATCTCTGTTTACGTGACGGCCGAGTACTGTCAACGCCGCACATTGCGCATTGGGGAGGACCATGCACGTCTACCATTGTTACCGGGCTGTTGGCGCACGGGGCTGCATGGACCGTACAAGAAAAACATTAATTAGGAAGGAGCTAAATTTTAAATTTTGTTGCTAAATAAAATTAGCAAGAAATTTAGAAACGAAATAATTTTGTAGTTAATTTGAGCATATCTAAATTTAGCAAGAAATATTTTTTTTGTATTTTGTCATAAATTTTTAGCAAGGAAAATATTTAATATAATATAATATATTTCTTTTGTATTTTGCTAATTATAATATGTAGGTAAAAAAAATTCTATAATAAGAATGCAATGTAAAAAAAATTTATCAAAACATTAAAATAATATTTCATTCACTTTTAATCTCTCTATTTGCGTGACGCCGCACATTGCGCATTGAGGAGGACCATGCACGTCTACCATTGTTGTCGGGCTGTTGGCGCACGGGGCTGCATGGACAGTACAAGAAAAACATTAATTAGGAATGAGCTAAATTTTAAATTTTGTTGCTAAATCAAATTAGCAAGAAATTTCAAAACGAAATAATTTTGTAGTTAATTTGAGCCTATCTAAATTTAGTAAGGAAATATTTTTTTATATTTTGTAATAAATTTTTAGCAAGAAAAATATTTAATATAATATTTTATTCGAACATATTTTATTCCAATACATATTTTATTCGACCATTATTTTAATTATTTTTTTACTTTATATTATTACAAATTTGTATAAAAATTAATTAACAAATAAAATTTATTGGACAACTCAAATGAATTCGAAGGTGTTAGCACAAAATAATTATATTATCTCATACATATAATTTCTTTAATAACAAATATTTATTAAAAAAAATATTAGAAAAATACATTTTTGGACTCCTTTTATGAATAGAATGCTAGCATCAAGTGCATCGGATTGGCTCCGTTTGGGGCGACATTTTTGCTCTAGCGAGTTTGGACAAAAATCACAATTATGAAATGTAAATGTTTGTTTAACAGACAGTGATTATGAATTAGTATTGAGCATAAAAGTGGATGAAATTGCTTAGGTGAGGTCGGGCAGCCACGAATTACAATTCAAAATTACCATGTTCACGATGCCACCACCGAGCCAAACGGAGCCGTTTATCAATAGTCGTAGATATAAGCACAGTGGGCCCGACCTGGGACGGCCAGTGCCCGGTTTCCGCACCGAACAAGACCCTTCTTTCAAAGAAGGGGGCCAGGCCCGGTTGGAATAAAGCCCGGGCCAAAAGGCTGGGCCCGTCCTGAATAAAGCCCGGGCCCAGTGGGACTTTTTTTTACATACCTTTAAAGAGAAAAACAGCAAAATAAAATAAAATAAAAATGAGAAATAAGGAACAAACTCCTGGCCTAAACCTATTTGCTTAAATTTGACCAAAATATTCATCCTATAATTACCTAACCCATTATGAACCCAAATGCATCCTAGGTTGTTTGACCAGGTTCTAGGTCAACCTCAAACCTATACTTTTTTATCTGTAATGCTCCGTCCTATCCCGAGTCAGAGTTGGCATCCACCAATTCAATCCCTCCAGTCAATTCTCAATAAAAACAAGTTTCAGGATTGACACGTCCTGATCCGACCCAAACCGACCCAAACTCAACACCTGAAAATGACCATTTAAACCTTTATATAAAGGCCATTCTGCAAGAGAATTTACAGAACACTTATGCTTAGCAACAAAGCAACACCTGAAAATGACCTGATGTTGCCATCCCTTTCAAAGGAGAACCATCCTTTTCAAAGGACCCCCTTTTTCCTATAAATATTCAATATAACTTATAACTACGTTCTAATATCGGTTTGAGCGTAATTTAAACTAAAATCGAAGTAATTTCGCTCGAATATCACCAATGTATACATAATCATATAGTTTACTTCACTATTAGAGATCTTTCTCAAGAAATATAATTATATGCACAGGGAAAAAAAGATCAGACAAAGCACTTTGACTTTGTACAAACCACAAGCCGAGCAAGAACACTTATTCCACCTTACTTGCATCTGTAAAATCTCCCACTCATCAGAAACTTACAATCTTTCTCAGAAAAAAATGTCAGTTTGCTTCGACTGAGCTTTGAGATCCTTGAGCTTCTTCAGTATGTTTGTGAAGTAATCCTGCAGATACCTTTCCAAGGTGATAATGTCCTTCGAATCGACACCGAGAAGGCTGTACGTGTCGTTCATCGGGGAGGAGAACACGATGTCGCTCGATAGCACCTGAATTGACTCCCAAATATGAGATGTTTTTAACGCTTAGGATGTTTTGCGGTATGCCCGACCATTGGGCGACCAAACGGCGGGTCAAAGGGGGCCTAAATAATTTAAAAGTGGTGATAGAAACTAAGAAAAGCAGCAAAGAGGAATAAATAAGCTTTACTTATGAAGCAAGGCAATACTATGAGGAAATTAAATGATGAGTGGCTGCAACAATGGAATTGTCACCTCTGAAAATGCCAACCTATCTGCTACATCATTTGTCCATTGGAAAAGGCGGGTAAGTTGGCGGGTAAATTTTAAAACTGAAACGGGGACAGTGGTTACATTTGCATCTTGCCCTGCAAGTCTCTCGCACAATGTTATCACCTGAAATATTAGAGAAAATGAGAACAGGAAAAAAGCATATTACTAGGTTGCTCAAAAATTAGATCGACTTTTTATCTCGGATTGAAGTCAACAAGCTTACAAAGAAGACAAACACTGCACCGAACAAACTTAAATTGAGGTAAGCATGGATCGAATCGAGCTAACTCGAGATTAAAATGCACTCACACACACACACATATATATATTTTTATTTATTTATGTGTACATGAGTATAAATGTATATATATATAGGACTGTTTTGGTTTGGTCCAGATCTGGACCGGTTCACTTGAACCGGTCTAGGGCTCCTTTGTAAGCTTCACTTAGGAGCAGCCGGTCCTTGACGAATCCATTCTGATCCCGATCGAGAGAGGGAGCAGCGGCGAAACAGCGAGAGGAGGGGTCGATCTTGGAAGCATTTTGAAGCAGCGATCTCGGCGATCCCTTGGGGGGTCGATCTTGGATGTGTCATCGACGTCCGTGGAGAAGAGGCGACACCTCCGGTTGGCAGCGGCCCAGGCGAGGAGCAAGGAGATCGTCCTGCTGTGCTGAGAAGAGGGTTGGTTCTCTAGCCCTAAGGTCAGGGCCGGCTGCAGAAGGAGAGGAACTTCCTCCTACATATTCCAGTACTTCTCCGGCTACGATTCGTAGCCGAGGTTTTGCACTTCTCTTCTCTCACACCCTAAATCTCCTGTTGTATTTTTCATGGTATTCTAGGGGAGCTTTGCGGTATTAGTCAAGTAGTGGCTAAGCAAGCTCGCTAGTCTCTGTGATGAATGTTTGTAGGGGTGCTTCGTAGTATTGGCCGGTAGAGGGTCAAGCGGAGCACGTAGTCCTCTCTCTTTTCTATTGCACTGTATTATTGTGGTGGCAGGTTGCTTGGGTTTTATTCCCCATGAGGGTTTCCCAAGCTTGTTAAATATAAAGCTAATTGTGAAATTGTGTTTGCCGCTGCGATTGTTCTTGCTTCAGTTTACCCGCAATCCTAACAAAGTGGTATCAGAGCCAGGTTCAGGACGAGCGATTGATTTATTCGGGTTTGCGGTCTAGTGCGGTAGGTGACGACCATCGGTCCGCTCCCTATCCTCTGTGATCACAATCTTTGAAACAATCAGCTCTAAGATCAGTGGAAGGATTTGCGGGTACTCAGCTTGAGTGGGAGCAGTCAGCCAGCCATGGAAGAGGGGAAGGTGAAAATTGACAAGTTCGATGGGAAGAACTTTGGGTTTTGGAAAATGCAGATGGAGGACTATCTGTATCAGCGGGATCTTTATTTGCCCCTTGGAGGGAAGAAAGAAAAGCCGGAAGACATGGACGACAAGAAGTGGGAGGTGTTGGATCGCAAAGCTCTTG
Source organism: Dactylorhiza incarnata (assembly GCA_033032865.1). Lineage (NCBI taxonomy): Eukaryota > Viridiplantae > Streptophyta > Magnoliopsida > Asparagales > Orchidaceae > Dactylorhiza > Dactylorhiza incarnata. Next base: position 719,079 of record JAWHQI010000402.1, on the reverse strand, counting down.
GGGCGATTAGACTCACTTTGTCGTCATCCGTAGCCTTCAACATATCCAAGGAGAAGACTACAGAAGATGTCATGGCAGCTCTGATGCGGATGTATGAGAAGCCCTCTGCATCAAACAAGGTATTCCTTATGAGACGATTACTGAATATGCAGAAGACTGAAGGAAAATCTATGACTGAGCATTTGAATGACTTCAATGCCATCACGGGTCAGCTAGAATCAGTTGGACTGACATTTGAGAATGAGATGTTAGCTGTGTTGATTTTGTCAAGCCTACCTGACAGTTGGGATAGTCTTGTTATGGCAGTTAGCAACTCATCTGGATCCAATCCCTTAAAATTTGAGGATGTGGTCGGTGTTCTCTTGAGTGAGGACACAAGGAGGAGGAACAACTCAACTGGCAGCAGTTCCGGTGGTGCCCTTAATGTTGGAGAACGGGGAAGGTCTTCAAAAAGAGGTGACACCAAATGGAAGGGACGATCTAAGTCCAAGAGAAGTCAATCAAGAGGTGCAGTGGTATGTTGGAACTGCCAAAAGAAAGGTCATGTGAAGCGCGATTGCAAGGCGCCGAAGAAAGAAAAAGAGAAGGGTGATAAGGAGTCAGTGAATCTGACTATGCAGGATGAATCATCCGATGATGCCTTAGTTCTTTCATGTACTACAAGATGTGATTCATGGGTTCTTGATTCAGGTGCATCATTTCATGCCACCTCCAACCGTCAGTCTTTCTTAAGCTATGAGAAGGGAAACTTTGGCAAAGTATATCTGGGTGATGATGAGCCATGTGAGATAGTTGGAAGGGGGGAAGTGAACATATGTCTTGCTGATGGGTCTACCTTGAAATTAAAACAAGTGAGACATGTTCCCAAGTTGGCCAGAAACCTTGTATCTGTGAGTCAACTTTCTGATGAAGGGTGCATCACTATGTTTGGTAGTGATTCATGGAAGGTCAGCAAGGGATCCATGGTCATGGCAAAGGGAAAGAGAGAGGGCACTCTCTATCTGATATCTACTGAAAGAAAATATCAGTGTTGCTACTTCAAAGGTTGATGCCAATGTTTGGCACCAACGACTTGGGCACATGAGTGAGAAGGGCATGAAGGTGTTGGCTACAAAAGGAAAGTTGGATGGACTATTCTCAGTTGACTTACCTTTCTGTGAAGGATGTGTCTTTGGAAAGCAAAAGAAAGTGAGCTTTTCAAAAGGAAAGAGAACTCTGAAACCAAACAAGTTGGATCTTGTTCATACAGATGTGTGGGGACCTTCAAATGTGCACTCTATTAGTGGCTCTCAGTACTATGTCACATTCATCGATGACTCTATCAGGAAGCTTTGGGTCTACTTTCTAAAAAACAAATCTGATGTCTTTGATGTTTTCAAGAAGTGGAAAAGCTTGGTAGAAACTGAAACAGGTTTAAAGTTGAAGTGTCTAAGATCTGATAATGGTGGCGAGTACTGCAGTAAAGAGTTTGAAGAATATTGTGCTATGAATGGCATTAGAAGGGAGAAGACTGTCCCAGGCACACCACAACAAAATGGTGTGGCAGAACGTATGAACAGGACTATAGCTGAACGTGCTAGGAGCATGAGGTTGAATGCAGGTTTGCCAAAGAAGTTCTGGGCTGAAGCGGTTAATACAACCGCTTACTTGATCAATAGAGGCCCATCAACGGCCATTGATTGCAGGTTGCCCGAAGAAGTTTGGTCCGGAAAGCAAGTGAATCTTTCACACTTGCGGATATTTGGGTGCACCGCTTATGCTCATGTAGATGCTGAAAGCAGATCAAAGTTGGATCCAAAATCTAAGATATGCACTCTCTTGGGGTATGGTGGTCCTAGCTTTGGCTACAAGCTATGGGACAATGTGAGCCTGAAGGCCTTTAGGAGCAGGAATGTGATCTTTAATGAGAATATGATGTATAAAGATCATTCCAAGGAACAAGACAAGCATGAGGAGCCTATGTCTGTTGAACTTGATGACACTGCAAGCGAGCCGATTGGTCATGGATCTGAGTGTGTTGGTGAAGACATTGAGCATGCCGACACTCATGGAGAGATTGATGTGGAGCCCATTACTCCACCCATTGCATCCCGACGTCCCAGACGGACTATCACTGCTCCAGCTCGTTACTCTCCATCTCTTTACTACCTTCTTCTAACTGATAATGGAGAACCCAGTTGTTATGAAGAAGCCACACAAGTTGCTGAGAAGGATGAGTGGAAGAGTGCTATGGATGATGAGATGGATTTGCTATCTATTAATCAAACTTGGGATTTGGTTAAGCTTCCAACTGGGAAGAAAGCCATTCAAAATAAATGGCTATACAGGTTGAAGCATGAGCATGATGGGTCATATAGGTATAAAGCTAGACTTGTTGTGAAGGGGTTCCAACAGAAGGCAGGAATCGACTTCACTGAGATTTTCTCTCCTGTGGTGAAGCTATCTACTATTAGGACTGTTCTAAGTATTGTTGCTGCCGAGGATCTCCACTTAGAACAGTTGGATGTAAAAACGGCATTCCTTCATGGTGACTTGGAGGAAGACATTTATATGCTTCAACCACAAGGCTATATAAAAGCAGGAAAGGAAAATTTGGTGTGCAAGTTGAAGAAGAGCCTTTATGGGCTCAAACAGGCACCAAGACAGTGGTATATGAAGTTTGACAGGTTCATGCGGAAGAACGAGTACACTCGTTGTCATTCAGACCATTGTTGCTACTTTAGGAAGCTGAAGGGTTCCTACATCATATTGCTTTTATATGTTGATGATATGTTAGTGGCAAGTTCTAACATGGAGGAGATTAAACAGTTGAAGAGGCAAATGGCAAAAGAATTCTCTATGAAGGATTTGGGTCCCGCAAAACAAATCCTAGGATTGAGGATTGAAAGAGACAGGTTGAATAGAGTTTTGAAGTTGTGTCAGATGGACTACATTCAGAAGGTGTTGAAAAGGTTCAACATGGAAAATGTCAAGCCTGTAGCTACCCCTTTAGCTGGTCACTTCAGGAATCTCTCCAAAAGGGACAGTCCAAAGTCTCATAGCGAGAGTGAGAAAATGGCGAAGGTTCCATATGCATCTGCTGTGGGGAGCCTCATGTATGCCATGATTTGCACCAGACCCGACATTGCCCAAGCAGTGGGAGTTGTGAGCAGATATATGTCTGATCCAGGTCAAGAGCATTGGAATGCTGTCAAGTGGATAATGAGATATCTTGCGGGCACTAAGGATATGGTATTGTGTTACTCGGGCACAAAAGTTCACTTGCAGGGATATGTTGACTCTGATTTAGCTGGAGAGATTGATGACAGTAAGAGCACCACTGGCTATGTGTTTACTCTTGGGAGTGCTGCTATTACTTGGATGTCAAGGTTACAAAAGGTTGTTGCCCTGTCAACAACGGAAGCTGAATATATTGCTGCATCTGAGGCCAGCAAGGAGTTGATATGGCTGCAGGGTCTACTGAAGGAGCTCGGTTCTGAGCAAGTTGGTTGCAGCCTATTCAGTGACAGTCAGAGTGGCATTCACTTGCCTAAAAATTCAGCCTTTCATTCTAGAACCAAGCACATCCGACATCGATATCATCACATGCGTTCCTTGATTGAAGAGGGCACATTCAGATTGGAGAAAATACATACGGATGACAACCCAGCTGACATGTTCACAAAGATTGTACCCGGAGAGAAAATGGAGTTTTGCTCAAACTCCATTGGGTTGATTGCCACTAGATAACTAGTGTTGCCACCATGATTTGCAGTGCAAAAGTGCTGTACGTGAGAGGATCAGTCCCAAGTGGGAGATTGTTTTGGTTTGGTCCAGATCTGGACCGGTTCACTTGAACCGGTCTAGGGCTCCTTTGTAAGCTTCACTTAGGAGCAGCCGGTCCTTGACGAATCCATTCTGATCCCGATCGAGAGAGGGAGCAGCGGCGAAACAGCGAGAGGAGGGGTCGATCTTGGAAGCGTTTTGAAGCAGCGATCTCGGCGATCCCTTGGGGGGTCGATCTTGGATGTGTCATCGACGTCCGTGGAGAAGAGGCGACACCTCCGGTTGGCAGCGGCCCAGGCGAGGAGCAAGGAGATCGTCCTGCTGTGCTGAGAAGAGGGTTGGTTCTCTAGCCCTAAGGTCAGGGCCGGCTGCAGAAGGAGGAGAGGAACTTCCTCCTACATATTCCAGTACTTCTCCGGCTACGATTCGTAGCCGAGGTTTTGCACTTCTCTTCTCTCACACCCTAAATCTCCTGTTGTATTTTTCATGGTATTCTAGGGGAGCTTTGCGGTATTAGTCAAGTAGTGGCTAAGCAAGCTCGCTAGTCTCTGTGATGAATGTTTGTAGGGGTGCTTCGTAGTATTGGCCGGTAGAGGGTCAAGCGGAGCACGTAGTCCTCTCTCTTTTCTATTGCACTGTATTATTGTGGTGGCAGGTTGCTTGGGTTTTATTCCCCATGAGGGTTTCCCAAGCTTGTTAAATATAAAGCTAATTGTGAAATTGTGTTTGCCGCTGCGATTGTTCTTGCTTCAGTTTACCCGCAATCCTAACAAGGACCATTTACCGGGACCTCCCCTCTAACTTTGCTAAATTACTGAGAGCACCCCTCTTATTTTCGAAATTACAAAAAACTCCCTTATAAGTTAGCATAATTACAAAAACTTCCCTTGAAGTTTTAATATATGCATGCATGTATAAATGTATATATGTGTGCGTGCGTCTCTCTCTCTCTCTCTCCATATATATATATATACATACACTATTAATTACTCAAACTTCTCATAGGAGTTGGCATAATTAGAGGTTGCACTCTTCTATCTTTTGAAATTACAAAGGAGGCTTTTGTGCATCCATGGTATGAAATATAAACTTATACGAGAGGTTTTTATAATTTCAAAGGATAAATAGATGCAACCTCTAATTTAGTATACTTACAAGGAAGGTCCCGGTAAGTATGCTAAATTATATATACATATACGTATATAGATAGATCTCTCTCTCTCTCTCTCTCATCTATATATAAATATATATATACATTTAACTACTATATACAAGAAGTTGCCTTTGGTGCAACATTCAAAATTGCCAAATATAGCCTCATTCTTTTATTCCAATGACTTAATATTTATTATGAAAAAAATGGAAATTCATAAAATATAATGGCTATTTGTGTAATTACACTATATCCTATAATAAAAATAATGATGGAAATTCATAAAATCCAAAAAATGTTTAGTAGACCTCCTACACATACTATGGTAGGTTATCATTAGACCTACTTTAAAATGTTTTTTTGTTAAAATATAAATGTTTTTGAAAAAAATGATTATAAAATATTAATTAGAATTTTTGTGCGGTCATTTTGAGTACTCATATGTATATGTTCCGCCGGGGGCGGGCGGGTACTATCGCGCATGACAGTAGGGACGGAGCCCCGTGCCTGTCACTCGTGTATATATATATATAAGTATATATATCTATATATAAGTATATATATTTATACATAGGTATTATATATATATACATATATGTATTAATATATAAATTTATGCATACATACATATGTACAAGAATATAAATTTTTACATACGTATGTGTGGTACATATATATATTTATGCATAGATACATAAATTTTATACATGCATATATATTTATATACATACATGCAAATATATTTAATGAATGCATGCTTCTATATATTTATATATGTACCCATGTATGCATGTTGGCCTAAGAAATTGAGTCATGTCGATTTTTTACCTGAGACGGATAAAAATCTACCTGAGCCAGGCTATAATCATACCTGGCTCAGCTCAAGATTAGGATTCAATAAAGTGATATGAACTATCTATACATCTCAACATAAGCCTTACGAAAATGGGAATTCTGTTGTTGTTTGAATGACAGTCTATTGATAATCCACAAAATAAAACTCCAGGGAAATTACTGCCTTCCTAAAATTCTCTTCATAGCACAGCTCTAAACTCACAGGTTTATGCTACATTCAAAATACATGCCTAGCTTCTAGGGCTGTTACGGTGGCTCGGAGATAAAAAAATTGCTTGAAAGTCGGCTTAATTTTGACTACAGGTCGAAGCTCGGCTCATATTTTGTTCGGGCCAGCCTCAGATCGGATGGAACAGGATAGAACAAGGTTTGGAATGAAAGAAAAATTTGACAAAAATATTATGCACAGTATTATTAAAAATGTGCTTCTTTAGTTTGATTTTTAGTGATGTGCGCGTTCCTCAAACGAATTGATGTCAATCTTACTCCACCTCTTTAGGTAGTGGTTATTTCTATTTCCGTTTTTTTTAAAAAAATCCAAGTACCAATTAATTTCGAGCTAGCTCAAAATTGGATCGTTAACAGCCCTACTGGCTCCAAAGACTTAAAAAAAAAGATCTACAGATTTCTCTTGTAGTAAACAGATCATTGTTCTAGGATACCACCAGCTAAGAGCATGAAAGCGTTTAACTATGTCATAGGACTGCAAAAATGGACATTCAACAAGATAAGACATTTTATAAGGCAGTAAGGGCAATTTGTGTAATATGATTGACATTTATACCTCCTGAGTTGTCCACGCACGGGGTCCGGCAAAAGTTAGAAGTTTCTGGTTAACTTTCTCGTTACGCATGGATATCAGAGTCAGCCGAGCTATGTCCTGCAATAACCTCACAGTTGTTTTTGAAATTTTCAAAAACTGCAATTTCCCAGTAAATAAGAGCTGAATTTGCCAGAGAATCACGAGTTCTGTCGAAAAAAACACCCAACAATTTTGAACTTAACCTGTGTGTCCATGTAAGCTATTCGTGTGGGAGCATCGGTCCCCCATACTGACTTCTCCTCTAGTATAGGAACGGCATATTGTCCAATTAGGCCCTTTTGAAATTGCAATAATAATATATGTCAGAAAATAATTCAAAAACGAAGCCTAGAAAATACTGCTACTACTGAAAGTGTGGAAAATGATTGAATCTCTCTAGAGGGAGGTGAATAATAAAAATATTTCACAGAAAACTTTATCTTATATCTAATTACTAAGCATCACAAAAATAGTAAAGCAAGAATAAAATGCAGCTAAACTATAGAGTAGAGACACAAGAAGATTTGTAGTGGTTCCCCAAATTTGGGTACTCACTCTTCCACATTAGGTGAGAATTCACTGCCTATCACAAGGCCGGAATCTTTTTTCACAGGGTACTCTTAAAACCTCAATGTCTATCACAAGACCAGGGTTTTTTTTCCATAGGAGACTCTTAAAATCTCAATGAAGCCTTTTAAAGTGGGACTCTCTGAACCGTTTTACAATTAGTAGTTTTTTGTCCAGAATGAAGAAGCTTCACAAAGAATGAAGACTTATATTACAGTGAAACAATAGTGTGGATTCCTGCTAGAAGATCAACAATCTCTTCTTCACTTTTCTCCGTGTACAGAATATTTCTCTTCTATTTATCTGAGTCTGTTGGAATTAATCTTGTTTGATGTGCGTTAATGGTGGAAATTTATTAGGAGGTTTCCGAATAATAAGGAATATCAATAGTTTCCTTGTAACTTGTTGAGGTTACCTGGAATACCATTAGTTCTTGTAACATGTACCCATTAATAGAGGATACCAAGAGTTATTTTGTATTTATGTGTATTTATGTATTTTTGGCTATAAATATAGCCTATTGTGGTAATGAAAAGCATCTGAGAGAAAAGCTTTACCAATTTTCTTCGTCTCATCTTGATTGTTATAATTTACATTTGGTATCAGAGCAATGGTGAGGAGTGGAGAATTGTCCGACACGGCAACATCGAAGTTCTCGATGAAGGATGGGTCGATGACCATCCATTATCCTTTACTGATGAAGGATAACTACTCGTCGTGGGCATTGAAGATGCGGATTTTCATGGGCGTGAATGGAGTTTGGGATGCGATCGAACCAACAACTCAAGATGAGGCGGTAGATAGCAAGAAGGATTCGATGGCGTTAGCCGCCATCTATCAAAGTATTAGCGAGGAGACACTGATGCTGATCTCGGAGAAGAAAACGGCCAAAGAAGCATGGGAGATGCTAAAGACAATGCACGTGGGCGTGGAGCGCGTCCGAGAAGCAAAAATTCAAACCCTATGATGGGAGTTTGAATGTCTTCGCATGGGTGATGCGGAGACGGTTGATGACTTTGCTATGAAGTTGACAACTAATGTCAACAGGATCCGTGCATTGGGAGACCAGGTCGAAGAGACCTATGTCGTCCGGAAGCTTCTCCGTGTCGTTCCCGAAAATTCCTGCAAATCGTGTCTACGATGGAACAATTCGGGGACTTGAAGACCATGACCTTGGAGGAGGTCATTGGGTCTCTGAAGGCCCATGAAGAATGACTCTCTAGTCATCGAAGCCTTACCAATGAGAAGATGGAGGAGAGGGTTCTACTAACGGAATCTGAATGGAAGGCAAAATACGATGCTACATCAAGCTCGTCAACAGGACGAGGTGGTGGGCGTCATTTTCATGGACGAGGTCGTGGTCGTGGCCGTGGACGCAATGATGGGCGTGGTGATGGATCAACTCATCAAAAGCAGACTCGGGACAAAAGCCAACTCCAATGTTACAGGTGTAGCATGTTCGGGCACTTTGCACACGAGTGTCGTTCCGAGATGACCGGAGACAAAGCCCACTTTGCAAAGCGGGATGATGATGCGCCAACGCTTCTCAAAGCCGAGTTATGTGAACTCGGACATTCAGAGGAGCGTGAGGATGTACTGATGCTCAACGAGGAGAAGGTGATGTCAAACCTTCATGAAGCTGAAGCGTGGTACCTCGATACCGGGGCTAGCAATCATATGACGGGTTGTAAGGAGAAATTCAACTACCTAGATGAAAGCGTCAAGGGGAACGTAAAGTTTGGTGATGAATCCGTCGTCAATATCTGTGGGCGTGGAACTATCTTGTTCCAATGTCAAAATGGGCAACATCTCACGTTGTCTGATGTCTACTATATCCCGAAGCTCCGAAGCAACATCGTGTCCATTGGACAACTTGATGAACACGGATGTGCCAGCACAATAAAGGATGGCTTTCTCCAGATCTTCGACAACACGGGGAGGCTATTGGCTAAAGTGAAGCGAAGTCGAAACAGGTTGTACGTTCTCGATCTTAGCTTTGCCCAACCTGTGTGCTTGTTGGTGAACCTCAAGGAGGAGTCGTGGCTATGGCATGCACGCTACGGTCACTTGAACTTTCCGGCGCTAAGGAGCTTAGCGCACAAGGAGATGGTTGAAGGCATGCCGGTCTTGGGGCAACAAGATCAACTGTGTGATGGATGCTTGGTTGGAAAGCAACACCGCACGCCATTTCCATCCTCCTCGACGTATCGTGCGGAGAAGCCCCTTCAACTTATTCACGTTGATCTCTGTGGACCGATCACACCGGCAACTCCGGGAGGTAACCAATATTTTCTGCTATGCGTAGATGATTTCAGTCGTTACATGTGGATCAGTCTTATCAAAAGCAAGGATGAGGTTTTTAATGCCTTTAAGAAGATCAAATCACTAGCGGAGATGGAGGCCGACCTAAGGTTGAAAATGTTGCGGACGGATCGAGGAGGGGAGTTCACCTCAAAGGACTTCTCCAGTTATTGTGAAGGACTGGGCATCAAAAGGCAACTCACGACACCATATTCGCCGCAACAAAATGGTGTTATGGAGCGGAGGAATCAGTCTATCATTGAGATGGCAAGGAGCGTGTTGAAGAGCAAGAACATGCCCTCGTTCTTTTGGGGAGAAGCGGTGTATACGACCGTCCATATCCTCAACCGTGCACCGACGAAGAGTCTCGAAGGGATGACACCATATGAAGCTTGGTGTGGGGCGGAAGCCGAAGGTCCACTACCTTCGTGTCTTTGGATGCGTTGCGCAAATGAAAAACGTGCAACCTCACTTGAAGAAGCTGGAGGATCGCAGCAATTCTATGGTGTTTCTCGGCTATGAAGATGGGTCCAAAGCCTACCGGTTGTATGATCTGGTACACAATAAGTTGCATGTTAGTCGGGACGTGCGTTTCGAGGAGGACAGAGCATGGTGTTAGGAGCAAGAACCACGCGAGCACAATGAGGAGGAGAGTAATTCACGGCCCGTGGGATCGTTCATTGTGCTTGGTTACGATGAAGACGGAGCCCCCGAAGGAGCCCCAGAAAATCGCGAAGATCGCCGCGAAACTGCACCAGCTACCGACTCCACCGGTCGCCCAGCATCAGTGGTCGGTCACCCACTTTCGGACGATTCCTGTCCGGAAACTCCGGAACTCCTACCTCATCCATGGTGCCACGAAAGTATCGTTCCCTCGAAGATATCTACCAACAAGGAGAAGAAGATGAAGATATACTCTTAATGACTGCAGATGAGCCTGCAAGTCATATTGAAGCCGAGCAACATGAATGTTGGAGGCTTGCGACGAGGGAAGAGCTTGAGTCCATTGTTAGAAACAACACCTGGGAGTTAGTACACCTACCAGCTGGGCATAAACCTATCGGACTTAGATGGGTTTACAAGGTGAATAAGGACTCCAGAGGAGCGGTAATTAAACATAAGGCCCGGTTCGTCGCGAAGGGATATGTTCAGCGCCCAGGGGTGGACTTTAATGAAGTCTTTGAACCGGTGGCGAGTATAAACAACAGCGAGGCTTGAAACCGTGAAGTTAATCTTGGCTTTAGCAGCGCAAAGAGAATGGGAGGTACATCAATTGGATGTCAAATCAGTCTTCCTCAACGGTGACCTTATCGAGGAGGTATACGTCTCTCAACCTCCTGGCTTCGTTAAAGAAAGAAATGAGCAAAAGGTACTCAAGTTGAGGAAAGCTCTCTATGGACTGCGCCAAGCTCCGCGAGCTTGGAACTCAAAGTTGGACAAGAGCCTCACCACTCTTGGCTTCGAGAGATGCCCACAAGAACATGCGGTCTACAAAAGGAGCGTGGGGAGCTCTACCTTGCTAGTTGGGGTGTATGTCGATGATCTTATCATAACGGGGTCAAATGTCGCCGATGTAGCAGAGTTCAAGACTCAAATGAAGCAGCTTTTTTCTATGAGTGATCTTGGGCTCCTAAGCTACTACCTTGGGATTGAAGTGGAGCAATCATCACAAGGGACCTCGCTGTGTCAATCAGCTTATGCAGCTAGTATTCTTGACAAGAATGGGATGGCGGAATGCAACTCGTGTCAGATCCCTATGGAAGCAAGGCTCAAACTCAGTAAAGTGAGTCCTAATCCCCCTATTGATGCCACCAACTATAGGAGCATAGTTGAAATGTTGAGATACCTCGTGCACACAAGGCCGGACATTTCGTATGCGGTTAGAATAGTGAGCCGCTACATGGAGGCACCAACCACACAACACATGGCAGCTGTGAAACAAATTCTTCGATACTTGCAGGGCACTTTGTGCCTCGGTTGCTTCTATGCAAAAGGGAAGGAAGAAGATCTACATTTCGTTGGCTACAGTGATGCCGATCTTGCCGGGGATGTGGATGATCGAAAGAGCACCACGGGGTGTTTTTACTTCCTCGGCTCTAGCATAATTAGTTGGGCCTCACGCAAGCAAAAGATTGTGGCATTATCTTCTTGTGAGGCCGAGTATATCGCAGCCGCAACCGCAACCCAACAAGGAGTATGACTTGGGCAGTTACTAGCAGACTTGGTGAAGATGGATTTAGTCAAAGTCACTCTGAAGGTGGACAACAAATCCGCAATCTCGCTTTGCAAGAATCAAGTCTACCATGACACAGAAGCAAGCACATTGACACGAGATATCACTATATTCGTGTGTTGACCAAAAGAAGATTGCAGTGGAACACGTCAGCACGAAAGATCAGCTCGCTGATATTTTGACCAAACCACTTGGACGAGTCAAGTTCTTAGAGTTGCGTCAAAAGATTGGACTGTAAGGAACAAAAACGACAACAAGATTAAAGGGGTGAATGTTGGAATTAATCTTGTTTGATGTGTGTTAATGGTGAAAATTTATTAGGAGGTTTCCGAATAATAAGGAATATCAATAGTTTCCTTGTAACTTGTGGAGGTTACCTGGAATACCATTAGTTCTTGTAAAATGTACCCATTAATAGGGGATACCAAGAGTTATTTTGTATTTATGTGTATTTATGTATTTTTGGCTATAAATATAGCCTATTGTGGTAATGAAAAGCATCTGAGAGAAAAGCTTTACCAATTTTCTTCGTCTCATCTTGATTGTTATAATTTACAGAGTCTTATTGTATGTGTTAAAATAAATTTACTTAGGGTTTCTATCTTCAACTCTTTTATATGACCTATCAATCTTCCATCAACAGGAGTAACTTCTTTGGAAGGTTGAATGAATCTTGAGAATGAGTGATACTCTCGTTCATTGAAAAGGCCTCTATTTGATATCTTTAGTAAATACAAACGGCTATCCAGCAAGGGCTCTTTCTTCGTATTTCAAGCATATTCGAGGATCGGCGACCGGTCGATCTCAGATCACCGGTCAACGATCTCAAATTGCTTGAGCTTTCTCAGATTGACAAAGTCGATACCGATTAGAAGAATCGGTCACCAATCGGATTCTTCGGTTTTCAATCACTGGTCGACAAATGCAGATTTCGACCAGCTATCTATATCACAGAACATACATCATCAAACTTTTGCTTCGGTTACCGGTCGACAAACATCTTCTATTACCGGTCGCCAGTCACCGGTCGATGATCACCAATTGTTGAACACTGATCGCTGAATTCCGGTCGCTGAACGTGCTTCAACTTGAACTTTTGAATTGCTTCATTATGTTTAGCTGTTTCTGTCCATTCTTCTTAATCTTCAGAGACTCGACAAAAAATAAAATGCATAGAGAATATCACAGTCCTTCTAATACATCAATTCTAAGGGCTCTACAAATTATTATCACATTTACATGGATAACCTGTTTTGCCAAATCTACAGGGATTTTTTCCCAACACCTACAAATATATCTCTACAGCTTACACATTGGCACTTCCACCAGGCTCCCGCATCCATCCGACATTTCATGTATCCTTGCTTAAGAAGAAGATTGGTGACAGTACCCAACCGAGCCCTTTCTTGCCGGAGGCTACCGTTGCAGGTGAACTTCGGCCAATGCCGGAGAATGTTCTGTTACTCAGGTGGAAGCGACGGGGCACCGAATTTCGGGCCGAACTCTTGGTCAAGTGGAAGCACTTGTCGGAGGCTCATAACTCATGGGTTGATCTGTTGGACTTCAAGGAGCTGTACCCAGATTTCCATCTTGGGGACAAGCTGGGTCTTGATAGGGAGGGGAATGTTACGCCCTCGACCGCGCCTCGCTTCTCGGGGCGTTATTATGCTCGCAGGCGCAAGGAGAAAACAAGCAAAGAAGGGGTTGAACCAACCGATTCAGCCTCCACTCAGTAAAACTGGCCGGCCAAGGGCTGAACCAACTGGTTCAGCCCTATTTGAAGGGGCCGGCCGGCTCCCTCCTTGCCCCGGGTATTTATACTTGGGGATGTTATTATTTGGGAGCAATCAACCCTAAGGTAATCTCTTCCTTCTCTAACCCTAGTTTCCTTTCTTCTTCTCTCTAGTTTTCTCCCTCTCTTAGTAGCTTCCTAACATTTGGTATTAGATGCATCATTCTCCAACAATGGTCACCACTCGCACGCAAGAGGAGATCACCCGTTTGAAAACCTTGGAGGAGAACTACGGTGGATTGGTGGATTCGGTAGCCGCAATCGAGCAAGAGATGTGTACATCAACGCAAAGATTGGAGGAGCGTATAGACGTGCGTATGGAGTAACTCAAAGCTCTGTTGAAAGGGAAATCGGCAAGCGAGGACGAACCGATCGGCGGAAGACCCGATCGGTCCGCCGAAGGATCGGGAACGCCCGATCCCGGGCGTAACGGCAGCGGAACGCTCGGGCTGGGTGGAAACGGCGGCATCGGCTTCTCCCGTCCCTGCGGGACCTCCGGCGATGGTCAGGGGGCGGCGGCGTGGTCGATGGCTGTAGCAGGAGGCGTCACCGCTGGAATCCAGGAGGTGCGGCCAGTCGATTGCAGGAGGCAGCCCTGGCTGCAACCCGAAGGAGGCCAAGGAGCTGTTGTGCGGGTACCAGCGGGTGCGGCGGGCCTTCTTCCTCACCCGCGAGGCGGCGTTCCTCCCGGCGGCTTTGGGGGCCATATTCCGTGGGCCGGGCAACACGTTCCTCATCAGGGTCAGCCACCTCAAGGCTACCCGGGGGCACACGATGGTCATATGGCTCCGGGACGTCAGGCCTGGAACGGGCAGGGACAGAATGGGCATGGACAGGGCTGGCAAGGGCAGGCGGGGCCCCGATAGTACATGCCACCGAAGTTGACACGTATGAACTTCCCCAAATTCAAAGGGGGGGGATGCGCTGGAATGGGTTCAGAAGGCGGAATTATTCTTCAGCTACCAGGAGGTTCCGGAGGGGCAATGAGTGCAACTAGCGTCGTTCCATCTGGAAGACGACGCGTTTCAGTGGACTCAGTGGTTCCTGAGAGGTAGAGATTATGTGCCCTGGACTGATTTTGTGGAGGGGTTCACCGCCCGATTTGGACCCCTGGAGTATGAGGATTTTGAGGCGCTGCTGCAGAAGTTGCGACAGAAGGGGACAGTGACCGAGTATCGGACGGAGTTCGAGAAGTTGGCGAACCGGGTACACTGGGATGAGAAGACATTGCTGAGTTGTTTTGTGTCAGGATTAAAGGAACAGTTGCGGGATGAGGTTCATGCTTATATGTCACGGAGTTTGAACCACGCCATCAGCTTAGCCCGCATTCAGGAGGAGCGCTTCAACCGACAGCGGTCGCGGGCCACGGGGAGGGCTCCGGTCACACCCGTCGTTGCCAAGAGGGAGCCGCATGCGGTCGCCAAGCCTACATTGACTCGTTTGTCGTGGGCGAGCTCCAGGCCCGTAAGGAGAAAGGCCTCTGCTTCAACTGTGACGAGAAATTTGCACCGGGACATAAATGTCAGAAGATACAGTTTTTCATGCTGCATGAAGATGTGGGCGACGAGTTTCCTCCCGAGCTAGCGGTCGAGGAGGCGCTGTTGGAGGAGGATATGGACGTGACGGAGTTTGGGGTGTCCATCCATGCCATGGAAGGGTGCAATCCGCCCCTCACGATGCGGGTTGCCGGAAGGGTTAGACATGAGAAGGTGACGATATTGGTGGATAGTGGGAGCACCCACAACTTCATTCATCCGGCTGTCGCACAGCGGGTGGGGCATGAGATTGACAGATGAGCTGCATTCCAGGTTATGGTGGCTGACGACAGCAAACTGCAGTGCGAGGGGGTAATGAAAGGAGTGGAGTTACGGATTCAGGGATACATCGGGAGCACAGATGTATATCTTCTACCCATCCGGGGATCGGACATGGTACTCGGAGTGCAGTGGTTGCAGCAGCTGAAGCGGGTCACTTTTGATTGGGACCTCATGACGATGGAGTTTGTGCAGCGTGGACGACAGTTCTGTTTGAAGGGTCTCACAACCTCGCCAGTGAAGGAAGTTTCTCTTCGAAGCATGCAGCAGCTTGGAGAGGAAGGGAGCTTGATGACGGTCCTTTTGGGGGTGCGGTCCGATGAGGCTGGGCCGTCTGAGGTACCCATGCAGATGCAGTCCTTGGTAGAGCAGTATTCTGACATTTTTCAGGAGCCACGTACACTTCCACCATCACGGTTTCGGGATCACCAGATTGTTCTCAAAGCCGAAGCGGAGCCTACCAATATCCGGCCTTACCGATATCCACATATGCAGAAGGTAGAGATCAAGCGTAGCGTCCGGGAGATGCTTGACGTCGGGATCATCCGGCCCAGCACGAGCTCCTTTTCGGCCCTGATTATTCTCGTCAAGAAGAAGAATGGCTCATGGCGATTCTGTGTGGACTACCGGGCTTTGAACATCGTCACCTTGAAGGACAAGTTTCCAATTCCGTTGGTTGAAGAGCCGTTGGATGAGCTACACGGGGCGACCCAATTCACAAAGCTTGACCTACGATCGGGTTACTACCAGATCCTCATGCGGGAAGAAGACGTCCACAAGACGGCTTTCAGGACTCACAACGGCCACTACGAGTTTCTTGTGATGGCCAACGGGTTGACCGGCGGGCCATCCACCTTCCAGGCCAATATGAACGAGATCTTTCGCCCACTACTTCGCCTCTTTGTGCTGATTTTCTTTGATGGCATACTTATATACAGTGATAATTGGGAAGATCACGTGTGTCATGTTGAACATGTCTTCTCTATTCTACGCAAACATCGGCTCTATGCTAAGCGATCCAAGTGTTAGTTTGGGCAGGAGGAGGTTGAGTACTTGGGACACTTGGTCTCGGCTGAAGGGGTTAAAGCTGACCCTCGGAAGATTGAGAGCATGGTTTCTTGGCCGCGGCCCCAGACTGTTCGGGCTCTGCGAGGATTCTTGGGCCTCACCGGCTACTACCGGCGGTTCGTCCGGGACTACGGGAAGATTGCTAGACCACTAACCCAGCTACTGCAGAAGGATGCCTTTTTATGGCAGGATGATGCTGAAGCGGCTTTTCAGGCGCTCAAACGGGCAGTGACGACCACCCCAGTTTTGGCCCTTCCGGATTTCACTAAGGAGTTCGTCGTGGAGACGGACGCCTCCGGGATGGGGCTGGGAGCAGTATTGATGCAGGAGGGCCGCCCACTGGCCTTTTACAGTAAGGCGTTGGCACCTAAGACATTGGGACTGTCGACGTATGAAAAGGAATTGTTGGTCGTGGTCCAGGCAGTGGCCCTTTCGCGGCCATATCTTTTGGGACGGCATTTTAAGATTCGTACAGATCATCAAAGTTTGAAGCACTTTTTGGACCAGCTAGTCTCGTCTCCCCTCCAGCAAAAGTGGGTCACCAAACTTTTGGGTTACGATTACGAGATCGTTTACCTCCAAGGCAAGGAGAATGTGGTGGCGGATGCCTTGTCCCGTCTACCGGATGGTGCACTCGTCCAGATCTCGGGGCCGATCCTCGACTCGCTCGATGACATACCTGAGGAGATCTTGCGGGATCCTCCACTACGCGGCCTCGTGGAGGCCCTTCAGCGTGGGGAGACTGTGCCGCCAGGCTATCATCTACAGAGTGGACGGCTCCATTACCACGACAGAGTAGTCATACCCTTAGGCTCAGCATGGAAGACAGTTATGCTCCACGAGTTTCATTCCTATCCAGTGGGGGGTCATGCAGGAGCGCTCTGTACCCTCCAAAGGGCGAGAGCAAATGTATTTTGGCCGGGCATACGACGGGATGTGCAGCAGTTTCTACGGCAATGTGAGACATGTCAGCGACAAAAGTACGAAACCACCACACCTGCCGGGTTTCTCCGGCCACTAGAGATTCCGCAGCACATTTGGGATACAGTGTCGATGGATTTTATTGATGGATTGCCCAAGTCTCAGGGCAAGTCGGTCATTCTGGTGGTGGTCGACAAGCTCTCTAAGTATGGTCACTTCCTCGCTCTCAGTCATCCTTATACGGCAGAGTCGGTCGCCGAACTCTTTGCGCGGGAAATCGTCCGTTTGCACGGCCTCCCACGCACCATCATTTCTGATCGTGATCCCACCTTTGTGAGCCAGTTCTGGAGAGAGCTTTTCCGCCTTCAGGGAACTTGTTTGCGTTTCAGCACCGCAAATCACCCCCAGACCGACGACCAGACGGAGGTTCTTAATCGTAGCGTGGAGATATACCTCCGATGTTTCGTCTTGGACGAGCCACGGACTTGGACCAGCTGACTACACTGGGCCGAGTACTGTTACAACACCGCTTACCACTCTGCCAGCAAGATGACGCCGTTTGAGGTGGTCTACGGTCGCCCACCCCTAGGGGTGTGCACGGTGCGGTTTGGTGCGGTTTTGGCCCAAACCGCAACCGCACCGCAAGGGCGCGGTTTTGGCCCGAGCAAAACCGCACCGCACCGAAATTATGCGGTGCGGTTTCGGTTTGGTGCGGTTTTTTGCGGTGCGGTTGCGGTTTCGGTGCGGTTTTTAGCATGCGATATACATAAATACCAAAATGATAATGTGAAATGAAATAAGACATAAAATTTGGGCAAAAATATAGTTATATGAGTTATATTATCATGAAAAAATATGCAATACATATATTTTTAAAATACAAATACAACAAAATCAACGAGCTAAAAATAGATCTTTAGATACTACAATCCTGATGATTTGACTGATTTAGTTGTATATGAAATGACACATCAAATGAAAATATAATGAATATGAATGGTTTTAAGTCCTTGATATGCACAACACTCACATAATTGTAGCTTTATTTATCCTTCAAACATTGAAATATTAAGAGAAAATTAGTGAATACGCATTTACAATTAGATGAATCATTATGATACTATTTGCATTTAACAAAAGTTTACAAATCAGTAAATTCATCAATAAATCGATAGAGAACAATCAAACTAAAGCAAGAAAGCAACTATATGCACTAATATAATTAGTTAATTACTATTATTAATTAATAATTTATAAGATATACATTTATTTAGATTTATGTAATGCCACGTGTTCATGAAAATTGAAAATGTAACTAGTCGGTGCGGTGCGGTTTTTGCGGTTTTCAAGATCTGAAAACCACACCGCACCGAACCGCGCTCGGTTTATAAAAGTTCAAAACCGCACCGCACCGTAACTACGCGGTGCGGTTTAAAAATCGGTGCGGTTTTTGCGGTGCGGGTGGTTTTTGCGGTTTGCGGTTTTTTATGCTCACCCTTACCCACCCCCTTCTTTGAGCAGTTATGAGCCGGGCAGCACGGCGTTACCGGCGGTTGATCGGGCCCTCCGCGACCGCGACCGCACCTTAGTGACGTTGCGGGCGAATCTTCGCCTTGCCCAAGATCGCATGAAGGCCCAGGCGGACAAGCACCGCATGGAGAGAGAGTTTGTTGTGGGTGATGACGTATTCCTTAAGCTCCAAGCCTACCGACAGCTATCAGTGGCTCGCCGTACAAATCAGAAATTAGCTCCTCGCTATTACCCTTTCGTGTTCTCAAAAGGGTGGGGTCAGTCGCTTACACATTGGCACTTCCACCAGGCTCCTGCATCCATCCGACATTTCATGTATCCTTGCTTAAGAAGAAGATTGGTGACAGTACCCAACCGAGCCCTTTCTTGCCGGAAGCTACCGTTGCAGGTGAACTTCGGCCAATGCCGGAGAATGTTCTGTTACTCAGGTGGAAGCAACGGGGCACCGAATTTCGGGCCGAACTCTTGGTCAAGTGGAAGCACTTGTCGGAGGCACATAACTCCTGGGTTGATCTGTTGGACTTCAAGGAGCTGTACCCAGATTTCCATCTTGGGGACAAGCTGGGTCTTGATGGGGAGGAGAATGTTACGCCCTCGACCGCGCCTCGCTTCTCGGGGCGTTATTATGCTCGCAGGCGCAAGGAGAAAACAAGCAAAGAAGGGGCTGAACCAACCGGTTCAGCCCCCACTCAATAAAACCGGCTGGCCAAGGGCTGAACCAACTGGTTCAACCCTATTTGGAGGGGCCGGACGGCTCCCTCCTTGCCCCGGGTATTTATACCCGGGGATGTTATTATTTGGGGGCAATCAACCCTAAGGTAATCTCTTCCTTCTCTAACCCTAGTTTCCCTTCTTCTTCTCTCTAGTTTTCTCCCTCTCTTAGTAGCTTCCTAACATATTTTTTCCCAACACCTACAAATATATCTCTACAGCTTCAATATATGAACAAAAGAAATGTAAGCATAAAAATATATCGCAACAAGACATAAAAATTTATGTGGTTCAGCTAAAACCAACTTAAACCTATTGAGCATCTTCGCGACTTTTCAAATAGGAGCAAAAGAAACGTTTTTCTTCAAACACAACCATAACCGATCTCACCAAAAAAACAAGCCCTAAATCTCTTTTGTCATGTACAAGAAAGAATCACATAGAAGAGAAAAAGGGCACCACCAATAGCAACACATCAAAACAATTTACTATAGTCAAACAAATGCACCGACAGATTAGCTTTCGTTTTCATTTAATTTTTCTTTCTATTTTTCTCTCCATTTTGTTATTTGCATCAGCTCCCATAATTTCTTCTATTATATCTCCATCTTTCTTTTCTCTTTAATTTTATCTCAAGCATAGTCATGCATAAGGCGCTCTCACTTTCTGAAATTTCTTCGCATTTAGGGATGATAAGAATACCGGTAATTTGAAGATCACTCGATCGTTTACTAGAATAGAGATAATATTAAATTGATTTGAGCAGATTTTGAGTTTCAAACTGATTTGAACTGATATCAGGCATACTCAAATTGATTCAAGCTGATTTAGAGTACACTCAAATTAATTCGAGCTGATTTTGAGTCACTCAAATTGATTCGAGTTAATTTTGAGGAACTCAAATCGATTCGAGCTGATTTTGAGGAACTCAAATCAATTCGAGCTGATTTTGAGGAATTCAAATCAATTCGAGCTGATTTTGAGGAATTCAAATCAATTCGAGCTGATTTAGAATCATTCAAACTGACTCAAATTAGTGTTTGAGTAGGCTTTGAGTTTCAGGAGGCGCGTTCAAAAACTTATTAGGATTTAGCCGCTATTTTGAGTTATATTGTGGCTTGAAATATGAGTTTCGTCGCTATTACGAGTCCCTCCTAAGTTCAACTCAATTATAAACTAGCTCAACTTCTGCGACTTTAGCACCCGCCGCAGTTTCCTCGAACACTTGTCTGGACGGGGGGAATAGGTCAGGAGTAGGTGCAATTAACGAGTGTGGAAGGATGCAATTACGCCTGTAAGTGGCACGGTTTGGGCCCATACCGCAACCGCACCAAAACAGTGTGATGCGGTATGACATTGGTGCGGTTTGAAGTCGGTTTTTGCGGTGCGGTTATGATTTTTATACAATTCTATGTATGTATTTACTATTTTACACTCATGTTTTTATGAAATCTTTTGTGCTTAAAATATAGAGAGCATGCACCTAGTATTTAGTAATAATCGGTTTGGATTAACATATGCTCAATAAAAAATGTGGTTTGAATTAGAATAATGTCATTAGTCCAATAAAATGAACTTATTGCCGACAATTTTTGAAGATTTTCTTGATACTCCGCCTTCGGTCCAAAGACGAGACCACCGACGCCGACAATGACGACTAGCTCCGGTACGCCGATGCCAAATATGCAACGATAGGACAATCCTGGGGACAGAGATATCTTGTTGTAACAACGCGTGATGGTTAGGGCAAAAGCACCCGAAACGCACCACACAATGCACGGTTTTGCAATTAACAAAACTGCCCCACAACCTAACTGTTCGGTGCGGTTCAAAATTGGTGTGGCGTCGTGTAGTTTTGCGGATTTCTGTGGTTTCAACTTTTAACTTTCAACCCTAGATACATACAATGGATGACCAGCAGGGGAATGAAAATGGAGGACTATGTGATAGGTCCTTGGTATATGTGTTGATTCGGTGATACAAAATCTTTTGGACCTGAATAATGATGTAAGCAATGATGAAAATAATTAGATGATGTAAATGATAGGATGATGTCATCGATGACGTAAAAGATATGATGATGTCAACGATGATGTAAATAGTAGAATGATGTCAGCGATGACACAAGCTTGTAAATTAAATATTGGCCTTGAATGACAATAAAAGGGGATGGAGTCTTCATTTGTAATGCATCCAGTTCAGAAATAATTCTTGAGTTCTCTTCTTTCTTGCTCTCTTGTGGTCTTGTGCACTTGTTTTGTTCGTTCTCTCCCGCTCTTCTCTCTCTTCACACAAACAACTGGTATCAGAGCTAGGTTCTGACCTTGGACATAAATGACTTCAACAAATTTTAAAGTGGAGAAATTTGATGAGAGATAACCTCAGCCAGTGGAAGATCAAGATGATCACTCTATTGAAGAAATAAGACGCCTACAAAGTCGTGTTCGAGCCAGAGAAATTGCCGAAGGAGATGGCGATATATATGAAAGAAGAATTGGAGATGAAGGCGCACAGTACTATTCAACTCTCTCGCCGATGAGGTTCTTCGTGAAGTCACCGAAGAGTATACATCGGCAAAATTATGGAAGAAGCTCGAGACGCTCTATTCGAAGAAGTCTCTCACGTATCAATTGTACTTAGAGCAACGACTCTATACCTTCAAGATGAAGGAAGGTACGTTCATTAACGCCCATTTAGACGAGTTAAATCAAATAGTGATGGATTTGAAGAACAATGATGTGAAGATCGATGATGAGGATCAAGCAATGATCCTGTTGTGCTCACCCACTCCATCATTTGGGCAATTTGTGAATAGTATGGTGTATAGCCGAGACACGCTTTCCATTAAAGACGTGAAAACAGGTATGCACCCGGAGGAGTTGCTATGGAAGAGGAGATTGAGTCTCTTCATAAAAATGGCAAATGAGAGTTAGTTCCACTATAGAAACACAAGAAGGTCATTGGATGCAAATGGGTTTTCAAGGTCAAGGAAGGTTCTTCACTAGAGGATGTTGTCAGGTACAAGGCAAGGCTCGTGTCAAAGGGCAATGCACAAAAAGAAGAAGTGGACTTCAATAAAATCTTCCCTCCAGTGGTGCGACACACATCCATTAACATACTATTGGCTGTGGTAGCAGTCTACGATATGGAGTTAGAGCAGCTCGACGTGAAGACTACATTACTACATGGTAATCTCGAGGAGGAGATTTATATGCATTATCCGGAAGGATTCTTGATTGAAGGCAAGGAGGGACCAATTTCAAGCTAAAGAAATCGCTTTATGGTTTGAAATAATCTCCAAGACAGTGGTAGAAGCGACTTCATCGATTCATGACATCCAACAGATTCATGAGGAGTTTGCGGGACCAATGCGTCTATTTTAAGGTACTTGACAATGATTCTTAGATTTATCTTCTTCTTTATGTTGATGACATGCTCATAACCTCAAAAAATAAAGAAGTTAAGATTTTGCATCTTCAACTTAGTCGAGAATTTGAGATGAAAGATCTTGGTGTTGCAAAGAAAATTCTTGGTATGAAGATTATCAGTAGAAGACAGAGAGAAGTGTGCCTCTCTTAGAAGCAATACATTGATAAAGTTATTGCTCGATTTGGCACGGAGAAGGCAAAGGCTATGGCTACTCCATTGACAACGCATTTCAGGCTTTCAGCTTTGCTATCACCTGCATCAGACTCTGAAAAGGAGTCTGTCACACGTGTCATATGCAAGTGCAATTGGATGCCTTATGAACGCTATGATATGTACTCGGACAGATTTAGCTAAACAAGTTGGAGTCGTGAGTTGTTATATGGCTAACCCAGGAAAAGAACACTGACAAACAATGAAATGGATCATGCAGTACTTGAAGGGGACTGCTAGTACCTGTTTGATTTATGGTGGAGATAGTGTGAGAATGCATCTTAGCTGATCAAGTTGATGCTAATTATGTTGGTGATCTGGATAAAAGATGGTCGACAACATGCTATGTGTTTACACTTGGAGCGTGTGCAATTTCATGGAGATTTACTCTCCAGTCGGTCATTGCCTTGTCGACAACTGAAGTTGAGTACATCGCAACAATGGAGGTAGTCAAGGAGGCTATATGACTCAGGGAGTTACTTGGTGATTGAGTTCGAGTCAGGAAATCTCGAAAATTAATTGTGATAGTTCAAGTTCCATCTGTCTTGCTAAGAATCAGACCATCTATGGGTGGATAAGACACATCGATGTTACTCATTCGTTTTTAAATGTAATTGAAGAGGAGAAGGTAATTCAAATTTCTAAGATAGACACAAAAGTAAATCTTGCAGATGCATTTATGAATGTCATTTCATTAGAAAAGTTTAAACTTAATTTGAACAAAAGATTGTGCATATGGGCATGGATAAAGATTATTCTTTGATGATTTTGTATAAATGAGGAGAATGTTGATTTTACAATACAAAATCTTTTGAACCTGAATAATGATGTAAATAATGATGAAAATAATTGGATAATGTCATCAATGATGTAAATGATGGATGATTTCATCGATTATGTAAATGATATGATGATGTCATCAATGACATAAATGATATGATGATGTCAGCGATGATGTAAATAGTAGAATGAGGTCAACGATGATAGAAACATGTAAATAAAATATTGGCTTTGGATTACTATAAAATGGGATGAAGTCTTCATTTGTAATGCATCCGGTTCAGAAATAATTCTTGAGTTCTCTTCTTTCTTGCTCTCTTGTGGTTATGTGATCTTGTTCTGTTCGTTCTCTTTCGCTCTTCTCTCATCTCCACACTAACAATAGGCAAAAACAGAAAGTAGCGACTTTAGCACCTAACGCGATTTCTTTGAGCGGCAGATCGAGCGATTTCATAATTGTAACATCCCAAAATGCTCGTACTATCTCACGGTTCCGCATACCCACTTATCTAAAGCAATCTAAAATTAGATCAAATGGAATGGAGGACCCAGATTACCAAATCATTGTACTAACCAAACCAAATAGAAATCAACTCTATTTTTTTAAATAGAAAATTATTAAAAAAAACTCCACACATATTGACAATGTTGATCCCAAAATGATCGTACTAGCTCCTGGTCATAATTGTATGCATCGGCTTTGGGACTTGTTTCTCAAAATGGTATTTGAACTCGGACTCTCGGCTAAGCAAGGGTTCTTTCTCGAGTGTCCTTCCTCCTTCCATCAACTCACAGTCATCTCAATCAATCTGATGGGTCAAATCAATTTATGGAGAGGCTAGAGTAGAAGGTAAATATATAATTTCAAACTTTCTTTTTATTGGCTGTGGCCATTCAATTAATTATTTTCTCACAGTATCATTTGAACAAAAGCATGTGCCATTTGAATATTAAAAAGAGTCCGTTGAATATGCCAATCAAATAACAAACTTATTCCCAACAGTCAAGGAAGTTTATCACAATTTTAAATGGAGATCTTCATACCTGCATGAAACCACATAAGCGAATTATGATGTGGTTTAGACCAGAGTCTTGGAGAAACTTCTCAGTGCAGTACTTGATTTCCATTAATGGAACTTCAGGATGTTTATCACAGTTGTGAATGGAATAAAATACATACTTCTGAATTCCCATTGCTTTTGCACATTGTATGAGAGCAACCTTTCCTTCCCAATCAACCTAAACAGTACAAGCTGGTTAGGACATGCCAAAGCTAAGAAACAGAAGACTGATTCCAATATCAAAGAAAAATACAACGCTTTGAACTGCCATAAAAGGTGTTATTAAACATATTAGTTCTACACCTTGTACCACCACATTATGTTCCTTCATGCTTAGTATAAATAAAGGGTGAGACCTACATATGAGGTACTCAGTTTTTCTCCCATTCCCGTAACATGGTATCAGAGCCAAGTTAGGTTTTTTTTTTCGTTCGCCGCTCTTTCTTGCCCGCTCCGTTCGTTTTCTTGCCCGCTTCATCTCTCTCGCCCGCTCCGTCCCCGCCGACAAAGCCTCTCCTGCGACATTCCTCCCTCCTGCGTGCTTCTGCGCGCCTCCCGTGACATCGACGGAGGCGGGGCTCATCGTGATGCCGCCTGCCTCCTGCCTTGACAACGCCTAATGCTGCTCCGGCGATACTTGCTGTGCTGCTCCGACAAATAGGGATGCCCTGCTCCGACGGATCTTGATCCTGTACGGTGCAGTGTTGCCGGCTGACTCATGTTTTGCTAATCGTTGCCATGGGCTCCTCTGTTACTACCACTACTCCGAAAAGTACTACTCCGACCGTCGCTCCCGCAGGGGACTCTACCAATACCTTTCCTCCCAACGCGAGGATTGCAACTACTATCCATACCTCCTCCAATTTTCAATTATGGAAGGAGTTACTATGTCTCTTGCAGACATCCGACGTACTCACCACCTTACTCGTATCCCAACTCATGAAGTGGGGAGTACCGAATATGATGACTGGTATAGTGATGATTGTCATATCTTTGCTCTTCTCCTGAGTTCCATGGATCCATCTGTCCAGCAAATGTGCAAGAACTGCGACAGCACCAAAGAACTATGGGACACTCTTCACATGATGTTCTCTCAGGTGAACAACCTCTCTCGACTTGGTGAACTCTTCCCCAAGATAGCTGGCCTGAGACAGGGAGCGCGTCCTGTTACCGAGTACTTTGTCGAATGGAAGGTTCTGGCTGATGAGATTTTAGACCTTTGGGAGATTCCCTCTACTAGGGAAGGCCATCAGGCTCAACGTGAACACCTGGTGCTCCTTTGGCTTTTGAATGGATTGGATCAACACTTCTCAACAACGAAGACTGAAATGCTAGCGAGTCCTACTACCCTTCAGACTGCTAGTGTGTACCATCGGCTTACTAAGGCTGGCTCCATCGGTACTTCGTCATCTGCTCTACATACATCCTCCGGCGAGTCGATGGCTCTTGCATCACGAGGAGGAAGAGGAACTAGTCGGGGGGGCCGCTCTGGCCATGGTCGTGACACTGACACAAGGCATTGTGCCCATTGCGGGCGTCGGGGACATAAAAATGATACATGTTGGCTGATTCATGGAAAGCCGGACTGGGCCTCCAAACCTCCTCCACCTCGGTCGGCACACCTGGCTGACTCTACTTCTGTACCTCCGGGATCGAGAACTGTTGAAGTATCCGAGGATGAGTATCGGCGCCTGCAGACTCTCCAGGTTGCCTCACCAACTCATAGTGCGGTTGTGGCTCAAACCATTCAGCCTGTTTGTACCTTACAGAGGCAGGTCCAGTGGCTGGCTGATTTTGGTGCTTCTGATCACCTGACTAGTTCCTCAGGTATCTTACACTCATACAAACCTCATAGGGGAGCTTCAATTATTGTTGTTGATGGCTCCACGGTTTCTATTGTTGGGTTTGGTAGCTGCAATGTGACACCTAACATGACACTCTCCTCAGTGGCGCATGTCCCTCAGTCTGCTTACAATCTATTGTCTATTAGTAAGCTTACCAATGATTTGAATTGTATTGCTATATTCACCTCTTTTGGTTGCATTTTTCAGAAACAGTCGACGAGCCGTATTATTGGTAGAGGGAAGTTGCGTGGTGGCATCTATGTCCTGGACGAAGTTTCCCACCTTGCTTGTACCGCGCCCTCCACCAAATTCCTGGATCTTCATTATCGTCATGGTCATCCATCTATGCAGGTCATGCGTCGTCTGTATCCTGAGCTTGGGAAAGTTTCCCCTCTTAGTTGTGAGTCTTGTTTGTTTGCTAAACTCCACAGAGTTAGTTATAGTCCTCGTCTTGATGCTCGTGCTTCTGCACCTTCTGATTTACTTCATTCAGATATTTGGGGACCGTTTCCTGTTCCTACATTGTTAGGGCATAAGTATTATGTCACTTTCATTGATGATTTTTCTCGTATGACTTGGGTTTATTTAATGAAAATTTGTTCTGAGCTACCTTCCATTTTTCAAAACTTATGGAATGAAATATTTACTCAATTTTCTGTCCGTGTTAAGCGTCTTCGTACTGATAATGGTCGGGAATACCTGTCTCAGACTATGTCTACCTTTCTTTCTGACAAAGGCATAATCCACCAAACCAGTTGCCCGGATACCCCTCAACAAAATGGTGTTGTCGAACGCAAAAATCGGCATCTCCTTGAAGTCACCCGGGCAATCCTCCACCACAAACACGCACACAAACACTTCTGGGGGGATGTCGTACTTACTGCTGCACACCTTAGTAATCATCTTCCCACTCACATCCTTCAGGGGGAGACACCCTACCCCACTCTCTATCCTGATCATCACGGTCCCCTCCTCCCTTTGAAGGTATTTGGGTGTGTCTGCTATGTTCGGGATGCTCGTCCCTCTGTCTCCAAACTTGATCCTCGTGCCTTGAAATGTATCTTCCTCGGTTACTCTTGGA
This sequence comes from Dactylorhiza incarnata, assembly GCA_033032865.1. Classification (NCBI taxonomy): domain Eukaryota; kingdom Viridiplantae; phylum Streptophyta; class Magnoliopsida; order Asparagales; family Orchidaceae; genus Dactylorhiza; species Dactylorhiza incarnata. The sequence continues at coordinate 691,162 of JAWHQI010000402.1, read as the reverse complement.
CCACTAAAGGATATCGGTGTTACTCTCCTGATCTTCACTGATATATCCTTTCCTCTGATGTCGTCTTCCAGGAGTCTGACCCTTATCTCTCTCCTGGATCCTCTCATCCTGATCCCTCTCTTGATGCTCCATTGGTTGCTAGGCATGAACCTGCTATCATTTCACCGACTGATCTGTTGCCCCCCTGTAGGGGCAAGTTTACTCCCGTCGCTCTTCTGATAATACAGTGGTGCCACCACCTCAGCCTACCTCTGTTACCGATAATGAGATGATTGTTCCTCCGGAAGAACCTGCTACTGTACCTACTACTATTCCGCCATCTAACCCAGAGGTTCCTATTGCAGTCCGAAAAGGCGTCCGGACTTGTCGGGAGAAACCGCTCTATGTTCACTCTTATCAGGGCTTGTCTGCTTCTCATAGAGCGCTGAACTCGACTCTTGACGATATCATCTACCATCGACCGTGGCGGAGGCCAAAGCTCATCCTGGATGGGCGGCAACCATGCATGACGAATTGACTGCTCTCCAACAGAACAATACATGGGACCTGGTTCCCTTACCTCCCGGCAAGAAGGCAATTGGATGCAAATGGATATATTCTGTCAAAGTGAATGTTGATAGTTCTCTGGACTCGCATCTCTTTTATCAGAACTCCTCGGCTGGTACTATTCTGCTACTGGTATATGTTGATGATATTGTTATCATAGGCAGCAACTCAGAAGGAATATCAAATCTCAAAGCATTCTTACACTCTAATTTCCAAACAAAAGATCTGGGCCCATTGCGGTATTTCCTTGGGATTGAGGTGATTCATGATGATCACTCTCTCTTTATTTGCCAAAAAAAATATTCTCTTGATCTTCTATCTGACCTTGGGATGGCTAACTGTGGTCATATGGATTCTCCGCTGGAACCAGGGAAAAGAGTCTTCATGCCGAAAGCAAACCTTTTGAATCACCAGAGAAGTACCGTAGAATTGTTGGAAAATTAAACTACCTAACCATGACTCGTTCGGACATTGCTTGTGCGGTTGGTAAGGTCAGTCAGTTCATGGCGGCTCCAACTATGTCTCAGTGGGAGTCCGTTCTCCGGATTATCAGATACGTGAAGAAGGATCTTGGTTTGGGAATATCATACAAGAGTCTAGGTCATTCTGATCTAGAGGCATACAATGACTCTGACTGGGCAGGATGCTTAGCCACCCGAAAATCAACCACGGGATTCGCTGTCTTTATGGGCGGCAATCTTATCTCCTGGAAGAGTAAGAAACAAACCACAGTTGCCAGATCTAGTGTTGAGGCAGAATATTGGGCAATGTCCCACACTGTTGCTGAGATCATGTGGGTGAGGCAGATTCTCAGTGAAATTGGGTATCCCGTTCAAGATCCCACACCTCTATGGTGTGACAATCAAGCTGCAATCCATATAGCCACGAATCCCGTGTTTCATGAACGCACAAAGCACATAGAGGTCGACTGCCACTTTGTTAGCGAAAAGTATGAAGAAGGTCTTGTTTCGCTAAAGCATGTGAAGACCGGAGATCAAGTTGCAGACATTCTTACGAAAATGGTTACGAGGACTCGAATGAACTATATATGTAACAAGTTGGGTCTGGGAAGTTCCCATGATCCAACTTGAGGGGGAGTGTTATTAGACATATTAGTCCCACATCTTGTACCACCACATTATGTTCCTTCATGCTTAGTATAAATAAAGGGTGAGACCTACATATGAGGTACTCAGTTTTTCTCCAAATCCCGTAAAAATACAACGCTTTGAACTGCCATAAAAAAATATAATAAAAGTTTAGGTGCATCTAAGAATATAGTATTTATATATAAAATGCGCTAAATAAATAAATAATAATCAACAATTTTCAATACAAATAACAAGCTATAGGACTGCAATTAACATAGCAAAAGAGGAGACTGTCTCAGCCAAAAATGTTAGAAAATCATACTTCTATGTTAAGCAGGAACATTCCAAATATACAAACACATTTCTGTTTAACTTGAAGAACGCCTTCTCTATCAATAATAAAAGGGGATCGTTTCCTGTTCCTACATTGTTAGGGCATAAGTATTATGTCACTTTCATTGATGATTTTTCTCGTATGACTTGGGTTTATTTAATGAAAATTTGTTCTGAGCTACCTTCCATTTTTCAAAACTTATGGAATGAAATATTTACTCAATTTTATGTCCGTGTTAAGCGTCTTCGTACTGATAATGGCAGGGAATACCTGTCTCAGTCTATGTCTACCTTTCTTTCTGACAAAGGCATAATCCACCAAACCCGTTGCCCGGATACCCCTCAACAAAATGGTGTTGTCGAACGCAAAAATCGGCATCTCCTTGAAGTCACCCGGGCAATCCTCCACCACAAACACGCACACAAACACTTCTGGGGGGATGTCGTACTTACTGCTGCACACCTTAGTAATCATCTTCCCACTCACATCCTTCAGGGGGAGACACCTACTTAAGAGGGGACCGTTTCCTGTTCCTACATTGTTAGGGCATAAGTATTATGTCACTTTCATTGATGATTTTTCTCGTATGACTTGGGTTTATTTAATGAAAATTTGTTCTGAGCTACCTTCCATTTTTCAAAACTTATGGAATGAAATATTTACTCAATTTTCTGTCCGTGTTAAGCGTCTTCGTACTGATAATGGCCGGGAATACCTGTCTCAGTCTATGTCTACCTTTCTTTCTGACAAAGGCATAATCCACCAAACCAGTTGCCCGGATACCCCTCAACAAAATGGTGTTGTCGAACGCAAAAATCGGCATCTCCTTGAAGTCACCCGGGCAATCCTCCACCACAAACACGCACACAAACACTTCTGGGGGGATGTCGTACTTACTGCTGCACACCTTAGTAATCATCTTCCCACTCACATCCTTCAGGGGGAGACACCCTACCCCACTCTCTATCCTGATCATCACGGTCCCCTCCTCCCTTTGAAGGTATTTGGGTGTGTCTGCTATGTTCGGGATGCTCGTCCCTCTGTCTCCAAACTTGATCCTCGTGCCTTGAAATGTATCTTCCTCGGTTACTCTTGGACCACTAAAGGATATCGGTGTTACTCTCCTGATCTTCACCGATATATCCTTTCCTCTGATGTCGTCTTCCAGGAGTCCGACCCTTATCTCTCTCCTGGATCCTCTCATCCTGATCCCTCTCTTGATGCTCCATTGGTTCCTAGGCATGAACCTGCTATCATTTCACCGACTGATCTGTTGCCCCCCTGTAGGGGCAAGTTTACTCCCGTCGCTCTTCTGATAATACAGTGGTGCCACCACCTCAGCCTACCTCTGTTACCGATAATGCGATGATTGTTCCTCCGGAAGAACCTGCTACTGTACCTACTACTATTCCGCCATCTAGCCCAGAGGTTCCTATTGCAGTCCGAAAAGGCGTCCGGACTTGTCGGGAGAAACCGTTCTATGTTCACTCTTATCAGGGCTTGTCTGCTTCTCATAGAGCGCTGAACTCGACTCTTGACGATATCATCTACCATCGACCGTGGCGGAGGCCAAAGCTCATCCTGGATGGGCGGCAGCCATGCATGACGAATTGACTGCTCTCCAACAGAACAATACATGGGACCTGGTTCCCTTACCTCCCGGCAAGAAGGCATTTGGATGCAAATGGATATATTCTGTCAAAGTGAATGTTGATAGTTCTCTGGACTCGCATCTCTTTTATCAGAACTCCTCGGCTGGTACTATTCTGCTACTGGTATATGTTGATGATATTGTTATCATAGGCAGCAACTCAGAAGGAATATCAAATCTCAAAGCATTCTTACACTCTAATTTCCAAACAAAAGATCTGGGCCCATTGCGGTATTTCCTTGGGATTGAGGTGATTCATGATAATCACTCTCTTTATTTGCCAACAAAAATATGCTCTTGATCTTCTATCTGACCTTGGGATGGCTAACTGTGGTCATATGGATTCTCCGCTGGAACCAGGGAAAAGAGTCATCATGCCGAAAGCAAACCTTTTGAATCACCAGAGAAGTACCGTAGAATTGTTGGAAAATTAAACTACCTCACCATGACTCGTCCGGACATTGCTTGTGCGGTTGGTAAGGTCAGTCAGTTCATGGCGGCTCCAACTATGTCTCAGTGGGAGTCCGTTCTCCGGATTATCAGATACGTGAAGAAGGATCTTGGTTTGGGAATATCATACAAGAGTCTAGGTCATTCTGATCTAGAGGCATACAATGACTCTGACTGGGCAGGATGCTTAGCCACCCGAAAATCAACCACGGGATTCGCTGTCTTTATGGGCGGCAATCTTATCTCCTGGAAGAGTAAGAAACAAACCACAGTTGCCAGATCTAGTGTTGAGGCAGAATATTGGGCAATGTCCCACACTGTTGCTGAGATCATGTGGGTGAGGCAGATTCTCAGTGAAATTGGGTATCCCGTTCAAGATCCCACACCTCTATGGTGTGACAATCAAGCTGCAATCCATATAGCCACGAATCCCGTGTTTCATGAACGCACAAAGCACATAGAGGTCGACTGCCACTTTGTTAGCGAAAAGTATGAAGAAGGTCTTGTTTCGCTAAAGCATGTGAAGACCGGAGATCAAGTTGCAGACATTCTTACGAAAATGGTTACGAGGACTCGAATGAACTATATATGTAACAAGTTGGGTCTGGGAAGTTCCCATGATCCAACTTGAGGGGGAGTGTTATTAGGCATATTAGTCCCACATCTTGTACCACCACATTATGTTCCTTCATGCTTAGTATAAATAAAGGGTGAGACCTACATATGAGGTACTCAGTTTTTCTCCAAATCCCGTAAAAATACAACGCTTTGAACTGCCATAAAAAAATATAATAAAAGTTTAGGTGCATCTAAGAATATAGTATTTATATATAAAATGCGCTAAATAAATAAATAATAATCAACAATTTTCAATACAAATAACAAGCTATAGGACTGCAATTAACATAGCAAAAGAGGAGACTGTCTCAGCCAAAAATGTTAGAAAATCATACTTCTATGTTAAGCAGGAACATTCCAAATATACAAACACATTTCTGTTTAACTTGAAGAACGCCTTCTCTATCAATAATAAAAGAACGGCAAAGCAAGTATATCTTCAATACTGATTTGTAGAACTATCCTAGCGAAGAAATTGGTGAAAAATGCGGACTAGTTATTAATTTGATGAAGATGCATATCTCGTCATCGTCATCATCATCGATATCTTATCTCAACTCTTTCGAATCGGTTGTTTGAATCTTTATTTTCCATTCGTGAAAATAACAATCTACTACAACTTCAGTTAACAAACAAGTATGGGATGCAACCCCATCTAGGTCACATTCCTAACGAGTTGGTCTTCCTTTAGTGGCTCTCCTCTGGCGGCATCAACTACAGGTATCGTAACTTGGTATCAAAGCCTGCAATCCTTCTCTATGCGAGAAAATTTCATCAAATAGACCTCTGCTCAAATTTCTTCCGCTGCCCCCCCCCCCCCCCCCCCCTCGGTTGTTTGAATCTTTATTTTCCATTCGTGAAAATAGCAATCTACTGCAACTTCAGTTAACAAACAAGTATGGGATGCAACTCCATCTAGGGCACATTCCTAACGAGTTGGTCTTCCTTTAGTGGCTCTCCTCTAGCGGCATCAACTACAGGTATCGTAACTTGGTATCAAAGCCTGCAATCCTTCTCTATGCGAGAAAATTTCATCAAATAGCCCTCTGCTCACATTTCTTCCGTTGCCTTCCCCCCCCCCCCCCTCATAAGCCAATCATAGTCGCAACACTGTCGCATTCGCTAATCACTTTTCTTTCTTTCCATCAAGAGCCAATCACAATCAATTACAACCACAAATGTTATCACCGGTCATTGTCATTCTCTTCCCACCCTCTGACAGCCACAGTTGAGAGCCGAAGCAACTGCCGAGAGTTACTGTTATGGACCTAGCCCGGAGGTTGCCGAAGGACGACCGTAGACGAGGATGATGGCGGAGGAGGATACAGTGGAGCCAAAACCACGGCTGCCTAAGCGGGGCTTGCTCAAGAGAGCCTCCAAGATCTTATAAGGGAGACTAGGAATTAGGTTTCTCGCGCGCTTCAGATTTTTACTTCGTTATTTTCGCAGGAGCTGTTCGCACTATGCGGTACTAAGCTTGCCCTTTCGTCAGCATACCATCCACAGTCTAATCTTAATGACGACCCGTACCAATATGATACTGAAAATTAAGGAATTTATATGATAATTCATTTATATTAGTACAAACAACTTGAAATTAACAACTAATGTGGACCGTGTAGAACTAAACAAATAAGTTAGTACACAATACCATCTAAAAATAACAAACAATATTAAATCAAGCCAAATCTTAACATACTAAATTTGAAGAAAACTATATATCCAGACTCACTTTTTACTTTGATATAGTAACGTAGATGGGAGCTCTACAATAAAAATGATGGTTAAATTTTAGAACCTTTCTGATAGGCTCTTCTGGTCGTCCTGTTGCACAATCAATAATTGTGTGAACACCAACTAGAGTTGCAGGAATCGTCTCAGGCTTGCTCAGATCTCCCTGTTCATACAATAATTAGAAATTACATTTCCCAGTCAGAATTTTAGAAAGAGGCGAGATTATAAATTACAGAGAACACTTAGTTGTTGAAAGATTACATAGAAACTTAAAACAAAATTGCTAATATGGAATGTCTATCACATTTGTCAGAAATGGATCAGGTCCATGGCGGTTGATCAAAACAAAATGTACAGCCATTTAACAAGGCTATTTATATGCCAAGTTTATATAATCATGAGAGAAGTGTGTAGGACAGAATAGAGAGTTAGTAAAGTGTATAGCTAAGAGCAAAATAAGATGGATATTATTACCGCACAATGTCTTTGTTTGCCTGGAATTGTCGATAATATGCAGGCAAAAATTGAAGAAATCACATAAAAGCATTGTTCAATCCATTCTCATCAATATATGACAAGCAAATGACCAATACTCAACCCAGAGAAATTTGCAGGTTTTTGATAGTTATTGGATGACTATATTTATCACTAAATTTGCCAGATTCTTGGCAAGGTCAAATTATTCAAAAATCGAAGAGCATATGGGGGGGGGGGGGGGGGGGGGGGGGGGGGATCCGCTCATTATAATTGGAGTAAGGCATCAATTTCTCTAGGCTAGTGAAGGATCAGAAAATATACTGAATAAGGTCATAAATTAAGCATGAACATTCTAATTGTCTTTCCCAGTTTTCACTCAAATAACACCTCTATCCCTTCTCCGACAATGATGGATAACAAAAAGAATAAACATGGTGAAACAATATTCCCAAGATATAAAAGAACGCATATCATATAGCACAAATTTACATTCATTCACCAGGACTAATGTCAATTATTTGAATCATAAGGGCTGCAGAAAAATTAAAAGACCACAATACATGATATTCACAGGAGATATGGTTGATCTTGAAAAAATCAAATAAGAGCGCAATTGTGTATACACATACATGTAGATCAGTACATGAATACACAAATGGTGGCAGGATCCATAATAAAGGGTCTTGGATTATACTTTTTGCAGACAACATACTTGATAGTTTCAATAGGTCAGACACCTATTAAGCTAATTGCAAAATTAGAATAATAGATATTGTTTAGAAAAATAGAGGGTTACAAACTACAAGAACAAAATGCGGGAACATGATATACAATTTTAATGGGTTGATCCTAGCACTTACCATTCTTACTACAAAATAAAGAAAGATCAATGTACGTTAGGTTTAAATACCTTGGATAGATTATTCAAAAGAATGGAGATATAGATGAAAACATAGAGTTAAAGTTGTTAGTTAAAATGGAGAAGTGTCTTGTGTAGGGCTAAGCATATTATTCGAAACTCGAAAGTTCCTCGAATATTGAGCCGAATCGGAATCGATTACAATTGATTCAACTCAATTTGAGTCGATTCAATTTGACTCGAATCACATTTCGAGTCGAGTTCAAGTCAGCTCTGAATCGCTCGAAATATGATTCAAATCAGCTCAAATTGATTAAAAATATTATGTATTTATTAATATATTATTATTTTAAATTAAAAACACTAAAATTAAAAACCTACAGTAAAGTTTTTAAAATTCTCAATTTCGAGCCGTCTCGATTCGATTTCAAGCCGGCTCAGAATCGAGCCATTTTGAGTCAAGTCGGCTCGACTCGAAATCGATTTTGATCTCGAGCCGAGTTCGACTCGAAAATTTCGATTTCGACCCGAGCACAAATCGCTCGAACTCGACTCGAAATCATCCCCAATCTTGTGAGTACTATGCGATAAGATGATGTCGTTGAAACGTATAGGCAGATATAATAAAACAACTATTAGGTTGACGATGTTATATGGATCTGAGTGTTGAATAGTAAATAAGTATTGATATCTATTAAATGTCATAGAAATGAGAATGCTAAGATAAATGGAATAACACCTACCAAAGATGAGATAATAGAAAATAAAGTCTCGTGGTTTTGGCAAGTAAAGCGAAGATTAGACAATTGCACCAATTAGATAATTAAATGCAAGTAGTGTTAATGATTAGGTATAAGAAGGGTAGACCAAATGTAACAGGGATGAAAGATTTTGAAAATGATTTATGTAGTTGGGTTTAATACTTCGGGAAACATTTGATGGGATCGGATGGTAACTGAGGACACACAAAGTTGAACCCAAATAACTGGGTCGAAGATTTTGATGATGATGAAATATACATGTATGCACATATAGAAAAAATGGACCTACATTCTACCATAATGCTGCCAGAAAAAAGTCGCTCAAGCAAGAGTAACAAAAAAAGAGTCAAGAATCATATGGTTAGGTGAGAAGCATCTACAACCATGACTGCATGGATAGATATTTTTTCACTTGATCAAAGTGCATTATACTGTCTTGAACCCAAAAAAAATTCATGCTCGCTAGAATTTATTATTTGTTGCCTCCATCTTTCTCTCTCCTATTTTGCTAAAATTCTCAGACCCAACTCCTACAACATGGTCACACGATGAACCTCTTTGATTTACTCACAAATATTATGAATCAACCCTTGGCTACCTGAACCCATCAGGATGACTTGAACAACATCATGACTCCTACACGATGGCCCTGTGATGGGGATTGGCGGCGCGGACCCCCGCGGTGGAGCACGAGTTTTGGGACCGTTCGTGGCCAATTGTACTTGCCATATTTAGCATTTCCGGATTGATGAACCGACTTTGTGGATGAGTCCGGATTTTCGTTTGCTTACATTTGCATATATTATATTGTATTTTTAGCCTTTATTTAGTATAATTGGGTTTGTTACATTAACAACCAATCGTAGTGGTTGATGCAAGGGATGACCTAATGTTGTTTTAATGTAAATAAGAGTAGGGGGTTGCTTGGAAGGGATTGCAGATTTTGGAGAAGCTTATTCACGGAATCCGGTGATCCCCTCACAGTGACAATTCTGTGAGACCCTAGGTGATGACTCGTAGGTGGTTTCCTGCATACCTAAGGTATTCCCCTTCCATAACCTTCATCTTTCCCCCTCCTAAGCCCTAGCCGACCCCCTCTAGCCCCTCCATACAGCAGCCCCCTCCTTCAAACCACCGCCCCCTTGCTGCCATCCCCAAACCGCCCAGATCTCTCCTCCCTTCCGCCAATGCCCAGCATCAAGCCGCCTCCCTACAACCCCCTATTGCCGCCCTTCATTTCTGCAGCCGGCACCCCTGTCCCTACTCTACCACAGCCGCAGCATCCCCCCTATTTCCCTAATCTGAACCGCAACCCCTCCTCAACCTTCCCTCCACTCAGATCCAGCACCCGCCTATATCCAATCCCCATCTCTACCCCTCCCGGGATCGTCTCCATCGCGTCGCTCGTCTTCGGATCTCCCCTCCCATGGCAGCCCCCGTACTATGTGGTATTCAATCATTGTATGGAACTTTGTTCTCTAAGTGAAAATATGGTATTGTGATTTCTCGTTTGTTTGGATATATAGTATTGTGGAATTTTGTTCTAGACTGGCTGGTGATCTGCAGGAGGGAATCATTCGCAACCCCATTCTATCTTCATCCCTCAGATAACCCTGGTGCCACCATCACCTCTTGCCTCTTAAATGGGGAGAACTATGACATGTGGGAGAAGGCTATGATGAATGCCCTCCGTGCCAAGAACAAACTAAGTTTCATCAATGGAACCTTTGCGCAACACGCACCCGACTCCGCAGAGACCAATTATTGGGAACATTGCAACTATATGCTCATTTCTTGGATCTTCAACTCTATCGACAAATCGATCCAGCTCAGCGTGGCGTACATGGACAACGCGAAGGCTGTTTGGGATGACCCCAAGGATCGTTTCTCCATTGGTAATGCCCCACGTATCCATGAACTCAAGAGCCACATTGCTTCCATGCGTCAACAAGGTACTTCGGTGATGAATTATTATACCAAACTCAAGGGCATGTGGAATGAGTTGCATAGCTACTCCAAGGTTCCTAGCTCACTAATGGTGTTGCGTAGGAATTTGTTAAGAAACGTAAAGAAGAAAAGATTCACCAATTTCTCATGGGACTTGAACCAGCTTGTATGCCACCGTCACCCACGAAGTGTGTCACTGATCGATCGCTCGTGGCCAGGATGATCGAATTGACACCATTGTTTTGGCACACAAGCTATGAGTCGGGCGCGGGCGGGCACACCTAGTCAACCGCCTTACCTCGAAAAATCTTGCGTTCACTGCCACAAGTCCGGCCACGACATATTTGAGTGCTTTGAGATCGTCGGCTATCCACCCTGGGTCGTGGAGGCCGTCGGTGGGGAAGATCTGGGAATCGTGGACGGGGCCCCACCCCCGGAATACCAGGCCGCGACCAAGGTCTAGCCGCTCACATCACCCACCCTCTTGGTTCCACCACCAGCCATGTGGCGGTCCAATCTAGCATGCCAGGTCTGTCTTCCGAGAAGTTTCATCGTCTCCCGACTTTCTTGGATCAGCTTTCTACTGCCTCCAAAAAATTATCGGGTATACTCCTTCACTCATCGACTTAGGTGTTAGACAGTGGTACATCGAATCGCATGACATGGCACTTGGATTTCCTCCATGACATTCGAGAGATCACTCCTATGCATATTACTCTGCCAAATGGTGACAGCACTACGACGTCCACAGTAGGCTGCCTCTCTGAGTCCCACCTTGTTCTTACAAGATGTTCTCTTTGTTTCCCTCCTAACTTGCAACTTGATTTTTGTTAGCCAGCTCACTAGTGCTCTCAATTATCATGTCATATTTACTAATCGACTTTGTGTGATACAGGACCATGCGTCCATGCCTGGAATAACCTGATTGGAGTGTGTGAGATGCAAGTGGGGACTACCTTTATAAGCATGCAATCTATCACAAAGCTTTGAGGACTCACAGCGACGCCTCCACCACATGGCACCGACAGATGGGACATCAATCTGCTCATAATTTGCAATGTATTTTGGGCATTAGTAAATTAAAATCAATTTTTTATGCACCTTGTGATGCTAGTTATCGAGCGAAACAGACCCGCTTTCCCTTTCCTACTAGCAACAACAATGCAACTTCGTGTTTTGACTTGATACATTGTAATTTGTGGGGTCCTTATAAGACTTCATCCTCTTGTGGTGCTCACTATTTCCTTACTATTGTCGATGATTTTAGTCGTGCAGTTTGAGTTTTTCTATTGCGGGAGAAAAGTGAAGTTGTTGGTCGATTAATAGATTTCCACAAGATGATTAAAATTCAATTCAACGGGGTCACTAAGAAGATTCACAGTGACAATGGATCCGAGTTCACTTCTCGACAATTCCAACAATTCTACAAAGAAAACGACAACACACATGAGACTAGTTGTGTTGATACCCCTCAACAGAACGGGAGAATCGAAAGAAAACACTGGCACATTTGGAAGTTGCCCGTAAGCTTAGATTTCAAGCAAGTTTGCCCATTGAATTTTGGGGTCATTGCGTTCTAACTGACGCATACCTAATAAACCGGACACCCACTACTACTCTCCATGGAAAATCGTCGTATGAAATTCTTTTTGAGGAAAAGCCTTCATATGAGCACATTAAAGAATTTGTGTGTCTATACTATGCTCACAATAGTCCTAAGAAGAAGGATAAATTTGGATCAAGAAGTAGGTGTTCCATATTCATGGGATATCCGCATGGAAAAAAAGGTTGGACACGGTATGACCACGAGACTGCATGGATAGATATTTTTCCACTTGATCAAAGTGCATTATACTGTCTTGAACATCCCAAAAAAAATCATGCTCGCTAGAATTTATTATTTGCTCGCTCCATCTTTCTCTCTCCTATTTTACCAAAAAAATTCGACCCAACTCCTACAACATGGTCACACGATGAACCTCTTTGATTTACTCACAAATATTATGAATCAACCCTTGGCTACCTGAACCCATCAGGATGACTTGAACAACATCATGACTCCTACACGATGGCCCTGTGATGGGGATTGGCGACGCGGACCCCCGCGGTGGAGCACGAGTTTTGGGACTGTTCTGGGCCAATTGGCTACTTGCCATATTTAGCGTTTCCGGATCGATGAACCGACTCTGTGGATGAGTCCGGATTTTCGTTTACTTACATTTGCATATATTATATTGTATTTTTAGCCTTAATTTAGTATAATTGGGTTCGTTACATTAACAACCAATCGTAGTGGTTGATGCAAGGGATGACCTAATGTTGTTTTAATGTAAATAAGAGTAGGGGTTGATTGGAAGGGATTGCAGATTTTGGAGAAGCTTATTCACGGAATCTGGTGATCCCCTCACAGTGACAATTCTGTGAGACCCTAGGTAACGACTCATAGGTGGTTTCCTGTATCCCTAAGGTATTCCCCTTCCATAACCTTCATATTTCCCCCTCCTAAGCCCTAGCCGACCCTGTTACGCCAAGCGACATGACACGCTTCCACGGGCATCAGTACAGGCGCAGGCTAAAGGAGGCTCAGACAAAAGAGCGGGCTGAACCATCCGGTTCAGCCTCACTTCAATAAAACAGCAACAGGGGGGCTGAACCGACTTGGTTCAGCCCCTATTGGGGCCGGCCGGCCCCTGGGGACCGGGAGGAGTATTTAAACCCGGTCCCCCTTGATGTGAAGATTATTGAAGACTTATTTTCAGGTTTCTCTCTTCTCCAACCCTAATTTCTTGTAGCCGTCATCTTCTCTACCTCTATCTTTCTCTCTAGATCTCTCTCCCTCTTCTAGTTCGTATCATTTGGTATCAAAGCAGCCGCTCCTCGGCCATGGTGACACGCTCCGAAGCGGAACTCGCCCGCATCGCCACGATTGAGATAAATTATGTAGGGTTGACGGATACCGTCAACGCCTTGGAAGATCGTTTGAAGAAGACAACGGATCAACTGGAGGAACGTCTGGATCAGCGTTTAGAAGAGATCAAGGGCCTCCTCATGCAAAATCTGAGAGGAAAAACTCAAATCCCAGACGGATTCGAAGCCGAGGCTTCCTATCTCCCCCCGGCGGCATCGAACGGCACCGGAATGACTAGCGGGGCAAGCGGAGGGCAGCAAGGAAGCGGATCGACCTCGACAGGGGGAGCCCTGACGGGATCGGGCTCGACGGAAGCCGGTCCCGTCCGGATCGGGCTTACGCACGCCCGATCGGCGTGCGATGGCAACGGGGTCCCATGGGCCCCCTCCGGCGGACCTTATGAGGTCGGCCACGGCCGGCCAGAGGGCTGGCGGCAGCCGGAGCCACCGGCGCACGGGATCAACCCAACCGACCCCCAAGCGGCCTGGATCGGCCCTGGGACGCAGCTGGGGTCTTCCTGGCGAGCTCCGGGGCAGGGGGCGGCTCCCTTTCGACCTACGGGGGCGAATGCAGTCCCAATCGGAGGTGTGGAGGGTATCCTGCCACTACCGCGGCCTCCGGGAGGTCCGCCGGGCTATGTAAATGGAAATCCTTGGGCAGGAGGGCAACAAGGAGGCCACGGGTTGAACCCGGGACGGCCAGGGAACGTCGTCGCTCCAGCACCACCATACCATCCAGCACCGGCAGAACACCGCCCCTATATGCAGCCCAAATTGACACGAATGAACTTCCCTAAGTTCAAAGGAGGTGACGCCCTTGAGTGGATCCAGAAAGCTGAACTTTTTTTCAAATACCAAGAGATTCCGGCGGGGCAGTGGGTTCAGTTGGCATCTTTCCACCTGGAAGAGGACGTCTATCAGTGGACAAAATGGTTTCTGAGGGGACGCGACTATGCACCCTGGGAGGAGTTTGTGGAGTCCTTCTCTGCTCGCTTCGGTCCTTTGGAGTACGAAGATGTTGAAGCCATGTTGCAGAAATTGCGGCAAAAAGGGACCGTCACGGAGTACCGGACAGAGTTTGAACGGTTGGCCAATCGGGTCAATTGGGAGGAGAAAACGATGTTGAGCTGCTTTGTATCAGGATTGAAGGATCACCTGAGAGATGAAGTGCACGCGTACATGCCACGCACTTTGAGCCATGCTATCAGTCTTGCGAGGATTCAGGAGGAGCGCTATAATCGTCAGAAGAGCCGAGCCACAGTGAAAGCTCCCGCTACTCCTATGACGGGTCGTAGGGATCTCCCTCCGGGAACGTGGCCTACCGTGACGAAGCTTACTTGGGCGGAGATGCAGGCGCGGAGGGATAAGGGGCTTTGTTTTAACTGCGATGAAAAGTACACACGGGGGCATGCATGTCAGAAGGTGCAGGTATTCATGCTCCGCGAGGAGGACGAGGACGATGAGGGTCTCAGTGCCGAGTTGGAGGAGAGCCTAGATTTGACGGACTTTGGCGTGTCTATCCAGGCCATGGAAGGTTGCACCACCCCGCTCACTTTGCGTATGGCGGGGAGGGTGGGTCACGCAAGGGTCACTATTCTGGTGGACAGCGGCAGCACGCACAACTTCATCCACCCAGCAATGGCCCAGAAGGCAGGTTATGCGATCGACCGTGACGCGGCCTTCCAGGTTATGGTGGCAGACGGGAGCAAGCTTCAATGTGAAGGTGTCATCAAAGGAGCAGAGCTACGGATCCAGGGTTACAGTGGTCAGACAGATGTGTACTTACTTCTGATTCGGGGCTCTGGTATGGTGTTGGGGGTACAGTGGCTGCGTCAGCTACGGCGGGTGACGTTTGACTGGGAGCAGATGTCTATGGAGTTCCATCAGACGGGGACCGATTATTGTTTGGGCGGCATTAGAGTGACCCCAATCAAGGAGATTACACTCCGCAGCTTGGAGCGGCTGGGAGAGCAGGAGAGACCGATGGCCGTTGTCATGGGGGTCATAACAACACCGGCGGCCCCGACGGAGGCGCCCCCGCAGCTACAGGAAGTTTTGCAGCAGTATTCCGATATATTCCAGGAGCCACGTGGCCTTCCACCTCGACGGTTCCGCGACCACCAGATACAGCTAAAGACAGGGACGGGGCCAACAAACATTCGGCCTTACCGTTACCCTTACATACAGAAGGCGGAAATCGAAAGAAGTGTCAAGGAGATGTTGTCAGCCGGGATCATCAGGCCCAGTACTAGTTCGTTCTCTTCTCCGATCATTCTGGTCAAGAAGAAGGACGGGACTTGGAGATTTTGTGTGGATTACCGAGGACTGAACGCCTCCACCGTCAAAGATAAATTCCCTATTCCAGTGATTGAAGAACTCCTAGACGAGTTGCATGGCGCCGCTTTATTCACCAAGCTGGACTTACGGTCCGGCTATCATCAGATTCGCATGCACGCCGAGGATGTCCACAAGACGGCGTTTCGCACCCATGATGGGCATTACGAGTTTCTCGTGATGCCTTTCGGCCTCACGAACGCGCCGTCCACCTTCCAGGCCGTCATGAATGAAATATTCCGCCCCCTCCTCCGGCGATCTGTCCCGATCTTCTTCGACGACATACTCATATACAGCGCGGACTGGGCAAGTCACGTGGCTCATGTGAAGCAGGTCCTCACACTCCTCCGACAGCATCATTTGTACGCGAAACGATCTAAGTGCTCTTTTGGACAGCCCGAGGTGGAATACTTGGGTCACTTGGTCTCCGTGGACGGGGTCAAGGCGGACCCAAAGAAGATTGAGAGTATGGTTACCTGGCCGCGTCCCCAAACCGTTCGTGCACTTCGGGGTTTTTTGGGCCTCACCGGGTACTATCGGCGGTTCGTCAAAGATTATGGCAAGATCGCGCGGCCTTTGACACAGCTACTACATACGGACGCTTTTCAGTGGCAGGATGATGCCGAGTTGGCCTTTCAGACCCTTAAGAGGGCTATGACGACCACCCCAGTCCTAGCACTTCCGGACTTCACCAAGGACTTTATAGTCGAAACCGATGCATCTGGAGTAGGGATTGGTGCGGTCCTGATGCAGGAGGGACGGCCGATCGCTTTTTACAGTAGGGCACTTGCACCCCGCACCTTGGGACTCTCCACTTATGAAAAGGAGCTGTTGGCGATCATTCAGGCGGTCGCCATCTGGCGGCCCTATTTGATGGGAAGGCACTTCAAAATACGCACCGATCATCAGAGTCTGAAACATTTCTTGGAGCAGAGAGTGGCTTCCCCCCTTCAGCAGAAATGGGTCACCCGACTACTTGGATACGATTATGAGATTATTTACAAGCAGGGCAAGGAGAATACAGTCGTCGATGCGTTATCCCGCTTACCGGAGAGCGTACTTCAACAGATCTCCGTGCCTCTCATTGACTCCTTAGACGAAATACAGGACGAGGTTCGTCGAGACAAAGAGCTCGGGCCTATCGTGACAGCCCTTCAGCAAGGGGACCTTACTTACCCAGGCTACCAGTTGCGGAATGGGCACTTGTACTACCAGGATCGTGTCGTCATTCCTGCATCCTCACCATGGAAGACAGTGCTACTACACGAGTTTCACTCATCACCGACTGGGGGACATGCAGGGACCCTTAGGACGTTCCAACGCCTTAAGGCGAATGTCTTTTGGAAAGGTCTCTGACAGGATGTACAGAGATTTGTTCAGCAGTGTGACATCTGTCAAAGGCAGAAATACGAAATTGTTGCTCCCGCAGGCTTACTGACCCCTCTAGAGATTCCTCAGCATATATGGGACACGGTATCTATGGACTTCATTGATGGGCTGCCCAAATCAGAGGGTAAATCAGTAATTTTAGTGTTCGTGGACAAGCTCTCTAAGTACGGACACTTCTTGGCCCTACGTCACCCGTACACGGCCGAATCAGTGGCCGACCTCTTTACGCGGGAGATTGTTCGACTACATGGCGTTCCACGAGCCATCATTTCAGATCGGGATCCGACGTTCGTCAGCAATTTTTGGCAAGAGTTATTCCGCCTACAGGGGACGTGCCTGCGAATGAGTACGGCACACCACCCACAGACGGACGGGCAAACAGAGGTGCTCAACCGCGGCGTGGAGACCTACCTTCGATGCTTTGTGATGGATGAGCCCCGGACGTGGACTGATTGGCTGCATTGGGCGGAATATTGCTATAATACGGCCTTTCACTCCGCCAGCAAGATGACTCCGTTCGAAGTCGTCTATGGTCGCCCACCACCCACCTTGAGCAGTTATGAACCGGCAAGCGCCGCAGTTCCGGCAGTGGATCGTGCATTACGTGACAGAGACCGCGCATTGGCTACTTTACGGGACAATCTACGCCTTGCACAGGATCGGATGAAGCTTCAAGCTGACAAACATCGGACGGAACGGGAGTTTGCAGTCGGTGACGAGGTCTTCCTCAAACTTCAACCCTACCGTCAGCTATCGGTGGCCCGTCGGCTGAATCAGAAGTTGGCACCGCGCTACTACGGACCGTTTCGCATCCTCCGCCGGGTGGGACCTGTGGCGTATAACTTGGCTTTACCAGAAGGCTCACGGATACACCCAACGTTCCACGTCTCTCTCCTCAAACGGAAGTTGGGTGACTCGGTCCACGTCTCCCCTCTCCTACCGGAGGCTACTACTGCGGGCAAGCTCCGCCCGTTACCAGAGCAAGTTCTCATGGCTCGATGGAAGCTCCGGGGCACAGAATACCGCCCCGAGGTGATGGTGCAATGGAAGCACATGACAACAGAACACAACACATGGGTCGATTTGCTGGAGTTCAAGGAGCTCTATCCGGACTTCCCACTTGAGGACAAGCTGGTCCCTTATGGGGAGGGGAATGTTACGCCAAGCGACATGAACGCTTCCACGGGCATCAGTACAGGCGCAGGCTAAAGGAGGCTCAGACAAAAGAGCGGGCTGAACCATCCGGTTCAGCCCCACTTCAATAAAACAGCAACAGGGGGGCTGAACCGACTTGGTTCAGCCCCTATTGGGGCCGGCCGGCCCCTGGGGATCGGGAGGAGTATTTAAACCCGGTCCCCCTTGATGTGAAGATTATTGAAGACTTATTTTCAGGTTTCTCTCTTCTCCAACCCTAATTTCTTGTAGCCGTCATCTTCTCTACCTCTATCTTGCTCTCTAGATCTCTCTCCCTCTTCTAGTTCGTATCAGAACCCCTCTAGCCCCTCCATACAACAGCCCCCTCCTTCAAACCGCCGCCCCCTTGCTGCCATCCCCAAACCGCCCAGATCTCTCCTCCCTTCCGCCAATGCCCAGCATCAAGCCACCTCCCTACAACCCCCTGTTGCCGCCCTTCATTTCTGCAGCCGGCATCCCTGTCCCCACTCTACCACAGTCGCAACATCCACCCTATTTCCCTAATCTGAGTCGCAACTCCTCCCCAACCTTCCCTCCACTCAGATCCAGCACACGCCTATAACCAATTCCCACCTCTACCCCTCCCGGGATCGTCTCCATCGCGTCGCCCGTCTTCGGATCTCCCCTCCCACGGCAGCCCATGTACTCTGTGGTATTCAATCATTGAATGGAACTTTGTTCTAAGTTAAAATATGGTATTGTGATTTTTCGTTTGTTTGGATATATAGTATTGTGAAATTTTGTTCTAGAATGGCTTGTGATCTGCAGGAGGGAATCATTCGCAACCCCATTCTATCTTCATCCCTCAGATAACCCTGTGCCACCATCACCTCTTGCCTCTTAAATGGGGAGAACTATGACATGCGGGAGAAGGCTATGATGAATGCCCTCCGTGCCAAGAACAAACTAAGTTTCATCAATGGAACCTTGGCGCAACTCGCACCCGACTCCGCAGAGATCTCCCGTGGCGATGAAGTGAAATACTCGCCGGAAGACGGAGAGATCGAAGGCGATCCTCTCTTCTCGCAGGAAGCAAAGGAACCCGGCGATCATCGCCACTCCGTTCGGGATGATCTGCGCAGGGACTATCTCGAAGTAGCGCAGAATCTGGCAGAATTCCGTCCACAACGGTAGTCGCAAGCCGACCTCGAAGTGGCGAATAGGGAACACTATCTCGGTGGGCGAGAAAGTGTTCAGACGCTCATCCTCACGAGGAAGCCTGGCGACAGGTACTTGGTAGAGAACTCCTTCAAATCCTGCGGCCGAGTAATCGGCTTCTTGAAAGATGTCGCCTCGAAATTCTTGGCATGGCTCGCACGCCGAATAGCCGCCTCATCAGCCATTCTGAAAGAAGAGAAGAAAGAAGCGAGTATCGAAGAGGTGAGAAAGGGAGCAAATCGAAGGATACTCGCTAGGAATACAAGAAGATCATCAGAAAGCGTAATAAATACGTACCCACCCACCCTATTTATAGTAGTCGGAGATACTTGACTTGTCGCGTACGCCGCCGCGAGTACGAGTAAGAAGTAGCGAGCAGAAAGGAAAGTCGCCAAAAGCAGCGGTGCACTTCGGATCGTCAATACTCAGCGCACGAGTACCTGCATCAGAATACAAGGGAGCTCGCCAAACATACGCGACATTCAGCTACTACTCGCAAGAAGACCGCAAAAAAAAAAGATACAAGAATCCAGACATCACAACAAGCAAAGAATAAAGGACGAGATCTGAATACTCGCCAAATGGAATTACATACATATATCAATGTGCAAATTACAAAGACTCGCCAAAGGGCGACCTAGCGACTAAGGGAAAAAACAAGAAAAGCTGAATCTAAAAAGGGCCCTAAGGGTTCGCCTGGGCATCAGGAAGTTGCGGTTGTCGCCCAACCAATCCCATGTCGCGGGCTCGCTTAAAATGCTCAAAAGCCACGGACATCGCATCATCGCCTTGTCGAAGCTGATCTTCCATCCTCGCCAGCCGACCAACCGAGCTCATGCTCGCCCGCATCCCAACCAGCTCATCGTGGTGCAGTTGTTGACAATGCTCCATCCTGCCCACCCGGCGCTCCAGATCGCTGACAGATTGAAGGCGAGACTCCGCACCCGCCAGACGAGTATCGAACTCTTCCAGCCGTGATACTCGCACTTCCAGCTCGGTCAAACGACGCTGAGAGTCAGTGGCCGCCAAGCGCTCAACTCGCGCCTCCACAACAGTCAAGCGGCGATGAGGCTCGCTGATCGCCAGACGCTCCAACTTCGCCTCCAGGTCCAAGATGGCACGAGTAGCCATCTCCTGGTACTCGCGGGAGGGAAGCCCGACCCCATCAATCAGAGCTCCCACAGGAGTCTGAGCGCGAGCTGTAAAGAAGACAAAGGAGTAGAAGACTTTAGTAGCGAGCATCAGAGGTAAATCGCCAAAGAATTCAGCAAAGGCAGACAGTCAAGATTACCAGGTCGGCGAGTATCGTTCCTCGAGCCGCGTGGAGGGCTGCGAGATCGCCGAGAAGGGGAGCTCCTTCCTCGGTGAGGGGAGATGCTATGATGCCCAGCACCTCGCCGACTGGAGTGAGTCCCGCCAGTTTGATCCTTGCCACAAGGAGCGTCCCCCCGACCGCGACCATCCACTGGTAGCCCTCTCCCCCCCTTGAGGCGAACAACCCCGAAGTACCCCCAACCCCGCCTCGGCGCGAGGATTCTCCCAAGTGGGTTGAGGGAGCAGTAGAAGACAAGGGCGTTGATCGCCCTGGATGTCAGCAGAAGGAGGGAACGGAAGAGGTGGCGGAAGCTTTTCAGCGGGCAGCTGCGAGCTGCTCGCCAGCTCCGATTGTGGTGGCGGTGGTGGCGGTGGTGGCGGTGGTGGCGGTGGTGGCGCGTTGCTCGCCGAAGGAGCCCTTTGCTCGCTTGAAGGCCGCTTCTCCAGCAAAGAGCTGTGAAGAATCCGCACCGAGCGACCACCGTCCCCAGGCGAGATCATCGGAGATGATCGCAAAGGAGGTACGGCAAAAGGCTCCTCCTGAGCATCAATAGTCGGCTGATCTGCGAATAAGTAGAAAGAGCATCAGAATCTCGTCAGCATAGACACATTAGTGAAGATAACCCAAAAGGTGGCGAGTAGGTAGCTCTCACCTCGCGCAGGGGGGCATCAGGTTGAACCTGAGTCGAGGTCTCGGTCGTACTCGCCTCCGGGGCGACATTCGACGCAGGAGGATCAAGGGCTGGCGAGTCATCCCAGGACCAAGACCCAGGTCGTCGAGCAATTTCTGGCGATGTTCATCTAAAGGATCGGCGACATCCTCCGAAGCAGTCGCCCTCCTCTTTTTCTCTTTCTTCTTTTTCTTCTTGTCTAGACGCTTCCTCTTCCTGGAGGCGAGGAAGTCCTCAAGCTCGGCATCCACGCGAGCAGGCACCCGAGCAGGCGGCAGCAAGCCCATAAGATCGGTCAGGTCAGCAGCAGCTTCCTCAGCATGATTGCGCGACATCTTGGAGCGAGATTGAAAAAGCCTTGCAATCAGAGACCCCTCCCCCTCTATATATAGGGCCAGGGCGTTGGCCAGCGAGATACCGACAATAGATCAGTACTCGCCTGAAGGACAAATCGTCGAATGAAGGTTGGATGATTCTTTCCGAGCAACTACGTTACTCGCAAAGAGCGGGGATTGTGTACAACCCTCATTCTCTGAGGGTGGGCCAGCTCAAAGCCACGTAGGCAGAAGTCAAGGTCAAAAGGTTAACACAGAGGTCAGCAGTCCAAGACACAAGACAACTCAGCTAGCAGGAGCAGAAGAAGACCTGGGCGAGTATGGGTGGACTCGCGCGAGTAACCCTGATACTCACCAAAAGGTGGGCGACCATAGGCGATACTCGTCAAAAGGTGGGCGACCATAGGCGATACTCGCCTCTTTTCAGGCGAGATCGCATCAATGTCGCCGAGTTGCCGAGTTGGGTGGGGTATAAATAAGACCCCCCCCCCCCCCCCCCCCCCTCTTTGGTTTTCCTATAAATAGGACCTCAGGGGTACTTGGATTGGCACCTGAACTTGAGCTTTTGAAACCCCCACATTTAAATTCTCGGACCCGTCATCCTTGGTAGTCACTCCCGGTACTAGCCAAGTCGGTACTTTCCTCGTACCCTGCTCGGTCATTCTTGGTCTTGGAGGGAAGTCTCTTCTGAGCTTTTGGGTACGTGGTGGGACCTCCCTGCCGCAGCACCTGGGGTCCTGTTGTTCTTTGTTCGAGCCCTCTTCGTCGTCGCCAGCCTAGCCTTTTAGTCGGACTGCTGGACGAGTAGCCTCCGGCTGCATTGATCCGAATTTTGGAGTCGGGATTTTCCTGGCTTCAACAGTATGACCTCGAGAAAAATATTTATTTTACCTCACGCGATGTTTCATTCCACGAGGACATTTTTCCTTTCAAGGAAAACTCTCATCAAGGGAATCAAACTCGCAGTATGAACACCAGTTTTGCGGACCGATTTGATGATGACCGATTGCATGAAACAGAGGTTAACGATGAGCCGGTTCAGCCCACTCGAGCTGTTTCCAGCCTCGTAGAAGCTGCACCCGAAGAATGAATTGATAACGTCGATGCAAGGCCAGATCGGCAAATCCGAAACACCTAGAGGCCGAAACATCTGGATGATTACGTTCCTTGCTCGGCATACCTCAATCCGAGCGGCTCCCTTTGCAAATCGGACATGAATCAACAACTGACAAAGAACTTGAAGATGGACACCCCCCAAAGCCTCCACAACATGAGCGGTTCCCAGGTACTCCTTATCCTTAGAAAATTATGTAACATTTGACAAGTTTTCTCACAGACGTTGAGTCTGTTTAGCGGCCATCACCTCGAGCATTGAACCCCAACATTATTCAGAAGCCATGAAGTTTCTGCATTGGCGTGATGCCATGTCAGGTGAGATCAAGGCCTTAGAAGACAATGGCAATTGGACGGCAGAGACTCTACCACCGCACAAAATTCTCATTGATTACAAGTGGGTTTACAAAATCAAGTATAACTTTGATGGGACGGTGTAGCGTTATAAAGCATGTCTAGTTGCTAAAGGGTTCACCAAATTGAGGGGATGGATTTTTATGAGACCTTCGCTCCCGTGGCAAAGCTTGTGTCAGTGCGAGTCTTTCTTGCGGTCGGGATGTCCAAAGGATGGGCACTTCACCAAATGGACGTTAGCAATGCCTTCCTGAATGGTGATTTAGAGGAGTGAGTCTATATGAAATTGCCGCCCGGGTTCAAAACCAACAGTCCCAACCAAGTGTGCCGCCTTCGCAAGTCAATTTATGGACTCCGGCAGGCCTCTCGGAATTGGTTCGCAAAATTGACCTCTGCGCTAAAGGCGTATGGCTTTGTCCAATCTCTTGATGACTACTCCTTGTTCACGTGTTGCAGTAAAGGCACCTTCATGGGATTGTTAGTATATGTTAACGACATTATCCAGGTAGGGAACAATCTGGTTGCATGCTCGGCCTTCAAAGCTTATTTGAATACTTGTTTTCACATCAAGGATTTGGGTACACTAAAATACTTTTTGGGAATCGAAGTGGCTAGCTCTCCAAAGGGACTCTATCTTTGTCAACGGAAGTATTCTCTTGACATTATTTCTGATTGTGGTCTACTTGGAAGCAAACCTGTCGAAAACCAAATGGAGCAAGGGCAACAATTGGCATTAGCACAGGGTGGGGAGATCAAAGACGCATCACTTTATAGGCTCCTAGTTGGGAGACTGATCTATTTAACCATCACGCGCCATCATATCTCCTACGCGGTCCACACGTTGTCGCAATTTATGCATGCTCCTCAAAACCAACATATGGATGCCGCTATTAGATTGGTGCGCTATCTCAAAAGAAACCCAGGACAGGGTATTTTATTGCATGCAGACACTGATTTGAGGTTGAATGCTTATTGTGATTCAGATTGGGCAAATTGTCCGATCACAAGACGATCGGTGACCGGCTACCTTGTTTTTCTTTGGCAATCTCCCATCTCCTAGAAAACAAAAAAGTAAAATACGGTATCTCGATCGTCCGCCGAGGCGGAATACCGTGTGATGTCTGCCACCACTAGTGAGTTAATTTGGTTGAGGTCCCTCTTAGTCTCGTTAAATGCTTCTCACAATGCCCCAATGAGGCTACATTGTGACAGTCAATCCATCATTCAAATAGCTACTAATCATCGAGATTAACTGCTATTATATTCGAGACCATATTGACGCCAAAAACATTGTGATCTCGCACATCAGGTCGAAATCCCAACCGGCAGATATCTTTACCAAAGCTCTCGGTCGCCTACAATTTCATTATCTCTTGAGAAAGTTGGGTGTGTGTGATCTACACTTACCAACTTGAGGGGCGTATTAAATATTTAGTTTTAGTTATGATTACTTTAATATATTTTAGCATGTATATCTTATTGGTCCTTTGCCGGTTTAATGAGAAACAATGAAAACTGCAGGTTCGTGGTTCTTTAAACAGATTGATGAAACTCCATGGCAAACAATTTTAGAGTTTCCGAACGTCAACCCATTCACATTGATGAGCTTTCTTGTGTCGACAGCATCTTATATGATCCACAGTCAGTTATACTACCAAATGAAATAGAACTACTTATATGAATAAATAAATCAAGTTCTGATTTGAAGCATAAATAAATAATTGAAAATCCGAAACCTACATTGACAACAATAGCTCCCCAATCCCGCAAGAAATCGGCCGGCGCTGGGCGAGGCCTCACAAGACATCTAACATCGTATCCCTCGTCCAATGCCCTTCTGACGATCTGCCTCCCCAACGTCCCGGTGGCTCCGACGACGAGAACGTTTGTCGGACGAACAGGAGTCCCCTGCGAAACATCCGTCGCAAACACAGTCTGGGCATTGCACTTAACTTGCAGCGGCGAGAGAAATCTCCCTGAAAACAATTAAATCATAGGAAGAAGATCAAACTACTCTGTTGTTTTCGAAATTCCAGATTGAAGAGCGGAAAACGGATGAGTTGAGAGAGAGAGAGGGAGCAATGGCGGATACAGAACATTGAGACGTGGGAAATAGCTGAGGGTTTTACTTGCCAGGAGGAAGAGGAGGGGACGAAGGAATGATTGGATGGGGTTGAGGGAGGAGGGCTTGCGAGGAAGCTATTGCGCTGCCCCGAGACAGGGCCGGGAAGTGGCGATGGAGGGGGCGGGTGGCGGTGGGCTGAGGTGGGAGAGAGCTGAGACTGGACGCCATGGAATTCGGAGAAGAGAAGCTTGGTCTCCTGTTCGTGAGCTTCTTAGCTCGATGGCATTCCTGGGTGATGTGGGGACGGGGGAGGAGGAGGACATAGCAGACGATCCGAGGTCGGCCACGTCGAAATGGGATAGTCTATGACTGGATGGATGTGAAGAGGCTTACGAATAGGAGACAATGCGATTGTTATTCGCAAACCGCATTTATCTATTTGTGGATTTTGTCTATTCGCAGCATTAAAGTAAGTCAAATTTGCTATTAGCAGATATTTTGTTATTCACATATTAGTAAAGAAAATAAAAAAAATGATCGACCTTTTCGCCTTCCTCACCATAGGGAGAGAGTAACCCTAGCTATCTAAATCTTTCCAAACAAATTGAAATCACATGAACATTGAAGAGATCGTCTTTCTTTCTCAACTCGGTCTCTATCCGCACATTCATTTTATGAATCACGATCCGTGCACACATTGAATTGCTCAGAAGGTCGTCGGAGATGTTCCTTCGTTGTCGGGTCATGCTCAGGAGAACCAAGACATCGGATGCTTAAGTTTAAAATTGGTCTGCGGATAACAATTCATAAACTCAAATAAAGTGGAAAAAAGTTGATCTGTGGATACATTTATGGCTTGCGAATAACAATTGCCATAAATAATGTCAAAATGTGTCATAATACATTATTTAAAATCATTAAAAATTTAACTAAATTAATCTATATGTATATATATAATTTTGAGAAAAAAATAAAAAAAAAATTAATGACATTTTTAAACTTAGGTTAAAGTTGACAAGTATTTTTATTAAACGAAAATATACAACTACCAAAGTTTTCAACCATAATTGTATTATCCCGAATTCTCGGTACTAGCAGAAAGGTGGTTTACCTTTTGACAGTTAAATTACTTAACAATTAGTCCATATTGAATTAATAGCTCAATTCCACCAAAAAATTGTTGGTACGCTCCACGCACCATCCTCATCGTGCAGAGAGTGTGCTTTTTGGTTGGAATTTCTTTGAATCTAGTTGAATTAATTACTTTCCAGTTCCACTTGTAATTTTCAGTCGTAATAATTTCGTAGTTCCGGTTGGAAAACACGCTATTCGCACGATGAGGATGGTACGCTCGACGTACCAAAAAATCTCTCCAATTCCACTGCATTTCTTATCGCATAGACCTCTGCCGCCTCCACAGAATAACTCCAGGCAGCACTGCCCGTTCTCCATGCGATGCAATTACCCATGTGGCGTGAGTAATAAGACCATACCTCATTTCATCGGATTGTGTGAGCATTGTCGCGTCAAAGTTAGCTTTGATGTCGCCGCGCTGGGGCAGAGTTCTTGTACCATGTGAAGTCATTGAGTTCGAGGGGGGTCCAAGGGCCAACAAGGGCTGATAACGAGTCGAGTTCGAGCGATTTGGGCTCGGCTCGAAATCGAAATTTTCGAGTCGAACTCGGCTCGAAATCGAAATCTTTGGCTCGACTCGAAATGGCTCGATTCCGAGTCGGCTCGAAATAGAATCGAGTTGGCTCGAAATCGAATTTAAATGACTCAAAATCGAATCGAACTGGCTCGAAATCGAATCAAGCTGGCTCGAAATTGAGCAAAAATTTTCTTTTTTCCTAGCTGGCTCAAAATTAAATTGGGAAACATTTAAATTTAGCAAATGAAACACTTAAAACCTTCAATATTTGTATTTGAGTTTAAAATTTAGTGTTTTTAATTTTAAAATAATAATATATTAATAAATGCATACTGTTTTTAATTAATTCGAGTTGATTCGAATCATATTTCGAGCGATTCAGGGCTGGCTCGAAATCGACTCGAAATCAGATTCGAGTTAAATTGAATCGACTCAAATTGAGTCGAATCAATTGTAACCGATTCGGCTCAATATTCGAGCGATTTTCGAGTTTCGAATAATATGCTCAGCCTTACAACAAGGAGGAGAACAAGTGCATGCATGTGTTCTCTAGCACAATTTTCTTCCTGTAGAGTAATCTTTGTTTTCTGGTAGTGATAGGGTTTCCTTGAAGGCGCCAACCGCACCTCATTCATGGGTGTGAGGTTATCGAAAGAAACCTCACTAGCCCCGTAACCACCCAACATGTGGGTGCAAATAGTAAAATCCTTCAACATGGGGGTGCAAATAGTAAATTCCTACAACATGGAGTGCAAATAGTAAATTCCTACATCATGGAGTGCAAATAGTAAAATCCTCCAACATGGGGGTGCAAATAGTAAAATCCTCCAACATGGGGGTGCAAATAGTAAATTCCTCCATCATGGAGTGAAAATAGTAAAATCCTCCAACATGGGGGTGCAAATAGTAAAATCTCACATCATGGGGTGCAAATAGTAAAACCCCACATCATGGAGTGCAAATAGTAAAATCCTCCAACATGTGGGTGCAATAGTAAAATCCCACATCATGGGGGTGCAAATAGTAAAATCCCCCATTATGGGGTACAAATAGTAAAATCCTCCAACATGTGTGTGTAAATAGTAAAATCCCACATCATGAGGTGCAAATAGTAAAATCCTCCAACATGGGGGTGCAAGTAGTAAAATCCTTCAATACGGTTTGCGTATAGCAAATAATATGGTTATGGTGTGCGCATAACCATATCCGTCATATGAATACATATCACCGCAAAACTATACAAACTGGTGTGCGGGTATAACGCATGATAAGTGTGCGTATAACGCATAAATTGGTTATGGTGTGCGGGTAGCCGCATAACCACCATACTACCCTAACCACCCATTTAATTACGAAAGTGTCACCCTCAAAAACTATAAATAGAACTCCAAGGCTTCTCTTTTTTCCATCTTCTCCTCCTCCATCTCTCCGCCCTTTTGAGACTTTCTCTCTCTCCAGCCGGGAAAATCCTCCTACGGATTTTCTCTCTTCTCCTTCTTCCTTGCGCGCTCACAAGCGCGCCTCCTCCTTGCGCGCTCACAAGCGAGCGTCCTCCTTGCGCGCTCACAAGCGCGCGTCCTCCTTGCGCGCTCACAAGCGCGCGTCCTCCTTGCGCGCTCACAAGCGCGCGTCCTCCTTGCGCGCTCACCAACGTGTCTCCTCCTTGCGCGCTCACCAGAGCGCGTCCTCCTTGCGCGCTCACCAGCGCGCCTCCTCCTTGCGCGCTCACAAGCGTGCCTCCTCCTTGCGCGCTCACAAGCGCGCCTCAGTGCGCTCCGCTCTTAAGACCGCTCCAAGCGCGCCTCCGTGCGCTCCGCTCTCAAGACCGCTCCAAGTGCGTCACCGCGCGCTCCGCTCTCAAGACCGCTCCAAGCGCGCCTCCGCGCGCTCCGCTCTCAAGACCGCTCCAAGCGCGCCTCCGCGCGCTCCGCTCTCAAGACCGCTCCAAGCGCGCCTACGCGCGCTCCGCTCTCAAGACCGCTCCAAGCGCGCCTCCGCGCGCTCCGCTCTCAAGACCGCTCCAAGCGCGCCTCCGCGCGCTCCGCTCTCAAGACCGCTCCAAGCGCGCCTCCGCGCGCTCCGCTCTCAAGACCGCTCCAAGCGCGCCTCCGCGCGCTCCGCTCTCAAGACCGCTCCAAGCGCGCCTCCGCGCGCTCCGCTCTCAAGACCGCTCCAAGCGCGCCTCCGCGCGCTCCGCTCTCAAGACCGCTCCAAGAGCGCCTCCGTGCGCTCCGCTCTCAAGACCGCTCCAAGCGCGCTCCGCTCTCAAGACCGCTCCAAGCGCGCTCCGCTCTCAAGACCGCTCCAAGCGCGCTCCGCTCTCAAGACCGCTCCAAGCGCGCCTCCGCGCGCTCCGCTCTCAAGACTGCTCCAAGCGCGCCTCCGTGCGCTCCGCTCTGAAGACTGCTCCAAGAGCGCCCCTGCGCGCTCCGCTCTCAAGACTGCTCCAAGAGCGCCCCTGCGCGCTCCGCTCTCAAGACCGTCCAAGCATAACCTCGCGTACTCAGCAACAAGTACTCCGCGCACTCAAGAACAAACGCTCCAGCCTCCAGCAAGAACAGCACTCTAAACTCCTCTCGCGCAGCAGGAGACACCCGACAGAGACAAAGACGCACAGAGCACCTCGATCCAACCTTCAAGCTGCAGTCAAAACCTCTAGAGCGCTTAGAGCGCAGCATCCCCCTCTGCATCAGACAAAAGTTTTAGCTCCAGGAGCGGTGGCTTGTCACCCTCCGAGTATCTCTCTCTCAACAATTGTAACGAGAGGCGGCCTGTCGCCCTCGAGTTCTTTAAAGTACCTTTGTACAACAACCAACAAATAGTGGAAGTTTTGGTCGGCACATATCCGACCACGTGGTTTTTCACCCAGTTTACGGGTTTTCCACGTTAAAAAAATTGCCTGGTCAGCTTTCCCTTTTTCTGTGACTGTTTGCGTGCTCGAACGCTCCCGGGCTAAGGCGGTCCAATTTAGTCCGGTCTACCGGAGCCTTGAGTGATCCGCAACAGGTAGAGTAGGTGCTTTAATGATATCATTATCTGCAGCAGAGTCTTCATCTGATTCATTGTCATTTTATTGTTTTCTTTTGTCCCGACATCCTGATGAGTGATTTATGATGATGAGCCTTTCAACTTGATCTGCCAGCTGATCTTCTTCCTGCAATATAACATTGGTGGAAGTTTTTTTCCCCTTGGAGAACATGTTAGCCTCATCAAACACCACATGCATTGAATCCTCAATTTTGAGTGAGCTCTTATTATAATACGTATAGGTCTTGCTTGATGAGGAGTATCCCAAAAATATCACATCATCATCCTTCTTGTCAAATTTGGCAAGTTGGTTCTTTCCATTGTTCAGAATGAAGCAAGTACATCCAAAAATCCTAAAATATGTGACTATAGGTGTCTTTTCTTTCAATAGCTCATAAGGAGTCTTTAACTTAGTTTTATGGATGAGACTCCTATTCAGAACATAGTTGGTTGTATTCACTGCCTCATCCCAGAAATACTTTGGCAAATTGGATTCAGCCAATA
This sequence comes from Dactylorhiza incarnata, assembly GCA_033032865.1. Lineage (NCBI taxonomy): Eukaryota > Viridiplantae > Streptophyta > Magnoliopsida > Asparagales > Orchidaceae > Dactylorhiza > Dactylorhiza incarnata. Next base: position 660,678 of record JAWHQI010000402.1, on the reverse strand, counting down.
ATGTCCTTCCTGATTTAATTAGAGTTCTATTTTTTCCTTTCAGGCACCTCACTTTGTTGGGGGGTTCTAGGAGCTGAAATTTTTTGTCTTATCTCTTCATCCTCATAGAATCTACAGATTAACTGGTTTTCAAACTCAATACCAACCTGAGTATTAAATTCTGATTGAATCTATCTAATGAATCTTGAGAGGATCTTAAAGGTTTTTGACTTAGCTTTTAGAAAGAACATCTAGTAAAGACGTCTAAAATATTTAGGGGTATAAATTATTATGTAAACCTAGTTAATTTTCATCTCATTTCGATGCAAGATTAAGTTCATTCCACAACCGTATCCATCATTCATAATTATTACTGACCAGAAGTATCTATCATTTGTGGTTATCACAAGCCACAAGTATACATTCAAACCTGGGGCTTGGTCGTGAGCTTGTAACCTAAGTGGGGCTATCAAAGTATTGGGATGAGTAACCACTTGGGAAGTGATCGTAGGCCACCTATAAAAAGATAAAATTAGGGAATTTAACTTTATGAATTGGGTTGAACCAAAGCGGATATTACCTCTGATTGTAGGTTGGGTCATTACAAATGGTATCAGAGATAAACTTTGTATAGTATGGTGTGCTGTCTAGGGACAAACAGTGTGAAATTTGGTAGACTTATAAAAGCCCAAGTTTCGAATAGATACATGTGGTTGGTGATCACTGCAAATGATGGTTACATGTGGTTAGTGATAACTATGGATGATGGATGTCATTGTGGAATGAATTAAATCTTGCATCGTATTTATCAGAATGAGAGAAATTTTTTTACTAAGTTTAAGCAATAGTTCAAAATCTTAAATATTAGAGGCGCATTTTGAAATGATTTGTAGAGGTGTGTTGGAAAACTACATAGTTAAGCTTGCTTTGATGAAAGTATTTCTGTGATGAGTGATCTCGTGGAAAATACTCATGGGTCACCGTGGAAAAATATAGAACTATGTGATTCAGCTTAGTATAGGCTAAGTTGAATCAAAACGGACAATAACTCTGATATTATGGATCAGGTGGTTATTCATTATCTATCAAACACGGGATATTTCAAATCATGACCTCTGCTTGATATAAGTAAAGCACTCTCTACCATATAATATGAGAACTGTTATTGCAGACCGTATTCGTCTATTCGCAAACCAAGAAAAATCATAGTTATTTGAGTAGAGAATTTTATAATACCTAATAAAGTTTCTATATGCAGACCAAAAACCAAAACATACAATTGAAGTTGGGATGTGGTTCTTGCTATTGTCAATGATGAGGTATTTGAGATTGGGCATGAAGAACAAGGCGGAGGAGATATTGCCGGGGCAAGTTGTTTTTGCTCAAGGCTTCGTTTGGCGCAGCTTATTTGCTCCGATGAGTTGGGTCAAAAACGATATTATCATAGATTGTATGTTTGGCAAGACAAAGGTAATGACCACTACCAAGAAAAAAAACATGAATTTTTTTTAGGTGAGGTCAGGCGAACCATGACCACCGCGTTCACGACCGCCACCATCGCTCCAAAGGAAGCCCAAGTCCAGGACAGTGAGGTGGGAGGTGGGGGCTTCGTTTGGCGCAGTGGTGGCGGTCGTGAACGTGGTGGTCATGAACCGCGTCGTTCATGAACGCCCGACCTCACCTAAAAATTCCATGCATTTTATGCTCAAAACTAGTTTATTTTCTTGGTAGCGGTCATAACCTTTGTCATGTCAAACATACATTCTATGATAATTGAGCTTTTGTCCAAACTCACCTGAGCAAATAAGCCGCGCCAAACAAAGTCGAGGTTGGTAGGAAAGTGCGTTGTGGAAGGAGTTGGGGCTGAGGATGAGACGCTGAAGGCTGGAGAGAATGTTGAAAGGGATGTTGCCATGGAGATCGACGAAGCTAAGATCAATGCTGCATTTGGCGCGGCATTTTTGCTCCGATGAGTTTGGGCAGGCTGCCGCTAAGAAGAGAAAACTAGTTTTGAACATAAAATTGGATGAAGTTACTTAGGTGAGTTCGGGCGTTCACGAACGACAGTTCATAACCACTGAGTTCACGACCGCCGATGCCGGCCAAAGCGCACTAGGCTCACTGAGAAGCACAAAACTGCAGCTTGCTCTGGTTCCAGGAGCTTAACAGCTGGAAAATCCTTCCTCTGAAAATTGATTCTTCAAGAAAACAAGTGATTCATGGTCCGTGCCAGCACCGATGTTGTTGCCGTTAACAGCGACAAACAAACGGGAGAAATGTCTGTCCCAGTATCTCTGCTATGAATCAAAGAAACTCTAGTTTCCGATTTCTTTTCAAGTCCCCGGATCATGTCCTCGAACAAAAAAACACCCCTTTACATGAGGCAGAGGAGGACGAAATAGAGGGATTGTGTGAAAGCTAGCTGCAGACCCATTGACCCCATCCCGGCCAGGATCAAAGATTTTGTTACAACGCGCAATTCGCGGAGACCATGAATTACAGGGAGAGGATCAGCGTCAAGCAGCATTGCCTCGCGAGGGACATTGTCAACGTGATCACTCGTGAGGGCGCGAAGAGGGTGGAGCGGTACGAGCTTCTCGAAAAACCAGGGGTTTTTAATGTTCCAATCTTATGCAATTAGCAAAAATTATTGAAATGAACTAATTTCAACTTTTTAATAAAGTTGAGCTACGGAACTCCTATAAATATATAAAAGTATTATGACTAAATTCAAAAAAGATGTAAAATTTTGGGACTAAATTAATATTTTTGCCTTCTTTTTAAGAACTCAATTCCATACAATCTTCAAGATATTCATAACATGGTTGGAACTGTTTCATTACCGCATTTTTTTCTTTTACTTTTTATTGGTTTGTGGATAACAAAAATATCAGATAACAATTCTAATTCCCTTTAGAGTTGCGGATAGCAATAACCTGTGGATAGGCAAACTCTATCAATATAACAATTCCCTATAATATTAGTGCGGCTTTGGCCCGAGGAAAACCGAACAGCACCACCGAAAACGTGCAATACAGTTTAGAAACCAATCTGATTTTGTTGTTGTTTTCGCGGTGTGCTTTCGGGTTTTAAAATACTTGGTGATCAATTTTAAGATTCGTCATCCTTCGTTTAAATAAAAAAAATGGAAAAAAGAAATCCTTAGGTATCGATAGTTTTCTTTTTGTATGAAATTAAAAAGATGCCAACATTTTAAGTAAGTCATCGTGCCAACACTACAAAGATTAATTGAAAAAATAAAACTAATTTTGAACATAAAAGTTTGACCAAATTCCTTTGGTGAGGTCGGGCGTTCACGAACGACGATTCATAACCAGTGTCTGGGACCGCCATCGCCGCGCCAAACGGAGCCTAGATGAGGTCGGGCATTCACGAACTACGGTTCATAACCACCGCGTTCACGACCGCCACTGCCGTGCCAAACAGAGCCTTAGGCTCCATTTGGTGCGGCGTTTTTGCTCCGGTGAGTTTGGAGCATAAAAGTGAATGAAGTTCCTTAGGTGAGGTGGAACGTTTACGAATAACGGTTCGTAATCATCATGTTCATGCCCGCCACCGCCATGCCAAACATAGCCTTAGGCTTCATTTGGCATGGCTTATTTGCTTCGGTGAGTTTTGTCAAAAACGCCATTATCATAGAATGTATGTTTGACAAGGTTATGGCCACTATAAAGAAAATAAACTAGTTTTGAGCATAAAACGCATGAATTTTTTTAGGTGAGGTCGGGCATTCACTAACTACGGTTCATGACCACACGGCTACGCCAAACGAAGCCTTTAATCTTTTTGAAATCCATTGAGTTGAACAGTTCATAAGTAGTTCTCCATAGCTAAAATGATATACAGTATGTATTGTTTTCAAGTTCCTTCTACAATTTGCCATCTAATGTTTTGAACAATTCATAAGCTCAGCTAGTGGTATAACCATAATTCTCCATAGCTAAAATCATGTATATTCTCGGGTCGTGTGATTCCATGACTGCTGCTTTCTTCTCCCTCTGTTCGACGATAGTTTTGTTAAGTTAGGAAGACGAGCGGGGCGACATATACCTGTGTGATATTCAAATGAAGGCTAACAGCTAAACTCAAATACTATGAAAAAATCCAGGCATTCAAAACACAGCAAAATTGTTAGAGGTTTTGTGGACCTGCCTGATGGAACGCCACTCACCATTTGAAGTTTTGCGCATGCCTGCAGCTCCCTCTACATTTCTCGTATCTACTGCTCTATGTACAAGTTAAAATCTCGTTCGCCGTCAACTCGCTGTTGGTGCAGTTCCAGTCCACCAAAGAATGCGGGAAAAAAAAAAGACTACCGGGAAAAGAAGTCACTACTCTGAAAGAGAAAAAAATTATTTTCATGAGAGAAAAAGTCACTAATCTGAAAAAATCTCCTCCAGTTCCTGCTCCTCGGATCTGACGGCAAGATCGTCGTCTGATTCTGCTTCATTTACCATGCCCTGCGAGGGAAGGGTTCTCCCTTCATCATCCAGTTCGGGTACATCCGGGTCCTCATCCACTTCCCGTTCATCGTCCAGCTCAGCATCATCTTTATCTGGAACACCCCTCTCTCCTGTGGCAGAATGATTCGAAACGACGGTGGCTTTCAATTTCGCCTCGGTGTTCTCGCATATGCATGCCGAAGGATTCTCGTGAAACTCGCCTCGTCCGGGCCTTGCCTCGTTAGGGTCGCCCAGGAATCCTCGCTGATATTTACGTACTTTTGTGGCAAATTCATCCCAGGTCAGGTTAGCGCGTGCTAGGAACAAGGAGTAGAGCTTCTTCGCATTTGGTCGGATAGTCCGCTTGTGCTCAAAATATCGCCTAATCAACAAAGAAACAGAAGGTTGGAGTAATAATATTTTAACTTATGGGAAATGTTCCCATAACTACTTATGGGAAATGATGTTCCCATAACTACTTATGGGAAAAGTTCCCATAACTACTTATGTTGTATTGATTTCGCATCGGAATGGCCTGACCATGATTTAACCCGATGTCCAGCGGAAGGACCAAAATGATTACATTTGTTTAAATGTAAGGATCAGAGCGGAGAAAAATAAAATCCTGCGGCAAAATCAATCAACATGGAGAAAAACATGTACCTTCTCCCAGCGAGAATTTTAGCCATGTTGCCGTTATTGTTCGTGACAAAGGCGTCACTGCCATCGCATACAATGAAATCAAGAGCTGCCATTCGAGATGAAAATGGGGCAAATGGAGCCAACTCGTCCTTTTTGGCCAAAGTTTCTTTGGAATGGAAATTGGGGAAGAGCGCTTTCAAGGGTGCCAATGTGCTTTCGCCACCATATACTTCGCCCGATGCCACGTAGAGGTGCACCTCCTTGCCAAAGCCTAAAGCTCTCAGCATGAGGCCTACCTCTTCTGGTGTAAGCGGGCATTTCCCATGTCTTCGTTCCTTGTCTGGGTTATTATTCTGCACAAATATTTGCCAACTTTTAGGGCTATCAGTGAATGCGAACTTTCCCTAAATGGAATTTATATTAAAAAATTTAACGAGATTATATGTTTACATGTAGAGTTTTCCATCTTCGGCGTATTACTCCCAATTCTCTCCTTTCCATGTCTCCTCCACCATAATAGCAGCCAGAGAAGGCAAGCATGTCAGGTTCAAATCTGCGTGAGAAAAAGAAGCTTAATGAATAACTTCCGAGTTATTAAAATGTTTACACAGAATTTAAAACTTGAGTTAATACTTCAATCCAAGTTGGAAATGAGTAGTCCAATTCATTAAAAAAAATTCATCAAAAATATTGTATGCGTATAGTCTAAGTTATCGAAGGCGCAAGGCGCACCGAGGCGCAAAGGGGTCCTGGAGCCTAGGCGCAAGGCGCAGGCGCGTGCCTGACGCATGTGAGGCCCAAAAAAATAAAGAAAGTCATCCCTAAGATTAACAATAACATCAAACAAACATATACTTACTTTCTAGGTAAAAGAAGGAGATATTTGGTCCTTTAGAAAACAAAAGACCAAATTGTGCATATTTGCAGGCACATGACTTCATAATTCATATGCATGTTTAAGTCTAACCATGTTATATTACTTGTATACTTATATTATAGGGAAATTAAAGACTATTTAACTCATTAAGTTAATTATTGCACATAAATAAAATAAAATAGCAAGTTATTATATAGCAAGTTAGCAACCAAGTTACAGGAATGGGCTTACTATCACAACAAAATGAAAATTAAAACAGAACATGAACTTTAGCAAAATGAAAATTAATTGATTAAAACAGAAGGTATCCTCAAAAGGTATCCTTTCATTTTTGTTATGCATGAGTGAAACAGAACACGCATCCACGGACCGGAGCAAAATGAAAAATTAATTAAAACAGAACACGAAATGCATGAGTGAATGTATCACTTTGAAGATGGAGAAAGATAGCGGGAGAGAAAGAGAGCGGGAGAGTACTGAGAAGAACCTTCCACTTCGGGAGAAATGCGAGCCACTCTGCTTCGGGAGAAATGCGGTAGAGAAGAACGCCAAAGCTGCCTGAAGACGCCGCTGCTGGAGATGAAGACGCCGCTGCGGGAGATGAAGACGCCGCTGCGGGAGATGAAGACGCCGCTGCGGGAGATGAAGACGTCGCTGCAGGAGAAATGCGTGCGGGAGAAATGCGAGCCCACTCTGCCGAATAAGCCGCTGCGGGAGAACTTAAACCCTAAATAAATTGAACCTAATCCGAGCTCTGTCCCCCCTTTAAACTGGGTTCGGGCCCAGGCGCGCCTAGGCTGCGCCTTAGGTGAGTACCAGGCGCTCGCCTAGGCGCGCCTAAGGCGCGCCTAGGTCAGCTCGCCCGCCTAAGCCCTCTCTAGGCGCACGGGGGTGCGCCTGGTGCGCCCGGCGCCTAAGGCGCGCCTTGATAACTTAGCGTATAGTGTTAAAAAAAGTTATGGTGGGTTTTTTTCCAAAAAAATTCAAGTAATTTAAGTCAAGGTTTATTGTGAATTGTCATGTTTTATCCCATTTTAAGCTTATTTAACTTTATGTTAGTTAAAATTTAGGACTAAGTTGGTATTTTCATTATTTGTTTAATGGTAGCTCTTTCAACTAGAGTTAGCCTTATTATTATTAATAGTGCTACGGCTCTTTAAATTAGATGATAATTAATGGAATATTTAATTTTAAATTTAATAGCCTTATTATTAGAAACTAAAGTATTCTATGATATGTAGTGTTAGGAGCTCTGTATTTAAGCATACTCTGAGCGAGTAAATTTAGGATGAGTGACCACCTACGAAGTACTCGAAAGTCACCCAGAAAAAAAGATAAAATTGCGTGGTTTAATTTAGTATGGGTTTGGTAAAATAAAGTAAACAATACCTCAATATTGTAGGTTGGATCGTTACATGTAATTATTCATGCTTTTTTCTTTTTCAGTTTTCATACTTTATTTCTTGTGCTACATCATTGATACCATACAAACCATGTGTTATGCAATAATACTATTACAGTCTCAGCACGACTATTTCCTCCGCAATATCTCCAAAACCTTCTCTAGGACAAAATCGCCGCCCTAACTCCACAAATATTTCAAAACCCCTCAATTATCACCATCATTTGAGTTCTAATTTAAATTCAATTTCATATTTGAAAAATGGATTTTAATTTCATTATTTTGAATTTGACCATGAACTATCTAATCCTTTCATATAAATAAATCTCTCCCTTCAATTAGATCTTAAGCCAAATCTCCATCCCGTTCACATCTCCATCCAGCTCACCATCCACCAACCTTAATTCCACTTAAAACGCCTTGATTCCCTGGAACAAACAAGTAATAAAACAGCAAAGTTTGCCCCTATAATAATCCAATTTGGGCCAACCTTATCAAACCCCAAACCATTTCCACCTCAAATTCGAACTTAAACCAACAAATCTCACTCGGACTAGCTCCCACATTCATTAAAGCAGACAAATAGAATGTCTGAAGGCTATTTCATTAAAGAAATAAGCTTACCCTTTCTTTCTCCTATTGGTGTTATAACTACGTTCCACTTTGAAAGGACTCCAAGATAATTGTTAAACTTCTAATTAAAAACATTATCGAATTCGCCTTTCCCACAATAGCCAAATCCATTTGAGTTCTTAAATCCTAAATTATTTCAACCCAAATCAATCCAATCATGACCAAAATGAGAAAAAAAAATTCTTTCAGTCAAAATAGTGAAATACAAAGAATAATTCAAACCGATCTCTGTCGATCTTCCGACTTCCAAAGATTATACTCCATAGCTACTTCAGTATACCTTCAGACCTCTGAAGATTATATTCCATATTCACTTGATAGAATTCAAGAGGATTTAGCATATTATCCAAATATACAAGAGCACACAGTCGTACACCAAGAGCACGCGGATCGCTATCTCCACCGTTCAATATATAGAGAGCACATGCTAAATGGTTAAACCCATTCTACGCTATCTCAAAGTAACTATTACATATGGGCTCTTTTTTGAGTGTTCCCAAGATGAACTTATTATTCATCTCTTCTTCCTCATGGGCTCTTTTTTGAGTGTTCCCGAGATGAATTTATTATTTATCTCTTCTTCCTCGAGATAACTTTCTCACAGGATGCATTTCTTATTAGTCTCTTCTTTGACTTCTATGAGAAGTATAATTTTGGATCCGTAGAAAAACACAATAAATGGAAAGGGAAAGCAAGTATATATTATTCCCAAGTTTTTAATTAGCTTGCAATAAAGGTATACACAAGTATTTATAGAGAGGATGAGTGGTAAACCAACTCCATCCTATGATGTGGGACTAATCGCTAAATATAAAACATGGGCCCTCAATGGGTCAAAGGATGGGCCAAATATACAACTCATTTTAACACTCCCCTGCAAGCTGGAGCGTACAAATCGTAGGAGACAAGCTTGGACAGAAACTGATGATATAGAGGTCGGGGTAAGGCCTTTGTGAAGAGGTCAGCAACTTGCCCAGTAGCAGGCACATGCCGCAAGTCCAATTTCTTAAGCTGCACTTTCTCCTGAACAAAATGACAATCGATCTCAATACGCTCATAAAACAAGGGATTCATGGCAATGTGAATAGTCATCTGGCTGTCACAAAAGAGAACAGCCAGAGAGGATAGTTTTACACCCAAATCACTCAGAAGGTTCTCCAACCATGTGAGTTTAGCGATAACAGAAGCCATAGAACGGTACTCAGCTTCTGCAGATGAACGTGCAACCACAGTTTGCTTCTTACTCCGCCAAGTGACAAGATGTCCACCGAAGTATGTGCAGAAACCACTCATGGATCGACAATCATCAAAGGAGACAGCATAATCAGCATCGGAGTAAACAACAAGAGATAATGAGGGAGAGGGCTTATACACAAGCCCTCATCCCGGAGCAACCTTCAGGTACCGAAGGATACGCTCAGACGCTTGGAGATGCGAGATCCGTGGAGCATGCACGAAACGACTGACCACCCCAACAGCAAAGGATATATCAGGTCTTGTAACTGCAAGATAGATTAGCTTGCCCACCAGGCGACGATAGTACTCTGGGTTATGAAGGAGAAGATCAGAGTCAGAAGCATGGGTGTAGAGCTTATGGTTGGCATCCATGGGTGTATCAGTAGGCTTGCATCCAAATAGCCAGTGTCATGAAGGGGGTGAAGACAATACTTTCGTTGAGACAGAACGAGGTCATCAGGCCGATGGGCCACCTCGATGTCAAGAAAGTATTGAAGGGGCCCCAAATCCTTCGTCTGAAATTTGGATGTCAGGTGCTTCTTGAACATTGTGATACTATCAAGATCATCGCATGTGATTAAGATATCATTGGCATACACCAAAAGTATCATCGTGCCTGTTGAGCAATGGCAGGTGAATAGAGAGAAGTCAGTCGAGCTTTAAGTGAAGTCAACATCACGAATGACCCTACTGAACTTATCAAACCAGGCCCGTGGAGACTGTTTGAGACCATAGAAAAATTTCTTTAGGTAACAAACAAGAGACTCCCTCGTGGTTTCATAACCCAGAGGTTGTTGCATGTAAACAGGCTCAGTGAGGTCGTCGTTCAGGAAAGCATTTTTGACGTCCAGTTGATGCAACGACCAATGTCAATGAACAGTCAAGGAGATTAAGACCCGGACGGTATTCAACTTTGCAACGGGTGAGAATGTCTTCTCATAATCGAGGTTGTGTTGTTGAGTGAATCCTCGAACAACTAGGCGAGCTTTCAGATGTTCAACCGTCCCATCAGGGTTGTGCTTCACAGTGAAGACCCACTTACAGCCAACAAGAGTGTGACCAGAAGGAAGAGAAATAAGGTCTCATGTGTGATTGACCGAAAGTGCGGTCATTTCCTCATCCATGGCGGCCCGCCACCCCGGATGCTGAAGAGACTTTGGTAGAGACGAAGGGGCGAAAATAGAGGACAAGGAGGTTGCAAACCTGTGAAGCACCAGAGATAAGCGATGCAACGAAACATAATTTGAAATAGAGTGAGCAGTGGATGTCGATGTCGGATCACCGACCGGCGGAGTATCAACAGGTAGGGGTGGCTCCCATGAGGCGGTAGACCGGGGAAGGCAGCGCGAGTAGACACGAAGAGGAGAAGACCGGAGGAGTGGAAAGCAGAGGAGGAGGAGGGTCAATGGTGGTAGGCACTTGAGAACGTGGCAGGTCAGGGGTGGAAAACAGAGAAGTGTCGGACCAAAATAGTAATCACCAGAGACAGTAGTCGTTTTGTATGGGCCCCAAACATCAGAATGCACTATATCAAAGGAGGCAGCGCTCCAAGTACAATGCGGAGAAAAGGTAGAACGATAATGTTTCCCGTAAATACAGGATTCACATTGAAAAGAAGAAAAATGAAAATCAGGGGGAGTCCGCTTGAGGATGGGAATAGGAGCATGCCTGAAACACCGGTGCCAATCGGTGGAGGTGACGAAGGAAGGAATCGAGGAGGAAAGATCCAAAGTATACAACTCATTGGATAAGCGGCCCCTACCAATGATATTCCGAGTCCGTCGATCCTGCATGACGAAGGAAGAAGAAAATGTGATTAGACAAACATGATCCTGAGTTAAACGACTGACAGAAAGAAGATGACACTGAGAGCCGGGAAAATGAAGGACAGAGCGGAGAGGAAGAGTGGGAGTAAGAGGCACATCGCCAGAGCCGCAAACAGGGGTGGTATCACCATTAGCCACCGTGATAAACTTCGAAGATGGGTCATCCAAATACGGAGAAGATTTGTGAGGGGAGATGTGGTAGGTGGCTCCAGAGTCCATAATCCACATCGGGCTGTGGGAAAAACATGAGATGCCTGCAAAGGAGGTAGAGGCGGAGGAGGCAGAGGCCCGAGTAAACATCCCCCGTAGTTGTTGGAGTTCCTCGTGCATGATGTCAATGTCGGTGCGAGAGGTGGAAGGGACGCCTACCATAGGAGAAGTATGAGGCGTAGCAGGAGAGGGCGGCAGAAGTCTGAATTTCTTGAAACAGGTGGCCTCAGTATACACAAGTATTTATAGAGAGGATGAGTGATAAACCATCTCCATCCTATGATGTGAGACTAATCATTAAATATAAAACATGGGCCCTCAATGGGTCAAAGGATGGGCCAAATATACAACTCATTTAAACAGGATCAAAAATTCAGAATAAGTCTTCATCCTTCGTCCATGTTGAAGAAATCATGTAAAAAGGCCCAAGATTGAAGGCACAGCTAGAGCCCACTCTATTTGTAGCTATTTAGTTACGCATCTTAGAAATGGACTTCCTCTCCACTCTCTCTTTCTATATAAATATACAAATGTTTGTTGTATGGTTGGACAATGGGAAAATAATAAAGAATATATTTATTTTCTCTCTTTCTCATTTTTCCACATGGTTTCAGAGCTATAACAGTCCTAATAATTAAAATTGGGCGTGGCTTGAGACCTCCGGGCGACCTTTCCTGCGGTCAACTTTTCTCCAACCGCAGCCCTGCTTTCTCTCAGTCTGGAGTTTCTTGTCCTGTTCCTGTTAAGTTGTGATCCCTCTTTTTTTATAGCCACTTGCCCGACCTGTTGGGTCCCACCAGTGTTCCTGCTGTCAGTTCTTCTAACCGTGGATTCTTTCCGCTATCGATTTGATCGTGAGCACTACCTTCTACTTTCTTCAAGAACGCGTGTTCGCGGCTCCGTTGTGTTCGCAGGCACCTCTGCTTGCTCCCTTCTAGCAACAGTTCGCCGCGATCTTTCTGCTTGTCGTGTCTTCATCACTTCAGCACTCGTCGAGTGTCCGCGGTTTCGTCGAGTGTCCGCAGTCCGCTTGCTCCTTTCTAGCCGCAGCAAGTCTTCCGCTGCAATCTCTCTGAACACAGCTCTCCCTCCGTTGCAGTCTCTCCTGACCGCGAGCCCATTATGTTCGCCGCGCTGCTCCTGCTCGTCGAATACCTTTCTTGCCATGCTATCTTGATGGCTGGTGTCGGGCAATCTTGTCGAGCTATCGTGATAGCTGATTCTCTTTGTCGGTCTCTTCATCAGTGTTTGCAGCGCTCTCTTCTCAACCAATTGTAGCGCTCTCTTGCTTCTGACCGATACTGAGCTCTCTTAACCACTGCCCCTGCCTTCTGCTGACTTCTGCTTTGGTCCTCGGTGTGACCGCGCCCCTTGGTTCTTCTCCTCTCCTTCTCTAATGGATGTGAATGATGTCTCGTCTCTTCCGTCCTGTGATGCGGCTTCCCATCCTGAAGTTCGAGATGAGCTTTGGATCACCACTATCTCTCTTAGTGGAAAGAAAATTTTGTTGAGTGGGTGCACTCTGTTCGTCGTATGCTTCAGACAAAAGGTCTCCTTCATCATCTGACCAAAGCTACTCCAACTGAGTACACCGATGATTGGCTTCGTGATGACGGTCGTGTTCAATCATGGATTCTAAATTCACTGGACAGTGAACCCTATCGCATGGCCATGTACAACGAGACAGCTAAGGCCATGTGGGAGGAACTTCACTCCTATTCTAGCAAGGACAGTTTGCAACACTTGTTTGATATCATCAAGGACCTCCAAACTCTCGACCCAAGGGTGACTGGAGACTTGACCTCCTTTGTTGCGCAATCAAAAACACTAGTCGAGGCCTGGATTCAGCATCATCCTCCAACAACAGATCTTGCTGCACAACGTTCTCAGAAAGAAGTAGTCGGCATTGCCATGATGATGGCTCGTGTCCCCCCTCATCTCCACAGCATCCGGGCTCAGATCTTATCTTCCTCTATTATTCCTTCTCTCTCGAATGTGTGCTCCATGCTATAAAGGTCACACCACCCCCCGATGCTCCGGGTCCTCTGTCTTCGGCTCTACTCCAACGATCTCCTACACTTCACCCCCCTCCAACCTCAGTTCGGGGAGGTGGCTCCTCTTCTCGGGGTAGGGGTCGCAACGGTCGCGCTAATCTTAAGTGTACTTACTGCAGCATGGATGGTCATCTTGAGACCACATGTTATCGTAAACACGGTGTACCTCAACACCTGCATGTTTCGGCTGCCGACAATACTCCGACCAACACTCAACCCGATATTGATGCATTGCGCAACCCGCTCCAGCACCTTCAAGGGATGATCAGTCGTTCCACCGGCTCCGTTACATCTATCTCCACTGAAGGTATCTCCTGTCTCTCCCATAGTCCAACTTGGATTATGGATTCCGGCGTAACTCATCATTTACTCCAAAGAAACCTCCAAAATACTTGGACTATGAGCTCCCCAAGTACATCGTAGTGGCCAATGGAGACACAACCCCGGGTTTTGGTTCCGCGGACCTGCCTCTTACTCCATCCATCTCTCTTTGTTCGGTTCTTCATGTTTCGGGCTCACCTTTCAACCTTCTCTTGATTGTTATGTAACATTTTCGTCAACCTCCTTTGTTATGCAGGATCAACGGACGCAGACTGTCATTTGGTAAAGGTCAACTGACGAATGGGCTATACACTCTGGACATCTCTCCCTCAGTTCTCTCCTCCGTCAGTACTATTTAGTGGCATCGGCGTCTTGGACATGCCCCTCTCCCAATTCTCAAGAAAGCTCTTCCAGATCTCTCCCTCAACGACTCCACATGCGAGTCATGTACCTTCGGCAAACAACATCGTTCTTCTTTCTCTCTTAATTGTACTCGGAGCGATGCACCGTTTATTTTAGTTTATTCTGATATTTGGGGACCTTATAAAATCACAAGTAGCTCTGGTTGTCGTTATTTCATTACAATTATTGATGATTACTTTTGCATGACATGGTTGTATTTGCTTCATGATCATTCTGAAATACCTTGTGTGTTTCGTGTCTTAATTACTGAAACACGTAACCAGTTCTCCACTACCATTAAAACTCGGCGAACCGACAGTGCGCGAGAATACATGAGTAATGTGTTTACTAATTTTGTGCTGAGTTTGGAATTATTCATCAAACCTCTTGTGCGTATACACCCAACAAAATGGTGTCGTTGAACTCAAGAATCGTCACCTCCTTGAGGTCGCTAGCTCTATGATGTTTCAAATGCAGGTTCCCAAAGTTTATTGGCACTTTGCAGTGTCGACAGCTTGTTACCTCATCAACCGCATGCCCTCTTCTATTCTCAACTTTGCAACTCCCTTTAGACTTCTCTTTCCCTCCACCACTCCCTTTTCCGTTACGCCTTGTGTCTTCGGATGCACTTGCTATGTTCATAATCTTGGTCCGTCCACTAACAAGCTTTCTCCTCGTGCTACCAAGTATATGTTCGTTGGTTACTCTCGCACTCAGAAAGGTTATGTCTGCTACTCTCCTTGTGATCGAAAGGTTGTTACATCTGCGGATGTAACTTTCCTCGAAGACCAACCCTATCACTCTACACCTACTGCTCCTCCAACACCTTCTACCATTCCTCGTCCTATTGTTCCGGTTTCTTTTCAACAGCCATCCCTCCTCCCAACACTGACCCACATCACCACCAAACCACCTCTTCTTCGGGTATATACTCGTCGCTCTCCTCCGTCGGATGCTCTGCAGCAGGTGCCCCATACCAATGATACCTTGCGGCCTGACGATCTGGCACCTACTTCCACGACTCATCCTCTGGTAAATTATATGTCCTTACATCGCCTCTCTCCGACACTCCAAAAATTTGTTACTTCACTCTCCTCTATTTCCACCCCTAACTCTTTGCATGAGGCTCTTCAACAACCGGGATGGCGGGCTGCCATGGATGAGGAAATGTCTGCTCTTTGGGCAAATCACACATGGGATTTTGTTCCTCATCTTCCCGATCAAACTTGTGTGGGTTGTAAGTGGATCTTTGCCATCAAGCATGGTCCTGATGGGTCAGTTCAATGTCTCAAAGCACGCCTTGTAGCTCATGGTTTTACTCGGCAACAAGGTTTGAATTATGATGAAACCTTCTCCCATGTCGCCGAGCTCAATACAGTTCGAGTTGTGATCTCTCTCGCTGTTCATCGACACTGGTCGTTGCATCAATTGGATGTTAAAAATGTGTTTCTTAATGGTGATTTGCAGGAAACTGTCTACATGCAAGAACCTCCCGGGTTTGAGACCACGGGGGAATCTCTTGTATGTCGTCTAAAGAAATCACTTTATGGTCTCAAACAGTCTCCTCGAGCATGGTTTGACAAGTTCAGTAAGGTTGTTCATGATGTTGGATTCACTCGAAGTTCGGCAGACTTCTCTCTATTCACTCGTCATCGACCGACGGGCACAGTGATTCTCTTGGTGTATGTCGATGATATTTTGATAACGGGGGATGATCTCAACGGAATAAACATGATCAAGCAACACTTGGCCACCGTCTTTCAAACTAAAGACCTGGGACACCTTCGGTACTTCCTTGGTCTCAAAATAGCTCGGTGCCCTGATGATCTTGTTCTGTCTCAACGAAAATATTGTCTTGACTTGCTTAGTGATGCTAGCTACTCTGGATGCAAGCCTGCTGACACTCCTATGGATGTCAATCACAAGCTCTGTGTTCATGCCTCAGACTCCGATCTACTCCTTCCAAACCCAGAGTATTATCATCGCCTTGCTGGGAAGCTGATATATCTCACTGTTACAAGGCCTGGTATATCCTTTGTTGTTGGAGTTGTCAGTTGATTCATGCATGCGCCATGCATTTCTTATCTTCAGGCAGTTGAGTGCATCCTTCGATACTTGAAGACCGCTCCTGGACAAGGACTTGTATACAAGCCTTCTTCGTCTCCTTTAGCTCTTACTGCATACTCTGATGCTGATTATGCTGGCTCACTAGATGATCGTTGTTCCACAAGTGGATATTATACATACTTTGGTGGACACCTTATCACCTGACGTAGCAAAAAGCAGTCGGTGATTGCTCGCTCATCTGTCGAAGCAGAGTATCGGTCAATGGCCTTTGTCGTGTCCGAGCTCACCTGGTTAGAAAGCTTACTCAGTGACCTTGGTGTAAAACTTCCCTCACCAGTCACTCTCTATTGTGACAGTCAAGCTGCGATACATATTGCCAAGAATCCTGTATTTCATGAACGCACCAAACACATTGAAGTCGATTGTCACTGAAGAAATTGGAGTTAAAACATGTTCCTACTGCCAGACAAGTTGTTGATATTCTCACGAAGGCCTTACCGCGTTCACTATATTATCAGTTCTTGTCCAAGTTTGGTGCCTACGATCTGTATGCTCCAGCTTGAGGGGGAGTGTTGAAGAAATCATATAAAAAGGCCCAAGATTGAAGGCCCAGCTAGAGCCCACTCTATTTGTAGCTATTTAGTCCCACATCTTAGAAAGGGACTTCCTCTCCGCTCTCTCTTTCTATATAAGTGTACAAATACTTGTTGTATGGTTGGACAATGGGAAAATAATAAAGAATATATTTATTTTCTCTCTCTTTCGTTTTCCCACAGTCCGCACTTCAATTCTCTATGGAATACAGTTTGTTTGTTTTTGGTTCAAGAAAATTTATGACGCAAAGGATACTTATCTCGGTTATCAAACGTATTTATTATTGGATTAAGATGGCATTGCCCTTATTTGTTTAAGGTATTTTGGCATTTACATAATGCTTTCACCATAAAATAACACTTAGGGTTGGAATGTCACGAGCTCTAGTTCTACGAGATTTTGTCCGCTTATGGACACTTAAGGATTCACATCTCCTTTGTGCTTTATATATTTAATACCTTACCTTGATAATTTAGTTCTACGAGATTTTGCCCTCTAGTCCATGGGGATGAATTGCAAGTTGAAGAATTATCCTGCATTGGCGATCCAGTAGAGGGGGTTAGCCCTTTTACGGGTATCTCGATACGACGGAGGTGGACCAGTGAATGTCCCTGATGAAGTGTAGGAACATCATGTAGTCAACAGTGGATCCGTAAGGGGCAACGATGGAGCTGGATGTCGGTGGTAGGTGGTGGAGGCAAGCTCGCAGAGGAACATGAGGTCTTCCAGTCGAGCTTCCAACCGATCCAAGCGAGAGGACTCAATAGATGTTGAATCAGAGGCGTCCTCATCGACACGGAAAGCCATTGAATGGGTCGTGGTCATGGAGTAGAGAAGTTGTCATGGTTGTCAATTATTCGAAGGCAGGAAGAGGAAGAATACCGCGGAGATGGCGGAATCAACGAAAAGTCCTATTGGAAGAGGGCTGTTGGAAGTACCTTGGACGTGTTCTAGGATCATTGCTGTTGGGAAGCGTCGGGTTGGGTGGTTAAAGATGTTATAAGGAGGTGTCAATTGAGGGCAAGGAATGAAAGACGTGTGGGCATCGTTGGCAGTGGAAAGAGCGCAGAGGGGCGGGGCTCTGCCATTGTAAATGTGCGGAATCGCGCCATAGTCATTGATCGGGGTAGGGCATGAGAGGAACGCAGATTGGGTTGTTGATGTGCGGAAGGCACTTATAATCGAAAATCATAAGGCAAGAATGTGTACCTGCGCAAGCTCAAAATCGCGGGATTGACGACGCTACTTGACAAGGTTATGATGCGTCTGATATGGAGTCATTGATCGTGAGGAGAAAGAAGATTCAGTGGCTTGATAGAACCCTAACTGATGGGGAATCTCGGCGGGCGACCAAGACGGGCAGGTCAGATAGCACGGGCTATCAAATCAAATTTTCATTTAAGTAAAAAAATATGGACACAACTCGTGAGATATGCTCGCATCTACTTCCAAATGTTGGTTCCTTCTTAAAGACCGTCTCCAAATGAGAGTTCAAACCTAAAAAATCTCAAGCCGACTCTAAGACACTCCCCCCACTCTCTTATATAGGCGGGAGTGGGCATAAATCGAATATTACCAAAATGCCACTAAGGCTACCAAGTAAATAGGAACATGTGTAATATTAAGGTGACGACATTCGGAGAGGCCGTTGTGGACCCATGAAATTGCGTTCGTATCAGTTGCCTCCTAAGAGTACTTGTATCTCAGGAAAATGATGATATCACGAAGTTCAGATATTGTGGGTTGAGTCATTATAAATGATACTACATCCAAGTTGGTCGGTCAGTAACATCATGAATCGACAAGGGAGGTCTGATAATGTCGGGGAGTGTCTTTGGGGTACTGAAGCCCGGCCAAAAGCCTCTCCTAGCAGACTTCTAAAATAGCAGACTTCTGACTAAAAAATATGCGAGAATGAACTAAATCTCATATCAGAATTGGAGAAAAAATTGTGGAGCTTAAGTAATTTTTGGACCCCAAAATATTATGGATGTTTTTTCAAGGTAAATGCTTGAGCTCGATTAGAAACAACACAGTTAATTGAGCCTGGTAGGATTAATTTTAAGATGGATGACTAACTGGGAAGTGCTAGTATGTCACCTCCGAAAAAAGGATAAAAACTTGAAGTTCATCTTATTGGATCATATTTCATGACATTAATGTAATAAACTATAGTTTGCATTTTAATTTTCAGTGGACATTTTTTCTTAGATAGGTCACAATAGAAGTATTTCCCTTAACACTTAATAAGAGTATTTCTTCCTCTGTTATTTCTTTATTAGTTGCACTTGCATTAGTATACATTTCCTAGTTTTACAACATGCCACCAGTAATTGAATACCAGTCAGGCTCCTGGCATTGGATTAAGATTCTTTGAAAAATTCGGAATTACAAAGCCTTAAGCCTACACTGAAAAATTAATTGACAAATTAGTTTTCATCTCATGGTTTAGAATAGAGGATGTTAGACCATAACTAAGAATTATAATATTAGGTTGATTTGGCGTCTAATCCTCTCATTTTCCTTTTCCACAGGCGTCCCAGGTAACGTGACTGGTGAACTTTCCAATCAAAAATCAAACTCCAGATATTGTGATGGCGATCGTCGATACGGTAGCAGCTCCAACTCCTGCTGTATTGCAACAGAGATTGCTAAGGGCATATCATAATTGCGAAAATCAAATGAAAACAAAATTATACGTGCGCTCTATGATTCTCAAAAATTATATGGGAAAATATCAACATGTAGATTTTTCTCCTTGATTCAATTTCATAATGATTTTCCACTATTTTTTAAATTTTGCTAACCAAATTGTTAAAGTACAAAAAAATAGAGGAAGAAATATAAGTACTCTTATGAGGTGGGATAAAGGCTTGAGTGTTGTTGTGTTGTTGTTATAATATAGTACTCTATCCAATAATATAGAAATTTTCTGATGCGGTACTAAAATAAAAATGAATAACATGAAAAATTACCTGAGATGGAGAGCAATAAAATGTTTACTCTTCGCCCTCATTCTGTGCACTAACATCTCACCCATATTTTTTATAGTATCAGTAAATCTCAAGGCATGATAATTGACTCTACATCTAAGCTTTTGCAGATCAGTCTCCAATCTGTTTGATAGTCTATAATCAAACTTTGTAAGCTGCACAACCTGCATCATCAAAAAGAATGGCATCTTAAACATGCATGAGTTGGAGCCTCCATCTTAGAAAAAAGAAAGCCCAAATACAATTAATTAATTAGACAGAGACATAACCAATGATATTCAATAAATCAAACAAAGGTTCCTTGATCAAAAAAACAGTGTGAGAGGGTCTTTGACGCAGGAAGGTCCTATGATTGGTACTGGATGATCACTAAATGCAACAACATGAATTCGACGAATTTTAACTTACAAATATTTTGATTTATAAGCAAACGCAATAGAAGAAAACTTCAAAAATTAGAAAGCACACGTAGTAATATAATGTGAGAATGCACGAATCATAAATAAGCAAGTAGATGAATATCAACACTAGCCACAAACAGTGTGAAAACAAAGATTGCAAGTAAGATATTTTGCAAAGTATAGAAATAACCACTAATTCAACAAAGAATAATTCAAGGCAAACTTAAAACTCGCACAACCATAAAGTAAAAGGCTGGGTAGACTTTCCCAGTTTCCCGGAGTTGGGATTGAAAGTTGGCACTGAATTCTGGGATCCCAATAGTGCTGTGGGCTGCTCAGCGCTGACCAAGGCTGGGAATATGCTTTCAGAGGGCTGGAATTTGCTGGCTGCAGTTGATGGAAGAAGTGGGGCTGTAGAGAATGATGGAGGAGAACGGCAGAGGACAGGAGGAGCCCTGGATTGATGGAAACTGTGCTGCGAAGGGTGCTGGTAGGCGGCTGAAATGTCAGGCAGTAGCTAGGAGGTGTTCCAGTGGGATGGAATGAGGGAATTTTTGTGGTCCTAACGGAGGTGAGAGGCAGGGAAGAGTGAGGGGGTGGCTGGGAGAGCTTTGTTGGAGAATCAGGAGGCTGTGCAGCAGGAAACATCAGACTGGGAGTTAATTCCAGCGGCTGGGAGTTAATTCAAGCCTCCATCTGGATAGCTTCCAGTAAGAGGTTTGTGGCCTGGAGGCTGTTAGGAGCAGACGGCTAATAGGAGGAGTAGAGGGGGCTTGGTTGGGAAGGTGGAAGGTGGGTGCCTGCGGTTTTGGAAGAAGTGGGGGCTCGGTTGGGGGCTGAGAAGGTGGATCCACGTTAGCGGTAGATAGGTTAGTGGGGGGAGGTGGGGGAATGGGAGATGTGGAGGAAATTTAGGGGTAGTGACTTAAATTTTAGGATGGTGGAGTTACTGGGGGTAGTGTGGAGGTGGTTTGGGAGTTATGGTGGTGGTGGAAGGGTGGTGGTTGGCCGGAGGTGGCCGGAGGGGATTGCCAAAAGTGGTGGTGGTGGCCGGAGGCACTTTCTGGCGATCGCTGAAAAATAGAAAATGAAAGGATTTAAAGTGTGTGGGGGTGAGGAGGTAGTGGTGGCGTGACAGAGGTCGCCGGAGGTGGTTTCCGGCGATCGTCAGAAAACTGAAATTGAATGGAAATAGGTGATGGTGGTGGTGGCGGTGGAGTTTGGGATGGGGTGGGGTGGCCAGCCCTTAGGTGGTGGAGGGAGAGGAGTGTGGTCGGCCCTTTGGTGGAAGTAGGGTGTTATGGAAAATGGCCATCTAGTGGTGGTGGGGAAGGGATGGCCGGGTAGATGGAGGAAAAGGGGAAGGGGTGGCGAGCTAGATGGAGAGGGAAGGGGTGGTTAGCTAGATGGAGAGGGAAGGGGTGGTTAGCTAGATGGAGAGGGAAGGGGAGGGATAACTTCCAAGCTTCGCACTTGGATTCCGGCTTCAGCACCGGGTGATCGAAAGAAGAATTTTCTTCTCCGCTCAAACTTTCAATGTCTCTAAATGAACCCACTATTCCTACTTAACCGGCTCAGTTGGGGAACGACCCGGAGAGGCGGAAGGCTTGGACGAGTAGTTATGAGGTCGATGGGTGGACGTTGTACTAGCGGTCCGCTGAGGGGAACTAAACGAGAAGGTGGCAAAGTCCTCGACATAATGTGCTTGCTCCATAGCCCGCGTGAGGTTAGTCGGGTCCTGCACGCGTAGGCATTCCCGAATATGTGAGCACATGCCGAGGAAAGTCCCCAAATAGTGGTCGGGTGCGAGTCTGGGAGCATGTGTGGATACTTCGATGAACTCATCGATGTAGGAGTCAATTGACTCCATCTGGAGAACGTTGCTCAAGTGCTCGAATGGGTTGCCGGCATGACGCGTATCATAGCGACGGACCAACTCGTCCTTAAGGGCCGACCAAGAAAGGTTAGGAGTGGATTGGCGTATCCAACGAATCCAGTGGAGGGACGATCCTTCCATGTAGATGGTAGCAAGAGGGCCTTTTGAAACTCTGGGGTGCCCTGTAGGTCGAAATATTATTTCATGCGGGCCAGCCATCCTATGGGGTCGGTCCCATCAAATACGAGAATGTCCAGCCGGCGCAGGTGGGCCGCCAAAGTGTCGCATGGGGGATGTAGAAACTCAAGAGGGTCGGACGCACTGATAGCAAAGGTGGCGGACAGGGCCGGAGGAATGGGGGGAGGCGGAGTAGCTTGTCGATTGAAGAGAAGAGAATGGATATAGCGGACGGCGATTTGTAGATCAGAGAGGGTGGTGTCGACGCAATCCATGCGGTTGGATAGGGCTTCAACTGAAGGAAAGGAGTCCTTATCTCGCGCCATGCGGCGAGTCACTGGCATACACGAAGCGGGCACGTTTATTTAAATTCATGTGCCTTTTGTGAAAAATTTGTGCATCATTGAAATGTCATGCTTTATTGAAAGAATTAAGTCTTATGGAAATATAGTGCCTCAGCATGAATTGTGTCTTAATGAACTATTATGCCTTTATGGGAGAAATTATGTGCCTTCATAAATCAATGTGTTGTTATCACATCAATGTGCCTTAATGAAAACCCTGTGCCTTCTTGGAATAATATGTCTTCGTGGGATAAAATGTAAAATGTGCTTTATCACGAAATATTGGATGGCTTACAAGTATAAAGTATGATGGATGGTCCAAAAAGACAACCCATACGGTATATTAGAACTACGTAGGTTTGAATCTGTATAGCTGGAATATAGAGTATGTAGGTGGCAGTTGAGGTAAAATTGCCTCAACCCAAAGGGAATTCCAGACATCACTCCTCACTCAGATACTTTACTACACTTGCTATTGATTGGAGTCTTTCCAACGGAACATCTTTCACAATCCCTAGAGAGATAGTTCTCTAATAGACTGAGGAATAAGTAATTCGACTCATTCACATGCAGATCATGAATGTTTGGAATCCATATTATGCAAATGTTCTTTGATTTAAATGAAATATCGAGTATGGTAGTTACATTTCATGCATGTTTTACTTATCTAAATTCATTACAGGTAAACATGACAAGTGCACTGGTGAACATCAACTTTATATAGAGGTAAAGAGAGAGGTAATTGCTACAAACGGAAGTACATTGCACATTGAGGTATGCATGATAATACTTTAATTCAATTATGATTTATATACATTGATGATGCCTTTATATCCATTCTAAGAATTTGTGGTTATGCTTGATATAGTAATAGTGTATGATTGATATTGTTTACCCGAATGTCTGTGATCACCTCCTCCAAGGCGACCGCACCCGGTGACCATCGAGGCCACGAGACCTCCCCTCCGGGAGTGCTCGCGGACTCGTCCCGGTGACCGTCGGGGCTGCAAGACCTCCCCTCTGGGAGTGCCCGCGAACTTGCTCCGGTGATCGTCGAGGTCGCGAGACATCCCGTCCAAGAGTGCTCAGGGACTCGTTCTGGTGAACGTCGAGGTCGCGAGACCTCCCGTCCGAGAGTCCTCGTGGACTCGTTATGGTGACTGTCGAGGTCGCGAGACCTCCCGTCCAACAGTGCTAGTGGACTCGTTCTGGTGACCGTCGAGGTCGCAAGACCTCCAGTCCGAGAGTACTCGCGGACTCGTTCTGATGACCGTCGAGGTCGAGACCTCCCATACGGGAGTGCTCGTGAACTCGTTCCGGTGACCGCTAGGCCGCCCTTACAGGAAGCCCGAGATTCTTGAGCCAGCCCGTCCGAGCAGCCCCTAATTTCTATAAATAGTGGTCGAATCCTGACCAAAATGGAGCAGAGACGAGGGGGCAAAAAGCAGCGAGCTCACAAGAGTTCGGGCGAACACTCTTTTGAGGCCACAAGAAGCAGTTTAAGCGACCTCTCCTCCGAGACCGCGAGCTCCCCATCAGCAAACTACTTTTACTGTTTTCTACACGTAACTTAATGTAATCCGAACTTGATGTAATTTAGCATTCAATCAATAAAACCACACGCAACAACGAGTTGCAAATGTGGAAAGTCTTGGTCTCGCCGTCCGCGGCACCCCTTCTCCCGCATACTCATTCGTGACCCCCTATCCTTCCACTCAAGCGACGTGGACTTGGTGGCATTTTCGGCACCAACAGATATGATTATGGTTAAGAAGGCTTTAATTGATGAAATTATATTTGACAGGTTTTAGAAAACATACTTTATGATTAAGATGCTTATAAATGTTATGGTCTTTGTATTAAATAAGAAGCACGTAACTGAATGCACTCAATTTGTGATGTAGTAACTAGGTGAAGGCGTAGAATAAATGTGGGAAGCATAATTAGATAACTTGAATTAAGTGATATGCTTACTATATGTATGCACGAATAAACTACGTCAGACATAGCATGTATATTCCACATAAGGCTTGAGGCAAAACTTAGTGTATGATTAGTACTAATGACGCATATAAGACTTCATGATCGTGAACACAAAAATAGAATATAGGATGAACAACTCTATGTCAACTGATTAAAGTATTTGACTCAGTTGATTAAATATTTGAATGAAACCCAATGTAACTTATATAGATGAGTCGTACGACGAATTATGTGAGAAGTGATTGTTGTGTTTCCAGTGTATTTTATCAAAGTTGTATTTGGTACGTTGTATTCTATCACTCATATATAGCGGAGCGATGCTTGTCTAATGAGATCTTTTTCAACTTCTATTTTTCATCTAACATGGTATCAGAGCTCGTAGAACCCTAATCCCGCACGCCTGTCTTCCATCGTCCGCTCGAACGCGCATCTCGTCCATCGACGCTGCTCGACCGAGCGCTTCCCGAGGTCGATCGTCCGTCTCCAGCAAGTCTTCCAGTTCGCTTCCATCTCCCGCAACAGTTCTGCAGCCGCTCACCCGACCTCCGCTCGCCCGACCCCGCGTCTTCTGCCCTCTCCAGCTTTCGACGTCTGGACGCAGGCCGTATGCAATCGTAGGCTTTCTTCCTGGCGTCCAGTGCCTCTTCTCTTGAGGGGATGAGCCCTCCTTTGCTCCTCTCAATGTGCTCTTAGCTCGGTTCCGTCGTCGGGATCGTTTCGGTTCCTCTCTTTCTATGAGAGGCTATTGGGGTTGCGTCCCTCATTTCTCGTTCGTTCTCCCCCGTGGTTCTATCCTCGGGTTGCTATGGAAGGGAGTGTTGAATCTCCAAATTTGTCCTTCGGTTCCTCCCCGATGTCGGCTTTGAGCTCCGGCCACGCTATATATGACCATGGGACTCCTTAAATTACCAAGAAACTTGATGGTGCCAATTATCTCACGTGGGCTCATTCCATCACTCTTGCCCTGAAAAGCCGCCGTATGTTTGGATATGTTGTCGGCACTGCAAAGGCCCCCATTCAAAATTCTCAACGGGAGTCGAAAAACCCCCTTGTGATGTCGTGGTTGCCCAACTCCATACAGGAATGCATAGCTCAGAATTACATGTTCCTGGACACTGTCGCAGATATTTGGAAGCGAGCTGAGGTTACTAATTCTTGTCATGGGAATGTCGCCGTATGTTTGGATATGTTGTCGGCACTGCAAAGGCCCCCGCTCAAAATTCTCAACGGGAGTCGAAAAACCCCCTTGTGATGTCGTGGCTGCCCAACTCCATGCAGGAATGCATAGCTCAGAATTACATGTTCCTGGACACTGTCGCAGATATTTGGAAGCGAGCTGAGGTTACTAATTCCTGTCATGGGAATGCCGCTCAGATTTTTCAGCTCCGTCGGCGGATTTTCCTCTTGAGGCAAGGTGATCGTTCTCCTTCCTCCTATTACCTGGAGTTTACTCAACTCTACCAACAGTATGATCACTTCGATGCTCTCACCCTTGTCACTCTTAAAAATGAAGTGCTTGTTAGGGCTCGAGAAGAACGCAACCAGATCTTTGAGTTTCTCCATGGTCATAGCGATTTTGATCATATTAGCATCCAAATTCTTGGGCGGTCTCCTCTTCCCTCTCTACCGGAAGTCTACAGACTTGATCAGCAAGAATTTGATCGCCGCCAGACGTTACATCCCGACTCTTAGTCGGAGGGCTCAGCTCTTGTGGCTCACTTTAGCCTTGTTGGGTGTCCTTCTCGTGACTACAAGCTCAAGTCTGGTGAGAAGGATCATCTAATGTGTGATTATTGCGGAAAGACCCGTCATACAAGGGACACTTGTTTCAAGCTTCATGGCTTTCTTCCTCCCAGTGGGGGGTCCTACCTCTCGTGGTGGTCGTGGCTATGGTCGCTCTCAAGGCCATCCTCCTCTATCCAGATCTGCTCATCTCTCGGATGCTTCTGATGATATTCCTCCTTCTGGTGATGCTTCTGCTCTCTCTTCGGAAGAGATTCAAGTCTTTCGTCGTCTGATGCATGGTCAACCTTCTGAGATCTCTACTTCATCATCCTCCTATGCCCATCAGGGGGCGCTCATTCTGCTACCAGCCGCCCCTCCACCCAGTGGATTATTCACAACGGAGCCACCAATCATATGACTGGCTCTGCTTCAGGTTTTATATCCTACTCTCCTCTGTCTGGTCGGGACAGAGTGAGTGTTGTTGATGGTTCTTTTTCCTCCATTGCTGGAAAAGGTATGCTCTTCCCTCACTCTCTCGTTTGTTATTCATGTTCCTAAATTCACTAAAAACTGTCTTTCTATTAGTCACTTGACTAACTTTATAAACTGTTATGTGACTTTTTTCCCTTCTTCTTGTATCTTTCAGAACCTAAAGACGGGGAAGGTGAGTAGCTCTGGTAGCCTGTGCGATGGCATGTATCTGTTTGACCCCAACAACTTGGCTCCTCCTCCGTGTGCTCTTCATGTGGCTTCGTCTTCTGATTTGGATTTCTGGCACTGTCTCCTAGGACATCCCTCTATCCCTGTTATGGAACTTTTGTTACCTTTTATGTCAAACTCTGTGTTTACTAATTTTACTTGTGATGTGTGTGAAATGAGTGAGCACAAACGGACCTCTCTTACTCATGTCCCCTCCTAGTGCTACTCCTTTTGTGGTTATAGATTATGATGTTTGGGGCCCTTGCCCGCTTGCTTCTATTTCTAGTTGTAAATGATTTATAACTTTTATAGACTTTTTTTCTCGTTGCATTTGGGTTTACCTAATAAAAAACAAATCTGAAGTTTTTCCTCTGTTTCAGCGGTTTCATAAAATAATTGACACTCAGTTCAATGAACCGTTAAAGTGTTGCGAAGTGATAATGGTCGTGAGTATATTGACTATCACTTTGAACGCTACCTTAGTGATTTGGGTATCATCCACCAAACTTCCTGTGCTTACACCCTTGCCCGGAATGGGGTCGCTGGGCGTAAGAATCGGCACCTTCTTGAGGTTGCTCGTTGTCTCTTACTTAAGATGCAGCTTCCCAAGTATTACTGGGGGGGCGCTGTCCTCGCAGCAACGCATCTTATTAATCGCAGGCTTACTTGTATCCTTCACCACAAAACCCCGTTGGAAAATCTTAATATTACTCCTACTGAGATTCCTCCTCGTATCTTTGGGTGTGTGGTTTGTCCGCGTGCACCACACCTTCAAGCTTGATCCACGTGCTCTTTGGTGTTTCTTCATTGGCTACTTTCCCACCCAAAAAGGGTATAAGTGTTTTCATCCTGTGACAAGAAAGACTTTTGTCTCCATGGATGTCACTTTCAATGAATCAGAGTCTTATTATGGGAGCTCACTTCAGGAGGAGTCTGGTACCATGGAAGTGAGCTCTCCCTCTATTACTCTACCTATTTCTCCTCCATATCAGTCTGTTTTCCTCCTGCTATTCTGCCTTCGGCATTGCCCCCTCGTCCTACTCCTCATTTGCAGGTTTATACTCGTCGACGAAGGGGCACAAACAATCAGGTCTCGCACACCATACCAGAGCCAATGCATGATCCGTCTACTGGTCTCCAAGGTAACCGTGCTTCCACTCGGCATCCCTTATCTCATTATGTGACTTATGACTCATTATCATCCTTGCATAGAGCCTTTGTCACTTCTCAGTCCTCCATATCCATTCCTTCCTCGTGACAGGAAGCACTGGGGTATCAAATGTGGAAAGAAGCTATGTTGGAAGAGATGATGGCTCTTGAGAAGAATTGCACGTGGGACCTTATTTACCTTCCTCAGGCAAGACCGTTGTTGGTTATAAGTGGTTTGTTTCGGTAAAACAAAATTCCCAAGGTCTGGTGGACCGTTACAAAACTAGGTTGGTGGCCAGAGGATACACTCAGATAGTTGAGATTGACTATCATGAAACCTTTGCTCCCGTAGCAAAGATGAATTCCATCAAAATTTTGCTCTCTTGTGCTGCCAGCAAAGGGTGGAGTCTCAGCCAGTTAGATATGAAGAATGTCTTCCTCCATGGGGACTTGGAAGAGGAAGTATATGTCTCTACCTCCAGGTATTGTCTCTGAGGGATCTGAGGGAAAGGTATGCAGGTTGAAGAAGACTCTATACGGCCTAAAACAATCACCAAGGGCTTGATTTGGAAGGTTCAAAAGAGCCAAGATGACTTTTGGGTATACTCAGAGCAATGTCGATCATACCCTGTTTGTAAAACACGGGCAGGGAAAATTGACTGCTTTGATTGTCTATGTGGATGACATTGTCATAACTGCGGATGACATGGAGGAGATCCAAAATCTGTAGACAAGATTGGCTAGTGAATTCGAGGTAAAGGACCTCAAGAATCTCATATACTTCCTTGGCATTGAAGTTGCAAGATCCAAGCACGATATCTTTATCTCTCAGGGGAAGTACATCCTTGACCTGTTGAAGACAACGGGGATGAGTGGGTGTAGATCTGCAGACACCCCTATTTGAAGCCAACCATAGGTTGGGGAGGGATGGTGGAGAAATTGTTGCTGATATCAATGGTTTTCAACAGCTTGTAGAGAGGCTCGTCTACCTATCTCATACTCGCTCAGATATCTCTTATGTTGTTGGAGTCATCAGTCAATACATGCATTATCTCAAATCTCACCACTTGGATGATGCCCACCGAATTCTTCGATATCTCAAAACCTCTCCTGGGTGTGGCATCTTGTTTACTCCCAACAAAGAATTAATCATTGAAGTATTCACAGATGCTGACTGGGCGGGATCTGTTGATGATCGTAGATCCACTTCTGGATATTGTACTCTGGTTGGGGGAAATCTGATAACCTGGAGAAGTAAAAAACAACACGTTGTTGTCAGGTCCAGTACTGAAGCTGAGTTTAGAGGTCTGGCCCATAGAATGTGTGAAGGAATGTGGATTCGATCCCTTCTGTTTGAACTTGGAATTCAAAGCAAAGGTCTCATCCGGTTGTATTGTGATAACAAGGCGTCCATTAGCATCGCGCACAATCATGTTCAGCATGACCGCACTAAACATGTTGAAGTCGATCGACATTTCATCAAGGAGAACATAGTGAGGGGAGTTGTGAGCACTCCATTCGTCCCCGCTGATCAACAGTTGACTTATGTTCTTACTAAGGGATTGTTTCATAGAGCATTTGGAAACATTATGACCAAGTTGATTTTGACAAACATTACAAGCCCAACTTGAAAGGGAGTGGTGTTTCCAGTTTATTTTATTCAAGTTGTATTTTGTACATTGTATTTTATCACTCCTATATATAGCAGAGTAATGTTTGTCTAATGAGAACTTTTTCAACTTCTATTTTTCTTCCAGCAGTGATGTATGTGGTCCACTGATACGAGAATTGATGTTAATAAATCTGGGATAATTAAGTGATGCATGGCCGATAAGGATGTGAGACATTAAATTCGAAGCCAAGATACATGAAAAAGAATTTTGTAGGAATAAGCTAGAGTCAATAATTGTGTGAGTGCTCAGTGGGTTAATGATTGATGTTTTAATTTATTTGAGCTACGATGAATTCTAAACATGAAATCGGGTTTGCTTAATTAAGACTCTTAACTCACCTTCGTTCCCGCCTCGTTAATTCGAGTTTTCCAGGTCGGGGTGTGACACTCTAAGTGGAGTGTAGAAACACTCATCGAGTATGCGATGAACACCTATAATTACATGAGGTATCAATACTAAAGTATGAGCCCATGACATAGCAAATGTCTCTCAAGAGATGTGGCTCGTCAGGAGACTCATCAAGCGATCTGTAGGAGAAGTCGTCCGAAGGAGATGAACTCTCGGAATACTATCTGAGACATCAACACTAGGATACCACTCTATGATGTATTGAATGTCTCCACGAAAGGAGAACTCATCACGTGGTTCACCGGGAGGGGTATAATGAAATTCGTCGCAAATGCGACGAGTACCAACATAGGTTCCTGAAATATCAGGAGTGCTCTGAAGCGTAAAGGGGGGAATTACTAAGGCTTCATTTGGCGCAGCGTTTGGAGGCCGCCGCAAGGCGGGTAACCAAACGCCCGACGATGGCGTTTGTCGCGTCTCCTCCCGCCGCGCCCTGCGAAATGGAGCAAAACGCTCCATTTCGAGCCCCGCCTCCTCCTCTCCGATCCCAACCCGCCGTCTCCACCCGCCGCTTGCTCCCGCCACCGCCGAATCAAACGAAGCCGAAGTATGCAACATTAGGCTAGCGAGCCTCGGGGGTGGATGACTTGGAGATATGACTTGAAGAGACGTCGGGAGTTTTGTGCTTATAAATGGATCACTCATCGGGATCTTGCCCCTCATCAAGAATGGTGAAAGAAATAAACACTCCCTCAAGCCTAACTTTATTACTCATGTCGCTCTCAGATACAATCTCAGCAGTCGCACCACTATCTCCCTCATCATACACTATTGGCTCAGGAATATGCCCATGATCACCAAGGAGTACACTCATTGTAGGCGTGTCCTATGTCCTAGAAGATAACACACTGACATCAAAATGGGAGAACCTTATAGCTGGGGATTGTGATGGTGTATGTGTTGTCATAACTACGTGCATTAGTGGTCTCTGGTGGGGAAGGATCTCTAGTGGTGGACTGGTCAAGCTGCGAGATAATGCTTGTAATGTAGAGCTAAATGAAATATTTGATCTATAGGTGATAAGAAGTCAGTTATCCACGAATTTCTGTGCGGAGTCCAGACCGAAACAGAGAATCTGCCACAATGAGCTCTTCCTGAATATCACTCTTTAATACTAACTCATGGAATAAAGTCATATAATCGACAAGGGGCATAGTTCCTTGTTGAAGGTCAAGTAGTTGATCAAGAAATTAACTCCTATATTTCTTCCTCAATATTTACTTCATGTCTACCCGTTGAGATTTGGGGTGAAGACCATCGCGCCCAACCCTACACTATAGGTCAGTCCAATAAATCATAGTCTAACCTTGAAACTTCATGTTATGGGCTTCGTGGCCCATTATTATCGAGTCTTATTATGTAAATGTCGGGTTATTTACGAAAATGCCCTTGTATGTTCTATTTAAGGGACACTATTGGGTCTTCTTTTGTTATGCAATGAAAGAAGTCTAATTCTTTGTCCCCCTTATGAGATCTCGGAAGCTCTCTCTCTTGAGCAAGCCCCTCTTACGCAGTCGCGATTCCGGCTCCATTGTATCCTCCGCCTCCGGTCATCCTCCGGGACTCGCCTGGATAGAATCGTAACACTTAATCTTAGCAAATCAAAAGTGACACTCGTCAGATACCCCATACCAGTCAAAACGTTCTTCCATGTCTAATAACCAATATGTAAGTGTCTTTGAGTCCAATTGGATGTCAAAAAATGGCGCATCTAGCCTAGATCTACGTATGATATCATACTCTTGATAATTCCATATATGAGATTCATGATACTCATCATAGTAATCGCATCTACCAGAATTAAATCATGTTAAAGGGTGTTCAACACAATTTCTATAAACGAGGGGATGAAGACGATGATAATCATCGTAATAATACGAAGATCTCTCTGTAAGAACTCTTCGGGATCGAGTATAGATGGACTCTGGTTCCTTAAATAAAGAGTAACAACGTCTACTATGAATGGTTCTAGTAAAAGGTGGACTATATGAATGACTAAAGAAATTAGACACATATCCGGTGACTAAACTTGCAGCAATTGGATATGAATAATATAACACAACAATCACAATGAAGTAAAGTTTTATTAAGGGAACAAGTAATGTATACCACAAGTAAGGGTGCTAAAAACAAATACTTGAACCCAACAGGTCACAAAATAATATAGGCACAAAGATTACAAGCTGATATTTTCCAAAAGTAGTGAATTAACACTAGATTCAACATAAAATAAATCACAATTAATCAAGAAACTCGCAATACATACGGAATAGAAGGCTCGGTGGATGTCAGACGAGATGTCGATGGTCGAAGAGACAACGGTGGACTGAATCTGAACTTTCGGCGGGGATTTTGGAAGCCTGGATTGGAATATTTGAGGGGTAGAATGGGTTTTCAGGGTGCTGTACTGAAGTACCAACTCCTGGAATTCAATATTCAGGTTGTCCTAGACTGCTGGGAGGCTCGGCCAGGAGTGGAGGCTGATTTCCAGGGGGGTGGAAGGGCTAGCAGCCTGCTGAGATGGGGAAATTGGGATGTTTTGGCTGCTGGAAGGAGTTTGGACTGTTGCAGGACTTTCTGGAAGGTTTGGGAGGTAGGGATGAGGTAGTTGTAATATATATTTAGTGCATTTCAAGTCGTCTTTATTGTACTAATCTCAAATTGGGATAGTTTGATCTTTTTCCCTTTTTTAGGTCTTCCCTCACTCAAGTATATGTATGAGTGAGGGCTCTCTTGAATTAATTACGAAAGCTTTATTTCTCTCGACTTGGTATCAGAGGGAAACCTAATCCCGTGCGGCGCATGACTCCCGTTCGTCTCCTTCGTTTCGATTGTTCGTCTCACAGCTTCATTGTTTCGATCGATCGATCGTATTGGTCTGAGCGGATCTTCGTGCACAACCCGCTGATGTGGTCGTCTGGCGGAGCCGACGCCGTCGTCGGTTGCTGAGGAGAACGATGTCGTCGTTCTCCAGTGAAGCCGCCGCTCACCGTCGATCCTTTTTTTTGCTCCTGTTGTCGCCACCGGTCCTATGTGATGCCGTTTTTCATCTCTGATGCTCCCTGCCGCTGTATCGACAACTCCTGCTGCTCCATGCCGCTGCTATCCGCCGATTTCTGACTTCTGCTTCTTCCTGCCGCCGATTTCTGTTGCTATCCGCCGATTTCTGCTCCCTGCCGCCGATTTCTACTGTTTCCTGATGCTTTGAGATTGCTGCCTCTAATGGATCCTGCTACTTGATCTCGTGTCTCTCTTCTTCACCAATATGGATGATCCCGATTCTTCTACATCTTCTCCGGGTGTGATCCAGCCTTAGATGAGTGACCCTCAGCGGCCTCATGGCCACTCCAACTCCTTGAAGATTACCACAGTTCCCTTGGATGACACGAATTACCTTGAATGGTCTCGCGCAGCCCAACATGTCATTCACAGCCAACAGATGTTTGGGTATATTGATGAAATGATTAAGGAGCCCCCCAAGACTGATCCCTCCTGGAAGCGTTGGGATTCTGACAACTCTCTAGTTGTCTCCAGACTCCTCCATTCGATGTCTCCTAAGGTCTACCAGAGCTATATGATGGACACGACATTCGAGATCTGGACCCGTGCTCGCGAAACATACTCTCAGATTGGCAGTTCCACACGGGTTTATGAGCTCACTCGCCGCATTTTGGAGTTGAGGCAAGGATCGATGGTCATTTCATCATTCTTCTCGGAGTTTGAGTGCCTTTATCAAGAGTTGGACTATTTGCACATTTCACTCCTGCGTGTACTGTTGACGCCGTTCAGTTAAAGCAAAAGGAGGATCGCTTCCGTCTCTATCTTCTTGATGGGCTTGAACATGGAGTTTGATATGGTGCGAACACATGTCCTCCACCGCTCTCCTCTTCCCTCTCTTCGGAAGGCATTCAGTATGGTTCTAGGTGATAAAGACCGCCGCAAGTCCCTCAGTGTTATGGCTCCTTCTGATAGCTTCGCCCTGACTAGTGTTGGTCGAGGTCTTATTCCCACTCCTGGATCTTCTGTGCCCACCTGTGATTACTATGGTCGAAGGGGACACTCTCAGGAGGTATGTTTCAAACTTCATCCGCATCTGGCACCTCCTGGACGTGGTCATGGATTTGGCCGCGGGAGCCATAGACACAGTGGCTACCGTTCTCATGATACTGCTTACACTACGAATGTCTATGATGAGCCCCAGTATTCCGCCTCAGCCTCTATTACAGCTCAGGAATTGGATGTCTTTCATCGCCTGCTTCACTCTCAGTCTGATCCTGTCACCGAAGGTTCTACTTCCCTTGCCACCATTGATATGCCCAGTGCTCATGCAGTCACCTCCTCACCTTCTAAATGGGTGCTCGACTCCGGTGCTACGCAACACATGACCGGGTCTTCCTCAGGTTTTCTCTCTTATACTCCTTTGTCTGGTAAGAACAAAGTTATTTTTGCTAACGGTTCTTTGTCCTCCATTGCGGGCAAAGGCAATATCTCATGGTCTCCGTCTATTTCTCTTTCCTCCGTTTTTCATGTTCCCTCCTTTCCACGCAATTTACTCTCCATCAGCAATATTACTAAATCTCTCAACTACTGAGCAACTTTTTTTCTTGATTCTTGTGTCTTTCAGGAACTGGGTACGAAGCGGAACATTGGCGGCGGTAGGAACCGTGGCGGCTTGTACTACCTGGACAAAGCTTCCCTCTCAGGCTCTTTCCAGTTCCACGGTTACTGCTGATGATGTTCGTCGCTGGCATCTGCGTCTTGGACATCCGTCCTCCGTTTACCTGCAAAAATTATTTCCCGCTTTTTTACCTTTTCTTCAGAACTTTGCTTGTGATATTTGTGATATGTTTAAACATGTGCGACATACTTCTTCGCATCTTTCTTCCTCTAGTAGTATCTCGTTTGTTGTTATTCATTCTGATGCTTGGGGGTCGTCCCCCGTTTTATCTTTATCTGGTTTTCGATGGTTTGTCACTTTTATTGATTGTTTCTCTCGCACTACTTGGGTTTATCTGTTGAAAAAGAAAATTGAAGTTTTTCCTTGTTTTCAAGTGTTTCATAAAATAGTGAAAACCCAATTTGATGTCTTTATTCGTGTTCTTAGAAGTGATAATGGGGGGGAGTATGACGATCGTGGTGCCTTTGGTTCTTACCTCACCATTCACGGTATCATCCACCAAAAAATGTGTTCACACTTCTACTCAAAACGGAGTGGCCGAACGTAAAAATCGGCACATCCTTGAGGTTGTTCGATGTCTCCTAGCCACTATGCATCTTCCTATATCCTATTGGGGTGATGCGGTTCTTACAGCTGCTCACCTTATCAACCGACTTCCCTCTTGTATCCTTTAC
The DNA here is from genome assembly GCA_033032865.1 of Dactylorhiza incarnata. Lineage (NCBI taxonomy): Eukaryota > Viridiplantae > Streptophyta > Magnoliopsida > Asparagales > Orchidaceae > Dactylorhiza > Dactylorhiza incarnata. The sequence continues at coordinate 625,192 of JAWHQI010000402.1, read as the reverse complement.
TACTCATCTAGCTCGTCTATCCACCTCCGGTGTGGTTCATACTTCCCATTTGGCACCCCGTGTCTTTGGGTGTGTCTGTTTCGTACATGTTCACCAACCCCATCGCGACAAACTTGACCATCGGACTCAACGTTGTGTCTTCATTGGCTATTCCTCTACAACCAAAGGATACCGTTGTTATCACCCCCCTTCCCGGCGTATGTTTTGTACCATGGATGTCACCTTCCGGGAGGGGGAATCCTATTTTCTGCCTTCGGCTCACCTTTTTTATCAGGGGCAGAGTAGTGGTGATGCAGATGTTACTCCTGCTCATCTTCCTCTTCTTCTTTCTATTCCTTCCATTCCCCTTTAGCTTCCCATTCCGATACTCATAGCCCCTATCCCGGTACCGGACTCCTCTACTATGATTTCTCATTTTCCCCACGTATACCACCGGCGTTCAGGTACACAAGCCACTACAGTTCCACCTCTACCAGTGCTAACTTTAAACTCAGATTCTGATGATGCTGATCTGCATATCCCTCTTGCATTGTTGAAGAAAGGTAAAGCTATTTGTACACAACATCTTATTTCTAATCATGTGGCTTACCATCATCTCACCCCGCTTCATCAGGCTTTTGTTTCATCTTTTTCCCTAGTCGTTATTCCTAAGACATGGCAGGAAGCTTCGGGGATACCTGCTTGGACACAGGCTATGCAAGATGAGATGTCTGTCTTGGACAAAAATCACACATGGGATGTTTCCTCTCTACCTCCAGGAAAGAAAGCTATAGGTTCCTGGTGGGTCTTCTCTGTTAAGCAGGACCAAGATGGAAAGGTGGAACGGTACAAAGCACGTCTGGTCGTTCAAGGATACACTCAAACTCAGAGAGTTGATTACCAGGAGACTTTTGCTCCAATAGCAAAGATAGACTTCATTCGGGTGTTGTTATCGCCTGTTGCTTGCATGGACTGGGACCTCCATCAACTGAACGTGAAGAATGCGTTCCTCCACGGTGAGCTTGACGAAGAGATATACATAAAGTTCCCTCCTGGTTTTGTGAAGAAAGGAGTTGAAGGGCTTGTCTGCCGCCTAAGGAAATCCTTATATAGCCTGAAGCAATCACCTAGAGCCTGGTTCGGGAGATTTCTCACGGCTATGCTCAAGTTTGGGTACAAGCAAGCTCAATCTAACCATACCATGTTTATCCGGAGACATGAACAGAGGATTGTGGATGACGTCGTGATTACTGGAAATGACACAAAGGAGATTGTTAATCTTAAAACCCTCCTGTCTGTTGAATTTGAAGTGAAAGACTTGGGAAGATTATGATACTTCTTGGGTATCGAGGTGGTTAGATCTAAGCAGGGTATCTTTATACCCCAACAGAAGTATATATTGGATCTCCTAAAGGAAACTAGCATGCTAGGTTGTGTTCTTGCGAACACCCCTATGGAGTAAAATCACAGGATCGAGAAGATAGTGATGGTGATCACACTGATGTATCACGTTATCAATGATTGGTTAGGAAACTAATATATCTATCCCACACACGCCCGGATATTACGTTTGTGGTTGGTATCCTTAGCAGATATATGCATTCACCCAGGATCAGACATCAAGAAGTTGTGTATCGCGTGCTACGGTATTTGAAGAAAGCCATTGGTCGCGGTCTCCTATTCTCCAAGAACAATAACTTGAAGATTGAAATTTTTACTGATGCTGACTGGGCTGGATGTCGTGATGACAGAAAGTCCACCACAGGATATTGTTCCTTTGTTGGTGGAAACCTTGTGATGTGGCGTAGCAAGAAGCGGAATGTGGTAGCTAGATCAAGTGCAGAGGTAGAATATCGTGCTATGTCCCAAGGCATATGTGAAGGTCTATGGTTGCGTACTGTGTTACAACTTACAAGATCTGATTTTCTCTGAGACAGCCCCTTTCTCCTTGTTTTGTGACAATAAGGCAGCTATCAGTATCGTGCATAACCCAGTTCAACATGACAGGACAAAGCATGTTGAGTTTGATCGACACTTTATCAAAGATCACTTGGATAAAACTACCCCAATCTTAGGGTGTGACGTGTTCATCGATGATATTCAAAAGCTTTGGATGACCGACATCTTCCGTCCGACTTGAGGGGGAGAGTTGTAATATATATTTAGTGCATTCCAAGTCGTCTTTATTGTACTAATCCCAGATTGGGGTAGTTTGGTCTTTTCCCTTTTTTAGGTTTTCTCTCACTTAAGTATATGTATGAGTGAGGGCTCTCTTGAATTAATTACGAAAGCTTTATTTCTCTCGACTGAGGTTCTTGGACTAATTCAGAGCAGAAACTGGGGTGGGAATGTTGGAGATGTGAGCATGAAACAGTTACTAAGTGGGGGAGGATCAGTTTGTGGTAGGAAGGAGGTGGGTCGGCTGTTTTGGGGAAGTTTTAAGTAACGGGACTGCAGTTGGAAGGAGTAATGGAGAGTTAGGGAGGTAATTGTGAGTTAATGGAGGGTAGTTATATGATAATAGGGGTGTTTATGAGTAGCACGGAGATGGTTAATTGATAGTTATGGTAGTTATGAGGTACTAGGATAGTTACTATAAAGTTATTGTGTGTGTGATGCATTTTGAAAAGTTCCTTGGAGGAATCAAGCAAGGGAAGGGGGTCGGTGGTGGTGAGGGCGAAGAAAGGAGAAAAAAAAGAGAGGAAACTTAGGAAGCAACCCTAATTTCTTTCGTACATCCAAGATACCTCCGCACAAAAATCCCTCCCCCTTATATAGATAAGGGAGGGCAACCATGAGGAATTACAAAATAATGTACTTAATTAATTAATATTCATTAATTAATATTCAATCAATTAATTCATACAAATTAACTACAAGAAAATTGACCACGGCGGCTTCCATATGCGCGCACCATAAATTATGACGTGGGGGGTCCACTTGAGTGAATGTGTCCGCGTAATAGACTGTGCCTGCATAACATTATACCGCCCTTGAAAATCGACATTGTCCTCAAGGTCGAGCCTCCAATATTTATTAATAACTTTAATAGTGGCGGCGGCGTGGGGTTTGTAAATCGGAGTCTAGAGGAGAGAAAACCGGTAATAAAAGAAAATTGGCACGTGAGGGGCTCAAGGAGGAAGACGGCATGAAAAGAGCATAAAAATTATATGTGGGCAGGGGGCTCAAGGAGGGAAATACATGGAAGATACAATTACTTGTGCCAATAATTAATAAGAAAAAGTTGGCAGGTGGGGGTCTCAAGGAGAAAAAAATAAAAAAGGTGTTTGGCGTTTGTGGGTGGGTAAGTGGGTGAGATTTTGAGGGGATGAAAAGAGGTGTAAGGAAAAAAGTGAAATGTAATAGGAATGGCAGGAAGTAGATCCTTGAGGCCTGTGCCAAAAGGGTGGGAGGATAGAGATGGGCGGCAGGAGAACCGAGTAAGATAGGGGTGGCAGGAGAACTGAGTAAGATAGGGACGACACCAACAAAAAAATCGATGATGACAGGACACAGAAAATCGAAAAACCGAACACAGTGACGGCGGGTCCTGGAATAGAAAAATGAAACAAGGGAATGGGTGAAAGACCGGACGCAGGCGCCTCTTGCGGAAGAGCGTCGATTATGACTGGAGGTGTGATTGCGTCGTCGTTTCCTCCTGGTATCGGGGAAAAGGAAGAGCTCACAGTGGTCGTATATCCTGGACGGACGATGGTTCGCCGCCTCTGGCGGGACTGCCGGCAGAATCGCTGGCTCTGGCGAGGTTGCTGCAAGAACCTCCAGCTCTAATTGCTCGACGCTAGAAGGGGAAGGTGGGACGGGTTGCTAAACGCAGGAACGGGAAGGTGGGGCGGGCTGCTTGACGTTGGAAAGGGAAGGTGGGGTAGTTTGCTCGACGTTGGAGGGGGAGGAAGCATCCTCCTGTGGTTCCCCGGCGAGGGACAGCGGGCGGAGTGCCAGAGCGGATTCCTGCTTGATGCGTTTGGCATTTGGCTAGGTGGTTGGCAATGAGGGCACTCATAGCCCGGAGGTCATTGCGGGTGTGGATGAGGTGGAGATCGAGCACGGAGCTGGTTCCAGGCCAGCTGCAAGGGAAGCGGGAGGCATCCGGCAGGTCGGACCATTGTTGCGGTTTTGAAAAGTTCCCTGGAGAAATCCAGCAAGGGAAGGGGGTCGGCGGTGGTGAGGGAGAAGAAAGAAAAGAGAGAAAACTTAAGGAGCAACCCTAATTTCTTTCATACATCCAAGATACCTTCACACAAAAACCCTTCCCCCTTATATAGTTGAGGGAGGGCAACCATACAAGGAATTACAAAATAATATACTTAATTAATTAATATCAATCAATTAATTCATACAAAGTAATTAATTACAAGAAAATTGACCACGGCAGCTTCCATATGCGCGCTCCATAAATTCTGATGAGGGGGTCCACTTGGGTGAATGTGCCAGCGTAACAGTGTGTGTATGGGGGGTGCAGTTGGCCAAGGTGGTGGTCGGTGATGGTGTGAGATGGGAGGGGGTTGGCCAAGGGAAGGGGTATCCTAGGCTTCGCACCTAAGCTCCGGGTTAGGCACCGGATGACCAAAAGGAGGAACTTGTTTAAAATATATTCTTCACCTAGACTCTTAGACTTTCTCAATAATTAAATAATTCCGAATTTTTATTTCATTTTTTTTATTTTGAAATTGTTGTATAACAAAATACTTTATCATAATCTTAACTTTTTATATTTTTTCTTTACATTGCAAAATTGTCACTGGACCTACTTTGACGAACATTTTTATTCAGGGTCTTAACATCGATAAGTCATAATGGTGAACTATGAGTGACTTGCACGATGCGAACAAAAATACACTAGTGCAAATAACATGAGTGAATATGGGGCACAAACAAGGTAAATGTGAGCGAGGAATATGCACGACACAAATATGATAAAAATGCATAAAATACAAATATAATCTGATGATGCGCCGTTGGTCGTCTATATAAGGTAAGGTTAGAAGAAAAGGACCATTTTATTCTTTCCTTTTTATTTTTTATGACAAGATGAGAAATCCAACGACTTACAATTTATTTTCTTTGCTAGGCACAGAATACTGAAAACTGTCTGCTTGTAAACAGTCAAATTTCACGAATCAATAATGCATGAAGAGTAGAAGTGTTCAATAAGATTTTACTACTTAATGCATCTACAGCCATGGGGATCACCTGCATAAATATGTAGGATAAAGAACACCTATATTTGAACAAACCACCAAGAAGGTAGTAACTAATTGTAAACAGAATAGGAAATATATTCCCGAAACCGGTTATGAATAAATTAGTCAACTTCAACAAGACGAGAAAAACAAGAGAAGAACAAATTTCACACTAAAATTGCTAGCAATCAGTTGAACTTCAGTAGGGTAAATTTCTTAGTATAATCACTTGCATGTTTCTTCATAATAACAGGCAAGACCCTGGTTTGATAACATTTTGGATTGCATTTTCTCGGCACACGCATCGTATATGGTCCTCTAAGTAACTTTCCTCCCCTTCGCGGAAGCTGCTTTATGATTTTCACATCTCTTGATAAATATGAGATGAACCAGTCAACATCAAATATTTCAGCAAAATCACTGCAGAATCCAAATACCGAAAAATGGAACATATGTTAATTTGAAGCATTAAGATAGTAGCAATACTGAAAATCAGCCGTTTTAAGTACATGAGAAAACACACCTAGAATCTTTCCAGAAGGATCTTTGATCAAGCTTTGGAACAACAAGGGTCGCATTCAATATGCGTGCTGCAACAACAGCATCAGTTATCTGAAACAAGCAACCGGTACAACTAGTACTCACTTCATCAATAAGAGATTAAAAAGTTCTAACTACTTTATGTTGAATCCCAATATGAAACCAATAAGGGTCCATTCTTTTGGACGGAATTGAGACCATGGAATTTGAATTGAAAGTCTAATTCCAATTTTATTGTTCGTTTGCGCACTTAAACGTTGGAATTGGAATTTAAGTGAATTCCAAGGAATTCATTTTGAACTAAAGCCAATTCATTTCAATCTATATAAGAATTAGATAATTCCAGTCGGGGAGTGTTTTTCGCCCGGGGGGGCATTTGCCCGTGCGAGGGTTTTCCCACGGTCGCGCGTATTCGCCCGGGCAGGTGTTTTATGCACGGGCGCGCATTTTTCACTCGGGAGCTCGTTTTTCGCCTGGGCGTGCTGTTTTTGCCCTGGCGCGCGTTTTTCGCCCGGACGTGTTTTTTTTTGCCGGGCGCGCATTTTTTTCCTGGGGCGCGTGTTATTCAGTCGGGCGCACGTGTTTTTCGCCCGGGCGCGCCTTTTTTGTCTGGCGTGCGTTTTGTGCCTGGGCGCGCATTTTTTCTCCAGGGCGTGCTTTTTTGACCGAGCGCGCGTTTTTAGCCCAGGCACGTGTTTTTAGCCCGAGCATACTTTTTTCACACAGAAGCACGTTTTTCTCCTTGACGCATGTTTTTTCCCGGGCGCGCATTTTTCGACAGCGGTCGGTTTTTTGCCCGGTCAATTTTTTGCCCGGTCAAATTCTTCATAATATATGTGAGTGAATGTTAGGTTCTTCATAATATATATGAGAGAATATTTGGTTCTTCATCACTAATGATAAAAATAATAATTCTTAGATTAAATTTTATCTAACAAACGAACGACAAAATTAATCAATTTCACAATATTCTCCAATTTTGTTTATTGGGTGAACACTATAATTGAAATTAGACCAATTCTAATTTCTTGAAGAATTTGAATTGATCTCAATTCCGATATATAATTTCAATCTCATCCAAACGATTGAACCCTAAGGGTCATTGCTAAGGATTTGGAGCTCCAGTCAGTGATCCAAGACCATAGAAATGAAAAGTGCATTCCTCCAGTTCTCCTCCACCGATTCATTTGGGTTTCTCCATGGCTCCCAGTAGAACGCTAAGGTTAATGATTATCTCCTTGAATTTTAGGACCATTTTATGCTTCCATTTCATGTTTTATTGCATTGTAATGTGTCCTCTTTCACTACTTAGTGGAGGAATGACCACCTTTGGTTCTTTGGAACTTCGGGGCATGGGATTGTGTCCTCATCATGAATTGCATTAAAAATCCATTGATTGATTCAGGATTAGGCATGGTGTGTGAATCTTATTCATGGCCATGTGCTCGAATTGGTGATGTTTATATGATGATTGCATTTATTTGAATTATGTGAGAGTAAATTGAGTCATGTGAGAGTAAATTGTTGGGTGTAGACTACTTTGATACCATGGATAGTCCTAAGAACATTTAAAGTAAACAAGGCAACATGGGTGACTTAGTTTCATCTCTCCGGATCAACTTATTACGAGGATTGCACAAGTGTGTATAGCAACCTGGTTACAAAGTTTAGACCCTTTACTCAAAAATTATTGGGTAGTGTTATTGTGTTAGTCTTTTTTTCTTATTAAATCAATGAGTTTACTGACATGCTATTTCCATGAGTTCACTTTTGATTTTGTCAAATTGCTTGGAATTTTCTTCTTAAAAGATGAAACCCGATGACTAGGTCCTCAATTATTTCATTAAACTCAACCTCTTGGTCAATGAAAAATTTAGGGTTGTTTGTAATTTCAAGCCTTGAAGGGGAGCCTTGGCGCACCGGTTGAGGTGTTGTCGTGTGACCTTGAGGTCATGGGTTCGAGTCCTGGAAGCAGCCTCTTGCAAAATGCAGGGTAAGGTTTGCCTGCATTTCATCATTGTGGTGCGACCCTTCCTCGGACCCTCGCTGCGCGGGGATGCTTTGTGAACCGGGTTGCCCTTTTTTTATTTGTAATTTCAAGTCTCACCCATTTTTATCCAAAATTCACTTAAGATTGGGCTGAGCCCTTAACATATTATTGGCAAGTTCTAAACCCTTACTCAAAGAAAGTTGTAGTCATGAGAGTCAACTTTTGTGGAAGACCCCGTCAAGTGATTTGGCTTGTCGTGTTGTGTCTTCTGAAGGACAATTATGGTTATTACCTCGAGATCAAAGCACTCAATTAGCTCAAGATTTGGATCGACTCGAGCTTGGATTGAGCATGTCAATTTAAGTCACGAGCCTATTTTTTGGCTCATAGGAATTTTCAATCCGATTTCGAGCCAGCTTGAAATCAGATCGGAAAAAAACTTTATAAAAAAAAAATAGTAAGTTATAACTTATAAGTTCAACTTTATACACTTTATACACTTTACAGATTTTGATCCCGATCTAATGTTCTCATTCCTCTCCCATTTCTATCTAAAATTCACATAAAATTGGGCGGAGCCCTTAACTTATGACTGGCAAGTTTTGATTGAACCCTTACTCAAGGAAAGTTGTGAGCGTCAACTTTGTCGAAGACCCTTTCAAGTGATTTGGCTTGTTGTGTTGTCTCTTCTTAAAGATAATTATGGTTGTTACCCGGGCTCGAAGATCAAAGATGCTCAAATATCACCTCGAGATTTGGCTCGACTCAATCTTGGATTGAACACGTCGATCTAAACCAAACGCCTATTTTTGGCTCGTAGGAATTTTCAATCCGCTTTTAAGTCGGTGTGAAATCGGATCGAAAAAACATAACAAAAATAAATTAGTGAGTTATAACTTTTAAGTTCAAATTTATTACTTTAGACTTCACAAATTCTGATTCCGATATATCGTTCTCGTCCCTCTCTCATTTAGGATTTGTGAGCTTTGCCCAAGGACCCCCAGACTGACAGTCCTTGTCCCTCTCAACTATCTTCTTCCCTTTCCCTTCTTCTCATGCTTTATGAGAGATATGTCCATTACAATGATGCTTAAATTTGACAAGTATTGATTAAATTTCAAACATTGCATTTACTAACGATTAGTTGACATTACTCATTATGCTTTGACTCTTTGTAGGGGTTGGGGGAGGGATGATGTATATTGAAAGGAGGTAGCAATGTTTACTAATTTCAATGTTGTACACTAGAAAACTTGGTATTCTTGTAGTCCTTTAGTTGCTCGTGGGACATGGCTTTGCTAAGTTATGAATTCCCGATAATGAAAAAAATGGTAATTCAGGATCTGATAGGATGATAGCATGTGGCCATCGATCAAAAGAGCAGGGTAAAAGAGCAGGGTACTTGAGGAAATGAAACTACCAAGAATGCTCGGCTTTAGGTGTTGTATCGCATTTTTCTCATTAAGATCCAAAACTCAGGGGTAACTAAAAGGGTTACAACTCTCCTACTTATAGGAAATTAATTCATCAAAGAGTGCAAAAGGTAAAGATATAATGACACAATTAACTCACAAAACCAGTTTGCAAAGGACCTTCTCGTGCCCGACGTGAGTAGATTCGCATAGGACGTTGCTTCTTGTTAGAGTGTGCATACCAATACATGTGGCTCAAAAAACGGCCTTGGGTCTGTTTGGGAGAGCTGTTGCGGATTGAAAAGTTGTTGATCGAATAGAGATGGTTAAACAGAGCACTTTGAGAAGTTGTTTTGAAAAAGCTCTAGACTGTTTGGAGAGTCTATATATAAGTGTTGATGGAAAAGAACTTTTTAATTAAGGGTTGTTTGGTAGAACAGCTTTTTTAAGAGCAGTTTTTTCAAAACGTCAATATTGAAATATTACAAAATATTTAAACATAACAATAAAAAATATTACAAAATATTTAAACATAACAATAAAAATATAAATTGTTCCCAAACATGAAAAAATTAAGGTTTTTCAGTGCGTTCTTTCCACATCTTCCAATCATTTTTGTTCACCTGCGCGATAAAAAAAATTGATATTAATCATACTTTTGAATATGATGATTTCAAAAGTTTGTTAAAAAGATGTCGGGAAATTTTACCTGCGGGCGCTGTACAATTCTTCAACAATACTATCTCGTACTGCAGACATATGATCAGATCCTCCGACATCAAATATATCAGTCTCAATATCATCCTCTGTTGTAAGGTCATCATCCTCTGGGGGTATGAATGAGTCATCAGCATCGCAAGCATTAAACTCTGGGTCTCATCGAGACGGATGTCTGAGAATGAAGTTATGCAATGTCATGGTCGCTAGCACAATTGAACGTTATTTCTTGAAATTGTATTGAGACATTTTTTGAAGAATGTGCACTTTTTCTTCCAAACACCAAACATTCGCTTTATCACATTTCGAAGAGATGAATGTGCATTATTAAAATGCTCATGTCTGTCATGGAGGGAACGACTCCCGCGTGCAAAATCTGTCAAATAATATCTTGTTTCTGGATATGGTTTTAAATAGTCCGTCTTTAATGGATATCCAACATCCACTAAATAATATTTATCTGTAATTAGTTGATATGTTAAACATAATAACATGGTAGTGAATGATTATAGCATATACGGTCATTTATTCAACAATTTACCTTGAGAGGGATGCGGAAAATGTAGTCTATCGTCTGTCAATGCTCGCACGAAGATACGACTATCATGAGAGAATCCTTCTCATCCAGCGAGTGCAAATGTGAAGTACATATTAAAGTCACAAACAGCCATCACATTTTGCGTTGTTGTAACATGACGCCCAATATATTTAACTTGATCTTCAACGGGTATCCTCGCATCTGCATGTGTACCGTCAATTGCACCAACGCAATCCTTAAGGAATGGCATGTAACGGGCGTCATACCTTATTTCCCCAGGTATATCTCTAAAATGACGATCAATTGGTTTTATAACGTCAACTGATAGTAGCAATAGTGATTTAAAACTTTCGAAAATATCTACTTATAGTTTCAGTCGAGTGTTGAAATCGCTCTTTTGTTAATCTCACAGAGCCTCCATGTGTTAAAATAAACATTGTAATTCACATGACTTCTCATGAGGTTGTGCGTTGCAATCCCTGTAACTCATGATCATGTTCTAGCTTTTGAAGTAAATCAATAAATATACGTTTTGACGTTATAAATGCGGCATGAATCCTATCTGGGTGCCCATCATCAAGTAACTCTTTCAACCATTTCTCACCTGTTTGAGTAGACATCATGTCTGGTCTTATCTCGCGTATGCAATTATTTTATCTCAGCAATTGTTGAAATAATTATATTACAGTACTCAACATATTGCCAACGTTCTGGAGAAAGACAGGTAGATTCACCAGAATCTTCATTGGAAGAGTCATGTGTTTTCATTACTTAAGCTGTCAAAGAACATATCATAAATGATGAAAATTTCATTTAAAAAATATTAAAAATGACAGTGTTTGAAAAAAAAACATAGTTACCAAAATAACACAATGCTTCATTTAAAATTACCAAAATGGCAGTTACCAAAATAATATTAAATGTTTTCAAAATAATATTAAAGTTTCAAAATAGAAATAAGCATTTTTGATCCAACACAGAACATATCAGAATATAAAAACAACACAGAAATAAGCATTTTTGATCCACCAAATTTGTATATCTTCTGGAATGCTCATGAAAATCTCTCTACTGTTTTTGTCTCTAATGTAGTTCACAGCAAAATAGTATAAGTCGAGGTCATCACATATCTCTGGAATACTGAAGATCAATTCCATTGTCTCGTTGATTGTGATAATTGATGGCGGCTTCACTGCAAGTGCAGATTCGCGCAACTCTCTCATGTAGGAAATAGCCACTCATTTATTCTTTCCCATCCTTTTTCTTTTGCTCGAAGAGTTGGAGACATTGTCAGTGTTGGCTGATTCATTACCCCCTGTCTCTTCAAGGCCACATCTATAAACATCAAAGTCATCTTCTACATTATCTACTTCCGCAGCAATGTGCTCCATATCGGGTGGCGCACTACCAATTGATGGTGCCCAAGAATCTTCACATAATGCTCATATCGGGTGGTACCATCAATTGGTAGTGCACCACCCGATATGGAGTGCATAGCTGCGGAAGAAGATAATGGAGAAGATGACTTGGATGTTCATAGATGTGGTCTTGAAGAGACAGGGTAAATGGATCAACCAACACTAGCAATGTCACCAACTCTTCGAGCAAAAGAAAAAGGATGGAAAAGAATAAATGAGTGGTTATTTCCTACATGAGAGAGTTGCGTGAATCTGCGCTTGCAGTGAAACCGCCATCAATTATCACAATCAACGAGACAGTGGAATTGATCTCCAGTATTCCAGAGATACGTGATGACCTCGGCTTATACTATTTTGCTGTGAACTACATTAGAGACAAAAACAGCATAGAGATTTTCATGAGCATTCCAGAAGATATACGAATTTGGTGGATCAAAAATGCTTATGAGAACAGGGCGTAGTGACATCTATTTAAGCAGTTCTGTGTTGTTTCTATATTCTGATATGTTCTGTGTTGGATCAAAAATGTTTATTTCTATTTTGAAAATTTTAATATTGTTTTGAAAACATTTAATGTTATTTTGGTAACTGTCATTTTGGTAATTTTAAATGAAGCATTGTGTTATTTTGGTAACTAGTTTTTTTTTCAAACACTGTCATTTTTAAAGTTTTTTAAATGAAGTTTTCATCATTTATGAGATGTTCTTTAACAGCTTAGATAATGGAAGCACATGACTCTTCCAGTGAAGATTCTGGAGAATCTACCTGTCTTTCTCCAGAACGTGTGCACTATGTTGAGTACCGTAATATAATTATTTCAACAATTGCTAAGATAAATAATTGCATACGCGAGACAAGACCATGCATGACGTCTACTCAAACAGGTGAGAAATGGTTGAAAGAGTTACTTGAAGGGCACCCAGATAGTATTCATGACGCATTTAGAATGTCAAAACGTATATTTGCTGATTTACTTCAAAAGCTAGAACATAATCATGAGTTACAAGGATCGCAACGCACAACCTCACGAGAAGTCCTGGGAATTACAATGTATAGCTTAGCACATGGAGGCTCTGTGAGATTAACAAAAGAGCGATTCCAACACTAGACTGAAACTAAAAAAAAATATTTTCCGAAAGGTCTTAAATCACTATTGTTACTATCAGTTGACGTTATAAAACCAATTGATCGTCATTTTAGAGATATTTTTGGGGAAATAAGGTATGACGCCCGTTACATGTCATTCCTTAAGGACTGCGTTGGTGCAATTGACGGTACACATGTAGATGCGAGGAAACCTGTTGAAGATCAAGTTAGATATATTGGACGTCATGTTACAACAACGCAAAATGTGATGGTTGTTTGCGACTTTAATATGTGTTTCACATTTGCACTCGCTGGATGGGAAGGATCTGCTCATGACAGTCGTAACTTCGCGCGCGCATTGTCAGACGATAGACTATATTTTTCGCATCCCCCTCAAGGTAAATTATTGAATAAATGACCGTATATAATATAATCATTCACTACCATGTTATTATGTTTAACATATCAACTAATTACAGGTAAATATTATTTAGTGGATGTTGGATATCCATTAAAGATGGGCTATTTAAAATCATATCCAGAAACAAGATATCATTTGGCAGATTTTGCACGCGGGAGTCGTCACATCCATGGCAGACATGAGCATTTTAATAATGCACGATCATCTCTTCGAAGTGTGATAGAGCGGACGTTTGGTGTTTGGAAGAAAAAGTGGCACATTCTTCAAAAAATGCATCAGTACAATTTCAAGAAACAAGGTTCAATTGTGCTAGCGACCATGGCAATGCATAACTTCATTCGTAGACATCCGTCTCGATGGGACCCAGAGATTAATGTTTGTGATGTTGACGACTCATTCATACCCCCAGAGGATGATGACCCTACAACAGAGGATGATATTGAGACTGATATATTTGATGTCGGGGGATCTGATCATATGTTTGCAGTACGAGATAGTATTGTTGAAAATTGTACAGCGCCCACGGGTAAAATTTCACATCTTTTTAACAAACTTTAGAAATCATATACAAAATTATGATTAATATCAATTTTTTATCGCGCAGGTGAACAAAAATGATTGGAAGATGTGGAAAGAACGCACCGGAAAAACTTATTTTTTTTCATGTTTGGGAACAATTTATATCTTTATTGTTGTTTAAATATTTTGTAATATTTCAATATTGACGTTTTGAAAAAACAACTCTCAAAAAAGTTGTTCTGCCAAACAACCCTTAATTAAAAAACTTTGGTTCATCAGCACTTATACACAGACTCTCCAAACAGTCTGCAGCTTTTTCAAAACAGCTTCTCAAAGAACTCTGTTTAACCATCTCTATTCGATCAGCAGCTTTTCAATCCGCAGCAGCTCTCCCAAACAGACCCCTTGTCACCAAGGTCGAAGTCTGTAAATTGTGTCTTAACATCACTTTTTAGTATCCAAGTGGGCTCCTCGGTTGGAAGACCCTTCCAAGCGATGAGAACTAGGTGTGCATCATGGACTTGGGTGGTGATGAACCACCATGAAACTGCTGATCGTCAATAAATAGTCATGGAATAGGCGTCGAAATTTAATGGAAGCAGTGCCTTCACCGGACGGTCTCCTAAGTCCATCACCTACTTGAGCTGTGAAATATGAAAAATTGGATGTTTCCTACTGTAGAATGGCAGTTGAGGGCGATATGCCACTTGTCCGTGATGAAAGGCCCAAAACATCTAGCAGACAGCATGGATGCATGTGGCTTTTTGCTGAGGATTAGCGGTAAGGCCGCTATTTGAGAAACCGAATCCCCCGGCAAGAAGGAGAGGTTTTGCCCGCATCTCAAACAATAAGGGAAGGCAAGCAGTGAATCTTAGAGAACCTCATTCAATAATCTTAATTAAGATAAAAAATAAAATGAAATATCTCATAAGCAGGATGGCTAATAGACAATTGGAGCTCGCACCCATGGCAAGAGTCTCAAATCAGAAATTTGAAATTATTGTAAGAACGAAAAAATTCTCTGGGTAGTGCTCTGTTACGCCCGGCGTCATTACCAGGTTATTCGGCTATTGGGCACGTCGACCAAAGGAGAAGGCGGAGGAAGACCGGGCTGAACCATCTGGTTCAGCCCGCCAATATTAATATAAGGAGCACCGGGGCTGAACCGCACCGGTTCAGCCCCTACGGGGGCCGGCCGGCCCTAGGGGTTGGGTGGGCATAAATACCCAACCCCTCCTCCTTAGTTGGGGATGAAAGTTATTAATCAGGTATTTTTTCCTTAGGCTCTCTCAAACCCTAGTTCTCTCCCTCTCCAATAGCTTCTTCTCCTTCTAGTACGTAACATTTGGTATCAGAGGATTCGTCCTCCCCAATTTTTTTCGGATCCTTCGCGTCCAGCGCTCCATCGACGATCCATTCAAACGACATCGACATCGACGATCCCGCGAGCGTCCCGTCCAGCGCTCCCGTTCCGAGCTCCAGCGACCTCGACGATCGACGATCCCGTCCGGCGCTCCAGCGACATCGACGTCCAGATCCAGCGCCGCCTTCATCGACGTCCAGATCCAGATCCCGTCCAGCGCTCCAGCGCCATCGACGTCCAGATCCAGCGACCTCGACGTCCAGATCCAGCGACCTCGACGTCCAGATCCAGCGCCGCCTACATCGACGTCCAGATCCAGCTCTCGTCCAGCGCTCCAGCGACATCGACGTCCAGATCCAGCGACATCGACGTCAAGCGCAGCCTTCCGCTCGACGTCCAGATCCAGCGCCGCTCGACATCCCGATCTGACGACTCCAGCGGCTGCAGCCTGCTGCTCCGGGGCCACCGCCGCCGCCGCCTGCCTCTTGCCTGCTCCTCAGGCTTCTGTTGCTCCAGCGCTTCCGGCGTCTGGTTCCGCTGCCATGGTGACACGCACCGAAGCCGAGAATGCACGCTTAGCCACCATCGAAGAGAACTACGTAGTGTTGTCGGACACGGTGGCGGCACTCGACGAACAAGTGAAATCCTCCCATAAAAATCTAGAGGATCGTCTGGACGCGCGCATGGAGGAGATCAAGAACTTACTCGTGCAAAATCTGAAAGGAAAATCCCACGCGGCGGAGGGATCCGAAACCGAGGTATCCTACCATCCCCCGGCGCAAAACGGCACAGGAATCGGAAGTGGAACGCAACAAGGTGCCGGATCCGGGTCTACGGGAGGCGGCATCCACGTATCGGGATCGGCGGCACCGAATGGGCCGTTCGGCGCTCAGTACGCTTGGAACGGACCGGGAATGCAGTCGGGTTCCTCGTGGCGGGGTCCAGGGCAGGGCGCAGCCCCTTTTCGACCTACTGGAGCGAATGCGATCCCACTCGGGGGTGTGGCAGGCATCCTACCGATGCCACCGCCATATGGAGGACCGGCGAACTATGGAAATGGCAACCCATGGGGTGGAGGGCAACAAGGAGGCTACGGTCTGGACCGGGGACGGCCCGGGCCCGCAGTGGCTCCAGCACCACCATACCATCCAGCACCGGCAGAACACCGCCCATATATGCAGCCCAAATTGACACGAATGAACTTCCCTAAGTTCAAAGGAGGTGACGCCCTTGAGTGGATCCAGAAAGCTGAACTGTTTTTCAAATACCAAGAGATTCCGGCGGGGCAGTGGGTTCAGTTGGCATCTTTCCACCTGGAAGAGGACGCCTATCAGTGGACAGTTGGCTGCAGCAACTTAAGCGGGTGACCTTCGATTGGGTCCAGATGACTATGGAGTTCAGCCAGCACGGGAAGGGGTACTGCTTGGAAGGCCTCCAATCGTCTCAGCTGCACGCCAGGGCCGGCTTGTTCCAGGAGCCTCACAATCCCCGCCTCCAGCTTGAGGACAAGCTGGTCCTTGATGGGGGAGGGAATGTTACGCCCGACGTCATTACCAGGTTATTCGGCTATTGGGCACGTCGACCAAAGGAGAAGGCGGATCAGTTGGTGATGAGGGACATGTTAAAGTCTTCTTATCAAGGAGGTCGGGGGTTCAAGCCCCGACCTCAACATCCCGCGGCACTTAGACTGGATGCCGAAATGGGTTGGGGTTGCACAGTGCACTTTTATGTTACAACCCAGCAGGAACCCCCAGGCGCGAAGCCTGCCAGGGCCCATTTACTGGCCGTAAGCAGGAACCCCCTCTATTATCCTGGCATGGAGACCAGCGAGGGGCCCACCGACTTAACAGGGCCGCGGCCCAGTGCAACCCCAACCCATTTCGGCACCCAGTCTAAGTGCCGCGGGATGTTGAGGTCGGGGCTTGAACCCCCGACCTCCTTGATAAGAAGACTTTAACATGTCCCTCATCACCAACTGATCCGCGGCTCAGTTGGTGATGAGGGACATGTTAAAGTCTTCTTATCAAGGAGGTCGGGGGTTCAAGCCCCGACCTCAACATCCCGCGGCACTTAGACTGGGTGCCGAAATGGGTTGGGGTTGCACTGGGCCGCGGCCCTGTTAAGTCGGTGGGCCCCTCGCTGGTCTCCATGCCAGGATAATAGAGGGGGTTCCTGCTTACGGCCAGTAAATGGGCCCTGGCGGGCTTCGCGCCTGGGGGTTCCTGCTGGGCCGTAACATACTCTATCTCCACTTATGTCATAAAAGCCATATTTTCACAACACACACTGGCTGGAGAAGCCTTTGGAGCCAACAACAACACAACACTCAAGCCTTTATCCCACCATAGTGGGGTCGGCTATATGGATCCTCTGTCGCCATTGCGCCCTATCTTTAAGCATAGTCTCATTAATGCCTAAGTACATCATGTCTTTCTTTATAGTTTCATTCCAAGTCTTTTTTGGTCTACCCCTCCCCCGTTTAACATGTCTAGTGACTAAACTCTCACAACGACTAACAGGTGCCTCTAATGGTCTCCTATGTACATGTCCAAACCATCTTAAACGAGCTTCTCGCATCTTCTCTACAATTGGCGCCACTCCTATCTTATCCCTGATACATTCATTCCTAATTTTATCCAGTCTCGTGTGACCACACATCCACCTAAGCATTCTCATCTCCGCGACTCCCATTTTTTGCTCGTGTACACCATTCACTGCCCAACACTCAGAACCGTAGAGCATTGCAGGCCTAATTGCAGTACGGTAAAACTTGCCTTTAAGTTTTAGTGGTACTTTACGATCACATAGGATCCCAGACGCGCCTCTCCACTTCAACCAACATGCTTGGATTCTATGAATCACATCTTTATCTACACCTCCATCTTTTTGAATTATCGATCCCAGATATTTAAAGCACTCACTGCGGGAAATATCTTGGTCACCCAATTTAATGACGGAGTCATCTGACCTTCTTGCACTACTAAATTTAAGCTCTATATACTCTGTCTTTGTCCTGCTCAACCTAAAACCCTTCTTTTCTAAAGTGTCTCGTCAAGATTCCAGTTTCGCGTTTACACCCTCGTGCGTCTCATCGACCAAAACAATATCATCTGCAAATAATAAACACCAAGGTATTGCTTGCTGGATATGTTCGGTGAGCTCATCTAAGATAAGGGTAAAGAGGTAAGGGCTTAAAGCTGACCCTTGATGTAAGCCAACAGCGATAGGGAATTCCTGTGTTAATCCTCCAGATGTCCTCACCCTGGTCACTGAATTTGTATACATATCTTTGATTACGTCAATGTATGATACATTTACACCTTTCTTTTCTAAGACTCTCCACAAGACCTCTCTTGGAACCCTATCATACGCCTTCTCCAGATCGATAAACAACATATGCAAATCTTTTTGTCTTTCCCGATAGTTGTCAATGAGTCTCCTCAAGAGATGTATAGCTTCCATGGTTGACCTCCCTGGCATGAATCCAAATTGATTCTCTGAGATGCTAGTCTCTCGTCTAACATGTCTCTCTATTACTCGTTCTCATAGTTTCATAGTATGACTCATTAATTTAATTCCCCTGTAATTGACATAATTTTGTATATCTCCTTTGTTCTTATACAAAGGTACCAAAATACTTTCTCTCCATTGGTCTGGCATCCTTTTTGTCTTCAGTATCTTATTGAAGAAACTTGTAAGCCATAAAATTCCTTCCCTCCCTAAGCATTTCCATACTTCAATGGGTATATCGTCTGGTCCAACCGTCTTTCCATTTTTCATCTTCTTCAGAGCGTCATCTATCTCTGATGCTTGAATTTTACGATAAAAAGTTATGTCTCTATACTCCTCCGATTTACTTAACTCTTCCAAGTTCAGTTCATTATCTTTTCCTTCATTGTATAGTTGATAAAAGTATCTTTTCCATCGCTCCTTAATAGCCACATCATCCGTCAAAACCGTATCTGTTTCATCTTTTATGCATTTAATTTGGCTTAAATCTCGTCTTCCTTTCTCTAGCTCGAGCAATTTTATATATATCACGCTCTCCATCTTTGGTATCTAGTCGTTTGTAAAATTCTTCATAAGCTTGACTTCTTGCTTTACTTACTGCATTTTTAGCTTCTTTCTTGGCGACTTTATACTTTGTCAAGTTTTCATCATTCCTACAAGCATATAATGTTTTGTAGCTGACCCTCTTTGCCCTCACTTTGTCTTGCACTTCCTTTTTCCACCACCAAGATTCTTTTTGTGGGGGCGCGCGACCTTTTGACTCTCCAAGTACGTTCTTTCCACTTATCCTTAAATGAGAAGACATAACTTCCCATGCGACACTAGGATCAACATAAGGATCATCAACTAGTCGTTCTATAACTGCTGCCTTGAAAGTAACCTGTTTTTCCTTCATCAAGTTCCACCACCGAATTTTTGGCAACACTTTTGTCTTTCTCTTAAAGTTACTATATTTAATTTGCACATCCAGCACCACTAGCCTATGTTGCGTTGTCAAACTTTCTCCTGGTATGACTTTGCAATCCTTACAAATCTTTTTATCCATTTTGCGAGTCATAAAATAGTCAATTTGTGACTTATTTTGTCCGCTCTTGAACGTAATTAAGTGTTCTTCCCTCTTTATGTAGAACGTATTTGTCACAATTAGCTCATGTGCTATGGCAAAGTCTAGAATGGTTCTTCCTTCTTCATTTCTTTCTCCATACCCAAATCCTCCATGAACATCTGTATAATCCGTATTTTGCTTCCCTACATGTCCATTTAAGTCTCCTCCAATGAAAATTTTCTCGCTTTGTGGGATTTCTCTTACCAAATCATCTAAGTCTTCCCAAAATTGTACTTTAATAGCTTCATTTAATCCTACTTGTGGCGCATAAGCACTAATTACATTAATAGTTTCCTTTCCTACGATTAATTTAAGAGCTAAGATTCTATCACATTTTCTGCTTACCCCAACAACTCCATCCCTTCAAGTAGTATCTACAATAATACCTACTCAATTTCTTGTTTTATTTTTTCCTGTGTACCATAATTTAAAACCTGAATTATCTAGAAATTTAGCTTTCTCACCCACTCATTTAGTCTCTTGCAGACATAAAATATTTATCTTTCTCATAATCATTGTATCCACTACTTCCATCGCTTTTCCCGTTAGCGTACCTATATTCCAACTTCCAAACCTAAGTCGATCACAAATCCTACGATCAACTTTTCTAGGACGCCTAAAATGTGAGGGCTCTTGCATATTTGACACTACACCCAAGTCCTCTTGGAGGTGCAGCGGTCCATGCCAAGACGCCGCATTCGGACCATACGACGAGGACTCTTGCCTATTTAACACTACACCCAAGTCCTGGAGATGTAGCGGTCCTTGCCAAGACGCCGCATTCGGACCATACGACGCGTTCCTTAGGGGGAACAACCTAGCTTTAGCACAATTTCTCAAAAGATCCATATTCATAAGGGTGACTAAATTTTACGCTGGCCGTCTACCTAACACAACCCTCACCATTTTTCATCCGGGCTTGGGACCGGCATCGGCTGGTTTTAGCCTTTGGAGCCAAAAAGATAAAAAAAATCAAAATATTATCAGCGAACAATTTTCCAGGGAGAAAATCAAGCCGTATGGACAAGCCAAAACTAAATAGCAAATACAAGTTCATATGACTTAAAGTAAAAGAGAAAATTCCTATGGAACACAATACGCCAGAGCAGGTTCACAATCTTATACCAACAAATTTTTATAGCTCCAATTTAGCACTATATCACAAGAAACCCATGTTAACCAATCTTTGGACCATGAATTTCATTCTACAGATACATGGTTCTTAAAAAGTGCTGATAATCAAATGAAATACTGCTAATATAAACAATGTGGCAGAACAAGATTTAAAAATAAACTCTTTCTTATTGTTCTGAATCAAATTAGCTATACTAATGGATAAGTATCTCACTCCAGTCCTTTGTTGATTCAAGCCTCCGCTGGTTGCAATCATCAAGTATCTATTTGGAAGAGTAATGACTTGGGCACCTGAGAATTAAGATACGTGAGGAAGTGTGGGTGAAAGATAAATAAATAAAAACATGTATGACACTTGCATGTAAAATGAATGACACCATTAAAAGATGAAATTTTGATCATACCCCTTCAGTTTTTCCCACGTGCAATGTTATTTTATCGAATTCAAGTAAGAGAGTACTACCAAATTGAAATAGTTCAATAGAAAGAATTAATAACTTGTCTCCCAAAGATACTAAACACAGAAGGCCATTTGAATTGTACATGGTATGGATCTCAGTATGTCTGCATCAACACCGGACACTCACCAGCAAACTTATTACTGGCATTGCTGCAACCATAATAGTACGTAGACAACTTCGAATTCCAGAGATCGTACTTGGTTTTTCCACCATCATTCTATGAACAAAAGAAGCATAGCATCAATGGATGAGATTACAGAAGCACGATTAGATCGTGCCAACAAAAAATATAATGAACAAGCATTGATCAAGAAACACATACCGGGACATGAAATATTGCACTGTGAGTTACCTCCCGGAGAACTTCACTTGATATATTATTCTACACATTTAAAATATAAGAGAATAAGCAGTAAATCGGCTAATAAATGATGTTCTACTAGTTTCATTTTCAATTTAATTTTTTACTTCATTACAAGAAGAAAAAACTTTTTAACTTGACTGGACAAATTCTGCATTGCAAAAATTAGATATCTTTCAGCTCTCTGCTACCAAACCCTAAGGTTTAATATTAGGACATGACAGTTTTCTAACATTTTAATACTAAAATATATGTGGCATTCCAATTAAATTTTGTGCATGCTTGGTTTGTGCTTATCTACAAGATTGGTTGTGCTTAAGCCAAAAAAATTTTGATGTGGTACAAACGTTTTTCGTTTGATACAGGAAAGGATTTCCTAAGGCGGTAGCCCGAACAGAAATCAGCGGTGTCCTCCGGAAGGAAGAGAAACCTCAGAATCAAAACAGACGAAGTTTGGTGAACAAACAATCACAACTTTTCATATCTCTTCACACAGCAATCGGATAATTAAATACTCCTCTCGGACAATTGCCAGTTAACTGTTACAATTCTAGTTTTTTTCCAATTACACAACACAATTTCCGATAGTTGATATAACAATGGAAACAGCAGTCATTGCGGCTATATTAAAATTGCAGCATACAAATATTTGATATGTAACATATACTTTCCCCTTCTTAAGACCCTCGTTCTCAAGGATCTAAGGAAGAGTGCAGCTTAATCATCTCATGGTAGTTTTCCCAAGTTCCTTCCTCCATCGGAGAGCTGAGCCATTTTACCAGAATCTGTGGAATTGCTTTGCCCCTTCTTGAAATCATACGCATTTCTATGATTTGTTTTGGAACCACTATCAGGCTTCTTTCTTCGGTAACATGCTCAGGAATAATGGCTGTGGCTGGTTTATCTCCAATATGTGCCCTTAATTGAGAAATGTGGAAGGTACTGTGAATTTTAGAGGGGGTAGCTCCACCTGATAAGCCACTGCACTAATCTTCCTAATAATCTGGAAGGGGCCAAAATATTTAGGAGGTAGCTTATTGTAAGGAAAAGTTCTGATGTTGGATTGTGTGGTTGCACTTTAATATGCACTCAGTCTCCTTCCTGAAACTCCTTCTCTTTCCTCTTCTTATCTGCTAGTTGTTTCATCCTATTCTGAGCGTTGAAAAGATGATGCTTAACTAGTCGGAGAGTTCCTTCCCTTGTCTGCAGGATTCTGACAACTGTTGCTACCTTAGTGGTAATCAGGTATATATGGTATGTGTGTAGGTGGAGGTCGCCGTAAACAACTTCATAAAGAGTCAATTGGATGGCACAATGGTGTGATGTGTTGTACCACCACTCAGCCAAGGGAAACCATTGACTCCAGCTTTTAAGTTTGTCAAAGGTCATACACCTTAGATAATTCTCTAGGTATGGATTTACCACTTTCATTTTCCCATTGGATTGTGGGTGGTATGTTGTAGACATATAATTTGACATTATTTACCTTAAAATAAATCTTGCCAAAAAGAGCTTGTGAAGACCACATCTCTATCACTAACAATAGATTGATGCATTCCATGATATTTGTACGAAATGAGAAATTAGAGAATAAAAAGGGGCAATATAAATTATTCTCCTTCAAAAAATTACTTTAAAGCATGCACAAGATGCTCCATATATAGAGAGAAAGAGAAGGAGCTAAGAATGAACCCAAGATGTGGGACTAAATGATGCTAAGAGAGGAATGGGCCCAATGGGTCACTATACATGGGCTAAGTACAATGTGATGGGGATCGCGACACACATCGACCTACACGATGATCGGAGTCGTCCATTTTATGCGGATCGATGATACAAGAATTTTAGTTGTTTTTTTTATATTTTTGTGATTTTATTTTTCATGTATTTTAAGGGTCGTCATGGTCGGAGAATCATGATCATCCATGATGACACATAGTGTCTATATATTGAGGGTGAGGTCTCACATTTAAAGACATTGAAGATTGGAGCATAGGAGTCTAAATCTTTGGTCGTTTCGGTCTAAATCTTTGGTCATTTCGGTGCTGAAGCCGAGCCACGGGCATGAAGCCCGGATCCCTTCCCATCCCTCCTTGGCGTGAAGCCTTGGATCACCCTCCTCATCCCACTCCCGACCCCCCCCCCCCCCATCCTCCCTCCCCAGCACCACCCCAAACAACTGACCATCCATTCTCCCCTCCCCATACCATTACCGACTCCATTTACCCTTCCAGCAGCCCTCCAAGAAGCCGCCCCCTCCTTTCTCCCCTCCCATCCCACTGCCGACCTCCCCCCTCCATCCTTTTTCGTGGAACCACCTCTCTAACAGCCCCCTCCCTCTACAATTCCAAAAAAGTCCCCTAAATCCTCCTGAAACCCCTCATTTCCATCTCTAGCCACCTCCGGTGATCCACCACCACATTCCCCTCCATTCCCCATTCAATTCCCTCCATTTTTTAGTTTTCCGGCGATCACCGGAAAACACCTCCGGTCACCATCACTGGCCATCTCTCCGGCGACCACTTTCGGCCAACACCGGCCTCCTCCGATAACCACCTCCGGCCAGCCAGCCACCCCATAACCACCATAACCACCTTCCTCCACTACCCCATTATCTCCATAAGACCATAACCCTCCACTACTTCTACTTCCCCAATTCTAGGACACAACTCACTCAATTGCCCACTCCCCCCCATTTACCACTCCCTTCCCCGTTCACGTGGATCCATATCCACTAATCCTATGCTTTGCCTCTCACGTGAAACCAAGTCAATTCCTTGCAACAGCCGGTTCTCCTCCCTCTCCCACTAATCCCAACAGCAGGTCAGACACTTCCTCCCCTTTCCCTTCACGTGGAGCCACTCATACCACTAGTCGAGCCTCTCCCACTCCTCCTTACAGCCTGCCACACTCGGATATCTCTCTGGACGAGTTCTTGTACCTCCTCTACAGCCATCGGCCCTCAAAGAGGTTGCTGGCAGTCGCCAAACTGCAGCCCTGCAAATTCCAGATTGCTGTCCTGCATCCAGGACAGCTACCTTCAGGGGCTCCTTGCTGAATCCAGTCCCCCCTGCCCAGTTTTCAGACACCTGGAGTCCATTCTCAGTGGTCATTGTTGCTGTCCAATAGTTAGGTCTTCATCTGAAGGTCAAAATCATTCCCGGATTGTGATTCCGGCTTCCCTACAACTCTGCATATACACCAACAGCCCTCACCCTTTCACTATTGTGCGAGTTCAAGGTGTGTTTCTTATTTCTTTACAGTTGAAACTTGTGTTTAATCTCTACTCGAGAGATATTAGTAGCTTTTGAATTCAGTTTTTGAGTCTTTGTTTGTTCTCATCAATTTAGTTACTTGATTTTCTGACACTCTTGCAATTATATAACTTCTCGTGTTTCCTTATTTGGAAATTTTAACTATTGGGGCATATTTTATCTTGATTTATAGAACAAATTATTATTGCAAGTTAAAATCGCTGGATTCATGTTGTTGCATGTAGTGATCACCCACATTATCCCCGTCATATAGGACCGTCCTGACAGTTTGATATCAGAGCTAGGTTCAGGCTTATTTTATGATACGCGTGACTAAGTCGACCTATCACCCATGTCATATCACAGCAGCAATTGCTACTTTAATCCTCTATTTTATGAACATGATGAGTCCACACATTACTCTAATCCTCTGTTTGAGGAACCGGATTCCACCAATGATCTAGCACATAAAGTTCCCTCGGGAAGACCCTCATACCATCATGATTATCTTTATCCCCTACCCGTCACTCATAGAGGTCGTGTTGACCCTTCGACACAACCAAATCATTGTATAAAAGGTTACCACGATGAACGACATTTTGAGGAAAGTCTTGAGGATAGATTCTGTAGAGTCACCCCACCGTTTGATGGATTGTCGAGTCCCGAAGCCTTTAGCAATTGGCTCGTGAATTCATGAAGTAGACCATGCAGCTGTGTTTCCTTTATAATCGACAACAACTTACCCGTCAGCTGGCACGACATGGACGTGCCGGAACATCAAAAGTCAAAACCTTCTGAAGGATTGCTCTCTTAGATGTTACACACGGCCATCATCGTAAGCTGACCATATTTGGATAATAATTTGTGCATCCTCTTTTGTTTCATCCATGTCCCCGCTAAATTGTTAGAGCCCCACGACAAAATTTTCTTGCCCTGACTTGTGAACTCCATCTTGAGGTTATTGAAATCCCAATGAACAACCCCAAGTGTAATCAACCATTGCACTCCCAAAACCACTTCACAACCACTCAGGCGAAGGACTAACATCTCCGATGCGAACATTACTCCCTACATGCGCCATCAAAAATCATTAATCTTGTGGGAACTTGAAATGCTTTTGTCGTTCGCAATTGCCACATTGAAGATCGAGATTGGGACTAACTGGCATTGTAATTTGTTGGTTGTATTGAGATCCAAGAAGTTATGAGTACTACCTGAATCGATCATAATTCGTATATGCGTTAATGATGAGATGTCGTCATGCGCATAGTGTGAAAATGGTTGCTTCCGGTGAGAACATTTACCGAAACCTGGGGGGATTGCTGATCCTCCTCCTGTTCAGACACCAACCCCGGGTCTTCCTCTCCATCGGACTAGTATGGATTTACTTCCTCCTCTAGAAGTAACTCAGGGGAATAGGATTGTCGTCTCTCCAAGCATTTATGACCGGGCGTATATTTGTTGTCATACCAAAAGCAAAGCCCCTTGCTCCTTTTCTCATCCATTTCTATCCAAGTTAGTGGTCGTCCAGCCTTAAGTTGCAGAATTGTATTGTGATGATTTCCCAATGGTGGTGAAGGGACATTTTAACCAACGGTTTCATTGATGTTGATGGTTTGTCTCCCTTGTAATTGAGATCAGGAGATGATGGCAGAATGCGTTTCAGACCCAAAGCATCTCCATGTTCTTACAATCGAGACAATGAGAAGACATCCTGGAGAGTTTTGAGTTGAAACATTTGAACGGCGTATTTGATTTCATCCTTGAGACCGGCCAAACATAAACTAATAGCATGATCCTCAAGAATGTGCACCTGATGCAGTAAAAGATCAAACTCATTGAAATATGTTTTAACCGAGTTCTTTTGCAGCATGAGCTCACTCATCGAGTCGTCGAACAAGATAGATCCAAAATGATTATGCAGAGCTTGACAATACTCATACAAGCTAGGCCATTGTTGAGAAATGCGGGATTTCATATAGGTTTGATGTCAAATTGTCAATACAATGACTTGTCCTCCAAATGAACTGAGACGATCTTCAACTTGAGGTCATCTGGTATGCCGTCAATATCGAAAAACTGATTTGATCTGTAAATCCACTCTACTCGTCTCCACAAAGAAGAGGAAATTCTAGGCGTGCGAACCTGCTAGCCAGATGATTAGGATGATAATATGAATTTTGAAGATCTGAAGAAGAACAAATTCCCCTGGATTCCACCGATTTCTCATTCTTCAAGCTCGCAAACATGACTCGGACCTCCTTCAGAGAGCGGTTATGTTGATCGTTTAGCGTCAGTATTGATCTATCCATAGCCACTTTATTCTGCTTCAGATGGTCCAAATCTGATTGTAGATCTATCGAGCGAGTCGCCTCCAATACCAGCATAGCTGTAAAAAAATAGATTGATGCTCTGATACCAATGATATGGCCCGTTCCTGGAAGGATCAAACAAACAATTGCAAGCGATAGATAATTTCGTGTAAAAACACAATTCAATGATATAAAGCAAGCTGATTCAACAATTAAGTATCTCTCCAATACAAGACATTAAGTGGTGATCAATCCTAAAAGAAGTTAATCTTTGAACTGATGATCGTCACGGCGAGTGGGATGATTCCCTTCTCTTCCCAGCAGCTAAAACAAGGAAGGAAAACAAAACAGAAACTTAGAGTTTGATCAGGTAAAAGACATCCTCCCTCAATCAGCTAACAACTATTTATACTATTATGCCATAGCGGAATTACAAAAAATACCCATGGCGTTGTTTTCTAAACCTGGTGAATTCCCTCCCAATTCCCCTGCAATCAACCGCTCCAGCTTCACCTGAGAGGCAGCGCGATTCATTCAGGATGTATCACGCCGCCGCTGGAAAACCATTGTCCGGCGCCGCGATGGCAGTGGCAGCAAGGGCAGGGCGATGGCGTCCTCGATCTAGGTGCTCTCCTCCGAACAGCTGAGAGGAAAGGGGAATGGCAGGAAGAGGAGAGAACACACTGATACTTTGCCTGGGATTCAGGAGTCTATTTCTTGACTGTCAGCTGATAGTAATGATTAGTGATCACTAGACCAATACTAACTATTAATGGCCAATGATGTCCATTAATGTCAATTATTTGCAATAACTAATTACTATATTTTCGGCATTCATCAGTAAATATCAGCATTGGTGTAAGGATATAGA
Organism: Dactylorhiza incarnata; assembly: GCA_033032865.1. Classification (NCBI taxonomy): domain Eukaryota; kingdom Viridiplantae; phylum Streptophyta; class Magnoliopsida; order Asparagales; family Orchidaceae; genus Dactylorhiza; species Dactylorhiza incarnata. The sequence continues at coordinate 597,000 of JAWHQI010000402.1, read as the reverse complement.
GGATCCTGCGATACTTATGCCTAATAATTTCACTAGGCAGAGAGCCGACCGAAGAGAAAGTAATAATCCATTGAAAAATTAAAAAAATAATCGTGACGCTTAATTCTGAGACACTGATCAAAAATGGATCAAAAATGGATCAAAAATGGATCAAAAATGGATCAAAAATGGATCAAAAATGGATCAAAATGGATCAAAAATGGATCAAAAATGGATCAAAAATGGATCAAAAATGGATCAAAAATGGATCAAAAATGGATCAAAATGGATCAAAAATGGATCAAAAATGGATCAAAAATGGATCAAAAGGGATTTACATTGAGAGATGGGAAGCAAACCTTATCACCGGGAGGATTTTCCCGTTCTATATCCACAGAGCTCCGCCTCTATTTCCGTTTTCCAGCAAAGATAATTAAAAGAACGGGGAGATTAGGACAAAGATATGCGCAGAAGGGCGTAAGAGAGTCGGAGATAGAATGTGAGAGATAAAGAGAGGTGAAATGTTCTACCGGAAGATGGCGAATGCGGTGGAAGGGCACGGCGAGTGAAGGGCTGTCAATGTCGGGATGAGGGGTGAAAAGGGAGAGGAGGGCGAGGAGGAGGAGGAAGGCAACGATGAAGATGGTGGTTTTGTGTATCGCCGGTACCACTCTGTGACGCCGCCGCTGAAAAGCCATGATCCGGCGCTGCGGTGGCGGTGGTGACGGTGGAGGCGGAGGCAACAAGGACAGAACGACGGCGTCCTTGCTCTACGTGTTCTCCCGGATGATGATCCGAGCATCGCGAGACATGGATAGACTCTCCTGCTCTCCTCCGAACAGCTGAGAGGAACGGGGAATGGCAGGAAGAGGAGAGAAGACAGTGATGCTTTGCTTGGGATTCAGGAGTCGATTTCTTGATGGCCAAATAAAATCACGCCTTCGTTCTTCGTAGGACAAATAAAATCGCGTTCCGTTTGGCACTGCGGTGGTGGTGGTGAACGCAGTGGTTTTGAATTGTCCTTCATGAATTCCTGATCTCAACTAAGCAATTCCATTCACTTTTTATGATAAAAATTAGTTCTCTTTTTTTTTTGGCGTCGATTACAACGAGTGTTTTGCCAAACATGTATTTTATGAAGTTGGCGTTTTTGTCCAAACTTATCCGAGCAAAAAAATTGCGTCAAATTGGAAAAAATTGTTGGTGCGTTTAATGCGCCTTAGATAATTGTGCGTGACCGTGACCCCGATCCCGTATATTTCCACCAGCACGATTTTTTGTGCGTGATTGATCTAAAATACGACCATTTTCAATATAACCGTAGTACACAAATATGATCGTATATTTTGGCAAACAATCTATACAGTTGAAATCACGGATCATACGGCTGTATCTCGCACAGTGTGTTACACGTACCTAAATATCTCATGCCAAACGAAGACTATATTTTTGGTTTTCATTAGTAAGACTCCGTTCGGCGCTACGGTTGTGGTCGTGAACATAGTGGTAGTGAATTGTCGTTCGTGAACTCCCAATCTCAACTAAGCAATTGCATTCACTTTTAGGTTCAACATACATTCTATGGGGTTGGAGTTTTACGTTCAACATACATTCTATGGGGTTGGAGTTTTTGTCCAAACTCACCGGAGCAAAAACGTCGCGCCAAACGAAACTTAAATATTAATAATCGTGTATAACTCATTCGTTTGGATGGAATTGAAATTGGATATTTGAATTGAGATCAATTATAATTCTAATTATAGTGTTCGCTCAATAAACATAATTAGAGAATATTGTGGGCTTTATCAATTTCGTTGTTCATTTGTTAGAAAAAATTCAAACTACGAATTATTATTTTTATCATGGCCAATGAAAAATCAAAATTTTTCCCCCGAGTCGGCTCCGCTAGCCAGGCTCTCACTAGCCGGCAGGGTAGGATGGTCTCTCTGGGAGGCTTGAGCAAATTTTCACCAGGACGATGTGGGGTCTTCTCAATTTCATTCAGCGCCACTCGCCGAATATGCAGGGTTGGACTTTTCTTTCCGAGCGTGTACCTCGCTCGAAAAGAGCGGGGATTGTGTACAACTCTGTATTCGCCGAGTGGGCCCCTGGGACTCAAGGGGTATTTTAAGACACTATTTTCCAACACGGTCAAAGGCAGGAAGAGAGAGGGGGTGAGCGGTGGAGGCGGGAGCCTCCCGCTCGCCCAACCAACTAGGGGGCGAGAGGAGGAGGGGCGGCCTACCCCCCTCTCGCCCCCACCCCAGCTAGGGGGCGAGCGGAGGAGGGGCGGCCTGCCCCCCTCTCGCCCCCACCCCAGCTAGGGGGGCGAGAGGAGGAGGGGCGGCATGCCCCCCTCTCGCCCCCGCCCCAGCTAGGGGGCGAGAGGAGGAGGGGCGACATGCCCCCCCACCCTCTCGCCCCCGCCCCAGCTAGGGGGGCGAGAGGAGGAGGGGCGGCCTGCCCCCCTCTCGCCCCCGCCCCAGCAAGGGGGCGAGAGGAGGAGGGGCGGCCTGCCCCCCTCTCGCCCCCGCCCCAGCAAGGGGGCGAGAGGAGGAGGGGCGGCCTGCCCCCCTCTCGCCCCCGCCCCAGTAAGAGGGGCGAGAGGAGGAGGGGCGGCCTGCCCCCTCTCGACCCAGCTCTAGTGAGGGTGGCAGCCTGCCCCCTCTCGCCCAGCCCCAAGAGGGGGGTCTGCGTTTAGCGCCTCGGAATGGCGGAATTTGGCTATTGGCAGGCCAAACTTGATGGCATTTTCGTAATCTCGTAGGCCAGTATGTGGCTATCAGCAGACCAAGTTCAAAAATCTATAAATAGGACCAAGGGGGCACCATTTGGAGGGATCTCTCTTTTGGTCTCTCTCTCTCTCTCCCCAAGTCTCTTTAGTGGATGAGGAGATCCTCCAAAGGTGCCCAAGCTTAGCAATGGCTTGGGAGGGAAAGCGCTCTAAGATCTTTCGGGTGTGTGGTGGGACCTCCTCGCTAAGCCTTTGGCCTTGTTCCTAGTTCCTTAGCCTCTTAGCCTAGAGCTCTCCCTTGGGAGAAGTAAGTGTTGGTCACCCCTCAACTTATTGAGGGCCCGAACTCCTCGAGAGACCAATTTATTGGTTTCAACATATTCTATAACAACATTATTAAAAATATCTAAGAATCTGTTTGCAGCACTATCTTCAGCACAACATAGGTAGACACAAGTATTGGTCCTAGGTCCAATCATAGACCTTCTAAGGTCAGGAACCCTAATATAGGCTATACAGCTCCAGGTCTTGAGTCTAGTGATGTTTGGTGGTCTCTTAAACAAAGGTCGTAGTGTGTAATCTCTAACTTAGCATGAGAAATTTTATTTAAAATGTGGTTTGCAGTTAAGACGGCTTCTCACCAATAAGTAGAAGACACCTACATTCAAGAGCATAGAGTTCAACATTTTTGTTAATGTTCTATTTTTACGCTCAGTTATGTCATTAGATTGAGGTGAGTAAGGAGCAGTGGTTTCTGCTATGATTCCATTTTGGGCAAGGAAACACTTGAACTCACTAGACATATATTTTCCTCCTCTATCGCTTCTAAACCTTTTGATTTTTATGTCAAGTTGGTTTTCCACCCTGGTTTTGAAAATACAGAATTTTTTAAACTTTTCATCTTTAGTTTTAAGGAGATAAATATGACAGAACCTAGAGCAACCATCTATAAAGGTGATCATATACTTCCTACCTCATCTAGTGACAAAGCTTTTAAAATCACAAATGTCTGAATGTATAAGCTCTAGAGGTGTTGTGCTCCTAGTAACCGCACTGAAAGGTTTCCTAGTGATCTTAATCTGAGCACACACTTCACATTTATCAGCACGTTTGTAGTGTCTAGAGTGATCTCGTGAGTTCTAGCAATTTGGAACATCTTCAGGTAGTTCATGTGTCCTAGTCACTCATATAGAGTCTTAGGGCTAACTAAGTTTGTTTGAACTTGTTGAACTTTTTCGTTTGCTAGACTTAGTCGGTACATTCTATTTTGGACGTAGGCACATCCAAAGTAGTGTGAATTAACTGACAATGTTACTCTACCGCTACAGAAAGTGAAAGACATACCAGCATTACATAATAGACTAATAGACACTAAGTTAGCAACTAGTGAAGGAATAAATTTAACATTATTAAGAGTTAAAGTCTTACCTGAGGAGAATAGTAGCGTTGCATTCCCCACCTTCAGAACGTCAACTGTCTCACCATTCGCAACGGTCATTGATTCTCTTACAGTAGTGAGCCCTGTCATCAGATTAACATTGTTGCATACGTGACACGTTGCCCCCGAGTCATGGTACCACTCAGTATTGACCTTCTCATTTCCAACCATAGTGACAATGTTGGATGGCTCAGTAAGACTAATCATATTTGCATGGTTGTTTTCCTGTGGTGCTTTGCCTTTTCCTTTCTGGGAAGTCTGCAATCAGATGCGTTGTGTCCTCACTTATTGCAATTGAAGTATTTGCCCTTAAACTTTTTAAAAAAATTTACTAGGGCCTGCAACATGGGAGCTACTAGGTGTGAGTTTGGTCTTCTGAGGGTTCAACATGCATTTAGAGTTTGAAATCATTTTAGCAGCAACTTTCTGTTTGCTAACAACTTCTAAAGCATGTCGAGTCCTATTTTCATCATCAATGCGTATAAAACGCTTGAGTTCGTTTAGACCAACCTGCATATTCTCGCGGTACATTTCAGTTTTGAAATTGTACCATGTGGAAGACAATTTGAAAATGATAGCACCAACAACGAAGCTATCTGGCAGGGAAATATTCTTACTATGCAAGGAATCAACTAGATTTTCAAAATCAATTACCCGAGGGAGAATTACTTTCTCCTCGTCGAACGTGAAGGAATGGAACTTATCCACCAGGTGTGCTTTGGACAGATCCTCCTCCTGTTTGAAATGCTCCTCCAGTGCCTCCCAGATCTCCTTAGTAGTCTTCATCTTTAGGTAGGTCTTTGTCAGGCTGGAGGAAAGACAGTTCAACAAGTAGTCGCGACAGAAATCCTCATCAACGACCCACTGGGCTTCGTCATCAGTCCCGACGACACCAACACGATCAAACTGAACTGTGTAAAACACGTTCAAATACTTCATCCCAAGTTGAACTCAGTCGTCGTGAACTTCTCCAACTTTATCATCAGAACAGGGGACGAGAAATTGTTCCCCTTCATGATCGTGCGTCCACCAAGAAAGATCCAGAAAATAGGGTTCCTGTCACTAGCGCCGACGGTAGCCGGGAGGTAGCTTTCTGAGCGGTAGCGAGATCGGGCAACGACGGCAGCGGCGACGCAACGTGATATCTCGGACGGCAGCCCTGGATCTAGCGGGGGGGTGGCGGCGACGACGCGAGATCCGGGCGAGAGAGAGGCGTCAGTGGTGCGGGAAGGGTGTCGATGGCCGAACCCTAGACGATGGCGGTTCCAAACACGTGATCCGGTCGGAGGTGGAGACGCTACGCTAGATCCGTGCGGCGGCAACGACGGTGACGCGAGATCCAGGCTTGAGCGACAACGACGACGCGGGATCCGGGCGGGATTGGCGACAGTGACTCAAGACAACGGGCGGAAGCGCGGCGGCGAATGCGGGAACTGGGCGGGCGCGAGGGTGGCTGCGGCTTCGTACGAGCGGCGACGTCCAAGGGCGGCAGCGGCGGCGGATGAGCTCTCCGGTAGCGGCTTCGTGCGACGACCATGGCGAACGAGACGCAGGATCGGGCGCACGGGAGGCGGACGGCAGCATCGAGCGTTCCAAATCGGGCGGTTCCTCCGTGGAGCGTGCGTACGGGAGTGGGAGCAACCTAGGGCAACTTCGAGATTGTGACGGTTGCTCGAAGCATCCGGGTGGTGGTCAAAGTGGAACTACCTTCCCGTTGCCTCTAGCTTGAGTTTTATAGGCAAATCATAGGGTTAGAACGGGTAACGAATATCCCGATATCTGTACCCAACCAGTTCAACCAGTTAAGCATCCGAACCGTTATTTCTCCAAATATACCTTATCAAAAGATATAGAAAATCCTCCAATACTTTTGCATAATAATTTCCCTACACAGAGAGCCTACCAAAGCAAATGCAATAATCCATTGAAAAACAACAAAAACGTTTTTCTTGGTTCAACGAGAAAGATAATCAACACAACTGCGGGACCCGCCAAGTTAGACCTTCAATGAATTCCAACTTTATGAACTTCTGCATGTTGCTAATATTTATTGAGTGATGTTAAACGTGGACCAGTTTTGGCTATATGTAGACCATAATTTTTTAAAAAGAGTGGTGTTAAACGCAGACCGATTTTAGCCACAGTTTTTAAATTACAATTGGCCCAAAGCTATTCATGGGTATTTGCTACGGGGATGGCGACGGCGGCGATGACGACGGCGGCGATGACGACGATCGCGACGTCGTCGGCAATAGCGGCGATGGCGGCGATGGCGACGATGGCGACAATCGTCGGCGATGGCGACAATCGTCGGCGATGGCGGCGATCGTCGGTGATGGCGGCGATGGCGACGATCGCGACGTCGTCGGCGATGGCGGCGATGGTGGCATCGTCGGCGTCGGCGGCGTCGGCGGCGTCGGCGGCGATGGCGGCCATAGCGGCCATGGCCATGACGGCGATGGCGGTGATGGTTATACTTCGGGTAGTTACGTCGCTACTGGAGGTTCTTTGGATAACCGCACCCCTATGTATGGGGTGCGGTTAGCGCCTTTAGGGATACTCCATCAATAGCTCTCCCAGATTTACTAACGAAACAGTGACATTCAACGTAACCTCGTACGCATGATATTTTACTTACTTATTTTATGAATGCTATTTTGTTTGGTTATTTATTTAGGAAAATATTAATTTGATTTTTGAATATGGCATGTAAATATGAAATTTGACCTGCATGAATAATTTTGTGACATGTATATATCCGTGGCCTGCATATAGCCAAAACCCGCCTGCATTTAACATCGCTCTATTTATATTATATTCTTGGGCAGCATTTATATTATAAATGCGGCTTTCAACTTTGATTAATGCGACTTCAAATCTTTAGTTATAGTTTGAAGTATTATTGAAGGCAGATTCATATAAGGAATATCTTTGGGAAATATAATTTCAGTTGGATTTTAGGCAAATATTTTTTTTTTTTTTACTGGGTTTAATTATTTTAGGCTAAGCTGAATAAGCAGAAGGCATAATAATTTCATCGTGCGGGAGATATAATAATTATATAAATCTAATTGGATTTTAAGCTAATAACTATGTAAAAAGTTTTGGATAGGTTTTCAGTCGAATGACTCGTTTATTTTCAGTTGAAATGATTTTTTTTACATAGTTATTAGTCTAAAATTTAACTTAATTTATCTCCCGCACGATGAGGATGATGCGTCTAGCATACCAACAAATTTTTCCGGTGCGCCGAGCGTAGCAAAACATTTAAAACAATTATTGTGCTTCAGGCGGTAGATGCACGTCTGCTTTTTCAGCTTAGCTTATAAATGAACACTTTCTTTCTTTGCTCTGGTCCTTAAATGAATCTTAGATTGAATAATTAATCAATAAACACTAATTTAAATTAATATGTATATAATAATTAATCAATAAACACTAATTTAAATTAATATATATACATAGCTGCTGTTTGTAAATTCATAAATGAAGAATGTATATACTCTTTCGTAAAAAAATTTGTTTATCATAAATCTAAATTACTTAAAGCATGTGCGCCGATCAATTTTGTCTTCCCAACACCATGTCAACAACTTATATTTGTAACACCCCAAATCTCATGAGGACTGATTAGTTTATATTACTTATAGTAGAGTTTTTTAGAGTGATGTTATATGCATGTCGTTTTTTATTACATGCACGTCGTAAATACCGATTAAATTTCTCTTTTTTCTTAAGATACATGCAGGCCGCCTTCCCATGTCTTCCAAGATAAGTCCAAGCTCCGTCTGGATCAACCCTATCATCCCCCACGTCGTCGCCCTCCGCCGTGACTCAGTCGACTCTTTGTTACACCCGCCTCACACGTGTCTTATCTACCCTCGGTCTCAACCCATCTGACGTTCCTCTCCTCCCTCCCCAACATCACAATCTCTGTTGTAATTAGTTGCGCCGGGTTTTGCAATCTCCCCGCCAAAGCAGTGGAGTGGTTCGAGAAGATGCTGAAGTTCGGGTTGACTCCCGACGACGTCACTTACTCGACAATCATCGACGTGACACAGTGGTCTTTGAATGTCAGAAGTCTCTCACCGGGAGTTGCTCTAACTACTATGAAGGCATGGATGGATGATATGAGTGAGGCCATGAAGAATGGAGAGGAGTTGTCGCATCTGTCATTGGGAGCATAACGTAACTACTCAAAAAGAGGGTTGGCTTTGTTAGAAATTTGAATGCACAGTTGGTCACATCGGATAGGATAATGGTCTCAGAAAACAAGAAAAAAGATAAAAGGTAAAAAGTTTTACTGGTGGTTTTTACTTAGGATGATTCTTCATGTATATGAAACGGTAATACATAGCAATGGCTTTTATAGCCTTACAGGAAACTTCTGGAAAACAAAATAATAACAGCATAAATGGCTGTCATAAATGCTGACTAATAAAGATTCATTTAATTGTTTCAGGTTCCAACGCCACCTCAAGCATCCTTCTTTGTCTTCCTTGTTCAAATGAAACAGCCAAGTGCTTCGTCTTCATCGCCTGCTTCTTTGTCTTCCGCGCCTGCTTCTTCGTCTTCCGCCATTAATGTTTTAATGTGCTGATTTACGATGAAGGTGTTGACCCAGTTCGTTTCCTTAAGTCGAACCACCGGTTCACCTTTCAACATCCCCCCTTGAACCAAGCGGGGTTCGACTTTTAGATAGGCACAATTTTCCGGAGTTCGACGAGCTGTCTTCCTGTTCCTTACTCCGAGCTTTTCTTGAGATCGACGAAAAGTTTTCCCGATCGACGAAGGTGCCACAGGACCTTTCTTCTTCTTTGATCTGCGTTCGACGATTCTTCCTGGGTTTGACGACATTGCCGCAGGAGCTTGTTTTGTTCGGAGATCGATGATCTTTTCTATGAGAGTATTACCTTCTGTGCCTTCAATGTCCTTCTTCTCAACTGCAGGACTTGTTAGAGATGTTGAGAAACAAACCTGAGAGCATAGTAGTGCTCTTGATCCAGCAGGCTTCAGACAAAGTGTGAAAATGTTGCTGCTATTCATATGTGCCTTCACAATAACAGTATTACCCTTAGGTTCCACTATTTCACAAGTTTTATGATTAAAGAGAACCTTGAATCCTTTGTTTATAAGCTGACCTACACTCAATAGGTTCTGAGCAAGTGTAGGAACAAACTGAACATTTGTTATTAGTTTGATGGCTCCTTTTGGTGTAATGACAGCAATGGTTTCTTTACCTTGCATTATTTCCTTTTTCCCATCTCCTAATGTCACTTCAGATTTCTGAGTTTCATCTAGTATGGTGAAGAAATCTCTGTGGTTCACCATGTGGTTGGAACATCCACTATCAACAAACCAGGTGGATGATTTTTCTGGGTTTTTAGATGTATTACAGGTGAACAAAAATTCATCTTCTTCAGTTTTTGTGATGTTGGCTTCTTCTTTAGGTTTGTGCCAACACCTTTCTGCTGAATGGTTTGGAGTTTTACAAGTTTTGCATCTAAAGAAACAATCCTTAGACTCATGGTTTTGTTTCTTGCATATGATGCAATATTTTCCATTTTGATGGGGTGTTTTACTTGATTTTTGAGTCTTGAGATTTCTTTTCTGAAAAGGCATTTGTGCTTGGAAGGCCTTCTCTAGCATGGGTTCATCATGGTTGAGCAAATCCTCATGGGTTTGTAGAGATGCCATAAGATCTATGACAGTGAGATGTTCAAGGTCATGAGCTTCAAGGATGGCTGAGACTATATGCTTGTGGGATTTAGGTACGTAGAGATCTTAAAACCTTTTCTACAATTTGTTGTTCTTCTATTGTCCCGCCAAGACTACGGATTTGGTTTACTATACTGGTGATTTTTGCAAAGAAGTCTTGCACAGACTCATTCCCACTCATGGTTATCGAATCAAAGTTTCGTCGAAGGGTATAAAGTTTTATTTTGATTACCTTTTGAGATCCTTTGTATTCGGTTTCAAGCCTCTGCCAAGCCTCCCGAGCGGTTTTAGATCTCATTATTCTGGGATAAATTGCTGGAGCAATGCCTTGCTGAATGAGGTGCAACGCCAAAGCATCCTTCTTCATTTCTTCCTTTGTGAACTTTGGAGGTTCTCCGTCTTTGGATTTGTCACTTGGTGTTGGCCCATCTTTTACAATCTCCCATAAGTCCTGGGAGCGGAGAAGTGTCTCCATTTTGTCACTGCAGAAGTCGTAGAGCTCTCCATTGAAGATTGAGATGGTGGTATGGGTGTAGAAAGGTGCGGAATTGGTAGATGATGATGCCATCAAAAAGTGTTGGAAATTGCTTTACGCAGATTTTAGTTGAGCGGAGGAAAAGGTGGAAGAACAGTCCACGGGAAACTTACAGCGCTCTGATACCACTGTTAGAAATTTGAATGCACAGTTGGTCACAACGGATAGGATAATGGTCTAGAAAACAAGAAAAAAAGATAAAAGGTAAAAGGTTTTACTGGTGGTTTTTACTTAGGATGATTCTTCATGTATATGAAACGGTAATACATAGCAATGGCTTTTATAGCCTTACAGGAAACTTCTGGAAAACAAAATAATAACAGCATAAATGGCTGTCATAAATGCTGACTAATAAAGATTCATTTAATTGTTTCAGGTTCCAACGCCACCTCAAGCATCCTTCTTTGTCTTCCTTGTTCAAATGAAACAGCCAAGTGCTTCGTCTTCATCGCCTGCTTCTTTGTCTTCCGCGCCTGCTTCTTCGTCTTCCGCCCCTGCTTCTTCGTCTTCCGCCATTAATGTTTTAATGTGCTGATTTACGATGAAGGTGTTGACCCAGTTCGTTTCCTTAAGTCGAACCACCGGTTCACCTTTCAACAGGCTTCTTTGTTCGAGTCACGGTTGAGAGAGATGAACGAGCCATTCCACAAAGCCTACGAGAATGTGGGGTGGTTCCTGACAAGTATTGCAGCCAAATCGCATGGATGGGGTCAAGAGTTTTTGCTGAATTGGGAAGGTGTGTGTGTGTGGGGGGGGGGGGGGGGGGGGGGGGGGGCATCGGTCTAAATGTATTAAATTTGGCCTGCATGAAAAATTTGGCGGGCTGAATATATCATAGGCCTGCATGCAGCCAAAAAATAACCTACTATACATATAACATCACTCTTGTTTTATCACTCTTATATCATTGTATATTTGTATATGGGACTATGTATAATTATACTTTTATTGTAATAAAAAAATATTTAGTGCATTTAGTACTCATTGTATTAATGATTTACTGTACTGCACTCAAAGCATTGCTTATTATGTTTACTATAAAATTGCGGCAATCTGCATGTCGTCACAATGTTAGCTCAATGCACAGAAGAGCACACATGATAGTTGTCTAGATAATTTGACATGTGAGAATAGTCCTTCGAGAACAAACCATTTTCGGAGGGAGATTGCATGTGGTGTTCATCTCAAATATCATTCCTAAAATGCTCCTAGCTATGGAGCCTTTCCCGACCCGAGAAGACGATCCAGGGAAAGCCATATGACAATACCTCCTCCCTAACCTTCGTTGAGTATCCATGATAATGATCTATTTAATTCCAAGGGAACTAATTCATTTTCTACATGGAGAAACGAAGCCTGATCGATTGAGAAATAGTCGGTGTAGAACACACCATGCAACTCTCCCTCGTGAAGCTATTGCGCTAATTGATGGCCAGCAACTCTGAAACAAACTCTTATGAAATCTAATCTCCCCACTGGAGATCATAAAGAATTCCCCTTTATCACTAATAAGGACTTGAATGTGCAAATTTGAGATCCAAGACATAGATAGCTATTCGTCGTAATAAACTATTTTGTATAATGAGGATATTGAAGGTAGAGCGCCGAAAGACAAGTAATGTGCACATAGGAGAGAAGATAGGTGTTTATAAGATCCAACTGTGAAATGACTCTCATCCATTGCTAGCTTCATCAATTAGAAATATTTCAAGGACATCGTGAGTGTTTGAACTTTGATACATGGCATGGGTCCCTTCAAACAATCATAAATAGAAATAGTGAAGGAGATGAAGTAAAATTATTCACGAGAATCATATTACACGACTAAGAACTCGTTGAATCACGCGGGACCAACAATTATCTGGCAAATAAATTAGCTTGACAGGAAACTCCATGAGAACAACGAGAAGCCGTTGAACTGCACTCCCCACCTATTATCTTTGTTGGCTCACATCGATAAGACACAAGGGAAGGATGATTTTTGATGCAACTCCAAAAGTGTCAAACCACCTAAAGCATTCTAAGTAGCGCTTTAAAGATTGTGGTTCTTTTCCTACCTGAAGCATGTTGAGCCCCTCACACGCGGCAGAACAAGCGGCGATAAATTCAGCTTCAGCTGAGGAGAGCGCAACAACCTTTTGTTTTCTGGATGACCAGGAGATAACCTTGCTGCCTAATAAGAAAACATATCCACTCGTGCTTCTTCTATCTTCCTTATCTCCTCCCCAATCACTGTCGGTGTATCCAGTAAGCGTAGCTTCTTCTTCCTTCTCATATAACAGTCCCACTTCTTTTGTGCCAATCAGGTAACGCAGGACCCTTTTAGCGATGATGAGATGATCTGAGCTTGGCTTGGTGAGGTAACGGGATAGTATGCTCACAGCGTTCTCTATGTCAGGCCTGGAGTTCGTGAGGTACATCAGTGAGCCAATTAGACTCCGGTAATCAGTTTCAGATACAGGCCTCGACTGATCCCCTTGATTCAACTGGACTGAAGTAGACATGGGGGTTTCCACTGGGTTTGCTTCAGTCATTTTAAATTTTTCTAATATCTTCTCGATATACTTCTCTTGGCTGATGAAGATTCTTCCAGGTGCCTGCTCAATTTGAAAGCCTAAAAAGAAACTCATGAGGCCTAGATCGCTCATTTCATACTCCTCCTTCATTATTTTCTTGAAGTCCCTCACAATTGCAGGTGTTAATCCTATGAAGATCAAATCGTCTACATATAGACATAAGAGCAGAAACTCTTTGCTTCCAAAATGCTTGGTATACAGGGAGGAATCATTTTTGCTTCTTATATAGCCATTTTTGCTTAGGTAGGAATCAATTTTTTGATTCCAAGCCCTAGCAGATTGCTTGAGGCCATACAAAGCTTTTCTCAATCTGCATACTAGCCCTTCTTTTCCTTTTTCTGTGAAACCTTCAGGTTGTGAAACATACACCTCTTCCTCTATTTCACCATTTAGAAAAGCCGATTTTACATCTAATTGATGCACAAGTAGGCCAGACTGTGCAGCTATGGCTAGAAATGCTCTTATTGTCTCCATCCGGACAACTGGGGCATATGTATCTGTGAAATCGATACCAGGTAGTTGGGAATATCCTTTTGCAACGATTCTAGCCTTATGCCTTACTACCTCTCCCTGCTCATTCTGTTTTATCTTATAAACCCATTTTAGGTTTATTATTTTCTTATTCTTGGGTTTGGGGACAAGATCCCAGGTTTTATTTTTCTTGATCATCTCCATCTCTTCCTTCATGGCTTTTACCCAATTATTGTCAGTGGCGGCCGCAAGGTAATTCTCTGGTTCTTCTTTTGTGGAAATGAAATTTGCATACTCATATAGCTCAGTTAGGGATTTATACCTTTTGGGAGATGATGAATCCTCATCAGAATTGAAATCTGATGAAAAATCTGCAGCCTGGTTGTCTTCCTCCAAAGCTGCATCAGGGGGATGTTCATCTTCAGGTGGCACTTCTTCAGTTGTATTGGATGGCTGTGATTCAGCAACCACAACTGGAGTAATGTCTTCTATATTCTGATCCCAGTCCCAGGTGCTTGCTTCATCGAAAATTACATCTCTTGAGATGTATAGCTGCTTCTTTTCTGGATCATAGATTCGATATGCCTTAGAGTGAAGGCTATATCCAATAAAAACACCCTTCTCTGCCTTCATTTGTACCTTGTTTCTGTTTTCCTTGGGGATATGTCTAAAAGCTAGGCATCCAAATGTCCTTAGATGCTGGACATTTGGCTTCCTCTGCTTCCAGTCTTCATATGGAGTTGCTCCTGGGACAGCCTTGGTGGGTGACCTGTTGAGTACGTAGACAGCTGTCAGCACAGCTTCAGCCCAAAACTCCTGAGGTAGATGGTGATGCTGCAACATTGCTCTCATTTTTTCTGCTATCACTCTATTCTTTCTCTCTACCACGCCGTTTTGCTCTGGTGAACGAGGGGTAGTTAGTTCTCTAGAGATGCCATGATCCTTGCAAAAGGTCATGAACTCATCTCCAGTGAACTCTCCTCCCCGGTCAGTTCTCAGCTTCTTTATGTTGTGGCCAGACTCCTTCTCAGCTTCAGCCTTGAATTCTTTAAACTTGGTGAAGGCTTCTGATTTCTGCTTTAAGAAGAAAATCCAAGAATACCTGGTGAAATCATCAATAATGCAAAAATAGTACCTCATCCCTCCAAGTGATGGACAAGGGGCAGGCCCCCAGAGGTCAGCATGAACAAGCTCCAGTGGCTTTTGAGCTCTCCAGGTGGCTGTGTTTGGAAAAAGCAGCCTGTGACTTTTGCCCAAAATGCAGTCTTCACACATTGTGTCATCCTCCTTTAGATCTGGCAGTCCCAATGCCATGTGTTTGTGTTTGAGCATGCAAAGGTCTTTCTTGTTTAGGTGTGCAAAACGATTATGCCATAGGGTTAAATCTGATCTACACACAAGAGCACTTTCACTTGGTGATTCCAAATCTAAAGGAAACATTTTATTTGGTGTCATGCTAACAGATGCAATACACACACTGGTTTCTTTGTGAGTGATGTGGCAGTGTGCATCCTCAAAAGTTATGGTATACCCATTCTTCATGAGCTGTCCCACACTTAAGAGGCTCTGTGTGAGTTGAGGAACATAATGAACATTCTCAATATGTCTAGTGTGTCCATCTTTGGACTTAACTGCAACAGTTCCAGTCCCTTCTATGGCAAGTTTCTTTCCATCCCCAAGCACTACATGCATCATGGTAGACTCACTCATTTTGACAAAAAAATGCTTACATGAAGTCATATGGTTCGAGCACCCACTATCAATGAACCACACCTCATGGTTGTTTGTCTCATAGTCTACTCCAGAAATTAGGAGTTTTTCTGTTGTGTCAATAAACTTGGCTTCCTCTTTCTTCTCCTCCTTTCCCTTGGACCAGCAGTCCTTCTCCATGTGAGTGGGTCTTTTGCACCTCTTGCACTTATAAAAACAGTCAAAAGCTGTGTGGTTGGTTCTCTTACAAAGTGCACATGACATTTGATTGTAGTTTTGTTTAAAATCTGAGGTTTTATGCTCAGTAAGGTTGTTCTCAAATGGTTTGCCTTTCCCTTTGCCCTTCATATTTGGCTTAGGGTTCCTGTGGAATGGCTTTTCATTTGATGACAACTTGGTCTTGGATTGAAAAGCATGCTCAAGATCCCCATTGGATCTCTTTAATCTCTCTTCATGGGCTTGCAATGACCCCATGAGTTCAGTTATGGACAGAGTTTTTAGATCCTTTGTCTCCTCAATTGTAGTGACAATGGGATCAAATTTTGGGGGTAAACATCTCAGTATTTTAGGTCCAATCTTCTTGTCTTTTAACTTATCTCCAAGACTTCTAATTTGGTTGACTATTTCCATCATGCGTGAGACAAAATCTTTAACCGATTCATTTTCTTTCATTGCTATGTTTTCAAATAGTTTCCATTGGTGTTGTAGCTTGATTGAGATTACCTTCTCCGAACCTTGAAATTCGTTGAGGAGGATGTCCCAGGCGGCTTTTGAGGTAGAGGCACCCATGATCCTTGGGTAGATGTTTCTGCTTACACCCTGATGCAGGATGAGAAGTGCTCTTGCTTCTTGCTTTGCTCCTTCTGCAGCTGCCTTGAGTGCTTCAGCATCCTCTGTCTCTTTGCCTTTTGATGATCCAGTGGCCTTTTCACCATTTTTCACGAGCTCCCAGAGCCCCTGGGATTGAAGGAATAGCCTGATATGAGTTGCCCAAAACTCATAGTGCTCCCCATCAAAAATGGGAACACCCAGTTGGGTGAATTGAAACATGTGGGAGGTGTTATGTGTTGCCATATGATGAAGGGTGGATGAAAAACGGAAATGGATTTTAATCCAAAAGATCCATCATCCAAAACTCCTGATGGCCCTCAAATCAAACAAACAAACATGCTCTGATACCAATGTTGGAAATGAGGGAAAAAGAATGCATGGCAAAAGCTTGAAAGAAAAATTGGAGTTTAACTCAAAACATGATAATTTCATTTGTCTCTCTTACAAAGTTGAACAGTGACATTACGGCCTTTATATAGGGCCAAAAAAGACGGCAAAGACAATAAAAGCTCAGCAATAAAGATTAGGGCAGGCGGGGATGCTTCGTCTTCACTTCCTGCTTTGTTCCAACGGCTGGTTCTTCGCCTTCTGCTCCAGATGCTTCGGCTTCTCAGTTTCTTTATTGCATTCTTCTGTCTTGTTTTCTTCATTCATCCAGTCAGCATTGGTACTCCCAATACAAAATGGCATGGAAGACCGGGGAAGTAGGAGAATGTGTAAGTTCTTGCCTTAACAAAAGATAATTATAGGAAAATAAATGAAGCTCAAAGTTCTAACAACAAAATATGATGTTTCGATTCTTGGGAGGTTTTCATAAATGTACAACCCTCATTCTCCGAGGGTGGGCCCGCCTAAAGGCCACGTAGGCAAGAGTCAAGGTCAACACAGAGGTCCTATAGAGTTCGTCGAACGCAGGCTTTCGGAGTTCGTCGAACGCAGTTCTTCAGAGTTCGTCGAACGCAGGCTTTCGGAATTCGTCGAACGAAGAGAGATCAAGAGACTTGGTTGTGCGAGTAGGCACTTGCTCGCCCCATGACGAGGAGGAAAGCCTTACCCCGAGTTCACTACCCGGCCGAGCGAGAAGGTCATAGGTTCGAACATGCTCGCTTATAGGCGACTTAGCCAACCAACTCGCCATTTTAGGCCGAGGTCCTTACCTGCTCACCAACCTATTGTCATGTCTAAAAACCAACTCTAGGGGGTCAGGGATAGTCGTCTGCTTCCCCCCTAGGTTTTGTCTATAAATAGACCATCGGGGGTACCAGGAAGAAGACTTGTCAAAAAATCAGAGCTGCACCCCCCTTACCGACGAGAATCTTCCCTAACAAGTGCCTTCCTAGTACCAAGCTCGTCCATTCGTGGTTTTGGAGGAGAAGACTCTTTTGAGCTTCTGGGTATGTGGTGGGACCTCCCTGCCGCAGCACCTGAGATTGTGTCCTTTATCTCTCTGTTTCGTTCGTCGTGGCTAACCAAATCTTCTCGTTGAACCGCTGGGCAAGTAGCCTCCGGCTGCATTGATCCGAATTTTGGAGCCGGGATTTTTCAGGCTTCAACAATAAGAGTACCGTATTCGCAATAGGAAATCAAAAATAAATATATATATGATCATATTATGTCCACTTAGATGGTAGGTGGTGAAACATATTGACTCGATATGTAGGGTCATGACACTCAAAATGAATCACAAAGAGATATTTTATGTGGATCATCCACGTCGCAATTTTTCCCCTATGATCAGGATTCTAATCACGTTGATATCATCAAAATTCTCTCACCAAGGGTCACCAGTTGGCTACACTCTGCCGGAGACCGCCACCTTAGAAATATATTCCCAACAAAATCATCAAAGCATGACCCCATCTTTGATTAGTTGAGAGGGATATTACGACAAAGACATGATATGCCACTACAAGAAAATAGAGTTTTGGTCAGAGCAAATTGCCCTGGCAAAAAGTCTAAAAACGTGGCTAAAGATCTTTTGTCACGGTCTAGCCACGGAAAAAGGGCGTAGCTAAAAGTCGTGTGGATAACACAATCCTTGTTAACATAACCATTAAAGGGCACACCCCTTGTCGTATGTGTACCAATTGTAATTAGGGAGGAGACTTTGGATTCTTTTCACTCTACCATCTTATCCTTGAAACCATGACTTGTAATACATGGTTCTTGAATGTGGAGTATTTCATGACATTCCAATGCCCGTAGAGGGTCTTCCATCAATAGACACATGTGATTCACTTACACACACCTACTCTCTCTCTCTCTATATGCCCATTTTTGACCTCGAGAAAATTGCAAAGTAATAATAGACTACCATTTGCTAGACAAATAATGACACAATCTCTAGCCTGCTAACCGTTGTCCGAGTGATAATGATGCTATCATCCGCAAATAGGAGGTGCGAGATTACATTATTTGCGAGTCCCGACATCTTGAACCCATGCATCGATGCGTCCACGAGCCTCCATCATTTTTAGCGAGAGTAACTTCCAGAAGAGGATACAAATGTAGGGAGACAAAGGGGACACCTAACAAATGTCCATCAAAAATTTGAGCGCCCCATCAAGGAAAAGCGCAAACCGGGGTCCAATAATACAACCCATAATCCATTGAATTCACCTATAATGGAACCCAAACAGTTGCAAAACTTGTTGAATGAAATATCAGTGTAATCTATCGTAAGCTCGTTCCAGATCCAGCTTCAGCATCATCAACCCTTTTGACTTGAGCTCGATCCAATGAGTGGTGTAGTTCTTTGCGCCACAAAATAATTGTTAGAAATATTGCACCCCCTATGAACGCTCCCTGCTGCTCCAAAATCAACCAAGGAAACACTTTGTGTAATCTCTTGACGAAAATGCGGGCCCCAACCTTATAAAGGGTGTTACAAAAGCTGATAGACTGATAGCTAGTGCTAAATTTGGATTGGTGGTCTTAGGAATGAGAACCACACTAGTTTGCTTCCACCTCTCCAACATCTGACATGTATAACCTGTAATTCGTCGAGATCAGAAATGTCTAAGGAGACTGCTATTCACAGACCTCGCCAGTAGAGTACTGAGCATCCTCAAGGAGCCGAGCATGGGCGAGCATGGGCGAGCATGGGCGAGCATGGGCGAGCATGAGCGAGCATGGGCGAGCATGGGCGAGCATGGGCGAGCATGGTCGAGCATGAGCGAGTAGCCATCGCAAATCGCGAGTATGGTCAGGTAACTACTCTCCCCCCTCACCGGATTTGTCTATAAATAGACTCACATGGGTACCAGAAATGACACTTTTTGGAAGAGGTCGAACCCCCCCCCCCCCCCCCCCCCCCCCCCCCCCCAAAGTGCGATACTCGCCTAGTCCATGCCTTCCTCGTACCTAGCTCAACCTTTGGTTTTGGAGGGGAAGCTCTTCTAGACTTCCGGGTATGCGGCGGGACCTCCCTGTTGAAGCGCTTAGGGTGTGCTTGTAGACATCTCTCTCTCTCCTGTTCTAGCAATTAGAGTTGTGACGTTCAACCGCGGGATTAGTAACCTTCGGCTACACTTAGGTCCGAACATTTGGAGTTAGGATTTATCTGGCTTCAACATGACCAATAGCCAAGAAATGTTGGATAGTTGTAGTCACGTTGCACCCAATGATATCATGGTAGCTACTATAGAAGGTATCATTAAATCCATCCACTCCATGTGTCTTGTGCTTGGGGAGAGCAAAGAAAGTGTCACGAATACCCGTCGCAGTGACCTTCCTAATTAGCTCCCCCTTTAAGCAGCCACTGTAAATGAGCATTATGCCTCCACAAAAGTTTCATGTCGGTGGAGGAGTTTCTTGAAATCACGAACCCTGCGTCGGAGCTGAGATATCAACTAAAGAAACTCCTCTCCCCTGAAGAGAATCACGCCTTTGCGACTCCAAAATCTCATCTTCCAAATCTTCCGCCTTGGAGAACAAATGACTATGAATGACTAGCTGTGACATGATTATGAATGACTAGCTGTGACATGATTAGGTATATATTGAAAATAAAGGTGTTATGCATGCATTTTGAATTCGCAACCTGAGTCGAGGGAGGCAAATTATGATTTGTGTTGTGTGTTTTTCAAACAATTGTTAAATTATGATTTATATATGTATTTTCACAACTGTGGAATTTCTGTCTGGAAGCTCTTGAAGTATTTACATAGATGTGGAAAAAATCGTAATATATAGTCTCATTAATGAAATTATTTATATAAATATAGTGAAATAAAATAATTAACAGGTAAGCGGGGATAGCTCAGTTGGGAGAGCGTCAGACTGAAGATCTGAAGGTCGCGTGTTCGATCCACGCTCACCGCAATTTTTTTTATATTTTCATTGTTACGCATGAATCTAGGAATTGAAGAGCACGTGATTCAACTGTGGCGGTGGAGCCATTGAAGCAATAATCATCGGAATTCCTTTCTTGAATTTTCAATCACAGCCATAGAAAAAGGCCCGGTAGTTTCGTGCATGCCAAGTTTAGGCTTCTTGTATTAGGACCTCCAAAAAAAAAGTGATTGTTATCTGCACTACAGTTTAGGCTATCCGCACTTTTTTTGTATGAATTATTACGCGCCTTTTAGAAATACGTCTTGTACAAGCATTTTTAGGAAAAATGATCAACAAGAAAGTTGTAGATCTCATCAAGATCTACAACTTTCGTGTTGAACACTTTTCCTAAAAATGCACGCACAAGATGTACTGCCGCCCTGATTGAAATATGTGCGTAACTATAGCGATTTTTTGGATGTACATGTATTTTTAGGAAAAGTGTTCAACACGAAAGTTGTAGATCTCGACGAGATCTACAACTTTTGTGTTGAACATTTTTCCTAAAAATGTATGTACAAGTCGTATTTCAAAAAGGCGCGTAATAACTCATTCAAAAAAGTGCGGATAGCCAAAACTGTAGTGCGGATAACAATCACCAAAAAAAATGGAAGAAATATTTAGGTACGCGTGCGTACCATGCTTCTCGCCCCTCGTCTTCTCCTTCCTTCACCAACAACAAAATATTCATCCACGGTTGCAATCCGTGCGGTCAAGCACTTCTCAGCGCCATGACTGGAAAAAAAACCGGGCTTTCTTGCCTAGGGGGTGTTCGGCGTGATGGTGGCGGTTGTGAACACAATAGTTATTATGTCGTCACGCCAAACACATATTTCATTATTATGTTCAAAAAAATTTTTTTCTTGATGGTGGTCATAACGTTGTCACGCACTCACACCAAAATATATTTCATTACGATGACTTTTTTGTCCAAACTTATCGGAGCAAAAACATTGTGCCAAAGAGATGACGGTTCGAAACCACAACCACCGCCATATGTCGCGAAAGCAGGCGAATACAAATGAAACCGACTAAGACAATACTTATTTATGGGTGGTGTTATATATAGACCAACTAGGGCTATATATAAACCGAATTGTAACAAAATTTAAGGCATTTTTAAAGAATATACACATCAAATAAAAGCCCTAAAAATCTATTTTCTATTCATTCGAGCCTTTCCCGAAACTTCCTCCCAGTCGTGCGACTCCCGAAAGCTCCTTGCCACTTTCTCGCGTGAAGCATCGCTGGCCCTCCATCGCTCCTCGTCGGCGGAAAACGGAACCGCCACCGCCTCCGCTCTCCATGGCCGACAATGAAGGCTTGGTCGACGACCTCTCTCCTTCAGGCTTGTCATCTTTTGGCCATGAAGCACGGTATTTTCCAAACCCTAAACACTAAGGCTTCGTTTGGGGGGGACTTATTTTCACCGGTCAAGCGGTTACGATCACATGAACCGACCCAAACAGAGCCTAAATCTTATGGAATAGAATTTTTTCTTCCATTTAGTTGAGTTCTAAGCATCCCTCATCTGGAGACCTAATTTTCATCCATTCGGCCAAGTTGAATGATCTGATCTCCATTCAATCGATGGATTTCTCTTCCGTTTTTGATGACTCTAACAATATTGAGTCAAATGAGGTGAGACAATTAATTTTTTTCATTTGTATTGATTTATTTTGTGCATCACACTGCTGAAATTAGTGAGTTTTAGGGCATAATCTTATCTAAATCAAGGCTTGTGTTTTTAAGGTAAATCCTTATCAATCAGAGCAATAGAGTCGGACTACGCAGAGATTCCTTCCTCCATTCCGAAATATAGTTAATGTGCACCAGTATATTTATAGACACTTCTGGGGTGCGTTTAGAGGAGGCTCCACTAAGGAGATGTGGATTTAGTGGGGACAAAGCCCAACCTATGATAATGAGAGTGGAGAAACCTATCGCGCACAGCTCACACTCTATCAGCGCCAGACGCAGTCAAGACTGCACCCCACTATTGGAGTGGGGTCAACCCGCACCCCGCTAGTGGGGTGCGGGTAGCCCCCCCCTAGGTGTGTGTGTGGGGGGGGGGGGGGGGGGGGGGGGAGCCCAACCCCCCCCCCCCCCCTAGTGGGGGGGTGGGTGGCCTGTAACGCCCTCAATATTTTGATATTTAGCAAACTTGGGCGTGGTCTACGATTAGGAGTTTTGGGGTGCAAATAGAGAGCTGGGTGTGCGAACAGCTGAGTGGGGTGCGGTTAGCAGGTTTAGGGGTGCGGTTAGCAGCCTTGGTCTGCGGTTAGCAAATCTAACCTAACCCTTAAAACCTAAACCCCCTCCAGATTCCTCTCTCCCGTGAACCAGCCGCAACCCCCTTTCCCCGATCTCTCCTCTCCCGAGCTCCCTCTCTCGTTTTCGTGCAGGCTGCCGCTCAGGGAAGCCGATCTCCCTCCCGATCTTGCTCTCTCTCGCTCTCGTCGCACAGGGAAGCCGATCTCCCTCTCTTCTCGCGTCCAGTAAGGTGGAGCTCTGCCCCTTGTGCTCTCACTTTCGAGCTATCCCTCCCTTACCCGATCCTCCTTCTCGCCGACCTAGATAGGAGGAAGAAGAAGGGCCTTGCTGCCGGGTTCTGAGCATGCCGGTGGCCGAAAAGCTGAAGGTCGAGCCCCCTTCCTCCAAGCCCCTTGCCGTGAGGTTCCTCTAGGGCTCATTTTGTGAGCCCTCCTTGCCGAAATCACTGTTGGATATCAGATCTGTTGAAGGGCAGCCCCTCTGTTTATGCCTTGTCAAGTCGCTTGCCGGTAACCGTGTGCGGAGCCGAGCCGAGCCGAGCCGAGGCTAGATCTGTTGTAGGTCAGCCGTTATGATCGTTCTGATGGCTTCACGACGTGCGCCAAGGGTAGCGATTTCTTCCCCTAGTCTTAGGACCGTATGTTCTGTATGTTTGTGTGTTTATGTTTATGTTTCGTGCAATGAGAATCCCCTCACACCGTCTCGGTTGAGGACGGGGACTCCGCCAGGGCGTGGGATTGCGATCCCGGCGTATGTTTGTGTGAGCTGCACGTAGAGTCCCTCTCCCTCTACGCGGTGGAGAGCGGGGACTTCGCCAGGGCGTGGGATTGCAACCCCGGTGTAGTTTTTCTGCTTTTGCTTTGCTTAGGAGGGCCACCCGCCTCCAATTGGACGCGGTGTGTGTTTCCCTCGGTTCATTGCGAACCCTCCGGGTCGATTGTGTACGTCCCCGACATAAACTGCATTAGTAATCCAACGCGCGAGTCTGGATTTAGGCATGCTGTGTGAAGCCTACCCGTGGCGTACAGCCCGGATCGGTGATGTTGTTGTGATGTGCATTGCGGTTAGCCTAAAATACGCGAACGGAATGTCCCGTATTATTCGCCGTAGAGATCATAGGAATTTGTGGGTGTCGTTCGTGAATACCCCGTTCCTAGGCGGGCTTAGGTGGTCCTGTTAGAATGACGTTCGTGTGGATTGTGCGGAGCGGGTGAGTTTCCCCGTCACGACGTTCCAGGACTGGGAGTGGTGCTATGCTCTCTGTCGCGCTCGTTTAGACAGTGGCGGACTGTGTTTCCCCCTGTCGCGCTCGTTTGGACAGTGGCGGACTGTGTTTCCCCCTGTCGCGCTCGTTTGGACAGTGGCGGACTGTGTTTCCCCCCTGTCGCGCTCGTTTGGACAGTGGCGGACTGTGTTTCCCCCATGTCGCGCTCGTTTGGACAGTGGCAGACTGTGTTTCCCCTTGTCGCGCTCGTTTGGACAGATGGGGACCGTTTCTTCCCGCTGTCGCGCTCGTTCGGACGGTTGGAGACTGTCTTCTCCTATGTCGCGCTCTGTTAGATAGATATGTACTTTGTACCTCGCTATCGCGTTCCGTCGAATCGATGCGTAGCGTAGCTTACCTACCTCTACGCTTGAGTGCGAAAGGTCACGCCTCTCGTCATGAGTACTCGGTTTAGAATGCCTCTGTGGTTTAGGTCGTGTGACCTTGGGAGTCAACGACGCGCGTGCTTTGCTATGCTATGCGGACCCCCGTGTGTGCCCCTCGGTCCTTTGTTTTGTTGTTTTGGTGTGCGTGCGTACTTGCAGGAGCGATATACTCGCCCCGAAGTCCGCTAGGATGGCCGGGGGGAGGAGTCGTTACGTTGTGTTGGTCAGCCCCATGCTGACCTTCGTTGCACCGCCTGTTTGTTCTTGGTTTTAGGTGGCGGAGCTCGCAGTGGTGTGTAGTGGGCCGGAGCCCATGGGTTGCTGAGGAGCTGGCTAGGGTCCTCTCTCTGTTTTGGGGTTTTTCATGTAGCCCTTCTGGTTTGTCTGTACCTCTTTTGAAAGCCATGTAAGGCCTTAAGGCCGTGTCACTTCAGTACTGTTTTCCTTGTTGATGTGGACATTCTGGCCCCTTTGTTTTGGGCTTGTGGTTAGCTTCCGTTTCTGTTTACTCTGTGTTTTTTTAGCATGTTTTCTTGTATCAATGACTAACATTTTAGGCTTTGTGGATATTATATGTCGTGGGGTCCCGGCCGGACCCATGTTATATTCTATTTGCAGACCATTGATGTTACAATTGGTATCAGAGGCAGGTTTCGTGATCCACTAGTCTTTAGGTTTCGGGACGAACCATTTTTAACGGGTGGTGAGCACTTACAGTGCAAGAGCCTAAATGACTAAATTTAAGCAGAATGTCCACTTATGAATGACCAAAATCGTGGTTTTCGTGCACTTTTGGGAATTTAAGCGTCTCATGCTTGGTGATTTCCCCTACTTATGACTGCTATACCATGTGCCTCACATGCGTGAGCATTATTAATGACCGACTGAAGGGATTTTGGCCTTCATTTCCCCAAGGATTACGTTATTGGAAAATAGAATGAGCGGTTAAATGTAAGGCTCCGTTCGTTTCGCAGGAATTGATATGTAGGAATTGGTATTGACTTCAATTCAAATTCCCATAGGAATTGGAATTGAAGTCAATTCTAATTCTGTCGTTCGCCTAAATTCAGGAATTATGACACGGGAATTGGAATTAGTAATTTCACTGTTTGGCTTCATATTAAAAAAAATTCGTCTGAACGAGAATTTTTCGCCCGAACTTGAATATTTCGTCTGAACGCGAATTTTTCGCCCGAACGCGACTTTTTCGCCCGATAACGAATTTTTTCGTTCGAACGCGAAATTTTCGCCCGAACGCGAATTTTTCGCCCGAACGCGACTTTTTCGCCCGAACGTGAATTTTTTCGCCCGAACACGAATTTTTCGCCTGATCGAGAATTTTTTCGCCCGAACGCGAATTTTTTGCCCGAACGCGAATTTTTCGCCCGAACACGAATTTTTCGTGCGAAAAAATCGGGTTCGGGCGAAAAAATCACGTTCGGGCGAAAAAATTCGCGTTCGGGCGAAAAATTCGAGTTCGGGCGAAAAATTCGCGTTCGGGCGAAAAATTTGCGTTCGGGCTAAAAAATTCGCGTTCAGGCGAAAAAATCGCGTTCGGGCAAAAAATTCGCGTTCGGGCGAAAATTTCGCGTTCGGGCGGAAAAATTCACGATCGGGCGAAAAAGTCGCGTTCGGGCGAAAAAATTCGCGTTCGGGCGTAAAATTCGCGTTCGGGCGTAAAATTCGCGTTCGGGCGTAAAATTCGCGTTCGGGCGTAAAATTCGCGTTCGGGCGTAAAATTCGCGTTCGGGCGTAAAATTCGCGTTCGGGCGTAAAATTCGCGTTCGGTCGCGTTTGGACGAAAAATTCGCGTTCGGGCGAAAAATTCGCGTTTGGGCGAAAAAATTCGCGTTCGGGGGAAAAATTCGCGTTCGGTGGAAAAATTCGCGTTCGGGCGTAAAAATCGCGTTCGGGAGAAAATTTCGCGTTCGGGCGAAAATTCGCGTTCGGGCGAAAAATTCGCGTTCGGGCGAAAAAATTCGCGTTCGGGCGTAAAAATCGCGTTCGGGCGAAAATTTCGCGTTCGGGTGAAAAAATTGCGTTCGGGCGAAAATTCGCGTTTGGGCGAAAAATTCGCGTTCGGGCGAAAAAATTCGCGTTCGAACGAAAAATGCGCGCACGAACGAAAAAATCGTCCGTGGGAATCACGAATGAAGACCTCGTGAGGTAAGAATTGAAGTGGTCGTTTTTCTTCTATAATCAATTCCCACGGGAATTGAAATGAATTCCAATTCCATGATAATTCTATGGCCGCCGAACAGTCACAATCGGAATTGGCAATTGAATGTCAATTCTAAAGCCCCAATTCCAACGAAACGAACGGAGCCTAAAGGATTGCGAATGTTAGGAGAATCGCCGCTATATTTTGGGTGTTTCCATAACTTAGGTGTTGACCACCTTAGTATGTTGATAAATGTTGTGAGTCCTTGTGGCTACCCTTATGCGAACATGACTAGTGGAATGAAAAGTCATGGTCTTTAAGTTGAGATTTGTTGTAGTGATTAACCCGATACGGTATTAGATAACTATAGATGGCGTCAAACCTTTGGCGACCTATTATTTGGAATCGTTGGATTACATTTATGTCGTGTGAAGTTAAGTGTGATGTATTGAAAGAGGCATCCAATCATTTGTGTTACCCTACGCTTGATGGTGTGACCTCAATGTGCTCAAGCGAGCGCACAAATTCACACTTAAGATTGATGATTAAGTAATGACACACTTTGTTAATGGCGGTGATGAATTCTGATTTTTGACCAGGGAAGTGTATTGAAAGGATGGGTGGATTCCCATCACGCTCTCTTTGGACAGTTACGGGATGCTCCCCTCTGTCGCGCTCTTTTAGTTAAATATGAAATCTATTATTTTTGTGCTGAAACATGAGATAGGTCTTGAGTCTGACTTGAGAGTTCGGACCGATAAGAAGTTCAGTGAAATTAGGAGTTGTGCACTGTTAATTTTAGTTTGAGTGCTTTGTGTGCACTATGCTTGTGTTTGGAGCCATAGTTTGGCCTTGAGTTTGTAAGCTCTGTGACTTGGGTCCCCGAGAGTCTGGTGTGGTTGTCTGGACAAGTAAATGCCCAGGTGTGTTTGCAGGGTTTTGTATACCCTATTTTGTGAGTGCCATGAGAGCACTAGGTTTGACTCAAGTCTAATATTCGACTTGATGATCTCACGCTGTTGTGTATTCCGTTTGATGGATTACGTGCGTGGTGACTACTTTTGGCATCATTTTAGCAGGGTGTATTGAACCATGTTGTCGCTAAGGTGTCACTTGTAAAGTCTTATCCTAAGACCGTTGTAGCAGTCATGCATTGGATGTTGTGACTAAGGACCTGAGTGTTCTTTGCGTGCTGATTAGATGTTTGTATATTATAATGTCGCGTGTATTGCTGAGTTCTTCCGTCTTTCTATTAGGTGATTGGTGAAGAGGTTGGTCTCACTCCCTTGCAGGAGACAACCACAGCTAGTGAAGCTGAAATAGGAGTGATGGAAGATTAGTGTGCCGGTGCGACTGCTGGTGGGACACCCATCCCTGTGGCATCTGCGCCTATGTCTGCTATTGGAGAAGCAACATACGAGACTCGTGATTGGGTGACTTACTTCTTGAGTTGTCATCCACCTTTGTTCAACGGTGTCGAGTCGCCCGCTTATGCTCAAGATTGGTTGGAATGGATTAAAGACCTCATTTTGGCCTTAGGAGTCCCGCCGGAGCTGAGGGTCACTGTCATTTCCTTTGCACTTTTCGGGGAGGCTAAGAGATGGTGGCAAGAGGAGTGTCGTGGATGTTTTGCTCGATGTCCTTGGTCCCAAATCCCCGTGGAAGAGTTTGCGGCGTCATTCTGGGAACATTTCGTACCGACGACTACCCGCCTTATACTACGAGAAGATTTTCTGATGTTGAGGCAAAAGGAGATGTCTGTGGAGACTTATCTCCAAGAGTTTTTGCGATTGAGCCGTTATGCTGAGCATGTCCTGGTGACTGATGAGGACAAAGTGCGATATTTCTTTAAAGGCTTGCGTGAGGATTGGAAGATCAAATTGCGTGCAGCAGCGTCTATCAGTTTCACCATTTTGATTCAAGCTGCCCGCAACTTGGAGCTTGTTTTTCGCTTAGGGCAGAGTGAGTCGGAAGAGGAGATTGAAAGAATTAGACTGCTGGCTGCTGAATCGAAAAAAGCACATGCATGTGAGGAATCCAAAGCTGAGAGTTCAAGAGAATCAAGGAAGAGGCAAAAGTCAACTATTGTTTGCTTTCTTTGTGGCCGTCAAGGTCACATTGCGCGTGGGTGCCGAGCTTAGTCTTGAAGAAGCAGTGGTGATGACATCTTTTGTCCCCTCCTTTCGCGAAAGGTAAACATGCGTTGGAGTTTTGTGTGCGCGTGTAGTCGCACTTTTGAGCAATGTTTTGTTATATGTGTCAAGCATATACCCTCTTCATTTTGGATTCTCGTTGGAGGTTTGTCTTTCACTGGTTTGACTCTGAGAGTCGAGTCCACTTTTGATGTTATGGTAGTTTTGTACACAGTGCTCGTGAAGCATTAACATGAATGTGATTATAGTGGACGAGTTGAAATTTAACTGTTGCGTAACGATGTAGTTGTGACCGCATACGAGTCGGCCTCGTAACGTATGGGTGATGAAAATTGCTATCTGTGTTACTTGATAATTAGCACACTCGTGAAGAGTTTTTAGTCTACCACAAGATAGATGGAAAGTGACTCCTTCAAAGTTGAGTGGTTGACACGATACTATAATATTTATTTGTCGTGAGTTTAGAGATTGTTAGTTTGGGAACCTGATCTTTGGACGCGTGACCAACTTAGTTCGAATCATGAGTAGGTTCACAAACAACGGAGTTCGTAGTTTTGCTTGATAGGATTTTTACGGAGGTTCGTACATGTTTAAACCCAAGTAAACGCCTCATCGAGATTGAAATATCTCGGATAAGGTTTTCTCTTTTGTGTATGATTTACACAAATTTTGGGTAGTAGTTAATGACCGTGGAATGTGTATGAGCTTTGTCACTCAGGTAATGTGTATGTGGTGGCACTAGAAAGAGTGCAACATGTAAGTGCTACTTATAATTTGCTAGCATGAGTTAAGACTCATGTCAATTTGGTGATTTTGCATATGTATGAGATGGATTGGTCGTAATAAATCGTGATGAATGCGAGCATATTAAGGTTATTGCTCCACCTATGGAAGAGCCACAACGAAATATTGACATTTTTCATTTGAGGTTTTGTGTTGATAAGCGAGAATTGAAATTGTTGGTAGCAAAATGCGTGTTTATCATGTGCAATGTTTGGATTCGTGCAAGAATCATGGACTTAGCTTGAAAGATGAGTATAGCGATTTAGTCGTGTTTTCTCATTGCGTGGCTATGTAGTGATGACCCTTTATGAGGTTGATTTCCTAGCATGTTGGTGAATGAAAATTGCGGTGTTACTTGGTAAATAACACTCGTGAAGCGTTGCTAGTCTCACCCTACGATGGGTTGAAGGTAATTCGTTTGAAACCGAATTGTTGGCGCGATAATACGAAAATATGTGTCGTGAGTTGGAGATTGATGGTTTGAGGACATGATCCTTGAAATCATCGCATAGGTGAACTTATATGGTCGTGATGACCTATGTAGTGAAACCTCTAGAAAGGTTTATTTGTTTGAACTTGTTGCTTGCGTTGATTGAAAGTGTAAAGAAAATCCAATTGTGATATCTCAAGCATAATTTTCTATTTTTTTTTGTGTGGCTTACACGAAATGCGAATGGTAGTGGTGGTGCTGTGTTTTTACGTGTTGAATAGAGATGTTGTTCAAGGTTGATTACCGTTAGTTAAAGGCTTCCGGGACAATTGCGGTCTTGATGTGTTTGGAGGTGTGAGTGAACTCGCACTGAATTGGAATCAATGTAGTGATTTGATTCTCTTCCGAGAGGTCGAAGTTCCTCATTTTGGGAAGAGTGTGACTCTTCTCGACGTAATGGAATGACCGTGGAGTGACGGAAATGAGAGTTCATAAGGCTTTGCGATTATAACCATTGTGACGGGTGATTCCTTGTGTTTTTTTTGTATGTAAAGGTTCGTTGACGTTTGTACGTACGAACCTAGGATGATCCCCCGGGGTTGAAAAGTCGTACGAATGTTATCCGTGGCCTAGTTTGGTATTTCAGTGTGTTGGATATCATGGGGTTTTCTTCGTAAAGGTGTAGTTCAGAGTAGTGCAGCGAAAGCATGATGGGTCCTTAACCCACAGACAGTTTTAAAATTTTTGACTTGTGTATTCCTTACGGATGAGGCCATGAATAAATTTCGGGACGAAATTTCTCTAAGGAGGAGAGAATTGCAACGCCCCCAATATTTTGATATTTAGCAAACTTGGGCGTGGTCCGCGATTAGGAGTTTTGGGGTGCAAATAGAGAGCTGGGTGTGTGAACAGCTGAGTGGGGTGCGGTTAGCAGCTTTAGGGGTGCGGTTAGCAGCCTTGGTCTGCGGTTAGCAAATCTAACATAACCCTTAAAACCTAAACCCCCTCCAGATTCCTCTCTCCCGTGAACCAGCCGCAACCCCCTTTCCCCGATCTCTCCTCTCCCAAGCTCCCTCTCTCGTTTTCGTGCAGGCTGCCGCTCAGGGAAGCTGATCTCCCTCCCGATCTTGCTCTCTCTCTCGCTCTCGTCGCACAGGGAAGCCGATCTCCCTCTCTTCTCGCGTCCAGTAAGGTGGAGCTCCGCCCCTTGTGCTCTCACTTTTGAGCTATCCCTCCCTTACCCGATCCTCCCTCTCGCCGACCTAGATAGGAGGAAGAAGAAGGGCCCTGCTGCCGGGTTCTGAGCATGCCGGTGGACGAAAAGCTGAAGGTCGAGCCCCCTTCCTCCAAGCCTCTTGCCGTGAGGTTCTGTTGGGGAAATGATTTCTCTTAACCCCTAGAAATGAGTTAAAGAAAGAGTTTTATGAATGAAAAACAAGACTAAGTAAATATGCGTCGAATAGTATTCGACGCAACGTCGAAATGTAGTCGACGTTTTCTTCAGGATATGTCGAAGTAACTTTAGGAAGATTTCGACGTATGTGTTGTCGATGCCACTTTGATTTCTAGTCGACGCATCTAATGAAGTCGACGCACCTTAGTCGACGCACCTTCCTTATTCTTCTCTCGACGTCCAACCAGGATGAATTCGACGCTTACGTCGAATAGTAATCGACGCACGTCGATTTATATGACAGATTTAAATATGCGCCAGATCTCTTTCCTTCTTTCAGTAGATCTAATTTATATGGAATAATGTTAATATTTTATAGCCGTTCTGAATCATTCCTTCCTTCTATTTGATTCTTGGCTAATCTGATAAAGCTCATTATGGATATTATTTGAATTTGGAATGAAATTTTTTTCTCTATTGGTATGCTAATTATAGAAACATTTCTATTTTTCAAATTCTCTGACTGCTAATTAATTATCCTCCTATAGCATTATTTTGAATACACAGAGCTATAAATAAAGAGGAGGTCGGCAGAAAACAAACAGATTTGATTGATCTACCACATACATTTTTGAAAGAGAGGAAAAGCTCCCAAAAGAAAAGAGAGATATTGTCAAACAGCTCTGCAGCAACAATCTGAAATCTCCCTGCTGCAAACTCTGATTGCTCTCACTAAAAGAGAGAAAGGCTACAAATCTTCTTCTCTCTATAGAAGAAAGATTTAATTCACTTCTTGTGCTTCCAATCTTCTTGCTAGGAAGAAGATTCATTATTGTTTCTTTCTTTCTTTCTTTCTTACTTAAATATTGTAAAAGAGTTTTTAGAATCTCTCTTCAAAAAATTCAGTGTACTGGTTCTAAGAGTCTCCTTGTCAAAAGACTCAGTTGGTTCTAAGAGTCTCCTTGTCAAAAGACTCAGGGTGGTTCTAAGAGTCTCCTTATCAAAAGACTCAGTGCAAGATAGTGAATTCCTACCAAGGGGGTAGAAGAGTGGACTACCCAAAGTTTGGGGAACCACTATATTTTCTTGTGTTGTGCTGTGATTTTCTCTCTTGCATTTACTTTAATTACTTGTCTAATTCTTGTTGGTGTGTGGGAAGCTCTAATCTGTGATCATACACATATATATATATATTAACTTTGCACAAAATATTTTAAATCTCTATTCACCCCCCCCCCCTCTAGAGAATTCTAGTGAGGTTAACTGTGCACTTTCAATTGGTATCAAAGTGAGGTTAATCTAAAAAGGATAACTCCTTGATTAAAAGATTCTACCTCTTATATATATATCTTCAAAACTATTTTTCACATGGCACAAATCAAAGATTATGCTTCCACCAGACCACCAATGTGCAATCTTGAAAAGTTTGCAATTTGGAAAACAAGAATCAGAATCTATATGAATTCCATTGATGCTGACTTGTTCAATATTACTGTAACAGGTCCCCCAAAGCCTTATAGAAAGGATGCAAATGGCAATATCACACAAACACTTGTTCCAAGATCTGAATGGACAGAAGATGAGAAGAAGGCAAGAACTCATGATCTAAAGGCCATGAACATACTTGTCTCAACTCTCTCAGATGACATCTTTCAAAAGGTTATTGACTGTGAATCATCCAAAGAAATTTGGGATGTCCTCACAAAGATGGTGGAAGGAAGTGCTGATGAAAAGAAAGACAAGAAGGCCTTATTGATCTCTCAATATGAGAACTTTCAAAAGAAGGCTGAAGAAAGCATCTCTGAAATGTATGACAGATTCAGTCTGATCATCAATCAACTAAGAGACTTGGATAGAGAAATCTCTCTCACTGAGATTAATGACAAATTGTTAATGAGTCTCCCTAGTTCATGGGACTCAAGAATATGGGCAATAAGAGACACAAGAGGACAAAAAGAAATCTCAACAGATGCTCTCTTAGGAAAACTCAGATCCTATGAGCAGTTGTTGAAAACTAGAGAGGAGAAGGAAAGAAGAGAAAACACTCCAATTTCCTCAAAAAGCAGGAACATTGCACTAAAGGCAACAGAAGAAGGAACCCCTGTCACTGAAGAAGAATTATTCAGTTTCTTGGCCAGAAGATTTAAGAGATGGGTCAAGACAGATGGATCAAAAAGGAGGGAGTCAAAACCAAGGTATGACAAAACCCCCACTAAAGAAATTATTTGCTATTCTTGCAGGAAACCTGGACACATTGCCCCAGAATGTCCAGAGAATGCTGAAACAGAAAAGGATCTGAAAAAGAAAGATCTGAAGAAAAAGGGGAAGAAGAAAGAAAGAGGCTTCATTGCAGAAGTCTAGAGTGAAACAAACTCTGAGGATAATTCATCCTCTAAGAGTGACAATGAAGAATCTAGGCAAGAAGACCTATGCTTGATGGCCCTTGAAGACTCAAAGAATGATGATAAATTATGGAGTGAAACAGGATCAGAAGAAAGCATATCTTCTGATGATGAAAAAGAAAAGAACCTCATTCTCATTGAGGAATCTGAGGATAAGGATGAGGTAAGCATGTTTGATAAAATAGATTTTCAATGTGATAACTTTAGAAATGATTTTATGGGAATGTACATAGATCAACTAAAAACAAAACAAGAAATCAAAGATCTAAAAGAACAAATTAACATGGTTAAGAACCAAAGTGATAAAGAGAAAATATGCTCAAAAGATTATGCACTAAAAGCTAAAGAAATAGAAAGGGCTAAAATAGAAAACCAGTTCCTTAAAGATAAAGTAATTCAGGCAAAGGCCTTTGAAGAATCAATAAAAATGAGAAGCCAAACTCTTAAGGAAATCACTGAAAAACAAAAACTAAGACACAAGAATCTTGGGCTAGGGGCTGATCCCTTAATCAGCCTAATTCCATCCAACAAACCTGCTTGGATGAGCCCTGTAAAATTCACTAAACCTGTTAATTTGTTAAACCCAGAAAAAGACCCACAGGAAGAAAACTCCTTCAAAGAAATAAAAGAATTGGATGAAACATCTTATTATTCAGTTGATGACTCACAAACTTCATCTGAAGAAACAATCAATCCAAGAAAAACAACACATAAAGGAGTAAAAACAGAGAAAGGCAAAATGAAAATTTGTGAAGGCACAGATGCGTCGACTTCATATCGATGCATGCACGATGGTGCATCAACTTCTACTCAACGCAATCTCTCAGATGCTTCGATCTCTTCTAGACGGCTGAACAAAAGCACGTCGACTTTCAATCGACGCAACCTTTTTTATGCGTCGAAATCAGATCGACGCCATCTGGAGAAAGCGCCGAATACAAATCGACGCGACTATCAACATGCGTCGAATGGATATCAACGCACAAAAGTTCAGAGCAACTTAAATACCTTTCATCCAAAACCCTTTCACCCTAACCTCCATTCAGGACCCATTCATCCTGATCATGATCAACATCTCTATTCTAACCAAAATTTCTACCCAAAACTTAGTAAACAAAATTCTCATCCTAATTTTTTTCATAACCATAGTTTCTATCCAAAACAAAACTTCCATCCTAAACAAAGATTCTATCAAAATCAAGACTCTTATTCTAATAAATACCACCATCCCTATCTAAACTCAAACTTTCAAATTCTCAAAATACTCAAATGTTGTATATGCAACAAAA
Organism: Dactylorhiza incarnata; assembly: GCA_033032865.1. NCBI lineage: Eukaryota > Viridiplantae > Streptophyta > Magnoliopsida > Asparagales > Orchidaceae > Dactylorhiza > Dactylorhiza incarnata. The sequence goes on along the minus strand of JAWHQI010000402.1, from coordinate 562,138 downwards.
ATGGCCACCTTGCCAAACAATGTTGGTATAATCAATCAAACTATCTGTAAAATCTAGTCTTAGGCTGACTTAGAAAACTTTAGGATCAGGAAGAGACAACAAGAAATAAGAACATAGAGTGGTCCTGAAAAACCAAAAGTCACGTCGACTTCTAATCGACGCACCGTCGATGAGTCAGATTAACAGGTGTAATCGACGCATGCGTCGACTACTATCGACGCATACGTCGATAGGAAACCCTATCATACTAAATCAGACCATATCGACGTTCACGTCGAATTTCACTCGCCGTAACGTCGACTTCATGATAAAGAGCGGCAACATTAGAATATTTTCGGTCACATCCACTGGAGTACCGAAAAAGCCTCGAATTGAGCCCTGTCTCGACGTTTCACCTGGCTTAAAAAGACTCTTCAGAAACCTCCACAACTCTGCATCTTTTATCCTTCGTGCTCCTTTGTCCAGCTGATTCTTCTTGCTTCTCTCTCACTGATCTTCAATGGCTCCCAAAATAAATTCTGGGTTCGACATCGATCTCGAATCCTTCCAAGCAGCAGCAGAGAACTATAAGAGCATCATTGCTCTCTTCACTGAAGCAGGACTGAACAAGCTCATCTCCACTAGGTGCAAGCTCCTGGAAACTAAGCTCACTGAGCTCATAACTCATGTTCAGATTTCTGAACAAGGAGAAATCCAAGGAACACTCTATGAGACACCAGTCTCAATCTCAGCAGACCACATTAGGGCCACCTTTGATCTTCCATCAGGTGATGAATCCATTGAACTCACACCTGATGAAGTCAAGCATTTACTTACCACCATGAAATTCTCAAAAGATAGACCAATCCATCTAAAAAAGGTAGACTTTTCTGATGAATATAGGCTGCTGGCTGATATAGTAGGGAAAGTTCTACTGTGCAAGATCTCAGCACATGATGCAGTACCAAAACAACAACTGAACATCATGGGGGCCCTTGTGTTGAAGAAGAAGGTAGACTGGGCCACATGGCTACTCAAGATGATAGGCTCTAAATACTCTCACAAAGAGAATGCCTACATGAGAATGATGAGTCAAGTACTGTTCCATTCCTTCCCTGACCTATGTAGGTCAAAAGGAATTCCCATCCCTCCAGGAAAAAGGATGTCCATAGCCCTATTTTCTAAATGGGCCAGGCAAATCCCTAAGCCTGGTTCCATCCCTGAAAGGACTCCATCTCCTCCTATCTCTCCTGCTCATCCTACTCCTCCTCCTCCTTCTCAAACAGTCACATCTTTTGTACCTTCTTCATCCACACAAATACCACCTCAATCACATGCCCAAGTCTCATCTATTCCTCCACCTCCTCCATCAAATATATCTCCTCAAGATGATAGAATCCCCTCTCCACATCCATCATCTCCTCATCCTCCACCATCTGCATCCACTGAGGCTCTACTCACTCAGTGCATCCAATCTGCAGCCCAAAAATTCCAGGCAATGCTAGATGAGCATTGCTCCCAGATTCATTCCTCCATCCTTCACATGCACACCCAAATAGATGGGGTCAGTGCCTCTGTGCAAAATCTGAAGTCATCTCTCTCTTCCTCTAGAGTGACTAGGTCTTTCTTAACCTCCTTGGCCAAGAAGGTCAAGAAGGGGGAGAATCTAGATGAAGATCAGCTCTCCAATCCTAAATCTCCTTCTCACAAATCCCTTCCTACCTCAAAAACTGACAGTCTAGCACTGCTCAAAACCCTTGGGAATGAGATAGTACCTGAGCTCCATATTGATGAACAAACAATAGAGATACTCAACATAGCAAGAGATGCTGCAAATCAAATGACACCACTACAGGGGGGAGGAAGCAGAGCAGTGAATGAGGCTGAAAATGAAGCTGGTACAAATGTAGATGAAAATGAACCAGCTGATGGAAATGAGAAAGGAAATGAAGCTGATACTGGAAAAGAAAAAGAGACAGATATTCTGTTGGCTGAAGAAGAAGGAATAAAAGGAGCTCTATCCCAGGGGGAGCTACCTGCTCAGGGGGAGCTAAATGAACTTCTTACAAGTGGGAAAGAGAAATCCTCCTCTCCTCAAACATTAGTATTCAAGAGAAAAAGAAAGACTCCTCCTACCCCACCTGAGTAGTATTTGAAAACATTGCTGATATATCTCATCCTATAGTTGAAAATGAATTGGTATGAAAATGAAATCTGTTTATATGATTCTGGAATATTTGATCTCCTTATCTAAATTTCACTTTTTAAAGTGACATACTTCTTATATGCTGAGTTGATTTTATGCTAATACAATTTCTCTCTAAATAGGGTTAAGACAAATAGGGGGAGATTGTTGGGGAAATGATTTCTCTTAACCCCTAGAAATGAGTTAAAGAAAGAGTTTTATGAATGAAAAACAAGACTAAGTAAATATGCGTCGAATAGTATTCGACGCAACGTCGAAATGTAGTCGACGTTTTCTTCAGGATATGTCGAAGTAACTTTAGGAAGATTTCGACGTATGTGTTGTCGACGCCACTTTGATTTCTAGTCGACGCATCTAATGAAGTCGACGCACCTTAGTCGATGCACCTTCCTTATTCTTCTCTCGACGTCCAACCAGGATGAATTCGACGCTTACGTCGAATAGTAATCGACGCACATCGATTTATATGACAGATTTAAATATGCGCCAGATCTCTTTCCTTCTTTCAGTAGATCTAATTTATATGGAATAATGTTAATATTTTATAGCCGTTCTGAATCATTCCTTCCTTCTATTTGATTCTTGGCTAATCTGATAAAGCTCATTATGGATATTATTTGAATTTGGAATGAATTTTTTTTCTCTATTGGTATGCTAATTATAGAAACATTTCTATTTTTCAAATTCTCTGACTGCTAATTAATTATCCTCCTATAGCATTATTTTGAATACACGGAGCTATAAATAAAGAGGAGGTCGGCAGAAATCAAACAGATTTGATTGATCTACCATATACATTTTTGAAAGAGAGGAAAAGCTCCCAAAAGAAAAGAGAGATATTGTCAAACAGCTCTGCAGCAACAATCTGAAATCTCCCTGCTGCAAACTCTGATTGCTCTCACTAAAAGAGAGAAAGGCTACAAATCTTCTTCTCTCTATAGAAGAAAGATTTAATTCACTTCTTGTGCTTCCAATCTTCTTGCTAGGAAGAAGATTCATTATTGTTTCTTTCTTTCTTTCTTTCTTACTTAAATATTGTAAAAGAGTTTTTAGAATCTCTCTTCAAAAAATTCAGTGTACTGGTTCTAAGAGTCTCCTTGTCAAAAGACTCAGTTGGTTCTAAGAGTCTCCTTGTCAAAAGACTCAGGGTGGTTCTAAGAGTCTCCTTATCAAAAGACTCAGTGCAAGATAGTGAATTCCTACCAAGGGGGTAGAAGAGTGGACTACCCAAAGTTTGGGGAACCACTATATTTTCTTGTGTTGTGCTGTGATTTTCTCTCTTGCATTTACTTTAATTACTTGTCTAATTCTTGTTGGTGTGTGGGAAACTCTAATCTGTGATCATACACATATATATATATTAACTTTGCACAAAATATTTTAAATCTCTATTCACCCCCCCCCCCCTCTAGAGAATTCTAGTGAGGTTAACTGTGCACTTTCAGGTTCCTCTAGGGCTGATTTTGTGAGCCCTCCTTGCCGAAATCACTGTTGGATATCAGATCCGTGGAAGGGCAGCCCCTCTGTTTACGCCTTGTCAAGCCGCTTGCTGGTAACCGTGTGCGGAGCCGAGCCGAGGCTAGATCTGTTGTAGGTCAGCCGTTACGATCGTTCTGATGGCTTCGCGACGTGCGCCAAGGGTAACGATTTCTTCCCCCGATCTTAGGACTGTATGTTTTGTATGTTTGTGTGCTTATGTTTATGTTTCATGCAATGAGAGTCCCCTCACACCGTCTCGGTTGAGGACGGGGACTTCGCCAGGGCGTGGGATTGCGATCCCGACGTATGTTTGTGTGAGCTGCGCGTAGAGTCCCTCTCCCTCTACACGGTGGAGAGCGGGGACTTCGCCAGGGCGTGGGATTGCGACCCCAGTGTAGTTTTTCTGCTTTTGCTTTGCTTAGGACGGCCACCCGCCTCCAATTGGACGCGGTGTGTGTTTCCCTCGATTCATTGCGAACCCTCCGGGTCGATTGTGTCCGTCCCCGACATAAACTGCATTAGTAATCCAACGCGCGAGTCTCGATTTAGGCATGCTGTGTGAAGCCTACTCGTGGCGTACAACCCGGATCGGTGATGTTGTTGTGATGTGCATTGCGGTTAGCCTAAAATACGCGAACGGGAATGTCCTGTGTTATTCGCCGTAGAGATCATAGGAATTCGTGGGTGTCGTTCGTGAATACCCCGTTCCTAGGAGGGCTTAGGTGGGCCTGGTAGAATGACGTTTGTGAGGATTGTGCGGAGCGAGTGAGTTTCCCCGTCACGACGTTCCAGGACTGGGAGTGGTGCTATGCTCTCTGTCGTGCTCGTTTAGACAATGGCGGACTGTGTTTCCCCCTGTCGCTCTTGTTTGGACAGTGGCGGACTGTGTTTCCCCCTGTCGCGCTCGTTTGGACAGTGGCGGACTGTGTTTACCCCCTGTCGCGCTCGTTTGGACAGTGGCGGACTGTGTTTCCCCTTGTCGCGCTCGTTTGGACAGATGCGGACCGTTTCTTCCCGCTGTCGCGCTCGTTCGGACGGTTGGAGACTGTCTTCTCCTATGTCGCGCTCTGTTAGATAGATATGTGCTTCGTACCTCGCTATCGCGTTCCATCGAATCGCTGCGTAGCGTAGCTTACCTACCTCTACGCTTGAGTGCGAAAGGTCACGCCTCTCGTCATGAGTACTCGGTTTAGAATGCCTCTGTGGTTTAGGTCGTGTGACCTTGGGAGTCAACGATGCGCGTGCTTTGCTATGCTATGGGGACCCCCGTGTGTGCCCCTCAGTCCTTTGTTTTGTTGTTTTGGTGTGCGTGCGTACTTGCAGGAGAGCGATATACTCGCCCCGGAGTCCGCTAGGATGGCCGGGGGGGAGGAGTCGTTACGTTGTGTTGGTCAGCCCCATGCTGACCTTCGTTGCACCACCTGTTTGTTCTTGGTTTTAGGTGGCGGAGCTCGCAGTGGTGTGTAGTGGGCCGGAGCCCATGGGTTGCTGAGGAGCTGGCTAGGGTCCTCTCTCTGTTTTGGGGTTTTTCATGTAGCCCTTCTGGTTTGTCTGTACCTCTTTTGAAAGCCATGTAAGGCCTTAAGGCCGTGTCACTTCAGTACTGTTTTCCTTGTTGATGTGGACATTCTGGCCCCTTTGTTTTGGGCTTGTGTTTAGCTTCCGTTTCTGTTTACTCTGAGTTTTTTTAGCATGTTTTCTTGTATCAATGACTAACATTTTAGGCTTTGTGGATATAATATGTCGTGGGGTCCCGGTCGGACCCATGTTATATTCTATTTGCAGACCAGGGATGTTACATGGCCAAACCGCACCCCCAAAGGGTGAGGCTAAGCCGCAACCCAGGGGGGTGCGGCCAAGCCGCACCCCCATGTCGTGGTGTGGCCAAGCACCCAACCCGTCTTGCGGGGGAGGCAGCCGAAACCGCACCCCCTTGTCGGGTGCGGTCGGAGCCCATTTTCCCCTTTGGGGGCGTGACTTCTCGTCTCCCGAGTTCGTTGCGCGCTCATAGCGCTTTAGTGTTTGTTGCACACTCAGAACGCTCCCGTGTTCGTTGCACACTCAGAACGCTCTCGTGTTCGTTGCGCGCTTGGAACACTTCCGCGTACGCTCAGAACACATCCACGTTCCTGACACGTGTGTAGTTAACCTTTCTTAATTTCTCAGATCACAGGTCTCATTCGTCGCCTTCATCACCTTCAACGAAGCCGCCCGAACTGCCTGAAGGGCGAGACAGTTATTTACGAAAAATGACGATCTGTGTGCTCCGAATCGGCAAATGTGATTCGCCCGTCAGGTGGTTACTGTACAACCCCCATATTTGCCGAGCTGGTCTGATCAGCCCAGACTCAGGCAGATCAAGGTGAACAAGGAAAATGCCCGCTCGGGAGCGCCCGAAATCAGCCAAGGCACAAACGGATCCGGACGAGAGGAAAAGGGTGCGGCAGGACCGAAAGGGGAGCACCCACTCGCCCGTTGGGGGCGAGTGGGGAAGCGCCCACTCGCCCCTTAGGGACGAGTGGGGGAACGTACACTCGACCCATGGGGGCGAGTGGGGGAGTGCCCACTCGCCCCTTGGGGGCGAGTGGGGGAGCACTCCATAAGGGCGAGTGCCCACTCGCCCCCTTGCGGGCGAGTGGGGTGAGCACCCGCTCCCCTCTCCTCTTTCCCCTGCGCGTGAGTGGGAGTAGTGCCCACTCGCCCCCCCTATTTTTGGGTAAAAACCCTTCTCACCTCTCTCTTCACCTGCCCGGATGTTTTCACAGGGGTGCGGATAGTATTTTCAAACAGCAGGATTGCGCTATCCGCAGACCATTTCCAGGAATTCTATAAATAGACCCGCATGGGCACCTTGTGGAGGGTTGGCATCTCCTTACCCCCACCCCCCTTAGTGTGTTCGGTTAGCTAGTGACCCTGTCTTCCGTTCGCCAAGTCCTTTAGGCCAACGATCAGGTGTTGTGAGTGCTCTCCGAGGTGCCCAGGCTCAGCATTGGCTTGGGAGGGGAAGATCTTTGGATCTTTCGGGTTAGTGGCGGGACCTCCTCGCTATAGTTCGCGGGGTCTATTCTCATCCAAGTACACAAGTAGAGAGGTTCCTAGGCTCTAAGTGACCGGTCGTGGGACTTCACCCGAGAGGAGTAAGGGCGAACTGCATACCCCTATTTCGAACTGTTTGAACCCCAAGTTTTGGGTTTCAACATTCTGGTGCGGTGAGCGAGGAACACAGTTTGTTCGGAAAATCTTGAGTAAGTCCAATGACTGGAAGTGAAGAGCTAGGGAACTCACCCCCTCCCGGTGACTACGTGTGGAAGAGTGATTACGATGAGTTCAGGAAGTCAATCATGGAGACCCTGCGCTTGGCACTCACCCCTACGGGCGAGTGCTCGACTCCACCGGTTCCAGTTCTCGCCCCGCCTTCTTTGGGCGAGACGGCACCAGTCGGGCGACTCGGTAAGGAAGTGCAGGTGGAAGATGATAGAACTCTTCACGCACGGGTACTGTTTCTTAGCCCGGTGAGTGCACTGCATCCTAGCGAAGAGGTCAGGCGAGCAATGCCGACCCGACAGGTAGGAAGGGTAAGCCCTTTCTGTGAGTTGATCTTGTCCGCCCCAGTTCCGGAGGGATTTAGTGAGCCATCGATCTCCTATTGCACAAGGAAGGAGGAAGCAGGAAGTCATGGGCACCATGGACCCCCTGTTGGGCAGGAGCAAGACTGGGGGTTTCAACCACCAGTCGTCCGACCAACCTGGAGGCCGCCAGGAGGACCCTCTCAAGGCCAAGGAAGAGGCCACTTCCAAGGGAGAGAAAGCTTTCAAGAGGGTCAGGGACGGTCAGGCCCAATAGGGTGGCAACCGGACCCAAGGCCATTGCAGCCCCAACCACAGCAGACCGTGACGATTGGTCGAAGAAGAAGAAGAAATAGGGAGAGGGGTCGTGCAGGGAAGGGAGCAAGGATGCTGACACTGTCGTACTGTAACTTCCATCAGCAGGATGGTCACGTGACATCCACCTGCCCAGAGTTATGGAGGTAAGGGAAGGAAGAAGAAGCCTTGCAGAGGGAAGACAACTTCACCTGGAAGGAGCAAGAGGGAGTTGAAGAGATGGAGGGAGTGAGGGAGGAGATGGCCAAGACGCATGTGGCCGAGCAAGCGCGAGGAAGCGCATTGTAATGTAATCTATCTATAATGTATCAAATGTAGTTAAATAGAGCTTTTAGGCTAAGTTCCCGACCGGAGACCACTCGCCCGGGCTTGTTGATGTCGGTCGCTGGGAGGCTCGTCGGTTAGATTCAACTTTGGTTAAGGCCCCGAGAAGAGACCGCTGACCAGGCTAGTTGAAGCTGGCAGGACAAGAGAACTCACTCGGAGAGGCGGATGGAAATTTGGTTAAGGCCCCTAGAAGAGACAGCTGACCAGGCTAGTTGAAGCTGGCAGGGCAGGAGAACTCACTCGGAGAGGCGGATGGAAATTTGGTTAAGGCCCCGAGAAGAGACCGCTGACCAGGCTAGTTGAAGCTGGCAGGACAGGAGAACTCACTCGGAGAGGCAGATGGAATTTCAGTTAAGGCCCCGAGAAGAGACCGCTGACCAGGCTAGTTGAAGCTGGCAGGGCAGGAGAACTCACTCGGAGAGGCAGATGGAATTTTGGTTAAGGCCCCGAGAAGAGACCGCTGACCAGGCTAGTTGAAGCTGGCAGGGCAGGAGAACTCACTCGGAGAGGCGGATGGAAATTTGGTTAAGGCCCCGAGAAGAGACCGCTGACCAAGCTAGTTGAAGCTGGCAGGACAGGAGAACTCACTCGGAGAGGCGGATGGAAATTTGGTTAAGGCCCCGAGAAGAGACCGCTGACCAGACTAGTTGAAGCTGGCAGGACAGGAGAACTCACTCGGAGAGGCGGATGGAAATTTGGTTAAGGCCCCGAGAAGAGATCGCTGACCAGGCTAGTTGAAGATGGCAGGACAGGAGAACTCACTTGGAGAGGCAGATGGAATTTCGGTTAAGGCCCCGAGAAGAGACCGCTGACCAGGCTAGTTGAAGCTGGCAGGACAGGAGAACTCACTCAGAGAGGCGGATGGAAATTTGGTTAAGGCCCCGAGAAGAGACCGCTGACCAGGCTAGTTGAAGCTGGCAGGACAGGAGAACTCACTCGGAGAGGCAGATGAAATTTCAGTTAAGGCCCCGAGAAGAGACCGCTGACCAGGCTAGTTGAAGCTGGCAGGGCAGGAGAACTCACTCGGAGAGGCGGATGGAAATTTGGTTAAGGCCCCGAGAAGAGACCGCTGACCAGGCTAGTTGAAGCTGGCAGGACAGGAGAACTCACTCCGAGAAGCAGATGGAATTTCGGTTAAGGCCCCGAGAAGAGACCGCTGGCCGGGCTCTCACTAGCTGGCAGGGCAGGTTGACCTCTTGGAGGGGGTAAGTAATTTCTGCTCTGGGATGGTTCCGCTGACCGAGCTAGTTGATGCCGGTAGGGCAGGAGAATTCAATCGAAGAGGCATAAAGTCAAAAATTCGAAAAGTCGGAAAGACGATTAAGGCCTCCACCTCCAGCTGAGCTCGACTCCCTGGAAGGTGTTGATTTGTATCCACCTCCAGCTGAGCTCGACTCCCTGAAAGGTGTTGATTTGTATCCACCTCCAGCTAAGCTCGGCTCCCTGGAAGGTGTTGATTTGTATCCACCTCCAACTGAGCTCGGCTCCCTGGAAGGTGTTGATTTGTATCCACCTCCAGCTGAGCTCGGCTCCCTGGAAGGTGTTGATTTGTTTCCACCTCCAGCTGAGCTCGGATCCCTCGAAGGTGTTGATTTGTATCCACCTCCAGCTGAGCTCGGCTCCCGGGAAGGTGTTGATTTGTATCCACCTCCAGCTGAGCTCGGCTCCCGGGAAGGTGTTGATTTGTATCCACCTCCAGCTGAGCTCGGCTCCATGGAAGGTGTTGATTTGTTTCCACCTCCAGCTGAGCTCGGCTCCATGGAAGGTGTTGTTTTGTATCCACTTCCTGGTGAGCTCGGCTCCCTGGAAAATGTTAAGTTATTTCCACTTCCAGGTGAGCTCGGCTCCCTGGAAGGTGTTGATTTGTATCCACTTCCTGGTGAGCTCGGCTCCCTGGAAGATGTTAAGTTATTTCCACTTTCAGGTGAGCTCGGCTCCCTGGAGGGTGTTGATTTGTATCCACTTCCTGGTGAGCTCGGCTCCCTGGAAGATGTTAAGTTATTTCCACTTCCAAGTGAGCTCGGCTCCCTGGAAGGTGTTGATTTGTATCCACTTCCTGGTGAGCTCAGCTCCCTGGAAGATGTTAAGTTATTTCCACTTCCAGGTGAGCTCGGCTCCCTGTAAGGTGTTGATTTGTATCCACCTCCAGCTGAGCTCGGCTCCCTGGAAGGTGTTGATTTGTTTCCACGTCCAGCTGAGCTCGGCTCCCTGGAAGGTGTTGATTTGTATCCACTTCCTGGTGAGCTCGGCTCCCTGGAAGATGTTAAGTTATTTCCACTTTCAGGTGAGCTCGGCTCCCTGGAGGGTGTTGATTTGTATCCACTTTCAGGTGAACTCGGCTCCCTGGAAGGTGTTAAGTTATTTCCACTTCCAGGTGAGCTCGGCTCCCTGGAAGGTGTTGATTTGTATCCACTTCCTGGTGAGCTCGGCTCCCTGGAAGATGTTAAGTTATTTCCACTTCCAGGTGAGCTCGGCTCCCTGGAAGGTATTGATTTGTATCCACCTCCAGCTGAGCTCGGCTCCCTAGAAGGTGTTGATTTGTTTCCACCTCCAGCTGAGCTCGGCTCCCTGGAAGGTGTTCATTTGTATCCACTTCCTGGTGAGCTCGGCTCCCTAGAAGATGATAAGTTATTTCCACTTCCAAGTGAGCTCGGCTCCCTGGAAGGTGTTAAGATAATTTCACTTCCAGGTGAACTCGGCTCCCTGGAAGGTGTTAAGTTATTTCCACTTCCTGGTGAGCTCGGCTCCCTGGAAGATGTTAAGTTATTTCCACTTCCAGGTGAGCTCGGCTCCCTGGAATGTGTTGATTTGTATCCACCTCCAGCTGAGCTCGGCTCCCTGGAAGGTGTTGATTTGTTTCCACCTCCAGCCGAGCTCGGCTCCCTGGAAGGTGTTGATTTGTATCCACTTCCTGGTGAGCTCGGCTCCCTGGAAGATGTTAAGTTATTTCCACTTTCAGGTGAGCTCGGCTCCCTGGAGGGTGTTGATTTGTATCCACTTCCAGGTGAACTCGGCTCCCTGGAAGGTGTTAAGTTATTTCCACTTCCAGGTGAGCTTGGTTCCCTGGAAGGTGTTGATTTGTATCCACTTCCTGGTGAGCTCGGCTCCCTGGAAGATGTTAAGTTATTTCCACTTCCAGGTGAGCTCGACTCCCTGGAAGGTGTTGATTTGTATCCACCTCCAGCTGAGTTCGGCTCCGTGGAAGGTGTTGATTTGTTTCCACCTCCAGCTGAGCTCGGCTCCCTGGAAGGTGTTCATTTGTATCCACTTCCTGGTGAGCTCGGCTCCCTAGAAGATGATAAGTTATTTCCACTTCCAGGTGAGCTCGGCTCCCTGGAAGGTGTTAAGATATTTCCACTTCCAGGTGAACTCGGCTCCCTGGAAGGTGTTAAGTTATTTCCACTTCCTGGTGAGCTCGGCTCCCTGGAAGATGTTAAGTTATTTCCACTTCCAGGTGAGCTCGGCTCCCTGGAAGGTGTTAAGTTATTTCCACTTCCAGGTGAGCTCGGCTCCCTGGAAGGTGTTAGGTTGTTTCCACATTCAGTTGAGCTCGGCTCCTTGGAAAGTGTTGAGTTCCTCCACCCCATGCTCCGACTACTCGCATCACTTCCCGAGCGTGCAGCAAGATCAGCAGTCCTCGGCCCCGTAACCTATCTCGCCACATCGACTCGCTCAAGTGTATTCGAGAGACTAAGACCTCGATGAGCAGCCATATGTGAGAGGTTGGTTGCGCAGTAGCAAAGCATGTGAACTTATGCAGGCATGATCGTGCGTGGCAGTCCTCTTAAAAGGAAGTCGGATCCTTACGGTCGTATGATCCGAAGGTAAGGTCGCACGCAGTGTCGCCAAGGGATCCGCCTTCAACCCAAGAGAGACGTTGAGCGAAAAAAGAGTTTTCATTCTTGTGTATAACTTAAGGCAATGTATCTTTTACAATAGTCACGCGACACACGCGAGAAAGGGGGGAGGGAATGTTTCCTGGCCAGAGCAAGGGGCTCCGCCAGGTCACCCCGACTCCTCCCAAAGAGAGCCTTAAAGCAGATCTAGAAACCCTAAGGAGGGATCGTTTTGTCCAGGATGTAGGAAGGGGAAAAGCTCTCAAAGAAGGTGCTCCCCTCCCCCCCTTTAGGGGGTTCTTTGTTTCCAAGTTCTCTTGTAAAGCCCATCGGAGACTCTCGGGAAGGTTCACCTGCTCGTCAAATACGCGGGTTGGACTTTCTTTCCGAGCTTGAGGCAAGCTCGAAAAGAGCGGGGATTGTGTACAACCCCCATATTTGCCGAGCTGGTCTGATCAGCCCAGACTCAGGCAGATCAAGGTGAACAAGGAAAGTGCCCGCTCTGGAGCGCCCGAAATCAGCCAAGGCACAAACGGATCCGGACGAGAGGAAAAGGGTGTGGCAGGACCGAAAGGGGAGCACCCACTCGCCCGTTGGGGGCGAGTGGGGAAGCGCCCACTCGCCCCTTAGGGCCGAGTGGGGGAACGTCCACTCGCCCCATGGGGGGAGTGGCCACTCGCCCCTTAGGGGGCGAGTGGGGGAGTGCCCACTCGCCCCTTGGGGGCGAGTGGGGGAGCACTCCATAAGGGCGAGTGCCCACTCGCCCCCTTGCGGGCGAGTGGGGTGAGCACCCGCTCCCCTCTCCTCTTTCCCCTGCGCGTGAGTGGGAGTAGTGCCCACTCGCCCCCCTATTTTTGGGTAAAGACCCTTCTCACCTCTCTCTTCACCTGCCCGGATGTTTTCACAAGGGTGCAGATAGTATTTTCAAACAGCAGGATTGCGCTATCCGCAGACCATTTCCATGAATTCTATAAATAGACCCCCATGGGCACCTTGGGGAGGGTTGACATCTCCTTACCCCCACCCCCCTTAGTGTGTTCGGTTAGCTAGTGACCCTGTCTTCCGTTCGCCAAGTCCTTTAGGCCAACGGTCAGGTGTTGCGAGTGCTCTCCGAGGTGCCCAGACTCAGCATTGGCTTGGGAGGGGAAGATCTTCGGATCTTTCGGGTTAGTGGCGGGACCTCCTCGCTGTAGCTCGTGGGGTCTATTCTCATCCAAGTTCACAAGTAGAGAGGTTCCTAGGCTCTAAGTGACCGGTCGTGGGACTTCACCCGAGAGGAGTAAGGGCGAACTGCATACCCCTATTTCGAACTGTTTGAACCCCAAGTTTTGGGTTTCAACAGTTACGGTGGTTACGACGGCAAAATTACCGAGCTACCCCTGGCCAAAGCTATAAAAGGAGCTCGGGGCCTTCATTTCAAGACACCTTGCCTTCTACGCCTGAGAGAGCTTTGTTGAAGATTTTCTCTGAATTCTCCTTCGACGCTTGAAGATCTCCTTCGGCCTTCGAAGATCTCCTTCGAGTGCTTGAAGATTTCCTTCACTTCGAAAGACAAACTTCCTAACCAATTGGGAATCCTCCGGCTCCAGAAAGGCGACTCAGTCATCTCACTTTTGTTCTCACTTGCGTTCTCAGAAGAAGAAGCGTTCAACTTTCTGAGAGGTGGCTTGTCACAATCCTAGCTCTCTCTACCATTGTAACGAGCAGCGACCTGTCACGCTCGAGTTCTTAATTTCAATCTGTAACAACCCAGAAGATAGTGGAGTTTGGTCGACACAGCCCCAACCGCGTGGTTTTTCACCCTTTCCGGGTTTTACACGTTAAAGGTCCTTTTGTCATTTACTAACTTCTTTCATTGACTGTTTGCACGCTCGGTTTGCTTCCAAGCTAAGGTGGTTCAATTGGACCGGTCTACCAGAGCACCTGAGCGACCCGCAACAGTTTGGTGCCGTCTGTGGGAAGCGTGTTTCCAAAACTCTGTGAAGAAGTTCCAGAGCCAGAATTCGCTTCGCAGTAATATTCAACAATGATTAGAAGAAGTGCCAGGACCACCGAAGGATAAATCCCCAGGAGACGCGTCGACCCACCTCCCTCGCATTCACTCATGAACGCGCCCCTCGTGGACGAACCAAGAAGTGCTCCTGTAATAGTGCTAGAAGGACGTGTGCGTCAAATGGAGGAGCATCAAACTGAGATGTTAACCCGACTAAAGAACCTCGAGGTTCCTCAAGCTCCCGCTCCACCTATGATGCCAAATGTTCCGCTCCATCCGCCCCGAACCATGCTCTGATCGAAGCAGCGGCTCGGGAAGATAATGTCCCAGAAGAACTTTCGGATGCAGCAAGCTCCGCTCGAGCGCCAGAAGGCGACCACCATCACCAACGCCAAGAAAGAATCGGCCCTCTGCGAGCAGTAGCAAGGGGCACTCGAGAAGTAATAACAGAAGAGCATGGTCAGGTTAGGCGGCGCACAACTTTCGCTCGCCGTCCCCTGCACAATGGTTCCCCGTTAACGCCTCACGTTCTGGCTCACCCAGTTCCCCGTGGCTTCAAGCTCCCTCCCCAGCATAGAGACGTTCGATGGGACGGACGACCCACTGGAGCATGTCAACCATTTCACTACTATCATGAGAATCTACAACGCTCCAGATTAACTCATGTGCTAGGTTTTTCCAGCAAACTTAAAAGGACAAGCACGCACTTGGTTCCACTCTCTGCAAGATGGAGTCATAAACAGCTTCGCAGAGATGGCGTGACAGTTCACATACCAGTTCATCGTCAATCGCAAAATTGTCCGGGACCCCTCTCATCTTTCAGGAATCCGCCAGAACGACGGGGAAACTCTTAGAGATTTCTTTCGTCGCTTCACCACAGAGGCCAGGCAAATACCAGAAGTTGATCCCGAGCTCCTGCGATGTGTCTTTCTTGGGGGGCTCCGTCCAAGTGGTTTTTACTCAGCCTTGATGATGGAAACTGTGTCAAATTATCCCGATCTCGTTCATCGGGTAGAAGCTCAAATAACTGCAGATGAGGCTATCGAAGCACACCAACAATAATTTGAAGGCAGCCAGAAAAGGAAAAGAGGGCTAGAGCAAGCCTCCGGAAAGCAGGAAGAGAGGCATAACGAAGAACGCCGCTTCGACGAGCGCAGTCGCAATACCCGGAGAGATCCGGATCCGCGACCGCCCATAGTGTACACCCTTTGAACACCAGCAGAACCAACATGCTTTACGTCATCCAAGATAACCCAGAACTTCATTGGCCAAGGGTGCCTCTCCCGAATCCAAAAAGCGACCAATCGAAGTACTGCGAGTTCCACCGAGGAACCGGGCACACCACCGACGAATGTTCCAGGCTCAAGGATGAGATCGAGCGTCTCATCCGTCAGGGACTTCTGGGAAGATTTCTGCAGGGCCAGATTCTCTACCAACCTCAGCCACCTAGGGAGGCAAGGGAACAACCCACCGCTCCCCGAGGTATTGTAAGGGATAGGGCAATGATGGAAGAAATCGAGACTATCGACGGACCTCCCGCTTTAGCCGCGCATTTGATATGACGGAAGGAAAGTTCCTGGGTTTCATGGTGACCCATCGAGGGCTCGAGACAAACCCAGAAAAAATCAAGGCGTTGGGAGACATGTCGACGCCCCGTTCTATCAAGGAAGTACAACGCTTAAATGGAAGGATCGTTGCTCTTTCGTGGTTTCTAGCACGGACGGGAGATAAATATCTCCCCCTTTTCAAAATCCTCTGAGGGGCACGTCACTCTGGGTTCCAGTGGACGGATGAATGTCAGACGTCTTTCGAGCACCTCAAACAGTACCTGGCCTCACCCCTGCTTTTATCAAAACCTATTCCTAGCGAAGTCTTGTTCCTCTACTTAGCGATATCCCCCATGACCGTCAGCTCGGTGCTGGTGAAAGACGAAGGAGGAGTCCAATGACCTATTTATTACTTCAGCAAGGTCCTCACCGACATTGAAGCCAGATACCCAATGACCGATAAAATGGCATTCGCCCTCGTCTCTTCTGCAATGAAGGTTTGGCCCTACTTCTAGGTTCATACGATAAAGGTGTTAACTCAGTTACCATTGTGGGATATCCTCAAAAAGTCGGAAGTATCTGGGAGATTAGTAAAGTGGGCAGTCGAGTTGGGCGAGTTCGACATCCACTTCCTACCACGACCGGATATCAAATCTCAAGTACTCGCCGACTTTATCGTAGAAAATACTCTTCCTCCGGAGACCACTCTCGTTAAAGATGACTTCACCACTCGCTGGGCTCTCTACGTCGATGGGGCCTCTACGACCAAAGGAGCATGACTGCTCCTAATTAGTTCAGAGGGCATCACTTTAGAGTATGGCCTTAGGTTGAAATTTTCGGCAACCAACAACATCGCTTGTACAACCCTCATTCTCCGAGGGTGGACCCCCCCAAGGCCACGTAGGCAGAAGTCAAAGTCAAAGAAGTCAACACAGAGCCCGGCAGTTTAAGGCAGAGAAGAGAAGGCCTCGGCGAGTATGCAGGCAATACTCGCCAGATTGGCGAGTATGGAGCAGAAGACCTGACGACTATTGGTCCGGCGTGTGCGAGCAGCACCCAATACTCGCCAGTGAGCGACTATGACAGGATACTCGTCGAGTAACCCATAGTCGCCAGGTTGTGGGGCTGGGCTATAAACCCCCCCCCCCCCCACCCCTTGGTTTTCCTATAAATAGGACCCCAGGGGTACTTGGATTGGCACCTGGACTTGAGCTTTCGAAACCCTGCTCTTGCATTCTAGAACCTGTCGCACTTGGTCGCTACTCCCGGTACTAGCCAAGTCGGTGCCTTCCTCGTACCTTGCTCGGCCATTCTTTGGTCTTGGAGGGGAAGTCTCTTCGGAGCTTCTGGGTACGTGGTGGGACCTCCCTGCCGCAGCACCTGGGGTCCTATTTGTTGCTCTTCTAGCTTCTTCGTCGTTGCCAGCCAAGCCATCTCGTCGGGCTGCTGGGCGAGTAGCCTCCGGCTGCATCAGTCCGAATCTTGAGGTCAGGATTTTCCTGGCGTAAACACTTTGGTGCGGTGAGCGTGGATCGTAGTCGTTGGAAGAAAGTTCGGCAAGAAGGCGAGATGGTCGTAGGTGGCGACCATGAGGAGGAGGTCGGCAACTCGACGGGAGCCGGCAGGTTCGTGACGCTGGAGGTTTTCGAAGCCTTCGCGCAGCGCATGGAGGGAGCCATGCGAGCAGCGCTTCAGCCGCGCGCCGAGGTCACTGCGACCTCGCCGCATCGCCCAGTTCCGTCCGAGGGAGGGAGTCCCCCTCGGCGAGCAGGAAAGGAGCATATGGAAGATGAAACCGAGCGACCAAGGAGGTCGCAATTCTACCAGCCAACCTCGCAAGGTATTCGCTTCCGCGAGCCGTGCGAGCAGGGGAGATACCCGGATACTCACCCATATGGCGAGTATGGTGGTGATACTCGCCAAGTGGAGGATCGTCGCCGGGCAGGAGGGAGGAGCCCCTTCTGCGAGGAGATTCTCGCCGCGCCCGTGCCAGAAGGATTCAGGGACCCAGCCTTGAATTACTATTCGGGAAAGGAGGACCCCGTCAGGCACATCCAATGGTTCGAGGATATAGTCTCTATCCGAACCATGTCGGACGCCTTCAAGTGCAGGTTGTTTGCCATTACCTTCCGAGCAAAGGCCTGGGACTGGTTCCACCAGTTGCCCGCAGGCTCAATCTACTGCTTCGAAGACCTGTGTCGTGGGCTGACGACCCGGTTCGACACGGCTAGGAAGCTGAAGAAGGAGGCAACGACCCTGTTCTACCTCGTGCAAGGGCCAGATGAGGAACTGGGACCTTACATCGAGCGCTTCCAGGAGGAGGTTCTGCAAATCCAGGAGGTGGATAGCAACATCCTGTTGCTGGCCCTGACATTCGGCATCAGTCAAGGCCTCTTCAAGTTGGAGCTCAGTGAGAACCCACCCTACTCCTACGACAACCTCATTCAGAGGGCCAATAAGTTTGTCCGGGGAGAGGCCTCCAACCCTGACTTCTTGGCAAGGTTGGCACGGGTGACCAGAGGCGATCGTGGAGAAAGGGATGGGATCCCTGAGAAAAGGAAGAGAGAGGAGCCCCGAAGGGAGGAAAGGAAGTGGCCGGAGCGGCAAGAAGAGAAAAAGAAGGAGGAGCTCAGGAGGAAGGAAACCGGGAGGATCGTGGAGAGAAGGCCCGTTGAGTCCCCTGAGCGTCAGGAGGAGGGAAGACGCTACCAGGTCCCCGTCAACCGGCCACCTTGGAGGCCGGCTGGATGGCACCAGCGTCAAGACCAAAGGGGGAGATCCCCAGAAAGAAGGCCCTTTCGCCAACCAGAGAGGCGTCAGGAGAGGAGGAGAGATGAAGCAATGGCGGTAGCCGGGCGAGGCCGCCGTCAAGGAAGGAAGAAGCTGAAGCCTAGGAGGCGTCAAACAGAAGAGGTTCCTCTCTACTGCGACTTCCACCAGGTGGGGGGACATGCCATGGCTGCCTGCCCAGACTTTTGGGAAGCCCGGAGGAGGCTGGCAGCAGGAGAGGCTGGAGGAGAGCAGAGGAGGATGGAGGCCCCTGCCGAGCCACAGGCAGGACAGGCCGCAGTCGTTCGCAGGAGGAACGAGGATCGGGTCGACCAGGGAGGTCGGGGAGACCTGGGCCAGGGAGGCCGAGTTGGAGTAATCCATGGGGGAGCAGGGCTGGAAGCTTCCCGCAAGGGAAGCCTCCATCAGATCTACCGCAGGAGTGTCGCCTCGACCTCACAAACACCGCCCCCGATGGAGGAGATTACCTTTTCCGAGGAGGACATGCTAGGGAACGCGAATCCCTTCCATGATGCCCTCGTGATTCAAGCCGCGGTGGAGGACTTCACCGTTGATCGGATTCTGATCGACAACGGTAGCTCTGTAAACGTCATCTTCAAGGGGACGTTTGACGGACTGGGAGTCGAAGCTGCCAGGGTTCGGGCACCTGATGGTCCCCTCTTCGGCTTCTCCGGAGAGAAGAAGGAAGTGGAAGGAGGAGCTGATCTCCTTGTAACGCTAGGTGGCACCTCCATCAGCTGTCGATTCATCATCGTCGACGCCCCGAGCTGTTACAGGGCCATCTTTGGGAGGCCGCTTCTCAACGCCTTGAAAGCCGTCCCATCCTCCTACCATCAGTGCTTGAAGTACTGTAAGGGAGACGTCCAGGTGAGGATCAGGAGCGATCCAAGAGCCGCTAGGGAGTGCTATCTTAGCGCCGTCAGTACCATCAGCTGGATGGCTGACGCGGAAGAGTTCAGAAGAGTGTTGGAGAGCCCGGCCAGGCTGGAAGTGGCTGAAGAGGTCGAGGAGATCGAGGTACTCTTTGCAGCGGGAGTGCCGGGGCTGCTGAAGATTGGCGGGTCGCTGAAGACCGAAGAGAAGATCGAGATGGCGGCGTGTCTGCAGAAGAACGTCGGCATCTTTGCTTGGAGCGCAGCCGAGATGCCAGGAGTCGACCCTGAGGTTGCGTGTCATCGCCTCAACCTGGATCCCACTGTCCAGCCCGTCCGCCAGAAGAAAAGGAGAACCGCCACCATCCTCGCCAAGCCAATCAGGGAGGAGGTTAAAAAGCTGCTTGATGCAGGTTTTGTGTCAGAGATCCAGTACCCAGGCTGGGTCTCCAATGTTGTAATGGTGACAAAGGCGGGGGGAAGCTGGAGAATGTGTGTGGATTTTTCCTTAATGAATAAAAGCTGCCCGAAGGATTGTTATCCCTTGCCTCGAATCGACGAGCTGGTTGATTCGGCCGTCGGTTTTTCTGTGATGAGTTTTCTTGATGCGTTTTCAGGATATCACCAGATCCGGATGCATCCCCCCGATTGCCGCGATGTCTCCTTCATCACCGACGATGGCTGCTACAGCTACAAAATGATGCCCTTCGGTTTGAAGAATGCGGGAGCCACCTATCAACGGATGATGGACCATATTTTCAAGGAGCAAAAGGGGAGGAACCTGGAAGTGTATGTGGACGACCTCTTGATCAAAAGCAAGAGTGTCCAGGAACACATAGCTGATCTGGTAGAGACCTTCGCGGCGCTAAGAAGATTCAAGATGAGGCTCAATCCGACGAAGTGCGTCTTCGGAGCGGGCAGGGGGAAGTTCCTGGGACATCTCCTTACTCCAAGGGGAGTAGAGCCTAACCCCGATAAGGTTAAGGCGATCCTGGAGATGCCATCCCCAAAAACGATGAAGGAAGTCCAAAGGTTGACAGGCAGGCTGGCGGGTCTTAGCCGCTTCCTCTCGAAGGCCGGAGAGAAGTGCTCTCCATTCTTCAAAACGCTCCGCAAAACAGAAAGCTTCGAGTGGACCGAAGAATGTGAGATAGCATTCGGACGGCTGAAGGAGCAGTTGACTCAGACACCTCTCCTTCAGAGCCCGAAGGAAGGCGAAGACCTGCTCATCTACCTCGGAGTAGGAGCGGAGGTAGTTAGCTCCATCTTGGTCCGTGAAGAAGGGAAGAGGCAGCTACCTATCTACTATGTCAGCCGGGTGCTGAAGAAGGCGGAGCTGAAGTATCCAATCTTGGAAAAGCTTGCCTTCGCCTTGGTGGTGTCGGCACGGAAGCTCTAGCCTTATTTTCAGGCTCACTCCATCCGAGTGGTAACTGATCATCCTCTCCGCAATGTCCTGGAGGGAGTGGAGCATTCAGGGAGGTTGGCGAAATGGTCGGTAGAACTCAGCGAGTTCGACATTTCCTTCTCTCCCCGAGTAGCGATCAAGGCCCAGGCAGTAGCAGACTTCTTGGCTGACTTCTCGGTGGAAGCGGAGCCAGGAGAAGAGGGGCTCAATCCAATTCCTTGGAAGATGTTTGTTGATGGAGCTTCGGGCAAAAGCTCTGTAGGGGTGGGCATCGTGCTCGTCAGCCCACAGGGAATAAGAATCGAGCAAGCCGTCGAGATCCTCTTCCCCGTCACAAACAACCAGGCAGAATACGAGGCAATAGTGGCAGGCTTGCGCCTTGCCAAGGAGCTGGGGATCCGTGATGTCCGGGCTTTCACGGACTCGATGGTGGTCGCATCGCAGATTCGAGGCGAGTTCGAGGTGCGCGACACCATCTTGCAGAAGTACCTGGTAAAAGTGAAAGGGCTGATGGGAGGCTTCCAATCCTTCTTCGTCGAGCATGTGCCAAGGGAGGAGAACTCGGCAGTAGATCGCCTCGCCAAGTACGGGCCAAGGGCCGGAGGAACTATCACCGAGCTGTTCCGCCCGTCCATTGAAGAGGGAGAGCTGATGGAGATCGAGCAACGACCCTCGTGGATGGATCCCTTCGTGGCATTCCTGGCCAGCGGCCAGCTCCCGGCAGACGAAGGGGATCAGAGAAGATTTCGGTACAAGGCGGCATACTACCTCCTGCAAGATGGGGAGCTGTACCGCAAGACCATCTCGGGCCCCCTGGCCAGATGTGTTTCCGAAGACAAAGTACCCCGAGTGTTGGAAGAGATCCACTCGGGAGAGTGTGGAAGTCATTCTGGGACTCGCACTTTGGAGCAGAGGGTATTGAGGCATGGTTACTTCTGGCCTACTATCCGGAAGGATGCTGAGATCTTCTCGAAGAAGTGCCAGAAGTGCCAGCTCTTCGCCCCCCTTCAGTTGCAGCCGGCCCAGCAGCTCCGATCGATCATCTCCCCATGGCCGTTCGCCATCTGGGGGATGGACTTGATCGGCCCTTTCCCTCAAGCCAGTGGACAACGAAAGTTCGTTCTCGTCATGATCGACTACTTCTCCAAGTGGATCGAGGCCAAAGCCCTGGCCAAGACTACCTCTCAAGTCGTGAAGAACTTCATCTGGGGAGAGATCGTCTGCAGATTCGGGATCCCTCTCGCCATCATCACCGACAATGGTCCCCAGTTCGCCAGCTTAGAACTGGAAGACTTTTGTAGGCAGCTAGGAACCGACCTTCGGTTCGCCTCCGTACAACACCCAAGGAGCAATGGCCAAGTGGAGGCCGCCAACAAACTGATCATCAACCTACTGAAGAAGAAGGTGGAGAACCTAAGAGGTAAGTGGGCGGACCAGCTCCCCTCGGTCCTGTGGGCTCTGAGGACCACTCCTAGCTCAGCCACAGGGGAAACGCCGTTCAAACTCTCTCACGGGTCGGAAGCTCTCATTCCAGTAGAGTTCGAAGTCAGAAGCCCAAGGGTGGTAGCTGCGGAGGACGGAAGCGAAGAATGGCGACTAGAGAATGAAGATGTTCAAAAGCTATCTCTCGACTACATCGAAGAACTCCGAGATTTAGCTTCGGCCAGGCAAGAGGAGATCAAGCGTCGGATGGCAAAACATTTTGACAAAAATGTCCGCCTCAAACACTTCCAAGCAGGTGATCTGGTCCTGAAAAAGGTGGACGCAGCAGGAAGGTCTGCGGCCGTCGGGAAGCTCAACCCGAACTGGGAAGGACCTTTCATCATCCAGGAAGCACTCCTGACAGGAGGATACCGCTTGCAGAACCAGGAAGGCGAGCTGCTAGGGAGCACCTGGAGCGGCGATGACCTGAAAAGGTTTTATCCCTAAGGGGGAATATGTATATCCCATCCTTGTAAATTCATTTCTTTGAATAAAATCTGCATCTCCCTGAAACATGGGACGAGGCAGCTTCTTTCGCATCAACAAAGTTTTCAAAATAAAGAAGTCAGGTGAAGTCAATCTCTACGCTAGGTTGGAAAATGAGCCTCCGACTTAACCCTCGTAAAAACTCAGAACGGATGATGGGACAGTGCCTCGGGTGTGCGTTCCCTTAAGACCAAGCCTCTGCAATGACGGCCGAGATCAGCTCCCCCCTTGCATGTTGGCCGCGGTTCCCACCGACTGCATTTCTCGTCCGACTGTAGAGATTACCAGGAAGAAGTCTGGACGCCGACCTTCCGATTCGGCGAAGGGATGATCGATTTCACTAGCTCAGGGGACCCTTAAAAAAAGGCGTCATGTACCCTCTAGAGCTAAAAAGCTCGCAGCAAAGCATTTCATTTTCGAAATTATTGTGTCAGATCATATGAGTTATTATGCCTAAAGTGTGCTTAACTCCCTGCTAAACTCATCGAGCAACAGGAAGCAGGTCCGATCCACATCCAGCATCCAAGTAGGATGGAGGCCTCGGGATGGTGTGTCCCCTTGGATCTCCCCGACTTCCACTCCCTGCTTGACGTCGTCCTACATCAACATTCGCCGCCGCAGGTTGGAAGACGAGCCTCCGACTTGACCCTTGTAAAAACTCAGAACGGATGATGGGACAGTGCCTCGGATGTGCGTTCCCTTAAGACCAAGCCTCTGCAATGACGGCCGAGATCAGCTCCCCCCTTGCATGTTGGCCGCGGTTCCCACCGACTGCATTTCTCGTCCGGCTGTAGAGATTACTAGGGTAAAGTCTGGAAGCCGATACTCCAACTTGAGAAGGGGAGCGATCGATTCGACCGGCCAAAGGATGGAGACGTTCCAACACCCAAGTAGGATGGAGACCTCGGGAGGGTGTGTCCCCTTGGATCTCCCCGACCGTCATTCCCTACTTAACGTCATTCTTCGTCGACATCCGGCATCCAAGTAGGATGGAGGCCTCGGGAAGATATGTCCCTCCAGGCCTCCCCGACTGCCGTTCCCTATCTCTTTCCCCTTCAAAATTTATTGAACGAGTCTAATGAACTCTTCACCAGGTACAGAGCGAGGCCTTGAGAGCATGTGTCCTTCGGAACCCTCCAAGTCGCCTCCACAGCTCGACTCCACTAGGGGAGATATTGAAGAGTGCGAGTATACATGCGCGAGTACCTAGGCGAGTATACAGGTGCGAGCATGATGTGCGAGTATACATGTGCGAGTATACACGTGCGAGTATACACATGCGAGCATGCAGGTGCGAGTATGCAGGCGCGAACATTCAATCTCGCCTCGAGCCTAAGAGCCTAGCGAGCATTCAATCTCACCTCGAGCCTAAGAGCCTAGCGAGCATTCAATCTCGCCTCGAGCCTAAGAGCCTAGCGAGCACTCAACCTCGCCTCGAGCCTAAGAGCCTAAGCGACATTCAAGACAGGAAGTAAGGCAGAAGAAACAGGCGAGCGAAATCTTGTCCCTTTTTTCTTTATATATCTGGTATAAATTACAAAAGAATCTTCCAAGGGCTTACAAAAGGTCGTCGGGCGAGCAAAAAAGGGTGCCCAGGCGACTAAGCGACATTCTCGCCATCAATGTCTGCATCTGGCTCGTCGCCATCATCGTCGCCGCCATCGTCATCAACATCATCGTCGTAGTCGTCATCCTCATCCTCGGAATCGTCATCCTCAGCACCACTGGACGGCGGCGAGGATGCTCGCAAGGGGGAGGTGGACTCCTCGGCGAGCAGCGCCGGGATGATGTCCTCCACCGTCAACTCCATTGTCGCCGGCTTCAGGAGATCGTCCACCTTCAGCTGACTCAGGATGACGGTCCCAGTAGCTCGCGCGATCTCTCGACGAACGCGTGGCATATTGTCGCCATGCATCCGGATCTGCTTGCCGACCCTAGAGGGGCCCGCCACCGCTGGCTGTTGCTCGGCAGGCCGAGTTTCCAGCTCAGCGATGCGAACTTGGGCGGCCTCCAAGGCCAGCCGAGTGTCATCCAGCTCCTTCTCCAGCTGGGACACCTTTGTCGCCATCTCCACCTCAGCGACCTACAAAAGCAAGAAGACACACAAAGTCAGCAAGTTATTCGGCAAAGTGGCGACTATCCCGAAGGCGAGTAGCATAGAGAAGCGAGTACCTCATGCTCCTTAGCCTTGAGCCCCATGGCGATCATTTTCTTAGTACTGATCTGGATCACCTCCTCATACTCCAGCAACCTCCTCGCCGTCATGTGCGCCAGCTCGGCGGAGCGCAGCAGAGATCGCGAGGTCTGGTGTGCCAAGTACTCGACAGGCTCCTCCTGCAGCCTCTCAGCGTCCTCGCGACCATAGACGGCATGGAGCACGTCAAAGGCCTCGCCCTGATCCTCCCAGTCCTCTGACCAGGGCGGAAGGTTGGAGCTCAGAGATACCACATGATCGTCCTCCGACCAGGCGACTAGGCGGCGACCATAGGCGTCCTCACCACGAACACCCAAGTTGAAATTCGGATGGGTATAGGGCTCGCCGGCCTCAGAAGGGTCCGCCTTCTTGCCAAGGTCCCGATGAGCGACCTCCTTCTTCTTCCTCGAGGGCTCGGAGGGCTCGCCCCTCTCCTTCCGCTTCTTCGAAGGCCCAGATCCTTCGCCGATGATCAAGGGCTCATCGCCTCCTAGCGACAAGTCTATGGGCGAGTAGACCCCTTCCCCGCGAACAGAAGTCCCCGCACCTCCTGGTGCAGAAGTCGTCGCCTTCACCACCGCAGGGAGAAACTCGCGCGGCAGGACATGAACTGCTGCAGCAAGAAGAGTAATAAGTCAAGTTAGTCACCAAGATGAAGACGAAGAGCGAGTATTGCGAATACTCGCGCGGTGGATTACCTTCGCCTGCGAAAACCTCAGCGAGTTCATCTACTCGCCTTCTCCAGTGCACCACATCAAGGCGACGACCTTTGAAAGCCTCGAGCAGCTTCTCGCCACCCGCGCTTAGGAAGGAAACCCCGAAGACGCTCTCCGGTGGCTGGAAGGACTTGTCAGGGACGGCTTGAAAGTCGCCAGCGATGACGACTATTCGCTCTCCCCAGCGATGATTCTTGTTGGCGGTGCCGGCCAGCGTGCAGACGTGGCTGCAGAGGAAGACGACGCCCTCGCCAGTCGCCATAAAATGGAATACTCGCCTAAAGACCGACAGGTCGAAGGCTATTCCCTGGTCGCGCAGATAGCAAAGGAAGCCCACGATCATCGCCACCCCATTGGGGTTGATCTGGGCAGGGACTATCCCAAAGTAACGGAGTATCTGGGAGAACTCCGTCCACAATGGTAGTCGCAAGCCCACCTCGAAGTGGCGAATAGGGATCACCCGCTCATTAGTCAAAACGGTGTTTAGTCGCTCGCTCTGGCGAGGAAGCCTCGCGACATACCCTGGCGGGAGGTACTTCGCCCTGATGACCTCCAACTCTTTCTCAGTCGTGACTGCCTTCTTGAAGATGGTCGCCGCAAAATTCTTGGCGTGATTGGCACGCCGGATGGTCGCCTCGTCAGTCATCTTTTGAAAGGACGGAAAGAAAGGCGAGTATCAAAGAAGAGAAGGGGAAAGTGAGACGGAGGATACTCGCGCAAGAGTTCGGAACTCGCCAAAGCGTAATTAAGACTCACCCCCCCCCCTATTTATAGTGGTCGGGTAGCTTGGCGTATCGAGCACGACGGCGCGATCGGGAATAAGGGGGTGGCGAGTATCAATTTATAATCGCCAATAGCAACAAGCTCGCCATGCCTAAGGCGACGCGCAGACAATACTCGCTAAGGTAAAAGAAGATAGAAAAAATTAAGAAAACCGTCGCAGAAGAAGAAAGCAGAAGCAAGTAATAAAAGGCGAGTTTCTGATACTCGCCGAATAAATATTAATCAATAGTTCAAGCAGTACAGGGATACTCGCCAAAAGGCGCCATAACCTAGAAAGAAGAAAAATAAAGAAAAAGCAACATCTAGGGAGGAGCTTGCAAGTTCGCCTGAGTGTCTGGCTGTTGAGGTTGTCGCCCGACCCATCCCAAGCCACGAGCTCGCCTGAAATGCTCGGAAGCCACAGACATCGCGTCCTCGCCCTGACGTAGCTGGTCTTCGATCCTCGCCAGCCGACCAACCGAGCCCATGCTCGCGCGCATCCCCACCAGCTCGTCATGGTGCAGTTGTTGGCGATGTTCGAGCCTCCCAAGTCTGCGCTCAAGCTCGTTGACCGACTGAAGGCGAGATTCCGTAGCGACCAGCCGAGTATCGAACTCTTCCAGTCGAGAAACCCGCGCCTCCAACTCAGCCAGGCGACGATGAGCATCGCTGCTCGCCAGACGCTCTAAGCGCGACTCCACTTCAGTCAAACGACGGTGAGCATCAATGCTCGCCAAGCGCTTAACCCGCGATTCGACATCAGTCAGGCGGCGATGAGGCTCGCAGATCGCCAAGCGCTCCAGCTTGGACTCCAGCTCCAGGATCGCGCGAGTAGCCCTCTCCTGGTACTCGCGAGATGGAAGCCCGACCGCGTCGATCAAAGCTCCTATGGGAGTATGAGCGCGAGCTGCGAAAAAGGTTTAAGTATTAGAACTTCGATGACGAAAACAGCAAAGTAAAGACAAAGGCGACTATTGAAGACGGCGACTAAAAACCTGGCCGAGGACTGCGAGAACGACGACGAGGAGAGACCCTTGCCCGGCGAGGAGATGCGCTGCGATGATGGTCGCCTTGCCGCGAAGAGCCACCAATTGCCGGATCCCGGCTGGGAGGCGCGTTCTCACGACCGTGACCATCGCCTGGTCGTCCTCCTCCCCTTGGAGGAAAGAAGCCCGAGGAGCCCCCAGTCCCGCCACGGCGCGAGGATTCGCCCTGATGAGTAGAAGGCGCAGTAGAAGTCGAAGGGCGCTGATCGCCCTGAGGAGTAGCAGAAGGAGGGAACGGAGGAGGTGGCGGAAGCCCACCTGCGGGCAGCTGAGAACTACTCGCCGTTCCCACTGACTGAAGAGGCGGTGGAGGCGGAAGTACGATGCCCGCCAAAGGAGCACGTTGCTCGCTCATCGGCCTCCTCTCCAGCGAGGAGCTGTGAAGAACTCGCCCTGAGCGACCTCCACCTCTAGGCGAGATCATAGGCGACGATCTCAGAGGGGGTGCGACTACAGGCTCCTCCTGTGCACCAATGGTGGAAGAATCTGCGAGCATAGAAGAAATATTCAACAACCCGGACCAAGTCGAGGTCAGTTAAAAAAGGTGGCGAGTAGATTACTCGCACCTCACACGAAAGCGAGACTCTCCAACGGATTCTGGGCCAAGCTCTCAGGAACGCTCGCCCCCTCGGCGACATTAGGAGCAGGAAGATCAGCGGCCGGCGAGTCTCCCTCATTGGAGAGCCCCAGGTCGTCCAGCAGCTGCTGGTGTTGGTCGCCCAGAGGAGCCGCGACCTCTTCCTCAGCGGCTTTCCTCTTCTCCTTCTTCTTCTTCTTCTGGGCGAGCCTCTTCCTCTTCCTAGAAGATGGAAGGTCGCCAGATGCGGGATCCAGGTGAGGAGGGAGCGAAGAACCCTCAAAAAGGCCGACAAGACCAGCCATGGCCGCCTTAGCCTCGACAGCATAGTCGCGCACCATCTTGAGCGAGTTCAGAAAAGACGTGCCATCAGAGACCCCTGCCCCTCTATTTATAGAGCTCGAGCGTCGGCCAGCGAGATGGCGAGTATAGGCCAATACTCGCCAAACAGGAAAGCTCGTCGAATGAAGGGTTGGATGATTCTTTCCGAGCAACTACGTTACTCGCAAAGAGCGGGGATTGTGTACAACCCTCATTCTCCGAGGGTGGACCCCCTCAAGGCCACGTAGGCAGAAGTCAAAGTCAAAGAAGTCAACACAGAGCCCGACAGTTCAAGGCAGAGAAGAGAAGGCCTCGGCGAGTATGCAGGCAATACTCGCCAGATTGGCGAGTATGGAGCAGAAGACCTGGCGACTATTGGTCCGGCGTGTGCGAGCAGCACCCAATACTCGCCAGTGAGCGACTATGACAGGATACTCGCCGAGTAACCCATAGTCGCCAGGTTGTGGGGCTGGGCTATAAAACCCCCCCTACCCCTTGGTTTTCCTATAAATAGGACCCTAGGGGTACTTGGATTGGCACCTGGACTTGAGCTTTCGAAACCCTGCTCTTGCATTCTAGAACCTGTCGCACTTGGTCGCTACTCCCGGTACTAGCCAAGTCGGTGCCTTCCTCGTACCTTGCTCGGCCATTCTTTGGTCTTGGAGGGGAAGTCTCTTCGGAGCTTCTGGGTACGTGGTGGGACCTCCCTGCCGCAGCACCTGGGGTCCTGTTTGTTGCTCTTCTAGCTTCTTCGTCGTTGCCAGCCAAGCCATCTCGTCGGGCTGCTGGGCGAGTAGCCTCCGGCTGCATCAGTCCGAATCTTGAGGTCAGGATTTTCCTGGCGTCAACATCGCTGAATATGAGGCCTTAATCGTCGGACTACGACTCGACATCGACTGCAAGATAGAGAACTTGACAATCTACACCGATTCACAGCTGGTGGTCTCGCAAGTCGAGGGGAACTACGAGGCAAAGAACGACCAAATTGCATAATATCTCATATTCGTGAGATCTCTTCGACAAAAAATACCATCGTATCAAATTTTACACATCCTCAGGGAGCAGAATTCCAGATCGACGCACTCTCCAAACTCGCGGCCTCTCCTTCTATCTATCATTCTCAGAGGCGCCGAATCGAAGACATCGTGACCCCCCAACATTCACGGGGCATGTGAGATCGTCGAAATCAGTGAAGAAGGATCATCTTGGATGACACCCCTCCGAGACTACATTGAACGTTGAGACCTGCCCGACGACAGTGTAGAAGTACGACTGTTGCAAATGCTAACCGCCTCGTACGTTATCATCGAAGGGGAGCTTTACAAGCGAGACTTCTTTGGGCCCTACCTAAAGTGCCTTCTGGTAGCGGAGGCAGAATACACCTTAAAGGAAGTTCATGACGGGATATGTGGAGAGCACCTGGGCGCAAGAGCTCTAGTTCAGAAGATCCTGCGTCAGGGTTTTTAGTGTCCGATAATGAAGAAGGACGCAACTGAATTCGTTCAAAGGTGTAAAAGTTGTCAGCTCTATGCAAACATCCCTCATCAACCCCCAGTAGCGCTTACGACACTCTGAGGCGCCTGACCATTTGCTCAGTGGGGGATCGATCTCCTCGGTCCCCTCCCCATAGCCTCCGACTAGAGAAAGTTTATCATCATGGTTATCGATTACTTCACAAAGTGGGTATAAGCTGAACCCCTCGCCAAAATTACTGAAGAGAATGCCAAACAGTTCGTGTGGAAGAACATCGTCTGTCGCTTTGGAATCCCAGCAATAATTATCGCTGACAACGTCACTCAGTTCACGAGAAAGTCATTCTCCAAGATGTGCGAAGACCAGAAGATTAATCTTTGTCATACGGTCGTAGCTCACCCACAAACAAACGGTCAAATTAAAGTAACGAATCACACCATCCTCAAGAGACTCAAAACCCGCCTGCAGGAGGAAGGGGGCAGTGGGTAGACGCACTTCCAAATGTTCTGTGGGCATACCGTGCCACGGAAAGGACTCCCACGGGGGAAACCATGTACAATCTTTGCTACGACACATAAGCTATCATCCCCGTCGACATCGACGTCCCCAGTAATCGCGCAAAAACCTTCAATCCCGAAAAGAATGAAGAGCTGCTCAGAGAAAACCTAGACTTGATTACAGAAGCCAGGGATACGACCGCCCAGCGCATGGCTCACTACCAAAGGCGCATGGCCCGACTTTACGATCGAAGGGTAAAGCCCAGGCCAATCAACGTTGGACATCTTGTCCTACACAACATCAAGGCGGCCGATAAAGGCCCACAAGGGGACAAACTCTCGCCAACTTGGGAAGGACCATATGTTGTCACTACAGTCTTGAAGCCCGGGACGTACAGGCTCAGAACAGCGGAAGGGAAACACTACCACACACCTGGAACGCCCAGAACCTGCGCTGCTTTTATCAGTAATTTGAATGTAAAATGTCGCGAGCTCAGACTTGAGCAAACTTATCTTCTATTATGTAAAAAGCTGCGAGCTCAGACTCGCGCAAACTTATCTTCTATTATGTAAAAAACCGCGAGCTACGACTCGCGCAAATTTATCTTCTATTATGTAAAAAACTGCGAACTCAGACTCGCGCAAACTTATCTTCTATTATGTAAGAAGTCGCGAGCTCGGACTCGCGCAAATTCAACTTTCTACTATGAAAACTATGTTTTAACACAAACACCTATGTTTGAGCAATAATATTATGTGTGTTTCTCACCGTCACAGAAAATCACAGCACTGAAAGGGCATGTCCCTCGTTCGGATGCCAACGTTTAAAAAAAACACAGACACTTTCTATCGTTAACTCTGGGGCCCTGCCCCCGGGACTTCGCACTGCCGCCGATTGAAGGTCAACCCTTCTCCCCACAGTAAGGTCCCGACGTCGAAAGAGTTTGCGCCTCTTACGGTCGTCAACGGTTTAAACGCATACACTCTTCACCGGCCATTTTGGGGCCCTGCCCCGGGTCTTCGCACTGCCGCCGATTGAAGGTCAGCTCTTCTCCTCGTAGTAAGGTCCTGATGTCGTAAAGGTCTGCCACTCTTACGGTAGTCAACAGTTTGAACGCATACGCACTTCACCAGCCATTTTGGGTCCCTACCCCCGGGATTTTGCACTGCCGCCGATTGAAGGCCAGCCCTTCTCCCCGCAGTAAGGTCCCGACGTCGTAAGGGTCTGCCCCTCTTACGGTCGTCAACGGGTTGAACGCATACGCTCTTCACCGACCATTTGGGGCCTCACACCTGGGACTTCACACTGCCGCCGATTGAAGGTCAGCCCTTCTCCCCGCAGTAAGGTACCGACGTCGTAAGGGCCTTCCCCTTTTACGGTTGTCAGCGATTTGAACGCATACACTATTCGCCGACCATCCTGGGGTCTGTCCCCCCAACCAACGCTTCGACAATAACCAAAACAACGAGGTTGCACGACACAAAAGCGCCATCACAACGCTGCATGTAGCAAGAAGTGCCTAGCAGAACAGGAAACAAAAGCAACCTCACACTCATCCTCCAGCAACGCTACCGACCCAAGACATCATGAAGATGGCGATGATCGGAATTGCCGCAGAAAAATCAAAACCTCCAAACACCTCCGCGTAATAATCCAGACTTCGAAGGTTTGGGGGGCTTATGATGTGCACCCGTAGATTTATAGACACTTTAGGGGTGCATTTAGAAGAGGCTCCACTAAGGAGATGTGGAGTTAGTGGGGTCAAAGTCCAACCCATAATCATGAGAGTGGAGAAAACCACTGCGCGCAACTCGCGCTCTATCAGCGCCAGGCGCAGTCGAGACCACACCCCACTATTGGAGTGCGGTCAGCCCGTACCCAACTTTTGGGGTGCGGGTAGCCCACACCCCCATAGTGGGGGGTGCGGCCAAACCGCACCCCCAAGGGGGTGCAGCCAAGCCGCACCCCAAGGGGGTGCGGCCAATCCGCACCCCACGGGGTGCGACCAAGACGCACCCCCAAGGGATGCGACCAAGCCACACCCCCATGCCAGGGTGAGGCCAAGCCCCCCGCCTTGCGGGGAGGCGACCGAAATCGTACCCCCTCGTCGGGTGCGGTCGAAACCCATTTTTCCCTTTGGGGTCGCGACTTCTCGTGTGATGAGTTCGTTGCGCGCTCAAAGCGTTCCCGTGTTCGTTGCGCACTCAGAACGCTCCCGCGCTTGTTGCGCATTCGGATCACTTCCGCGCACGTTCAGAACGCTTCCACATTTCTGATAGCGAGCAGTTAGTCTTTCTTAATTTCTCAGATCGCAGGTCTCATCGTCGCCTTCATCTCCTTCAACGAAGCCGCCCGATCTGCCCGATGGGCGAGACAGTCATTTATGAAAAATGGCAATCCGTGTGCTCCGAATCGGCAAACGTGATTCACCCGTCAGGTGGTTATGGTGACAAAATTACCGGGCTACCCCCGGCCAAAGCTATAAAAGGAGTCCAGGGCCTTTATTTCAAGACACCTTGTCTTCTACGCCCGAGAGAGCTCTGTTGAAGATTTTCTCTGAATTCTCCTTCGGCGCTTGAAGATCTCCTTCGGCCTTCGAAGATCTCCATCGAGTGCTTGAAGATTTCCTTCACTTCGGAAGACAATCTTCCTAAGCAATTGAGAATTTTCCGGCTCCAGAAAGGCGACTCAGTCATCTCACTTTTGTTCTCACTTGTGTTCTCAGAAGAAGAAACGTTCAGCTTTCCGAGAGGTGGCATGTCACCCTCGTAGCTCTCTCTCTCTATCATTGTAACGAGCAGCGGTCTGTCGCGCTCGAGTTCTTAATTTCAAGCTGTAAAAATCCAGAAGATGGTGGAGTTTGATCGGTACAGCCCCGACCGCGTGATTTTTCACTCTTTCCGGGTTTTCCACGTTAAAAGTCCTCTTGTCATTTACTAACTTATTCCATTGACTGTTTGTGCACTCAGTTTCGAGCTAAGATGGTTCAATTTGACCGGTCTACCAAAGCACCCGAGCGACCCACAACAATAGTATTGTCCACTATACACAAATTTTCCTTATGTCTGTTTGTGCAGATTGTGTACCCGGTAGTTATTTTGTATTTTTTGTCTTTTAATATTTAGATATGACGTCGTTCTTTCAAACAAACTTTTTTTTTGCGTCAAAGGAAAAATGATTGATTATACATGTTGGTAGAAGCATGAGTTATGTTGTGACACACCAAGTGAGATAATAAATGTGGATGACTTATAACTGAAAATGTTAGCAAAAATAAGTTTTATTACTTCATATTTGATATATTTGTATGTATCTAATGATTATCTTCTGTAATGATAATGCCATCAACATAAACCACAAGATAAATATTACAACCATTAGAAAAGTGTTTATAGAAAACAGAGTGATCTGCTCCACTTCGAATCATTCCAAATTCTTAATTACGGGATCTTCTCTTGGCGAATATTTAAGCGATGATTACACAATATATGACCTAACAATTTTTTGGATTCAAGAAACTATGTCTTGAATTTTATGTTTTTTATATGTTTACCTACTATTTTGATCGACTAATATGATATTTAGTTAAAATTTTATTTATTTATTTATTTTAAAATGATGTGGATATAAACATTATATTTGTGTATAACAAAACTCTATTTGCACTAATTTGTTTATAATAAGAGTTTCTATATAGCCAAAAACAATTTATATATAACACCACCATTATTTATCTAGGGCGTTGTTAAAGGCAAACCACCAAATTTCTATGAGTTATTACGCGCCTTTTGAAAATACGCCTTGTGCGTGCATTTTTAGGAAAAGTGTTCATAACGAAAATTGTAGATCTCGTCGAGATCTACAACTTTCGTGTTGAACACTTTTCCTAAAAATGCACGCACAAGGCGTATTGTCGCCATGATCGTAACTATAGTGAATTTTTGAAAATAACAAGAAAATACGCCTTGTCATGCATTTTTAGGAAACGTGTTCAACACAAAAATTGTAGATCTCGACGAGATCTACAATTTTTGTGTTGAACACGTTTCCTAAAAATGCACGCACAAAGCGTATTTTCAAAAGGCGCGTAATAACTCATAGAAATTGGTTTGCCAATAGCCAATTCTGGTTTGCCTTTAACAACGCCCTTTATCTAAACATTGGATTCGGATTTCTCGTAGGATTTTATTCATCAAATTTGGGAGCGCAAGTTAAGCGAACCTGTCAATCTATGGCCGGCGATTAAAGAAAATCAGACGGCAACCAGTAAAATAACCAATCCCGGCCGTCGGATCCATGTACTTCGGGCGGCTTTCCCTATCCCGTCCCCTTCCGGTAAAAAGCAGAAGCTCAGTATACTCACGCTCCCTCTTCGCGCAAGGAAAGAACCGCCGGCCAAATCCTCTGCGAGGCTATAAGCAGAGGAAAGAGAGCGTGAGAGACCGTGCTCATGTCTTCTTTCTTCTCTCTGAGGTATTTTCTCTCACCGCCGCTCCCTTCTTCCTCATCTTCCACCTTCTTTTCCCCGCCCCCATGCTCCTCCCCCCGCCTTCATCCGTTCTCAGTTTCGTTTCCATTGGAGAGACGGAGATCCTGCAATTTGAGGGCTCTTTGCGTTCAGGATCCTGAAAATTTTGCCTCCGGCGGGGACACCAAGCCGCCTAATGGGAATGTGGTATTCTTCTGTCTCACTCTCTTTCTCGTAGCATGGAATGCGCTGCTCCTGATACCTAATAATGCACTCTTTAATGTGGCCATGGCCGAAGAATGAAATGTTTAATGTCTGCTGTAGCCTGTAGGTATGTTCGATTTTCATTGGTATCTCAAAAATAGATAATGGAAGCATTTATTTATTGTTCTTCAGCTGTTACTTGTAAGCAATTGTAGTGTAGAGTCTGAAAATTCCATGTCCTATATCAGTTATATGGAACTAAGTTTTCAAATTTGCTTGTTACATTCTCTGATCTAAAATTCCACTAGTTTGTGTACTTGTGTGTGTTTTTCCATCATTTTAATTTGAAGTGGTTGCATAAAACCGTTTGGATTTCTTCAACATGCCAACATTTACGAAGATATTATTATTTTCTTTACTAGAGAGACACTATTAATTCATAAATGGTCACTTTGCTTGGAACCATTTGGGGTTAGCTACCTCAGAATGAACCTCAGATAGCTCATTTGAGATTAAGGCTATGTTTAGGGCTGTTGTGGCGGTTGAGTGATGGCGGTGTGAAACTGTGGTAGTAAATGCAGTTTTTTTATATTTGGAACTTCCATGACAATTTGTTTGCCCAAATTTTACTTCTTGGGGCCTGTGCGTTCACGATTACTAACGCTTGACAACACTTTGGTGACGTTTTCCTAAAACGTCGTTTTGGGAAAAAATGTTCGAGGTCACATCAATTCAAATCCTATCTGTGTTTACAACAACCACCACTCTCCCACCACTCTTCCAAACAGAGCCTAAATTAGCCCAATTTTCACATTTAGCTTGGGTTAATAGCTACACAAGACATTAATATTTCATTCTTTGGCCTCAATCACATTAAAGATGCAACAAAAACACATATGGTTTTGAGAAGCAGACCAAACATTGAACCGAAGGAAGGGGAGTTTCAAGGTCTAACCTGTCCAACCAATGGTTTATCTGTGATTACCTAATAAATATAAATAAGTTAATAAATAGTATAAATTTTCTAATAACGATACATATACATCAAAAACATTCAACAATATTTAAAATATTTGCATGAAATATTTTTACATTTCAATGCTATTTTCCTATTGTATTAAAATACGTGCATGGGAGACTCATGCTCTTTTTCTAGTAAATAAAATGTGTTCAAATTTTATCAAAGTTGAAAATGTCATAGTTGTTTGCATGGTAATCTTGACGTAAGATTGTAAGAAGTAAACCAAGTTCGATTCCTTTGGAAACATTAACTTTGAAGTATTTAAAAAAATTGTTCCACCGCCATTCCCGAACTGCTCCCAGTTTGTGGATCAAGCAATTTGAGCGATGATCACCCAATTTTTGGGCGGTTTTTAGTGGGGCCAGTTATTAAGTCGAGTCAGACCATTTATGAGACTAGTTCACGGTCTGATCAGTCCGATCCGATTTTTAAAACATTAGTTCTACATTTTTAAAA
Source organism: Dactylorhiza incarnata (assembly GCA_033032865.1). NCBI lineage: Eukaryota > Viridiplantae > Streptophyta > Magnoliopsida > Asparagales > Orchidaceae > Dactylorhiza > Dactylorhiza incarnata. Next base: position 526,116 of record JAWHQI010000402.1, on the reverse strand, counting down.
CTGATCACGGTCTGATCAGTTTTGGGTGTTTATCTTTTTACACTACTTTGGTGAATTTGCTCCTTTATAAGTTTCCTCGACAACTTTTTCTGCAGCAAGCTTTTATTGTAACTAATGACATGCTAGGGGAGCCTTAATTTTCTACCTTCTGTTTGACATTAATAAGTAACTGCATACCAAGTTTAGCATTGCCATTTAAAGCAACATGAAGTAGATGTATGCATTTTTATTCCTTGCCAAGTTTTCTTTTGAATTTTATTTTACCTAATTTTTTTTTTGTATGCATTGTTATATTTCAATTATCAGCCCAAAAGCCGGAGGGAAATTCTATTGGAGTATGTAAAAAATGTTCAGCCTGATTTTATGCAGTTATTTATGAAAAGAGCCCCACAGAAGGTATATTATTATCTGGATCAGTGCTTCTTCTACAAATTGTTTAGTATCGGAAATTTTTCTTTTTTGAATTATGCTACATATGTTACTTCTTTCTTTGTAACTACAGAATAGATATTCATAATATATTTCATTTTCCACTTGAAGGTTGTCGATGCAATGCGTGAGACCGTTACAAATATGATTGGAACACTCCCTCCTCAATTTTTTGCGGTGACAATTACCACAGTAAGCAAACATTGACATTTAATTTCAGATTCATACGCTTTTAAGCTCTGATTCAGTATCAATACCTGTTGCACGATATGATTGTTATACTGTTGAATCAGGTTGCAGAAAACTTGGCGCAACTCATGTATAGCGTTATGATGACTGGTTATATGTTCAGGAACGCACAATATCGTCTGGAACTGCAACAAAGTGTAGAGCAAATTGCGCTTCCTGATGTAAAAGAGGAGGTAATTGTCAGCTAATTGTCGAACATTTCTTGATTAGCATAAATATATTTCTGTTGCTGTTCCATTTTCCTGCAAAATCACCAACATGTTAAAGTAAATATAGAGAGCTTACAGCTTAAAAATTATTTTAGGCAAGCTCTGAGTAGAGGGATGTAATGTTTTCTGAGTAAAATGGACGAACGAAAAGGCTGGTGCGGAAATGTGACATGATCCTGTTTGCTCAAAAGGCTGAAAAGAATTTCACTTTGTCCCACACATCAATCCGCCAATAGTGAACACCTCAACTCAAATATCTTTCACAACAAGATCATATATTTAGGTCACATATGTATTCCAAAACCCAACATAGAATAACACAACTTTATCTCATTGATTATCAAACCCTAAAAATCAGTCCACAAATAAATGCCTTTAATAGGTAGAGCAACTACACCAAAAACAACCTCAAAATTCTTTCAAATATTCATAATAAGATCTCTCCATGATAAGATCAAATTTCTTAAGAAGAATCAAATACCCAAAAGCTTATCTGAATTACCCAAATCAACACTTGATTATGATGAAGAAATAGGAATTACAGCCAACCACTGTCTTAAGGAATGTTTCCTGAACAGACAGTTACAGGGAGGATAAGCAGTGCATGCTTATTGTCAGAACAGAAGGAAAAAACATACGAAACAATTCAACACATATCATAATAAGAACATCCCAAACCAACCTTTATATAGACTGAAGTTTACTAAGAAAAGACTAAAAGACCCCCCCATACAATCTAACTGTCTTCTCCCGCGCAAACCACGTCATTGCCGCTTGCTTATTGGCTGTTATTCTGACCACGTCATAGCTGATCTCTTATTGGTTGTTTTAATCAACCACATCATAGCTGATTTCTTAGTGGTTTGTATCACTCCAGCACAAATCAGTTACTCTAAATACCATAAACAACACAAAATAACATCTAAACAAATAAAAAAAAGTCACAACAACTTCATTTCAAGAACTAGTAGGGACAATACTTCCAAGAACTTGTAAAAATTGAGTCAAACTGCACTGAAAAAGATCCAAACAACTAGAAAAAATCTGAGAGCAATCCAGGTCGAGGATGAGAATACCTGCTACTAGAGAATGATAAGGCCGTCCACCACTTCAACAAATAAGAGAAGAACAAGAGGAGGAAGTACTCAAACCTTCAGCCCATCAACTTCCAGCATGCACAAATCTATAATTCCCACTTCGTATGACTGTCTACTCCTAACAAGCATCACAAAATAAGAATTACAGTAAACAGTACATTTTAAACCCCTATGATGTTTAAAAAAAAATTCATTATTAAGTTGAACATGAGAGAAATGAGAATATTAAAATGGATGTGTGAGCAACTAATAAATTTAAAATGATAATATTAGAAAAGAACTTAATGTGACATCTATTGAAGATAAGATTATTGAAAATAGATTTAAATGATTTGGTTGTGTCTAACGGAAGATCGAAAATGCACCCATTATACAAGTAAATTACCGTTCGGAGATCATAAATGATAAAAGCTTGACCTAAGGTAAGGTGGGATCCAACTCAAAATGATTTGCAAAGAATATAGTTAATATTTCCAGGTGACATTCAGTAGGAATAAATAAAAAATGAGGATATGCAAAGCCGATAGAAAATAGAAAGGGTAAGTGACGCAAGGTAGGCCGCGAAAATGAATCCTAATGAGGCATCCCTAGGTGCGGTGTCAGGGAGGAAAATCTTACCCATCCTTAGGATGATGTATGCAATCAACGAGCGATCTAACATCCAATTGAAAAACAATAATGAGAGTAAAACCACACATGTATCACAAAGCAAAGAACAAAGCAATTTATTAAAGCAAACAAACATGACTTTCTTGAACGCGAGTGGCCTTGTTTTCAAATGCAAAGAGGAGGATAAACTTTGTAAGAGGTAATCAAACATAAGACAACTATGGTAACAAACTAACATCCATGATCATATGAAAATATCACTGTCTGTACAATAAAGAAGTACATAATTATCAAATAAGGAATACTTATGAGGCTAGGGGAGATGATGAGGATGTGGATATCCGACGGGCGTAGAGGCGGTGATGGCTGTCCGGAGGGGAGGGGAATGTTGGATGTGGGCTGGAAGCGGAGAAGTGGTCTGCTGGAGGAGGGTATGGGGTAGTGGAGGTCGGCCAGGGCCTTGGATGGCTAGATGGTGGTCGTCCAGCTCTGGTTGGTTGGAAGGAGGGCTGACAGTTGAGCTGTGGGGTGTTGGGATGGCTGGACAGTGGGGTGGAGGTTAGGAGAGTGGGCGGCAAGGGGTTGGCTGGTGGTGGGAGGGAGGAGGAGAAGGGGTCGACGAGTCTTGGGGGAAGCCCTGAAGGGGTTCGACAGGGAGAAGCACAACAAGATATGCTGCAGGCACCCGATTCCAGGGTGGCCGACGACTGGAGTTGGGATTGGAGGTGGTTGTTGGGGTGTTGGGGAGGGGAGGTAGCGACGACAAAGTAAGGAAACAAGGATAATGCCCAATGAATCGTTGCCTTAGGGTTCCATGGAGTCGGCATCACGATCGATCGACGGATTCCGGGTGAAGACGCCTCCAAAATCTGCAATCCTACCAAACCAGCCCCCTTTCCCTCCTATTTATAATAACACTACTTAGGGCTAATGTTTTAAATATCGGATGTCGGCGACATATCAGATTGTGTTTTTAAATGTCGGATGTCGGAAGTCGGAGACATGTCGGAGATATTTTAAAATATCGGATTTCCATGTCTTATAAATAAATTTTTTATTTTTATGTATACTAGCTATAATTATATGTTATAAAAATAGAAAAATAATATAACAAATAGATAAAAAATGAGTTGTTTATATTACGAAATAAAATCGAATAGTATCTAAGATAAAATATTATTAACAAATACAAAATGATACTTTATAAAATATATTTAATAGTATACAATAATTTTATTTTGATAACAATAAGTTTATTGCAAATAAAGAAGATCTAAATATTTTCATATTTTTTGTAATAAATGTATTAAATATTTTCATATTTTTTTAAATATGAAATTAAAAAATTGTGAAACTATTATACAAAATTGGTTGTAAGAATAAAACGTTAAAAAAATCGAAACAATATGTCTAATCGATTTAAACATACATAATATAATATTCATAGGCGATTTAATCATATGTTGCTAGTCTGCTAATATAACATAAAATAAAATAGCGAGCGATATATTTAAAAGTCGTGTCGGCCGATATATCGGAAAAAATCGGACATGTCGGCCTATATTTTACAAAAGGACATAATCTATTTTTTATAGAAAAACATATCGTTTTGCCCTTAAAAATGACATGTCGGGAGACATGTCGGACATGTCGGAGGACATTTAAAACAATGCAAGTTAGGGCACTCATTTTGGACGACTATGGTTGGAAAAATCCAATCACACTAAATAGTACATAAAAATAATAATAAGAAACCGCATAGAAATGTCCAAACGGCGCTCCATACGCAACTGTGGACTCGTATCGTCCAGCTAATGATCCGATCAACGCCTCTTGCAAAATAAACACGTGCGGTCTTCATTGGCCGACTGCCCACACATGCTGACTGATCCCCATTAGTAAGGCTTGATGATAATGATAAGAAATGTATGTAGAAGGATAAGGCAAGATGATAATGATATGGAATGATGTATATATGAGTGTTAAGGAATATTTTTATATGCTTACTAATGGATATATATATGAACTAATGTGCTCAAGAAAATAAAATGAAGTATTACACAACAAACTTAAGAGACTTGCTCTGCTAAAATACAATTGAGGACCGGTTCCCTCGCCCATCCCAAGGACAACTCCAAAAGACAACATCTGAGATGATTTCCTTTTACGCATATTCCTTTTTATACAGGAAGAGTCATGACTAATAACACGAAGGAGACTTAATTGATTAAGACATTTATATTAAAAGATAAAATAAATAAAGATGCCACTCATGTTCTTCTCATGCTGCGAACAACATCTATGGAGCGTATACATATCAGTATACTCTCTTAAAAACCGACTGTCTCTAAGGTCAAGCATAGGAAACTGAACATGACGCAATCCATCATAACATACCAATGTGAATAGTGGTAGGAATATGCTCAAGCGTGTTGATCTGTCAAAGACAGAGTGTATTTTTCCGAGCCTTAGTAATTTTGGAGAATAAATAATTCCCCCAAAATGGAAGAAAACATGGAATTGGTAATTTGTCAATGGTTGGTGAACCGCTGCTTGTTTTTGGTGCCAAAGTAGGGAGTCTGTTGCAGTTAGTTTGAGCTTATGGGTGGTGTGAGGTATGCGTGAGTTTAATTGTTGAAGTCGAGAGGTCCAATTTAAGTTTCTTGTACTTGTTGGTAGGCGTTGTGGTGGTGTGTTATTTTGAAATTGTGTATGGGTAGAAGGACGGAAGACATGACATTTGCTGTGGGCTAGTCAAGGTTTTCTTGAAAGGGGAGCATGATAAAGTGTTTTATCATGAGTATGGTTATTTTGTTGTTGTTGTTATTTTGGTTAGTGAGGGGGGTGGGAGTGGGAGTCTCGAGTTGGTAAGTTGGAAATTGGGAGATTGGGTCCAAGAGAAGTTAACCGAAATGGTGAAATAAGTGTTGTGTCAGGATAAATTACATGTGGGCTGCGATTGGAAGAAAACATGGAAGAAAACATGGAAGATGATGGGTCGATGGAAGACATTGGTGGATGAGAACGATCAAAAAAGACTGTCGACGCAAGGTTAGTCTTACATGAGTTGGAAAGAGGTAAGGCATGCTTTGGAAGTTTTGGAAAGGAACCATTGGCATGATACAGGTGGAGGTTATCGCTGCTGGACGATGACATCAATGAAGGACCAGGCTGATGAGGGGGCTAGTTTCATCGCAGGGCTAAGGGTATCATTGTACATGGGGAAGGGGCTCAATATAGTGGGGATGTTGATCCTGAGAGCGTTGTTTATAATAGCAGATGTTGAGGTGGTTGGAATCTAGAGCCATAGTTTCAATACTGGAGGGAGCGGTGTTGGAGGTCGAAGTAGGGCTAGGATCCGAGGATAGAGGATGAGTTGTGATGGTGATGATGATCAGGGTGTGTTTTTGAGGTCTTGGGAATAGGCGTAAGCATGTATAGTGGGAAGGGAGTATCAGGCAGACAAGAACACGAGGTTGATTGGTGGACTGGAGAGGTGGTCAGGGCAAATGTCGGAACTGGCATTTAGTGGGGTACTGGGGCTGTCAAGGGAATTGGGAAGAGTTTGCAAAAACATTTATTCTGAATCATCATATATTATGCTGATTTGATTTCACATGCTCAAGATAGTTCCTTGTATGAAGTTTAATAAGTAGAAACCATTAGATGAAAGCAGAATCGATGTATTTGAATGGTCAAATTAGCTTGGAAGCAACCAATCAACCATCCTTTGAAGAAAGCGTACGTAGCTCACTGGTCTAACTAGTGTTATTTGCAAAACAAGTAGTTCGTGAATAATTCGGGAATCGATTCGTGAAGATTCAATTAATATTCATATTTTTTGAATTTGAATCTGGATTCAAAGCCAAATTCGAATTCGAGTGGCATTCGAATCCGAATCTGAATACTATTATCTCTAAAGGTAAGATCCACAAATAGTTCGCGAATAATAGCAATATCTATATTATATGTTAGAGTATGTTTCGGGTTTAGTCCCACATCGTGTGTTATGTTTGTGAGTCCGTTGCAATTCCTATAAATTAACCCCTATGTGGAAGAATAAATTAGCACCAAATATTATTTCTTTTCTATTTCTAGCATGGTATCAGAGCGGAAGTCGACTTTGAGAAATTTTTCGCCGCCCCAATTTGTTTGCGACCTAAAGTTCTCAGCCTTCCTCTCGATTCCGTAAGCTTTCGCCTCTCCCCTTTCGTTCACGTCGACCGCGCCTGCTAGCGCTCCTGTCGAGCACCTCTGTTCTCGCTCCCGTCGACGGAATTGTCGTTTGATTCCATCGACGGGAGCGGCCTTCTATCCCCTCGATGACGATGGCTTCCGTAGGTGTTGAAACCAGAAACTGGTTTCTTGTGGAGCTCGGGGCCCCCAACAGGTTGGGGAGCGACTAGCACTTACTTATCCGTCGGATAAGGCAAGTCGGGGTCTCAGAACTCAACACAGACCCTTAGTCTCAGCAGGGAGGTCCCACCAAAGAATGTTGAAACCAGAAACTGGTTTCTTGTGGAGCTCGGGGCCCCCAACAGGTTGGGGGGCGACTAGCACTTACTTATCCGTCGGAGAAGGCAAGTCGGGGTCTCAGAACTCAACACAGACCCTTAGTCTCAGCAGGGAGGTCCCACCACACACCCGGAAGATCTTTAGATTGCTTCCCCTCCAGAACCAAAGCTGAGGCCCGGGCACCTTGGAGAGCTCTGAGGAGTCTCGGCAAGGATGGCCAGAGGAGAGAGAAGCCTGAAAACTGGAATCCTCTCCAAAGGTGCCCTTTGGGTCTTATTTATAGTTTTTCTGAACTGGTCTGCAAATAGCAGAATTCCGCCTCTTGGTTTTACTATACGCACCCCAACTTGGTCTGCTAACAGCCAAACTCCGCTATCCGGGGTGGCTATTGGCAGACCCTCACGGGCAAAAAGGTAATTCTAGCTTCCAGTCCCCTGGAAGAGGGGTCTGCGAGGACCGCTCGCCCTCTTGGCCTCGCAAAAGTGTATGCGCGAGCCCCTGCTGTCTCTGCGACCTCAAGGGTCTCGCTGAACCTGAGGAACGAGGCCCTCCTGCCGAGCGCGGAGAGAGCGAGACCAAGCCACCGATCTCGCCTCACCCTAGATGCCGAGACCTTTTGATTGGTGATTTCGCCTATATTATCCCGAAAAATGTTCCGCGAGATCCATGGGAGGATCCAGGCAAACCCCAGGTTGTACAGAGGCGGCCTGCTGCAGGAGAACAGCAGTGGCAAGGGAGCTCGACCAGAAAAGGGAGAACCGGGAGCATCCAAAAGCTCGGCCGGAAAGAAGTAGAGGCACGGGCGCAGCAGCAGCAGGCAAGAAGCCATCGTCGAGATCGGAGGAGACGAACAGGCGCAGCAGTCGCTCGACGGGAACAGGGAGCAGGGACTGGATCGTCGTTGACAATCTGTGACAGAAACGCAGACGGGAGCTGGATGACGAACAGGAACCAGCGGAGCTCATCGACGGAAGCGCCTACTGTTGAAACCAGAAACTGGTTTCTTGTGGAGCTCGGGGCCCCCAACAGGTTGGGGGGCGACTAGCACTTACTTATCCGTCGGAGAAGGCAAGTCGGGGTCTCAGAACTCAACACAGACCCTTAGTCTCAGCAGGGAGGTCCCACCACACACCCGGAAGATCTTTAGATTGCTTCCCCTCCAGAGCCAAATCTGAGGCCCGGGCACCTTGGAGAGCTCTGAGGAGTCTCGACAAGGATGGCCAGAGGAGAAAGAAGCCTGAAAACTGGAATCCTCTCCAAAGGTGCCCTTTGGGTCTTATTTATAGTTTTTCTGAACTGGTCTGCAAATAGCATAATTCCGCCTCTTGGTTTTACTATACGCACCCCAACTTGGTCTGCTAACAGCTAAACTCCGCTATCCGGGGTGGCTATTGGCAGACCCTCAGGGGCAAAAAGGTAATTCTAGCTTCCAGTCCCCTGGAAGAGGGGTCTGCGAGGACTGCTCGCCCTCTTGGTCTCGCAAAAGTGTATGCGCGAGCCCCTGCTGTCTCTGCGACCTCAAGGGTCTCGCTGAACCTGAGGAACGAGGCCCTCCTGCCGAGCGCGGAGAGAGCAAGACCAAGCCACCGATCTCGCCTCACCCTAGCTGCCGAGACCTTTTGATTGGTGATTTCGCCTATATTATCCCGAAAAATGTTCCGCGAGATCCATGGGAGGAGCCAGGCGAACCCCGGGTTGTACACAATCCCCGCTCTTTGCGAGGTTGTCCTAAGCTCGCAAAGAATCATCCAACCCTGGGTGTTCGCTTGGCGACAACTGTCTTGTCAGGAATCTTTCTGTGGGTCCCACCGTTAGGCTATAAATACCACTCGGGCTGAAGGGTGTCTTCACTTTCTTCTCCCCCTTATTCTTCTCCTCACTGTAGCTGTCCTCCGATGCCTCTCTCCAAAGAAATGGAGGCTCGCCTGAAGGCTTCCAAGGCTCGCGAGGTGTCGATGATGATGAAGCCCCCGACGTGGATGAGTCGCCCGTCCCCCTCTCCTGTGCCGAAAACGAAGAAGGCGAAGGCCGCTCGCCGACTGGGAGACGATACTGTCGACCTGGAGTCTTCCCCTAGCGACAAATTCGTCGACAAGGTAAGGATTACCCGTCACGCGAGAATACTCGATTACTGTTTCTAAGCTTCGCCTCTGTAGGTCATTAAGACCAACAAGGATGCTGGCGGGCCCTCGAACGAACCCCCCACTACTCCTCGGGAAAATGCGAATACCGTTGGCGAGAATCCTGACGGTACATTACTTGATCTCGCCAATTTTACTTAAATCGTGTTACCCGATGATGTTTCTTATCTCTTTATTTTTCTTCTTCAGCTCCGCCCCCTGCGAGCCCGGGGCAACAGGGTCAGCGAACTCCTTCCCCTAAATGCCTGGACGCGACCATCCCGGCACCGAACTTTAGCCTTCTCGCCAATGAGGACTCAGACGGCTCGCGCCGGCCGAAAGGTCCCCTCGTAGGTACATCGAAATACCCCCCTGGAAAGGGGAAGACTCACATCCCTTACTATGGCACCGCCTTCGATCCTCCGCCTGGTTCTTTTCGCCCTCCCCCGGGTAAGCCTTCTCGCATCTCCGATATTTACCCTGATATTTGTCCCTCCTAACCTCGCGTGCAACCCTCTTCAGCGGACTTCGAGACCCAACACACCGACTCCGAATTCGGGGATGAGGAAATGTCCCGCTTTCCTGAGCAGGTGGAGGACTTCCTGGGCGATTCGCGAGAACCCGAGGTGATAAAACAGCGAACCGTTCCAAAAGCAAAACCAGATGCTGCAGGACCTCAACATCCAGCCGAGAGTGGACAGGCGGGCCGCCGAGGAGAGATATGCTTCTCTGATGGATGAGTGCGATAAACTTCGTGCTGCGATGCCTCGCGATCCCGATGAGTCCGCGATCTCCGAGGAGATGCTCATAGCGAGGATCAAAGATTTCGCCCACCTGATTGATCGCGACGCCCGCGCTGCCGCTGAATTCCATAACCCCAGGAGGCCGCCGAAGATGGGACCGCGAGACATCGGCAGATGGCAGTGGCTGCCTTACTGATCTCGCGACTTTAGTTTTTCTTCGTGAAACATTTCCGTTATTTTTGTATTATTATTCCGAACAATCTCGCATGGCTGTGGCCTCTATTAGCTTTCGCTCACTAAGAACTGTGGACAATCATTAAATGTGCTATTGCTTGCGGCTTCTATACTGCTGCCTATCATTTATCTTGTTTTCGCCTGCTAGTACTGTTTCTGCTCGCGAATCGTTTATTTGGACTAACCCTGCAGATTGATCTCGCTCGCCGGTCATTGGCGGAATGATTTTCGTTTTCGCGCGTCACCATGATGTGACGTTTTGACTAACCGTACCCCCGACGCTTGGGCTTCTTCCCGCCATTTTCATTTTTCTATAAATAGCTTCTCATTAATGCCGTTTATCTACCGTCTCCCTCAGACCATTCCTTCCTCTCAGTTGCAGAGCTCTCGCCAGTCTGTTCTCGCATTCCTCCATTCTAGTTCCCGCAGGTATTCCAGATGGTGAAAACCGGGAAGGACGACCGCGAGGCCGAAGGTCGGTTAAAATGCGCCTGGGCTTTCTGCGAACACGACTTCTTTTGCTGCAACATGAGCGAGGACGAATACCTCACTTCCCTGGCCGACTTCGTCCCCCCCGAGTTCACAGCTCGCCGGCCGGGGGAAGACGAGGTGATTAACACCCTCCGGCCCGACGAGATCGCCATCCCCATCGCACATTTCGCGGTGGGCCTGCGACTTCCCCTCTGGCCCGAGATTCGCCAGGTACGTTCCCTTTTCCTCTTCATTCTTCTCGCGGGATTAGTCTCGCTCGCAACAGTTTTCATCGTTTGTGGTTTTCCAGGTGCTCAGGCACTATGGTGTAGTTTTCGCCCAACTCACCCCTAACGCGATGGCGGTGATCGTGGGTTTCGCCTGCTTCCTGCGCGAGGAGCGCATCGAATTTAGCCTTCCGGTCTTCCGGAAACTGTTCTCTTTCCGCGCCTACACAGAGGGCACCGTCTACTTTGTAGGCTCGGGGTGTAAGGTCGTCGAGACCGTCAACAAGGCCCACTTCTGGGCCCAGAAGTTCCTCCTTGTAAAGGGGAACTTCGGCAATATCCCCACCTTGCCTATCCAGTACAACGACAACGTCTATCGCCCTCCAGTTCTCGGCGGCCACGATGTCGACCTCTGTCAGTTCTTTCAGAAGAAGAACTTCGAGGTGGGCCATCTCCGCCGCAACGTTGACAAGCTACTACCGGTGCTCCCCGGGGAAGGTAAGGATCTCGCCCCACCACTCGGTTTCTCTTTAGTTCTCGGCATTCTTTCTAACACGACTCTTGTCAGGCGAACGAGACATCCCCCTCCACCCTCCTTATGCGAGCAACATAAAACCCTCCGCCGACCTCGCTCTCGCTACCATGGGGGCGGCGGCATGCCGAGAGGTTACCCCCGCGACCGCTACCACTTCCAAGAAGAGGGCGGAGGCCTCGAGTAGCAAACCCTCCCGCCAGCCAACTCCAAAGAAACCCAAGAAGGGCGAGAGCTCGCGCGCTTCCGTGAAGGGGAAGCGCCCTGTCGAGCTCTCGGGTCGTGAGGCCGGCACTTCCGCGCTCCCCGAGGATCTGGAAGTCGAGGAGCCAACCGAGGTCACCGTCAGGACCTCGGCACCGCCACTTTCGTCGAACCACCTGCACTTCGGCCTCGGCGAACGAGCCCGGGATGAAACCGGCGAGCGCCTAGTGCGCTGGAGAGAAGAGGTCAACCAGATCGACGTCTCCTCCATACTTCCCACTTGGGTGGAGAAGGACGTCGCAACCTCCCACGCCTTCAACTTCTCCTTCATCATGTACGGTCGTGAGGACGCCACGGCTTATAAGGAAGAAACCGCGAGAGGCCTCGCCTATGAAAGCGCGAGATCCCAGTTGCGGGCTATGGAGCTCGCCCACATGACGGGGAGAAGATGCCTGCAGCTGGAGCGCGAGTATGCAGAGCTTGCCGAGGCCTGCAAGGCCTCCCAGGCGAAAGTCGACGAGTTGAAGGAAGAGCTAGCTGCCGCCGAGACCGTGGTGGTGAGTCATTTATCTACAGCATCTCCTTTCTCCCCAACTTGTCTTGTCTTACGCGTTTCTTGTTCGCAGGATGCCGAGATGGCCAGGCTTTCGGATGCTCGGGTCCTGAGCCTGGAGGGCGAGGTCGCCGTGCTGAAGGCACTCAACCGCGACCTTGCTCGCGCCGCCGTCCCCCCTTCTCCCCACCGTTTAAAGGAAGAGAGGCGAGACCGCGACGAGGCGCTTCGCGTAGAGTCGACGAATGCGTCTCGTTTTGTCTTCCAGACCATGAAAGGAGCTGAACTGTTGGTTGCCGAGGCCGAGAGCGTGACGGTCGAGGACATCGTCCCGGAGCTCTTCAAGCCGCTCCCGCCGGTGAAGGACAGCGACGACGAGGAGTCTCTGAGCGAGGCTTACACAAACTAGCGAATAAAAATAAAATCAAAGAAAATACCGAGCCCCAAAAATATACATTAGGCGGCGATCTCGCAGCCCCAAAAATATACATTAAAAACAAAATAAAAATTGTCTCCTAAGCCTCGCTCAGAGAGTCCTCGTCGTCGCTGTCCTTCACCGGCGGGAGCGGCTTGAAGAGCTCCGGGACGATGTCCTCGACCGTCACGCTCTCGGCCTCGGCAACCAACAGTTCAGCTCCTTTCATGGCCTGGAAGACGAAACGAGCCGCATTCGTCGACTCTACGCGAAGCGCCTCGTCGCGGTCTCGCCTCTCTTCCTTTAAACGTTGGGGAGAAGGGGGGACGGCGGCGCGAGCAAGGTCGCGGTTGAGTGCCTTCAGCCCGGCGACCTCGCCCTCCAGGCTCAGGACCCGAGCATCCGAAAGCCTGGCCATCTCGGCATCCTGCGAACAAGAAACGCGTAAGACAAGACAAGTTGGGGAGAAAGGAGATGCTGTAGATAAATGACTCACCACCCCGGTCTCGGCGGCAGCTAGCTCTTCCTTCAACTCGTCGACTTTCGCCTGGGAGGCCTTGTAGGCCTCGGCAAGCTCTGCATACTCGCGCTCCAGCTGCAGGCATCTTCTCCCCGTCATGTGGGCGAGCTCCATAGCCCGCAACTGGGATCTAGCGCTTTCATAGGCGAGGCCTCTCGCGGTTTCTTCCTTATAAGCCGTGGCGTCCTCACGACCGTACATGATGAAGGAGAAGTTGAAGGCGTGGGAGGTTGCGACGTCCTTCTCCACCCAAGTGGGAAGTATGGAGGAGACGTCGATCCGGTTGACCTCTTCTCTCCAGCGCACTAGGCGCTCGCTGGTTTCATCCCGGGCTCGTTCGCCGAGGCCGAAGTGCAGGTGGTTCGACGGAAGTGGCGGTGCCGAGGTCCTGACGGTGACCTCGGTTGGCTCCTCGGCTTCCAGATCCTCGGGGAGCGCGGAAGTGCCGGCCTCACGACCCGAGAGCTCGACAGGGCGCTTCCCCTTCACGGAAGCGCGCGAGCTCTCGCCCTTCTTGGGTTTCTTTGGAGTTGGCTGGCGGGAGGGTTTGCTACTCGAGGCCTCCGCCCTCTTCTTGGAAGTGGTAGCGGTCGCGGGGGTAACCTCTCGGCATGCCGCCGCCCCCATGGTAGCGAGAGAGAGGTTGGCGGAGGGTTTTATGTTGCTCGCATAAGGAGGGTGGAGGGGGATGTCTCGCTCGCCTGACAAGAGTCGTGTTAGAAAGAATGCCGAGAACTAAAGAGAAACCGAGTGGTGGGGCGAGATCCTTACCTTCCCCGGGGAGCACCGGTAGTAGCTTGTCAACGTTGCGGCGGAGATGGCCCACCTCGAAGTTCTTCTTCTGAAAGAACTGACAGAGGTCGGCATCGTGGCCGCCGAGAACTGGAGGGCGGTAGACGCTGTCGTTGTACTGGATAGGCGAGGTGGGGATATTGCCGAAGTTCCCCTTTACAAGGAGGAACTTCTGGGCCCAGAAGTGGGCCTTGTTGACGGTCTCGACGACCTTACACCCCGAGCCTACAAAGTAGACGGTGCCCTCTATGTAGGCGCGGAATGAGAACAGTTTCCGGAAGACCGGAAGGCTAAATTCGATGCGCTCCTCGCGCAGGAAGCAGGCGAAACCCACGATCACCGCCATCGCGTTAGGGGTGAGTTGGGCGAGAACTACACCATAGTGCCTGAGCACCTGGAAAACCACAAACGATGAAAACTGTTGCGAGCGAGACTAATCCCGCGAGAAGAATGAAGAGGAAAAGGGAACGTACCTGGCGAATCTCGGGCCAGAGGGGAAGTCGCAGGCCCACCGCGAAATGTGCGATGGGGATGGCGATCTCGTCGGGCCGGAGGGTGTTAATCACCTCGTCTTCCCCCGACCGGCGAGCTGTGAACTCGGCGGGGACGAAGTCGGCCAGGGAAGTGAGGTATTCGTCCTCGCTCATGTTGCAGCAAAAGAAGTCGTGTTCGCAGAAAGCCCAGGCGCATTTTAGCCGACCTTCGGCCTCGCGGTCGTCCTTCCCGGTTTTCACCATCTGGAATACCTGCGGGAACTAGAATGGAGGAATGCGAGAACAGACTGGCGAGAACTCTGCAACTGAGAGGAAGGAATGGTCCGAGGGAGACGGTAGATAAACGACATTAATGAGAAGCTATTTATAGAAAAATGAAAATGGCGGGAAGAAGCCCAAGCGTCGGGGGTACGGTTAGTCAAAACGTCACATCATGGTGACGCGCGAAAACGAAAATCATTCCGCCAATGACCGACAAGCGAGATCAATCTGCAGGGTTAGTCCAAATAAACGATTCGCGAGCAGAAACAGTACTAGCAGGCGAAAACAAGATAAATGATAGGCAGCAGTATAGAAGCCGCAAGCAATAGCATATTTAATGATTGTCCGCAGTTCTTAGTGAGCGAAAGCTAATAGAGGCCACAGCCATGCGAGATTGTTCGGAATAATAATACAAAAATAACGGAAATGTTTCACGAAGAAAAACTAAAGTCGCGAGATCAGTAAGGCATCCACTGCCATCTGCCGCCGCCTCGCGGTCCCATCCTCGGCGGCCTCCTGGGGTTATGGAATTCAGTGGCAGCGCGGGCGTCGCGATCAATCAGGTGGGCGAAATCTTTGATCCTCGCTATGAGCATCTCCTCGGAGGTCGCGGACTCATCGGGATCGCGAGGCATCGCAGCACGAAGTTTATCGCACTCATCCATCAGAGAAGCATATCTCTCCTCGGCGGCCCGCCTGTCCACTCTCGGCTGGATGTTGAGGTCCTGCAGCATCTGGTTTTGCTTTTGGAACGGTTCGCTGTTTTATCACCTCGGGTTCTCGCGAATCGCCCAGGAAGTCCTCCACCTGCTCAGGAAAGGGGGACATTTCCTCATCCCCGAATTCGGAGTCGGTGTGTTGGGTCTCGCAGTCCGCTGAAGAGGGTTGCACGCGAGGTTAGGAGGGACAAATATCAGGGTAAATATCGGAGATGCGAGAAGGCTTACCCGGGGGAGGGCGAAAAGAACCAGGCGGAGGATCGAAGGCGGTGCCATAGTAAGGGATGTGAGTCTTCCCCTTTCCAGGGGGGTATTTCGATGTACCTACGAGGGGACCTTTCGGCCGGCGCGAGCCGCCTGAGTCCTCATTGGCGAGAAGGCTAAAGTTCGGTGCCGGGATGGTCGCGTCCAGGCATTTAGGGGAAGGAGTTCGCTGACCCTGTTGCCCCGGGCTCGCAGGGGGCGGAGCTGAAGAAGAAAAATAAAGAGATAAGAAACATCATCGGGTTACACGATTTAAGTAAAATTGGCGAGATCAAGTAATGTACCGTCAGGATTCTCGCCAACGGTATTCGCATTTTCCCGAGGAGTAGTGGGGGGTTCGTTCGAGGGCCCGCCAACATCCTTGTTAGTCTTAATGACCTACAGAGGCGAAGCTTAGAAACAGTAATCGAGTATTCTCGCGTGACGGGTAATCCTTACCTTGTCGACGGATTTGTCGCTAGGGGAAGACTCCAGGTCGACAGTATCGTCTCCCAGTCGGCGAGCGGCCTTCGCCTTCTTCATTTTCGGCACAGGAGAGGGGGACGGGCGACTCATCCACGCCGGGGGCTTCATCATCATCGACACCTCGCGAGCCTTGGAAGCCTTCAGGCGAGCCTCCATTTCTTTGGAGAGAGGCATCGGAGGACAGCTACAGTGAGGAGAAGAATAAGGGGGAGAAGAAAGTGAAGACACCCTTCAGCCCGAGTGGTATTTATAGCCTAACGGTGGGACCCACAGAAAGATTCCCGACAAGACAGCTGTCGCCAAGCGAACACCCAGGGTTGGATGATTCTTTGCGAGCTTAGGACGACCTCGCAAAGAGCGGGGATTGTGTACAACCCGGGGTTCGCCTGGCTCCTCCCATGGATCTCGCGGAACATTTTTCGGGATAATATAGGCGAAATCACCAATCAAAAGGTCTCGGCAGCTAGGGTGAGGCGAGATCGGTGGGTTGGTCTCGCTCTCTCCGTGCTCGGCAGGAGGGCCTCGTTCCTCAGGTTCAGCGAGACCCTTGAGGTCGCAGAGACAGCAGGGGCTCGCGCATACACTTTTGCGAGACCAAGAGGGCGAGCAGTCCTCGCAGACCCCTCTTCCAGGGGACTGGAAGCTAGAATTACCTTTTTACCCCTGAGGGTCTGCCAATAGCCACCCCGGATAGCGGAGTTTGGCTGTTAGCAGACCAAGTTGGGGTGCGTATAGTAAAACCAAGAGGCGGAATTCTGCTATTTGCAGACCAGTTCAGAAAAACTATAAATAAGACCCAAAGGGCACCTTTGGAGAGGATTCCAGTTTTCAGGCTTCTCTCTCCTCTGGCCATCTTTGCCGAGACTCAGAGCTCTCCAAGGTGCCCGGGCCTCAGCTTTGGCTCTGGAGGGGAAGCAATCTAAAGATCTTCCGGGTGTGTGGTGGGACCTCCCTGCTGAGACTAAGGGTCTGTGTTGAGTTCTGAGACCCCGACTTGCCTTCTCCGACGGATAAGTAAGTGCTAGTCGCCCCCCAACCTGTTGGGGGCCCCGAGCACCACAAGAAACCAGTTTCTGGTTTCAACAGTCTCCTTGCTCATTCTCTCTCCTCACCGAGGCTATGCATTCGCTGCTCGCTTCTCTCGTCGATGATGATGCTAATGCAGTATTTTGCTATTTTTCTTTAAGTTTTTTTGTGTTGTGTTGTGTTGTTGTCTTAGTTATTGTGTTGTTAGTGTCACCATGCGATCTATGCCTTCATGCACATGTTCTACGTGAGGAGGAGTGTACGTCACGACCTCCAGGTGTTGTCTATGCCTTCATGCACATGATCCACGTGAGGGAGAGTGTTTATGATAAACGACGACTCAGATGCCTCTTTCTCGAGTCTTGCCTCAGTCACACATGGCCTCCAGGCATATTTCGTCCGGTGTTTGTGTCTCCCCATATTTTTCTTCGATTTGAGGTAGGGTTGGTTTGGCCTTTGTTGGTTGACCTGGTTTCAGCTACGGGAGCATCCGGCGTGATCATGGTCGGTTTGTGGACCAACGTCGTGTGGATTATGCTCGGTTGAAGTATCCCCGGTGACACGCGATTGGGACTCGGGGGCTGCAGTTTTTGTTCTACATTGCCAACCACCTTTACCTCTCCTTATATGTTGTGTCCAAGCTGGAGGTATCTCCCTTCCAGCTTGAGGGGGAGTGTTAAAGTTATTAATATTTGGGTATTTAGTATGTTTGTGGTTTAGTCCCACATCGTGGGTTAAGAGTCCGCTGTAATTCCTATAAATTAGCCCCTATGTGAAAGAATAAATTAGCACCGAATATTATCTCTTTTTTATTTATAACATAAAGATGATCCCGACCGTCAGATCATAGTCCATTTGACCCCTTATTTGAAGCAAATTCAAATTTGAATCCAAGCCCGAACCTAAATTTGAATCCATGCTTTCAGGACGAATCCGAATCCGAATTCAAATATTCGAACGAATTCGAATATCTGCATTCTATGACAAATTTAGATTCGAATGAAGATCTATTCAATTGTGAACACCCATATGTCTAGCTCCATAACACCAAAAATATCTTTGGGCTCAATGATTCACCGAAGCGACGAGACCTTGAAAGAAAGCGAGCGGTAGTGAAGTTGATGAAGAACTATTCGATAAGTTTTCTCTTCTTTCAAGTGTCAGTAGTGAGACGTTTGGAGTATATGGTTTTAAGGTTCTTAGGGTTTAGGTTCTTTTGGGTTTAGGGTATTAGGGTTTATGGTTTTTAGGATTTAGGGCCTAGGGTATTATGCGAGCTTATAGAAAAAGCATCAAAGAAGGAGGCGAAGTGGATGCGAACGTCTTTCAAATCTCGAGAGTCTAATATCTATATCTACTAGAATCTCTGAAACTCTAATGACTGATTTTACTTTAGTGTTTCTTCGGTGATGTCTGATGGACTGGGTAATAAAGTTGACTAGAATCACTCGGTAACTCTATCAAAGCACCTTCAACCATCCTTTGTTTCCAATCTAGTCGCTTGTTATTAGCTGACCTGAGATTGTTTTTAGCACTCAAATTGATGTAGACTCGAATTAGAGTCTTAAAATTAAATTTTTTTAAGCGAAAGATTTTATTTATTATAAAATAAAATTAGGATTTTGAAAACATAAGTTGATGATTATCTTTAAATTTGAAAATAGGTCGAGCGACCAAATCAAGTTTTGCGCGCAAAATAACGCTCGTGTAATGAACTTAAATAAACTCGTTGAAATTTGCTAGAGTCAGCTTTCTCGAACGCCAATGACTTGAATACTTGGCGAGACTTTTTATCCACAAGAAAAACACCATAACAACTTATGAAATAACGGTAAAGAAAATAAGTTCGAACGTCCGAGGCAAGCTTAACAATATTTAATGGAGGCGCATAAAATTAATTCGTTAATTTGAAGCATGAATCGAGTGAAGATTACCCAGACGAGAAATGGTTCTTCCAGTTCCACTGTGCTCGAAGGACCCTTGTCAGGCAACAAAGTCGTCGTCCCTGAGGCTCGGCGTCGTCCAGATTCGCGGAGGCGCAATGTTGAACAGGAACAGGGCGCTGATCGACGGAACAATGCGTCGGCGTCGATCGGCGGAAGGCGACTCGACCGGGCCTCACTAGGTCGGGGGAGGAGGTCGACGGCGAGCGGACTGTTGAAGGAGGTCGCCCGATGTTTTGTTGGCAGCGGGTTGGAGTCGTCGTTGTACGGCTGGAAATGGAGGAAGCGGGGAGTCGGCCGGCCACAGAGGAGAAACGAAAATTATTTCGTTTCCCTCTGTATTATTTCCGGTCCCGCCTCCTGACGCAGTGGTTCTTTTTTTTTTATAACCCAAAGAGTAAAATTTGTTTCCCAAAACATACACCAAGGCTAAATAAGCAAATAATTTATTTCCGAAGTTGGGTTTTTCCCAAAACATACAGCAAGGCAGAATAAGCAAAAGATTTATTTCCTTGGGTTTTCCAATTTGTCTTATTGCCAAATATCTTTTTTCCTAAAATGTTTATCCGGTGAATTTCAAATATTTTATGCGCTCCGTTAGATAAAATTAAACTTGCCCCTTACATCCTAATTACTCAAATTACCGGACCTCTTTATTAAGGGTCTCACCGGCCGGTCACACCGATGAGCCGAAACTAATAGCGGACACAAGGAAAGGGGAATAATAACTTCAAACGAAATGAACGAGAATAAATAACTGCAAGAAATAAATAAAGGCGCGTGATGGAGTCACGCGTCCTCGGATGCGGCGAGGGTTGCATCAATTCCCCCGGGGTTGACAAGGCTCGACCCCGGCGAGAACTCGCAGAAACCGGTGCTGTAGAGATCAGACATCATTGTTGGTGCTCCAACCGGGGAAATGTCTAGGGCTTCGACAGGTAGCTCGATGTATTTCGGAATTTGGAATGGGCCAATCTTCCTGCGATAAACAAACACAATCTTCCTTTGAAAGGTACAACTCATGGCGATAACGACCGACCGTGAATTTGTAACGTTCAAAGGTTTCTTGCAAATTAACAATAATAATTTTACGCAACTCTATTAAATAATTAGTATAAGCTTGCACACCGAAGGAAATACGTCCACAAAAATAGAGGAGGTGGTAATCATGTAAATGGTGTAATAGAAGCGAACAGATAATCTCGAAAGGAGATTTATTATGGGTATGATTTTTAGAGTTGTTATATGTGAGTTGTGCTTGTGGATAGATAAAATCACATTGCCTTGCATTCGCCTCAATTATACGCTTAAGAAGGCCCCTCATACTATTTTCAACAACATTATTTTGCTCATCAGTTAGAGCGTGATAAGCGCTACTATCCTCGAGTTTGGTTCTCCGTTGACCACATGTTATGTTCCTCAAAGGTGAAAGAAGTTTTTTTATATTTTGTTTTAATGTCACAAGTATGCGCATAACCAAATGATAGTGAGATGAAAAGGTGTACTCACTAAGTAGGAGATCGGTCGAGTCGGGTGTGCAGAGTGAATATCCGTCTGACAAAGTGTATGAAGACTGAAAAATATCAGGTGGTACGTCAGGACTCGATAAATGTGGTGTGAGTGACATACCGGGGCCACAAATTAATTCATGGGGAGGTGGTTCAGACGGGAGTGCGGTGAGTAGTAATGTGGTGGAGTTAGTGACAAGTGAACTAGAATGCGTAGAGATCCTTTCGTGTGCCCCTGAGATAAGATAATTCTTCTGGGGAAGAAGAACAATCTTGTGTCCTTGGTGCTCGAAGGAATGTGAGTTCCTCGTGCCGTCGTGCATGACATGTCGATCGTACTGCCAAGCTCGCCCTAATAAGATGTGACAGACATCCATGGCAGCAACATGACATAAAACTCTATCCGAATACGTGTCCCCTATAGAAAACTCTACTAGGCAATAGTGGGTAACGGGCATAGTCAAATGACTATTTACCCCAGATAAATTGTAGGGTTGTTCTAACGGATGCGTCGCAAGACCCAATGTGTCGACCATGTGTTGAGACACAAAATTTTCCATGCTGCCACTGTCGATAATAATGGAACAAAACTGTCCCTGAATGCGTGCAGCAGTGCGGAAAATGTCGTGCCTCCTAAGGTCATCCTCAGTAGACCCGCTAGGAGTGATCAAGCTATAACGTAAGACACATACTAAGTGTTCGGCGTGTTCGCCTTCCACTTCTACGACATCCTCTGTCTCGTGCTCAGGCTCAGGGTGAGACTCATTTACGTAAACTCCATACTCGGGTTCACGTCCATCAGTGGAGTCAATAATAGCGACGAAGTGACGTCGCGGGCACTCAGATGATTTGTGCCCCGACTCCATACACTTGAAGCATCGAAATACTCCCGTGTTGGGCTTAGTCCCAATAACCTCTTTACCCCTGGAGGGATTAGCGGGTGGAGTAGGGGTCCCAGTAGTGATGGGAGGGTGAAAGGAATCCAAGGCCCTAGTAGTGGGTGCAGTGGTGACGCTCGACGTGGGTCTATCAGTAGATCTAACTCCGGATGTCCTCTTCTGTGAGGACTCCACCCTCCGTGCTCGACTCGATATCTCCCCTAAGTCCTTAAAATCAAATAACTCGAGTTGATCTCTAATGGAATATCGTAGTCCGTTCAGATATCGAGAGACAACCATGTCATCGTCCTCTCGGAGATTGAGGCGAGACTGGAGTACTTGGAACTCGTTCGTATACTCGTCTACTGTCGACTTATCTTGTCTCAGATTGTGGAACCTACGATATAGGGTTTGCATGTAATCAGGAGGCACATACCGTTTTCGAATTTGTTCTTTAAATTCTGCCCATGTGGTGATGGGTGGCATGCCTAAATTAAACCTAGTTCGCTCTATTTGTTCCCACCAAACTAACGCGGGACCTTTTAGTCTCATAGTGTCGTACTCAACCTGCCTAGCTCGGGGCATTTGCTTCCAAGCCAAGTAGCGGTCCATCCTAGCACACCAATCTAAGCATCGTTCAGGTTCTAAGTACCCTTCGAAATCACCAACATCCAACTTAATCCCTAAATCCCATCGAGGTGGATCCCTAATATTTTGTTGCCCTTGCACCATTTGTCGTGGATTAGGGTTGTCGTTCTCAGGTGGCCTAGGGTCAGGATCCTCTTCAATTTGGGGCGGGATAATACCTAAGTGCTGATTGGCTTCTATAGTGTTGACACGCGTGCGCAACCCATTCATCACTTGTCCCACATCTCGCAGGCTCGTGGTAACGTTCGTACTTAACGCCTCAATGATTTTAGTTAAGTTTTCAATTAGTGCGCTCAGATCGGTCATACCATTTTCTAAATTTTTCACACGATTTTCCATTTAAAATAATTCGAGATTAAATAAATTTTTTTTTTAAATTAATTTTAAAAAACAAAATTTAGATCTTAAATTATTGTTTAATAAAACTCATTATTTTTTTTATATAGAAAATTTTAATCAAAAGATTTATATTATTATTATTATTATTATTATTATAAGCCCGGATCGCTTGATTCGCGATAGGAGCGAATCAAATACCCTCTGATACCAAACTGACGTAGACTCGAATTAGGGTCTTAAAATTAAATATTTTTAAGCGAAAGATTTTATTTATTATAAAATAAATTAGGATTTTGAAAACATAAGTTGATGATTATCTTTAAATTTGAAAATAGGTCGAGCGACCAAATCAAGTTTTGCGCGCAAAATAACGCTCGTGTAATGAACTTAAATAAACTCGTTGAGATTTGCTAGAGTCGGCTTTCTCGAACGCCAATGACTTGAATACTTGGCGAGACTTTTTATCCACAAGAAAAACACCATAACAACTTATGAAATAACGGTAAAGAAAATAAGTTCGAACGTCCGAGGCAAGCTTAACAATATTTAATGGAGGCGCATAAAATTAATTCGTTAATTTGAAGCATGAATCGAGTGAAGATTACCCAGATGAGAAATGGTTCTTCCAGTTCCACTGTGCTCGAAGGACCCTTGTCAGGCAACAAAGGAAGTCGTTGTCCCTGAGGCTCGGCGTCGTCCAGATTCGCGGAGGCGCAATGTTGAACAGGAACAGGGCGCTGATCGACGGAACAATGCGTCGGCGCCGACGTCGATCGGCGGAAGGCGACTCGACCGGGCCTCACTAGGTCGGGGAAGGAGGTCGACGACGAGCGGATTGTTGAAGGAGGTCGCCCGATGTTATGTTGGCAGCGGGCTGGAGTCGTCGTTGTACGGCTGGAAATGGAGGAAGCGGGGAGTCGGCCGGCCACAGAGGAGAAACGAAAATTATTTCGTTTCCCTCTGTATTATTTCCGGTCCCCCCTCCTGACGCAGTGGTTCTTTTTTTTATAACCCAAAGAGTAAAATTTGTTTCCCAAAACATACACCAAGGCTAAATAAGCAAATAATTTATTTCCAAAGTTGGGTTTTTTCCCAAAACATACAGCAAGGCAGAATAAGCAAAAGATTTATTTCCTTGGGTTTTCCAATTTGTCTTATTGCCAAATATCTTTTTTCCTAAAATGTTTATCCGGTGAATTTCAAATATTTTATGCGCTCCGTTAGATAAAATTAAACTTGCCCCTTACATCCTAATTACTCAAATTACCGGACCTCTTTATTAAGGGTCTCACCGGCCGGTCACACCGATGAGCCGAAACTAATAGCGGACACAAGGAAAGGGGAATACATGAAATAAATAACTTCAAACGAAATGAACGAGAATAAATAACTGCAAGAAATAAATAAAGGCGCGTGATGGAGTCACGCGTCCTCGGATGCGGCGGGGGTTGCATCACAAATCCTATCGTCATCTTGCTGCGCTACGAACTATGGAAACATCCTCTTCTTATGTGGCTTGCTCTCCTTCACTTTCCACCTTCACTTCTCAGCTCTTAGTATTATGTATCATTGCTTCGATAAGATCTCTCACTTTGTTTCTGGCTTAGTAGGCAGTTGCCCCTAATCTTTTGTATCAGACTGGATTGACTGGGGAATTCCCCCAAAAGACTAATCATAGTAGTTCGTAGTGTAGCAGTGGTGAAGCACCTATAAATCCTCTTATTCCTCTTAAGTCATGTCATTTAGATCCTTCTATCAAATATGAATCATGAAGAACGTTGCATTGCGTATATTACCTAGATAATTTTCAAAGAGTTAGATTATTGTTCTTATGATATGTTACCGCATCGGGAAGGGAGCTTTACCGAGTTACCGACATGTCACATGGTGAACGGAGGAAAAGGAAACACCGCCTGACGGCGGGGTGAGAGAATAGGAAGGAAGAGAGAGGTGGAAGTCCAAGAGGCCTGGCCGACCCTAATCAACTTTTCTATTACCCAAAAGACACCTCCTTAATACAATGTCATGTTCATATATACTTGACATAGTGATGGAAATGTAAATACACAAATATGAAATTAAAAACATAATATAAAATTACAAATAACATAATACGAAATAAGGAAGATAACTATTTGTTCTATGGCGAACAATGGCCGCGCACTGGCAATAAACGAGCGTCGGTGCTTCACGGTTGGGTCCACGATGAGAGTAGACGCTCCACTCCCACGGTGACAATTCCCCTTCCACAACCTCCGTAACAATGCTGCAATCTAGAAAATTTATCCTGTCCTTAAGGTAAAAAGTCAGAAACTTGGCACGGAAATAATCACAATCTAGCCAAGTGTCATCAGTGTACCGTGATGACGCCAACGAACGCGTACTTGTTCCACTGTATGACCATTATGGTCGATCGCTTGGTGATCTTCAATGGATCCTGACTTGAATGCCAAAACATCATTGCATTCCAATTGAGTAGGTAAAGTGTCCTCGATGTTGTGAACTTGTGATCCCTCATGACCTTCCTCAGATGGGATACATGGAATGAGGGGTGAAACAACTAGATGTTGGAAGTTGCATGAGGTAGGCCACTTTCCCGATATGCATGACCACCAAGAACAACCCATAATATCTTGCGGCTAATTGGGATGTGATCGGTTGACACCGACGCTTGCCAATATGGTCGGAGCTTGACAAATACTGACTCCCCTGTCTGAAACAGACGTCCCGCTAATACCGACTTTGGTAATCATGTGTTGTTGCGCCCGTCGGAGGTGGTCCTTCAGCTACTGAAGAATCTCGTCTCACTTTTGAAGTTGGATGGCCAAGGACTCCACCTGACATTTGGCTTGTAAATGGCGAGTAATGGACGGTGGATCACGACCATAGACTACTCGAAATGGAATTGTTCACTTCGTTTGATGAGGCCGTGTTGTAAAAATATTCCGGCCAACTAAGCTAGTGGGCTCATTTATGCAACTATTCACGGGCACTCTCGCTGAATGTCCGCATCACTACGTGAACGACAAGTGTACCGATTGTGCAAGTAATAAAGTGATGAGCAAGTTATTATCTTCACAGGGAGTTTGAGGGGTGAGTACTAAAACGTGCTGATCTCTATTTTATATGGACCATCGAATAATGAGGGTGTTGTAATAACAATAAAAAGAACAGAATGTAAAGTACAATAAAATCTAAACAAAGAGATGTAGAGTAATACGATAAACATGGCTATTACTTGGGCAGTTGGTTTATCTGAAAGGGTAGAATGAAGGTTTGATTTTGTGTTTCTCAACATCGACTAAGCTATGACGATAATGGAATTTCTCCAAAAGGGTAACCAACCTTTGGTCTGGGTAAATGAGACAACTAATTATCTATGAGAGTGTCCTTGGTCAAAAGATCTCTAAAAGGCTCTTAGCATATAATTTCATAGAAATTTCATGACCGTCGATATGAAGATATCTCTGGAGGTCGCAAGAACTGCAATAGAATTTTAGTCCAACTCAATGCAAATTCAAGTTCTTGGTCCAATTATAGGAGACATTCTTAACCTAAATTTATAGAGATGTAAAGTTTAGGCAAAAGACATACCTAAAGTAGATCCTGTTGGAACACGGTTTTTCGCATCCCTTTGGTCTGAGAATAACAAATCCTACTTGTATTTGATCTAGATTGCCATTGTGTTTTTAGTATGCAGGATTGAACAAAAATGACACTAGGATGCTATATGTTGGTCTGGACTAGCTCAAGTGCTGAAAGGAAAGGATGTGGTCTAACGCCAGGCGTTAGAGCCAACACCGGCGTTAGAGCTAACACCGGCGTTAGAGCCAACACCGACGCTGACCCTCGATATCACTAGTATGAAAATGCTATGGAGGGAAGCTGCCGTGGTTGCAGGTGTATTTTGGGAATGATTTGACCTAACGCTAGCGTTAGAGCCAACACCGACGTTGACCCTCGATATCACTAGTATGAAAATGCTATGGAGGGAAGCTGCCGTGGTTGCATGTGTATTTTGGGAATGATTTGACCTAACGCCAGCGTTAGCCTTAACGTCAGCGTTAGGGTTGCCTAAAATGAGATGTTTCCAAACATGCAACATCTCCTTCCTGGATTGTGGATTCGAGCCATCCAAACAATTCTAAACTGAGTTAATGCCTGACGTTAGCCCTAACGCCAGCGTTAGCTTCCTCTCCTATAAATATGTGACATTCGTTCTATTCAAGTTGACACAACTCAAGGAGCCCTATTCCAGCACTCTGAATTCTCTGTGAGGCCGTATTTCCAGACCACAAAGGATCTTCCATTCAATTTCAAGAGATGGAATCAAAGGAGGCTTGGATTAACGCTAACTCAACGCGAAGAACGCACACTTCGACTTCAACGATCCTCAACAGTTCTTCGTTGTTTCCTCCATATTTTCTCATAGGGAGTTTTTAATTTGTCTTTCATACTTTGTAATACTTTTATCTTTGTAATCGTTTCGTGAATTCGCCGCGGTTGTTGACGACTAGGTCCGTGTGCGGATTATGGGGCAATTCGCCACAAGACGACCAGGTCTAAGGCTTAAATCTAGGGGGTGCTCGAGACCTTTCTTGGGATAGAGAGGCTAGAGCGGCTTGAGGCCGGATTTGGGGATAGATCGGCTAAAGCCCAACCGGTTCTTAGGGAAAAGACTCGGTATAGAAAACAAAAAGAGTTTTTTTATTCGCCTTGATTTCTAGCGTCATAGAAATCCGATTTTGTAATCAATTTTATAAATGATAATCATGTCTTTATTTGTTCAATAAAATTGATTTGGTTTTCAATTTCTAGCACTTTACTTTTGATTCAATCTATTTCTAATAAAATATCAAAAGTTTTCCTTTAAATCTTAAAGTTTCTTAAAACCCTTATTCACCCCCCTCTAAGGGCGTCTTAAGATTCAACAAGTGGTATCAGAGGTAGGTTATTCCAAAACGGTTTCACCACTGGGAATAATGGCGCTTCATGATCATGATCTCACTTCTACTAGTGAGGATAAATTTTATATAAATGAAGAATCACTAGCACCACCTCTATTTGAAAGGAAAAATTATAAAGGGTGGAAAATTCTAATGGAAAAATTTCTTAAGTACTTAGATATCGAAGTTTGGAATATCACAATAATCAAACCTCCGGATGATCTAATTAAAAAGAATGTCACTTAAATGCAAAGACTATGAATAGTTTATTTTGCGTAATGTCACAAGATATTTTCAAATTGGTTTATTGTTTTTCTACTGCATACAAAATTTGGAAATTTCTTGTAGAGATTTATAGTCTTCCTCATGTAGGTATGAAGTAAACGCAGGATTTGAAGAATATGCAAGCATGCATGTGTATTCAAGAAAATTTCTCATTTGATGAATCCATGGAGTGCACGTCAAGCAGAAGGGAAGATGATAACACATCAATGAAAGAGGAAGAAGATGTTAAAGGAACCTTGCGCTCAAATCAAAATTCCAAGGCAAATAACGATGTAAGCAAAATAAATTCCTCTCTTCTTGTTGCTAACTCTATTTCTTCTTTTCATATGCTTGAAATGACTAAACGAAAATAAAAAAAATAAAAAAAACGTTATTTCCAAATTACGTGTAGAAAATAAAACTCTAAAAGTAAAACATGTTGAGAATTCCAAAATTGATCTATCTAATTCTCCACCTTCCTCATCACTTGAAAACACTATTCCTTGCCTTGAGTATAACTCTCTAAAAGAAAAATTTAAGTTTTATGAAAGAGAGCCTCTTAAAAGAACACAATGAAAAATTGTCTTTAGAAAATTCATCTTTGAAAAGTGATTGTGTTATTTGCAAAAATTATAATATTGAGATTAAAGAGATGGATGAAACGTTTGAAGAATTGAGAAATGATTATCAAACTCATATTAGTTCTATAACCCAAATTCTTAAAAATAGCACACTTATTTATAATAAAGCTAGACATGATCTCAAGATTAAAATAATGAATTAGAAACAAAAATCAATTTGCTTAAGGAAATTATAAATATAACTCACAACACAAAAATCCATAATATCAAGCAAGATCGAAAAACAAGTTGAATAAAAATTTCCATATCTTAACTAAGACAAACAAAATGAATGAAAAACATCAAAATCTTGTAAATGAAATTCCAAAACATTATCATCATTATCATTTACAACATCAATCTTCTCCCAACATAAACTTGAATACAAACAAACTTCATTTAAATAATAAATTCAAAAGTCATTTTTATCCAAAGATTCAAGTAAATGACTATGAAAATTTGAAAAATAAAAATAATGTTCTTCCAAGATATGAATGATGACCTATGCTTAAGAATGATGCATTAATGTCAATTGAAAGGGTCCACTCATCCTTGTTTCCCCAAAAGCCAACAGATGTATTTGGGTACCCAAAGTAATCATTCCACTTGGTCCTTTTTGGATACCTAAATCTTACTCATTAGTATTATTAAATTGCATGAAGTAGAACCAAATCAAAATGAAAAATCAATACTCTACTTCATGATATGCTTAATTTCCTTTTTTTTATTTTGTTTGTTTTATCGTCTTTTAATTTCCTTCCTTCTTATTTTATTTTTTTTATTGTCTCAAAAAACCTAGATCTACAATCTACCATAGTGAAATGTTTCAATACTTCAAAGGATTACTTAATAGGGGTAGATAAATCATTTTAACAAAAAATCTAAGGATAAATTCAAGGTTTTTACCTGGATCTGAGAAGGGGTTGACGACGAAAACTGGGAGAAAACTTGCTTGGGCTGAATCAAATGAGGCTAGAACTTGGGATTTGGGCTTTTATAAAAAAGTGGAGTCAACGCCAACATTGAGTATAACGTGGCGCGTTTGCCCTATTTATGGGTTTTTTAATCTCTGATCTCTGTACCTCCTATTATACTCTTCATTATATCCTCATCCACTCTCAATTCCATTATTTGAATTAACATTGTTCAAAATAATTTTCACCTTATTCATGAAAAAGTATTCCAGGATTCTGAGCCTTCTAATGATCTTTAAAATGTCTGAATTTTCTACACTAAGAAAGTCTCTATACAATAACTTCAAATCAAAGAAATTTTTTCAAAAATGCATGAAATCGTCTACTGTCTTGACGTTAAGAGTTAACGTCAGCGTTAGGCTCGAACGTCAGCGTTAGAACTCAATGCCCGACGTTAGCTCCTCTGTGCTATATTTTCATTTCTTAAATGCTGAAAAATCTCAGATATTCTCTCATGCATATTTTCATATCCGTTTCTCTGTTTTGTAAAATATTAATTTCATTTAATTTTTGTTTTTCTTTATTCAAAAATCTAAATAAATAAAAAAATTCAAATAATCAAAATTTTTCAAAAACATGTTTTTGCTCTTGTTTTCAATTCTAAAAAATTTATGCATGTCTCTTTTTCTTCTTTTTTTATTATTCATTTTTTTATTCAAAAATCCACTAAAAAATTCAAATAATCACAAATCTTCAAAATTATGTTTTGTGATTTTTGTTTGCTTTTAAATTTTCAAAAAAAAAGTTTTGGTATTTGACCGTTGGATTTCACATTAGCAAATATTGTGTTATTTTCTTCAAAAATGGTCAAAAGTGTTTAAGCACTCTTAAAGATTCTCATCAATATTGAATTTTCATTTCAAGGTTCCTAAATATTGTTTTGTCTTGTCATGCCCTGACCTTAATCTTATTATGTGCAATGAAATTGACCATAGAAAATTGTGCAAGATTGTCTAGCATGTCTCTAAGCATGAGTAATGTTTTTTATGTTAAATAATGATTTATTCACTCACACTTTTGGTATTATAATCTTAGTCTTGCATGATTGTGTAGTGTAATAGTTTAACATGTTAAGTTGTATGCCTAAATTACCTACATTTTTTTTTTCAAACATCAATTTCTTGCACATATATAAGTGTGTTTTCAAAAATTTTATTTGCAAAAAACAAGTGAATTCGAAGACCTTTGCTCTAAATAAAAAATATATGAATAAAATGACAAAGATAACTCCACCAAACACTATTTAGTCTTTTGATAAGTCTTAATGATCATTGTGAGGTTGAGCACTTTAGAAAGAATTGTAAAGTGTCTTGTGTAAACACATATTTTTATCACTTCTATTTATACACCGAATTACTCAACATAAAAAAATATCAAATGCTTATGCGATCCCCCCCAATCAATATTTCGCTCCATGATAAGTCTTAATGAACATTGTGTGGGCGAAGCATCTTGGTAGTTGTACTCTTTTATGTCCTCTGAAATAAACTCTCTGGAAGTAATTCTTAGACTACATTTTTAATATTGTTTTTTTACTTCATTACATATGTCATGTGTTTTGACTATATCACTTATATACTCTTATCAAAATACTATTTGCACACATCATTATCTTTCATAAAGTTTCTACTCATGAGAATTGGATTCTAATGCATATCTACATAATTCTCTAAAAAACTTAAGTAAAAGCACTATATTGCAATGCATGATCTCTGCAATATTTTCTTTACTTGAAATACAAATTAGTTACATTATAGCTATTATCTCTTTGAATATGTCATATCATGTTTGCCTTTAGTTGTTGAAAATTTTCAAGGTTAATGCTCCTTACATGTGAAAATTCTAGAACAATTGTTTGAATTTTCTTTAAAAAATCAAAACTAAAAATCAAGAAACTTTCTCTAAAAACTAAAATGATTATCTTGGTTACTTTGTTTTCCGTACTATTGATTTGATCATGTATTTTTACCATGCTTTATCATGCTTATCTCAAGTCTTAATTTTGAGGTCTTTTCATCACTTGTGTTTTAAAATTCTTTTTAATTTTTTTTTTCAACAAGTGGAAGACTTGCTTGGTAAAGTACAATAGATTTTGTTACTTACACGCTTATCTTATTTTTTCCGTTGCATTAATCCCTCTAAGCTCGATCATGACTTCCTCTATTTTACTACAAAACTCTTAATCCTCTCTAGGTAGTCCCAACTGTCGCCTCTTTACCTTTTTCTAGCCTTGTTTAGTTTCACTCCACCCACTTATGCTAATAACAAAAGGGGGAGAATAAAATGATAAATCTTAATGTAGGATTAACTAGATTAAAGGAGAGCATAAATCTATTCTATGAGAGCATACACTAGGGGGGAGCACTTAAATAGGGTGATCACATATCTCTAAATAAAATATTTGTCATAACAATCTCTAAGTAGCATAGTGTCATATCTTTTATAAAAACACATCATTTACCTTTTGAAATCTGATTTATCTTAATTGGATTTGTTATTATCAAAATGGGAGATTGTTGGAACACGATTTTTCGCATCCCTTTGATTTGAGAATAACGAATCCTACTTGTATTTGATCTACTTTTCCATTGTGTTTTTAGTATGCAGGATTGAACAAAGATGATACTAGGATGATATATGTTGGTCTGAACTAGCTCAAGTGCTGAAAAGAAAGGATTTGGTCTAACGCTAGACGTTAGAGCCAACGCCAGCATTGACCCTCGATATCACCAGTATGAAAATGCTATGGAGGAAAGCTGTCGTGATTGCAGGTGCATTTTGGTAATGATTTGACCTAACGCCAGCGTTAACCTTAACGTCAGCGTTAGGGTTGCCTAAGATGAGATGTTTCCAAACATGCAATATCTCCTTCCTGTAATGTAGATTCGAGTCATCAAAACAATTCTAAACTGAGTCAACGTCTGGCGGTTGTCCTAACGCCTGCGTTGGCTTCCTCTCCTATAAATAGGTGACATTCATTCTATTGAAGTTGACACAACTTAAGAAGCTCTATTCCAGCACTCTAAATTCTCTGTGAGGCCGTATTTCCAGACCACAAAGGATCTTCCATTCAATTTCAAGAGAAGGAATCTAAGGAGACTTGGATCAACGCTAACTCAACGCGAAGAACGCACGCTTCGACTTCAACGATCCTCAGCGGTTCTTTGTCGTCTCCTCCAGACTTCCTCATAGGGAGTTTTTAATTTGTCTTTCATATTTTGTAATACTTTTATCATTGTAATCGTTTCGTGAATTCTCCGCGGTTGTTGGCGACTAGGGCTTAAGGGGTAATTCACCACAAGGCGACTAGGTCTAAGGCTTAGATTTAGGGGGTGCTCGAGACCTTTCTTGGGATAGAGAGGCTAGAGCGGCTTGAGGCCGGATCTGGGGATAGATCGGCTACAACCAACCGGTTCTTAGGGAAAAGAGTCGGTATAGAAAACAAAATAAGTTTTTTTATTCGCCTTGATTTCTAGCGTCATAGAAATCTGATTTTGTAATCAATTTTATAAATGATAATTATGTTTTTATTTGTTCAATAAACTTGATTTGGTTTTCAATTTCTAGCACTTTACTTTTAATTCAATCTATTTCTAATAAAATATCAAAAGTTTTCCTTTAAATCTTAAAGTTTTCTAAAACGCTTATTCCCCTCCCCGCTAAGGGCGCCTTAAGATCCAACACATCTATACATTGAACACTTAAGAAAAAAGATGGATGCAAAAGTCTCATTCACAACCTTCATCAATGGAGAAAATACAACTTAATCAACCACAAGTACCTATGAAAACATCAGGCCAATGCCCAAACAAATAAACAATAAGAGAAATTAGCTCCCCATTACTATATAAAAACCATTGAAAGACATGATTACAATGATAAATGTATATATAGAGTTGTAGATTAAGAAATTCAATCTAAAGACATAAGAAGAAAAATCTAGGGATATCAAGTCTTGGTCTTGAGAGTCTTCTTTCAAGATCCAACTCCTTTTGCCTTCTATCTTGAGCTTCAACAAGCCTTTCCTTGTTTTCTTCGATGATAACCTAATTTATAATATGATTTGGTAGGATCACCTCCAACACGTGGAAGCAACGTTGGTGACTCTGCAGGAGCATAATTTATTAGTCAATCTCAAAAAGTGCTCCTTCGTCCGGATCGAGGTTTGCTATTTGGATCACACAAATTCCGCACCGGGCATCTACATGGAACGGGACAAGATTGAGGTCATGTTACGATGGCTGACGCCTCGCTCTCTTCACATCATCCTAGGATTCCTCGGCTTGACGGGTTACTACCGGTGTTTTATCCGGTACTATCGGAAGATTGCCCTACCCCTCACTACCTTGAAAAGACCGAAGTAATGGAGTTTCGTTGGGCTCACGAGGCGGCGCAGGCCTTCACCACTCTCCAGATTGCTTTGGTGGTTGTTCCAGTCCTCGCAATACGAGACTTCTCCTTACCATTTATCATCAAGTGATGCATCTGGGACAAGGGTGGGCGCGGCCCTGATGCAATCGCTTGGCCAATGGCCTACTACAACCTCCATTTCTCTTCCACGATCCACTCGCGTTTGACTTGCGAGAACTTATGACACTCGTCCTCACATCCAGCATTGGCGATCATACCTACTTGACCCAGACTTCATCGTCCGCACGGACCACCATAGTCTGCGTACTTGCTCATCCAGGAAATCACCACTCTAATGCAGCAGCTCTGGTGGAAAATCTCTTGGGGGATGACTTCTCGGTCAAGTTCCGCTCGGGACGATCCAACAAAATCGTCGACACTTTATCGCAGGACTCCGACTCAGCCGCTTTTCTAGCAATCTCTCTGGTATGGGACGATGCGACAATTATACAACAGGAGATGACAACCGATCCCATGTTGGGACGAATCCACACGAACATACAAGCCGACCCGACGACGCACCCACCATACACAGTAGTCGGGACATGTCGGGGCGTATCGCACCTCTGCCACCTCACAACCTCCCTTCATTGGGTCGACATGTTTCCCCAAATCAAGGAGTTCATCGTCACCTGCCCTTCATGCCAACATGTTAAGTATGAGGTGACATTTCCCGGCGAGTTGCTCCAACCTCTCCCAATACCGTACACGATTTGGGAAGACATCGCGATGGATTTTATCACTCGTTTGCCACAATCAAAGGGGACTGTGACTTGGTAGTGGTGAACCGAATGTCCAAATATGAGCACTTCATTCCACTCAGACATCCCTTTTCAGCTCCCACAGTGGCCACCACATTCAATGGCAGCATCGTGCATCTACATGGGTTTCCAAGATTCATTGTCAAAGATCAAGACCCCCCTCTTTCTGAGCACTTTTTGGCAAACCTTGTTCCAACTCCAAGGGACCCACCTCTGAACAAGAACTGCTTACCACTCCTAATTCGACGGCCAATCAGAAGGCCTTAATTATTGTTTGGAAACATATTTAAATTTTTTCGTTTGGTATTGATACTTAAGTTTTCTGCCTTTCATTACATTTACTGCAGGTCGACACTCAAGAGCCAAAGTGATGAAATCCAAGCTTGGAGAGGGACTATGGAGCTATTTTGATGAATTTAGTATGCGCACGGACAGAATGCATGCTTGTGCGCTATCTACTGTTGTTGTTTGTTTCTGGATACAACTACGCACGAACGTGCGAAAATTACACGGTCGTGAGCCTTATTCTGCTGTTCATGTTCATTTCTCGGGATTCTAAAAGCTTATTGTGCATGTCGTGCAGAATTTGTGTATGTGCGCCCATTTCTCTAGAGTTCTACCTCAGGGACTTGGTGTTTCCAGAACACTTGAATCTCGATGGTGCTATATTACATTTTGCATGATCATGCGCATTCCCACTTGTGAGGTTGTGCACAACTTCCTATGAAGTTCTGCTTCAGGGACAAGAGTGATGTCAATAGAGTTATTTTATAATCCACACTGCCATACATGTAAGCCGTGAGCGCAGTCGCAGGTCCCCTAATTACAGTGTTATTTAAAGGTTTATCGGTCGAAAAACATCGTTCATGGTAGCTGGAATCTGGAATACCGTTTTGGAATGTCGGCCTCGCTGACCCGAATCTGGTGGTAACCCGTCCGTAAGTCGAGTTTGGAGAAATGTGTCGAGTCTGGAGCTCATCGAATAATTCCTAGATGAGTGGAATCAGGTACTTGTTTGCGATGATGGCCTTATTAAGCTTGTGATAATCGATGCAAAAGCGCCAACTACCGTTTTTCGGACAAAGAGCACCAGACTAGAGAATGTACTGGAACTTGGTCGAATAAAACCGTTGGCGGGCATATTGCGAACAAATCGTTTAATCCTGTCCTTCTACACGTGGCCATAACGATGAGTCCAAACGATGATGGCCAAAACTCTGGTACATAGTGAAATGTGATGGTCGGTTGGCTGGGGAGGGGTATTGCACTCGGCTCTGCGAAAACTCTTGGAAAAAGGTCACTTATCCACTGTAGCTGTGGAGGTATTTTGAGATTGGTGGCGCCTAACCGACCTCCATATAAGTGCCAAAAATCCACTGCTGCGCTCTTTTGGATCGCATGGAATGAACCATGATGCAGAGAAGGGAAACATCCCCTCGATACAATTGAGATGATTCTTTGTGGTCGAACTTCATGATCATCTTATCCCTGTAGACATTAACGTATCATAATGTGAGAAGCCATGCAATCCCAAGGATGTCGTCAATACTACCCAAGCGAAAGGCATGGAAATCAGCGTTGCGGTGACACGAAAAGCCCCCGGCCGGATGGCGACCTGTCCTCTAAGCAGATGACAGTAAATACTTTCGATGACATAAGTATGATCTCCTAGATGGGCGACCAAGGAGTGAGTTAAAATTGTGACTGACATCTAACACATGCCTTACAAACCTCGAAAGCTTCATGGTTTGTCGACCGAATATGCCCTCGATGGAAGTATGGAAGGGATGGTCATCAACCTAAAGTGCGTCAAAGTCGGCTATAGTGGCTTCCGCGGTATCCTCTCCGATGATCGCCCGAACCCTTTCATGGGACAATCATGTGCAAGGGATTATAGTTGCTTGTATCTAAAATATTGACCGCAATTTCGAAGATAACTATATTCTTGGTTGGGGAGTCGCTGGGGTCGGGGGTGGACATAGTGTCAGATGGAGCTTAAAAGGAACCACGACCCGTTGGAGGACCGGGACATCCACATGTATTGGGACGATAGCCGGTATTTGCAAAGCTTACCGACGTCCACCCGCAGGAGGGCCTTGAGTGGGTTTACCATAGTCGGTGGGCTTGACGCCAAAGTTGGCCTCGACGCGAGCCACATCCATAGTGTCCACCATAGTGCGAGGGTGGTGCTTGTGAAGACGAGAATGGATATGCGACAAAAGCCCTTGCACGAAGAACCAAAAGTAGTGATCTGGCGGCAAGCCATGCAAGTGCATCGCCAATGCGATAAAAACTCATCAACGTGGTCGTCGAGGGATCTGGTTTGACGCACCCCGCACAATCGTTTGACAACT
Organism: Dactylorhiza incarnata; assembly: GCA_033032865.1. NCBI lineage: Eukaryota > Viridiplantae > Streptophyta > Magnoliopsida > Asparagales > Orchidaceae > Dactylorhiza > Dactylorhiza incarnata. Next base: position 489,323 of record JAWHQI010000402.1, on the reverse strand, counting down.
GCGTGATGAGTGATTTTCTTATTGGGTTTTTGACATCTTTTGCTCTCATTTTCATGCTTTTGGCTCCTAATTATTATGATTCACATGCTATATGTTTAGTTTTCTTAAAATTTAGACAGGACGTGATTAGAGTAAAAAGGAGTTCACTCACGCAATGAAGGGTCGCGGGGAGACAAATCTGACATTCTGAATAAGCTGCATGGTTCTGGTGCTAGGCTTAGCACGGGATCTGCACCCTAATATCTCTTCACTTCCCCCCTTAATTTATCTTGCCATTAGTTTATTATTCTATTTCTAACTTGTTTTTGATGTCCGATTCATTTCCCCCAAGTCCCACTTAAGCGTGCAATCCATCGTGAAACGTACGACCGCGCTCCTCAAAAAACACCACCGTGTGATTTCTACAGCTCTTGGCCATTGAAAAATTGTTTTGAAGATGATCGTGCGCCTTCTTTGCGCACGTCCGTGCGTAAGGCGCATGGTGGTATGCAAATAGCCAGTTTGGCACGATCGTGCGATTTTACACTCACACGATCGTGCGTTTTTCTCCGCTTAGAGATTTCTTAAAATTTACATCGAACTAGGCATGGCCGTGCACTCTCTGCTCGCACGACAGTGCGATGAGCGCACAATGGTCTGCAAATAGTAAAATTCAGCCGCCGCCTCGTTTTGTTTTCCCTCTCATCATTCCAGTCTTCACGCACGATGAGGGCGCACGACCGTGCGCCTGATCGTTCGCGGACAAAATTTCAGCCGTTCTATGTATGCCCGGATTGACGACGAGAGCGGGATGTTTTGCATTTTTGTGTTTTGTTTCGCATGTTTTCACTTCTTCCAGGTAGGGGCTTTGCCCTAGATCTTCTTCCACCATACCAATCTATCAAGAGGAGGATTGTTTGCGATTGAAAGCTCTTGTAGTATTGGTTTTTCTTTTATTGTCTTTAAATTAATGAAAATAATCTTGCATTATCGTTCGCCTGAATTGTTAGATATTCTCATCTTAGATATCTCATCTTCGTGTTCCTCGAGATTCAATATCCTGTAATTACTTACCATTTATTACTTCGACCACGCTCTTTCTACAGGATATGCGGCCGCGCGTGACATCATCATGTCGAAATAGCGAACATGATATCAGCGAATAAGCTCATTTTTTAGAGCGGTCCAGGAGGTCTGTCGACGCATGGTAGGTGGTGAAAGTGGACTAACACTAATACAGACCTATGCAAGTATTGTGGGGCTGACTCAAACCGACCTAATTTATATGATGCGTGTATGACTTGAACTAATCCGGAATTAAATTGAGCAATAAATCAAATAAGCTTAGCAACACGCCACAACGTTCACCACAATTTTCTAGTGAGTAGGCAAAACAAGCTCTCCTTCACACGACGGACTTTCAACCAAACTTGCACAAATGAGTTTTGTAGGAAAATAGGAAAACAAGACAATAACACTAGCAAAACACGATTTCCAAACAACTATGTGATGCTCATCCACATATTCAATAGCAAAGTATGAAAATACAGTACTAGATACTCACGAGTAAGGAAACTCGGTTGCGAAAAATGACGACGGGAGGTTGTCGCTAGTAGCAGGCGGTCTTGGCAGCAGGAAACATGGGATGAAATTTCTAATGGTACATTAAGAGTGGTGGCAACGTGCAGGGATGGGCGGTGGCTTGTTGTTGGAAGCGGAGGTGGGTGTTTGCTGTTTGTAGCAGGTGCAAACGGTGGTTGCGGGAGGGAGCAGGGAGGGCCGAGCGGCTGCAATAACTGTCGAGGACGGATTGTGCGGTCGACGACTAGAGCGGAAGTGAAGGATGGGTTAGTAGCGAACAGGCGCGATGGGGAACTGATGGCTTGCGGCTTGGCTTGGCGAGGTTGCTAGAGTGCGCGAACCTGGAGGGGATTCTCAGTTTGCAGTGGAGTGTGGCAAAGAAGGAGGTGAAGTGGTTAGCGGTTGCGAAGGGGATCATGCGGAATAAGGTTACAAGAGGGGAATACGAGGTGAAAAACTTAAAGTAACTGGGACGTCGCACCCATGGATCTCACGACATCGCACCACGATATGATTGTCGGCTCTGGATTTCTTCACAAGACTAACAATGCCTCACAAAGGAATCCATCGCCATTATTTATAATAAAAGAGGGCTAGGGCACCCAACGCGAACGACTATGATTGACAGTTCGATTAATGTTGTATAAAGTCCAATTTTTTGTAAAGAAAATACATATCAACAGGAAAACGGCGCTTCGGACGTGCTCATGGTCTCAGATCGTTGATATGATCATCGCTTCCAGCGTGAGTGCACAAACGCGGTCCCCGCCGAGTGGTGGCCCGATCAACACTGCTGATTCGCCGCTGATTCCCATCACTCGGGGTCGATTGGCGAAGCCACCGCACCCAATGCAAGGCAGAGCCCTCCATAATGAGCAACATGGTGGAGTTTTGAGAGAGTCCGGAGTGCGATGGAGGTCGAAGAATAACTCGTCCTTAACAATCCACCAATGGGGTTGGATCCGTTGCGCGAGACCGAGAATCGATGATTGGTCGGAGGCGGACAACGCAGAGGCGGCCGTCCGCGATGCAGATTGTTGGGCGCCTTCGATTGCCTCATTTTGGGCATGCACCATTAAGCGTGTGCGAGACATGCATGTGCAACATGCGGTTCCGTGAGAGCAGCGGTCAAGAGATGCGACGCCGGGAATATCCGGCGGCAAGGGGTGCGACTCGAACCGGGAAGAGGGCCTTTCCGGCATCAGGAAGAAACGTCGTGCGGCGAACAAAGGAGAATAAAACACTGACCGACATCCTGGCTAGAGAACAAGAAGAAAGATAGAGGCGGAAGTCCATGAGGCCTAGCCGACCCTAATCAATGTTCTATTACTCCAAAGTTACCTCCTTGTTACAATGTCAATCCATGTATACTTGACCTAATTGCAGAAACGCAAATACACAGATATAAAATAAAAAAACAGAATATAAAACTACAATTAACATAATACAAAAATAGGGAGGATAACTATTCGTCCTATAATGAACGATGGCCGCGCGCGGTCATTAAGCGGGCGCCAGTGCCTCGCGATTGTGACCAGCGGACCGCAACGTGTGTAGACACGCCAATCCTGCAGTGCCGACTCCCCTTCCGTGGCATCAGTAACATAATCTAACATAAATAGGCCTGCTTTGGGTTCATATGGGATAGTTATGTTCATGTTCAGTTTCTTAGTCTAGTCTATCATTTGTTTCCACTTTTTCCACTTTTTAGTTTCTTAGTCTAGTCTATCATTTGTTTCCACTTAGTCTAGTCTAGTCTATCATTTGGGTTCATATGGGATAATTATATTTCTTTCTCGATTCTCCTTTTTTCACTTTTTTAGATGATACGTTTGAACTCTACTTATTTGGATGTTCATTTATTTTTTATTTCTAGTTTAATACAACACAACAACAACAACAACAGAACCCATATAGTCCCCAATCATTGGGGGTATGGGCGGGGGAAGATTGGAAACAGACCTAACCTTTGGCACTATGCACAAAGTGGCTTCTCTCAGAGGAGAAAGACCTAACCTTTGACAATAAATGCACAAAGTGGCTGCTCACAGAGTACCACTGAAATAGTGGCCCCCTATACAGTTGCGTTTGCTGCGGAATCATGCCCTCAAATCAAAGCCAAAGACATCAGAGAGGGCAGACCCAAGAATCCATTTTGATTTATGTGCACATACCCATGCTTCCTTCATTCAGCATCCAGAGCATTGGTGAAGCACAAGTTTTATTTCTAGTTTAATATGTTTAAAAATTTTCATTTGGGTCTATTTATTTTATGTAGTTTTTTTATTCATTTACGAATTGAAATAAATCTAAATTTAAACAATTTTTTGGGATGGGGCTCTTGAGGATGATGAATGATGATGAGAAGTATTTGTCTAACACCAGAAAAACTTATATCATTTCTTATGCTATCCCTACTTGTAGTTCAAGGCGATGGTGAAATACAATATGCTGTATGTTTGCATTGTAAGCAAGTTTCATGATGTCCAGTCAATTATAATTGTAGGATGTTCCAGATTATGCTCCTGGCACACAGAAGAAAGTTAGCGGGGAAGTGATCAGGTGGAATAAGGTTACTGGCCTGGAGAAAATGGATGCGGTGAAATACATAGAGTATCTTGAAACCGAAATTGAGGAACTGAATAGACAAGTCAAGAGGTCTGGGAATGGGCATAATGAACTAATGGAGTACCTTAAAACCCTTGAGCCTCAGAATTTGAAGGTACTAAATCTGCTACTTTTTGAACAAACCTGTTTTCTCTATAGATGAATTTTTCTTAATGCGAGAAATGCGGCATCCTTATTTCACATTTTCTCCTTTTTTAAGTATTTGCAAAGTTGATCTTTGCTTCTTGAGCTTATATTATAGAACTGATGAAATAGGCCTTCAATTAGTCATCCACATATAGTTTAGAGAGTGCAATTGAGTCTTAAAATTTCTCCCATAGCCTAGAAATAATTCAATTCTCTATTAAGTTTTACAATTACTGCTATTGCAGCGTTTTTTTGTAATTTAGAAATTAGCTCCGCTTTTAATTTGAATTATTCTTGTGATTTTAGTAATATTACGTGCATGTTTAATAACATTTTAATGAGTAATTTTCTGTCATTTTTTCTATAGTGCATATGGTGTCTCTATTTGAAACGCTACTTTTCATTTCAAGACCGAATTCAGGCAAAATCTTTTATCATCAGTGTATTGTTGGCTTCTTTGCCAACCTACTTTAAGTATAATATATAGCTTCCCTCTCTTGAATTTATATTCTCACTATACGTTTCAGAATTTTAAATTCTAGTTAGAGCATCAGTATATATACTTTGTTTGATGCGAAGATTATATGCTCTTAAAATTGCCAAATAAATGTGTTTATTTGGACTTATTTCTGTAAATAAATTCATAAATGAGGGGATTTACAAGCAAGTTAAGCATTCCCATCATCACTTTTCGGTTTAGCAGACAAGCATGACTGCAAAATGCATGAGCAGTTTTGTGCCGAAGCGAAGTAGCCACATGGGCGAGGGCATGTGAGTGCACCAGAAAGAGCATTAACAACATGGGCTTAGGGTTTAAAAGAATTGATAAAAAAGGATGGTTGAAGAAAAAGATGGAGAAAATTCTAGTAATGGAGTTGAAATTTTGGGATGTGTAAAATTGTATGCTATACTTAGCTTTGAGCTAGTAGGAAATATGTATTTGTACATTTGTGGACCTATGTACTTACAGAATCATACAAACTTTGTCTCTTGTAATTTATTTTTGTGAAATTTCGAGTGTCACGTTGTAATAATTTTTTTTACTTCACATAAACTTAAATACAAAGCATATACACATATTTATAGGTGTGAGTAGTAACAACTTAACTCCAAATCCCAACGTGTGACTAAACTATATAAGATGCTCTTAGTGGGCCAAAGAGGCGGGGCCTTTCCATTGGGCTTCACAAACGCTTCTTCTATATTCTCCCGCAAGCTGAAGTGTACAGATTGTAGGTGCCGAGCTTGGAAACGAACTGACAATAGAGTGGGTGAGGCAAGACCTTGTGATGTAGGGTAGGCTGTGGAGTGGAGTCCTAAATGCACACTAGTGAGGAGTGGGGCCAATCCCCATCGACTCAATGCATGTGACACACATGGTTTGGCGCAAAGGATAAATATTTAGCAACAAAATATTATAAGATCACACGCAAATTTTCATAAACAAAGATAAATAATTTCTTAAAGCTTGAGCCGTGACTTTCCTCCGCACGGAGGGCCAAAAGAAAGCGCGCGGCGATTCAATCCGTCCTGCAGTTATAGATCTCACGAGACAAATAAAGATGAGCCTTTTTATTCCAATCAAGCAATAGATAATCACAACGTAACAAAGTTTAGTACCAACAACTAATACAAAACACCACAAAAATCTGAAATAAAATAGGGCTGCAGTAATTTTAAGTAGATCTGAAATTTTGGAGGCGCGGTAGGGTTTTCCGGATGGTGAGAGACTAGATTGGGCAAGGGGGAAGTGGTTCCAGAGAATGGAGGGGCTGTTGGCTGTGGATTTGGAGGGTGAGGGGCTGATTAGGGTGGCGCCGGACTGAATCTGGACAGGCGGTCCAGATCTGGACAGATTTCGGTTCTGCAGTGGACAGGGAGGAGGCGAGGCTAGGGATGAAGGTGGGGCTGCTGCTGGGAGGGTTGTCGGTGGCTGGTTATAAAGGAGACTGGCGGTAGAATTGCTGGGAGGTAGGGTGGCGGCAGGAGGCTAACATGGGGCTGGCGGCTGGGTTGCTGGGAGGTAGGGTGGCGACAGGAGGTTAACATGGGGGCTGGCGGCTGGGTTGCTGGGAGGTAGGGTGGCGGCAGGAGGCTAACAGGGGGGCTGGCGGCTGTGGTGAGGAAAAGGGTTGGCGGCAGGGATGAGGGAAGGAATAGGAGGAGGAAATAAGATACTTACCCAAGGAGTCGCCACCAAGGGGCTCCACGGAGTCGGCACCGCGGAGGTGATCACCGGAAATGAGGAAGAAGACTCTCCAAATTTCAGCAATGAAATTCCTGTAGCCCTAAGACATCTATTTATAAGAAAACAACACTAGGGCAACCGAAATCGACGGCTATGATTGGCCGGCGGTTCCGATGCCATAACTACATGAAATAAAATCCAAAATACATAATGTTATATATGAAACTTAATCTAAACAACGAGCCGGACACATCCACGGTGGCGGATCGCCAGTTCGGTCAAGTCCGTCTGCGAGAATACACGAAGGTGGGGTCCGCCTTGCGCCGAGTACGCCCGATGGCCCCCCATCAACTCCCCCCGACTGAAAAGCCTTCATCTCCGATGAATGGAGATGATCGTACTGTAGTCGAAGTCCGGGGGCGAGTCGATCAAGCTCTGTAGCAACAATCCAGGTGTCGTCGGAGAAGGAACGTCCATGCCAGCGAACCAAGTAGCGGCACACGAGGCCATCCACAGAGGGGGCGTACTCGTGCGCAATGATCTCAGTGATGTGCTCGTCGCACAATGCTTGAGGGAGGCGATCTGGTGGAATCGGCGGTGCTGAAGACGGAGCCAGTGGTGACGAGACCTCGGGTAAGTTAGGGTCAGTGGCGGACTGGGTGTCGGGAGCAGGCAGGGGTGGCATAGGTTAAGTGGTGGGAACAGGCTGTGGCGGTGCAGGCTCAGGAGGGCAATCAAAGTGGGGGTCAGGGTACTCGTGAGGTGCAAAGTATGGCGTCAGGTCCTCAACATTGAACACGGGGTGGGTACCCATGCTCATAGGAATATTTAGCTCATAGGCATTTGGCCCGATCCGTCTCAGGACTGAATAGGGACCGATTCGCCTGGCGCTTAGCTTTTTAGCAGACCCCCGGGGGAGTCTCTCGGTGCGGACTCGCTCCCAACAAATCGCCACCCTGCGACAGTTAAAGCCAAAGATTAAAAGTACAAAAAGGGCTCACTGTACATTTTCTCTTTCTTGCATTTAGTCTCACATCTTCAAGTGCAAATTCTTCCTCCTTATCGACAATATATATGGGAGAGCCCTAATGTAATATTTATTGATTTTGAAATAATATTATTTTATTTTGACATTGTATCAGAGCGGAACGAAATTTCGTTGCTCTCTCATTTTCTTCTCTTTCCCGGCCTTACGCGAGAAATTGTACTCGCATTTGTGAGCTCTTCCGCGGTCTCGGCGTCTCGCCCACAGTTTCTCACTTGACGATATAGTTAGTTGCTCGCTCGCCGATCTCACTACTTCTCGTGCTTGTTCGCTACTCGAGCTCGACGTTCCGCTACTCGCCGACTTCGCCTTTGATCTCCAACCCACACCCCTACCCTCTTTTATAGAGCCCTTCGGGTGGTCTCAACCTGGGTAATCTCGCGAGCTCGACAGGGTGATCTCGCGAGCTCCTCTTACAACATTCCGGGTGTCTCCTGCGAGTTCGGATCGCATGCGACCTTCCTCGTGGGACCTCCTGGGCATTACTTCCTGCGAATGTCGAGCGACTGCGGCTTGCTGATATCACATATCCTCAGACATCGAGCTCTCTGATCCCTCTGCTTCCACAGTCATCGAGCTCGCCGATCATCAAACATCTCACTGCGCATGTGACCTCATCATGCAAGCTCGCAGACTCCTCGCCGAACTACTGCGTCGAACTCATGCGCGCTCTCTGACGGTCCCGCAGATTCCTCCCCGAGCTGCTGTGTCGAACTCCTTATCGTGCGAACTAGCAGAGCTTCTTACGCCACTTAGTTATCGGTCGAACTCCTCATCCCTTACCTTGCTCGCTGACTTCTCCTGCCTAGTTCTCAGCCAACAAATATTACTGCTCTTGCTGAGCTCCTCTTGCTAATCTATGGTGAAACCTCCACCCACTCCTGCTAAAGTAACTGGACCAAATTATCCCGATTGAAGTGTCTTCTTCACAGGTTAGGTCTTTCTCTGTGAGCAGCCATTTTGTGCATTTATTGTCAAAGGTTAGGTCTTTCTCCTCTGAGAGAAGCCACTTTGTGCATAGTGCCAAAGGTTAGGTCTGTTTCCAATCTTCCCCCGCCCATACCCCCAATGATTGGGGACTATATGGGTTCTGTTGTTGTTGTTGTTGTTGTTGTTGAAGTGTCTTCTTCACCTTTCTTTTGTGCTCTCAATGCAAACGACATCATCTTACCGATGCTCCACGTGCTCTCGCATCTTCCACTTATGTTGATTGGGACACCAATGATGCTCTTGTTCGCACCTGGCTTGCAAACATTCTTTCCGATGCATGTTTGCCCATCATCCATCACGATGGCACTGTGAAGGTTGTGTGGGAACATTTTGCTGCCCTTTACTCCAATGGTGCCAAAATCTCTCGCATTTACACCCTCTATTCTGGTCTCTTCGCTCGGCCATCGCTCTCTTTCGATGTTGCATATCAGGAAGTTCAATCTCTCGGCGCAAAATTTCTCCAGCATTGGCCCTTCTTTACTGACCTTGTCACCCACCAAAAATATCTTTATGAACTCCTTGTGGTATACTATCTTCTTTGTCTTCTAGATTCCTATGAGGTGATACACCGACAGAACTTGGGAGAATCTGACACTCCCACATTGGATGCAAATGCAGCTCGCATCTCTGCTTTTGCCAACCTTCTGCAACGACCTCTGATTGTCTCCCCTCCGCCCTCCGACAATTTTGGTTGTGCAACAAGTTGTGGACCTTACCGTTGCCGCAGAGACGCTCTAAGGGTCGTGTGAGACCTCCCCTCTTTGATCGAATTGTGGACGACTTGGTCATCTTGTCAAGAAATGCTTTGTGAAGCATCCTCACCTCCGTCCTCAGACTCATGTCAGTACTACTGCGTTTGCACCTTTTGCATCCTCGTCCACCCTGTCGCGAGAGTCCGACCGATGGTTCTCTTCGACGGATATATAGGCTCTCATCAGTGCCTCCAAGCCAAGGTTGTCAGGATCGAGATCTTAGGTGGGATCGTTTCGGGGGTTGGATCGGATCGGTTCGTAGGATCGGATCGTGGATCGTAAGATCCTACTACATTCATAAAGTAAGACTTAAAATATGAAATTGAATTTGGTATCATCCAATTATACAAAAAATAAATACAAAAAACTATAAAATGAATCATTTTCATATGTTGAATGTGGAAATTTGATCAAACACGAAGAAAATGGAAATGAATCACTTGAGTTTAATTCTTACCGTTAAGAATTTTGATTCTGATGTCCTTGTCTCCTTGAAAGCTCAATAAGCTTGAACTTGTCAACCTTGAGGCTTTAACTGCATGTTTAAATAAGCTTATAGTTTCACGTGCATATGCTACCTTAAAATAACTTAAAATAACAAAACAAGTAAGCAACATTATGATTCATGATCACAGATACAAAAATTTTAAGCATAAGTGCATAACAAGTTAACAACGCATCAGATGAGAAATAAAAAATAATGTAACAACACATCGGATGAGAAATAAAAAACTAATGTAACAATCAATAGTCTTGGAGCGCATAAAACCATCAGCCCATCAGTACAGATCATTAACCGGTACATCGACCATATCCTCATCACCAATTAGCGCATCTTTTTCATCATCACCACTTGCATTCTCATCATCATGATCATCAACCCATTCACCCTCACTAATATACTCGATAGCGTCGAGCTTACTGCCCCTTATGGTGAGATCTTCGACTCCACCTAAAATGAAAGAATTTAATTAAATGAATGTTTGATACACAATGTACTTGAAAAGATTTGCATTATCAGATGAGTTATTATGAAACTTACATTGTTCATTTACTTCTGTAACCTGTTATTCAACATGCCTTTCAATACTATCATCACTAAAAGTTTCTTGTGTATCTCTATTTCGAGAGAGCGGGGTCGGTATTAGAAAAAATCGCGAATAGGGTTTGCCATGCCGGTTTGGTCGTCCATTTTAAGTTAAATCGGGATCGATAGAATCGCGCAGGGATCGCGATTCTACCGATCCCACATGTTGGATCGCGATCCCACATGATCCTTAGCCTATACCGATCCTTTATACGACCCAGATCGTTTTTCAGAATCCGGATCGTAGGATCGTGCGATCCAACGATCCGGATCGCGATCCTGACAACCTTGCTCCAAGCAATCTGCCTTCATTATCACTTCTTCAGGTAGTGCGCATGTTGTATCGACTCCGGTGCCACCAGTTATATGACTGGGAACTCTCTTGTCTTCTCTCACCTTGAGAAGCATAATTGGTTACCACTGGTCTTTGTGGTTGATGGTTCTCCTGCTCTTGTTTGTGAATTTGGAGTTGTGACTACCGTCTCTCTTCTCCAGTTGGACGATACTCTATTCGCCCTAAATTTTCCTTGTAATTTTTTATCTGTCGGTGTTCTTTCGCGACAATTACAATACTTCATATCCTTTTTTCCCACTACATGTTATTTTAAGGGCCTTCTATCGAAGAGAACGATTGCTACTGGGAGTGAACGCGGCGGGAGACTCTACTACCTCGACGATCTTCCCACTTTCTCTGCATCTGCCATCTCGACTCCTCTTCTCCAGTGACATCATCATCTTGGTCATCCTCCACTCCGTCTCCACTCCGTCTCCACCAGCTTCTGTCATCTTTAAAGTCAGACTCTACTTTAGAGTATTAGGCTTGCCAATGTGGCACGCATCATCGTAGTACTTTCCTGGGTAAAATTTATAAGAGTTCTGTTTTTTTCCTTTTAACCTTGTTCATTCACACATCTGGGGTTCTAGTTCCACAAAATCTGTTGGTGGCAGAAGTATGTACTTTGTAACTTTTATCGATGATTTCTCTCGATGTACTTCGGTGTATCATTTGAAGAGACTCTCTGAACTTTTTCTATTTTCTCTCAATTTTATAATGAAATTCGCACACAGTTTGGTTTATCTCTAAAAATTATTCGAACCGATAATGAGAAAGAATACATGTGCTAGCAGTTCTCATCTTTCTGCACCAGCCATGTACATACGTCCCAACAAAATGAAGTGGCGGAAAGAAAAAATTGTCATCTATTTGATATTGTTCGGACACTCTTGTATCAGATGAATGTTTCACGCTTCTATTGGGGTCATGCGATTCTTATTTTTTGTTTTCTCATTAACCGTCCACCTTCTTCTACTCTTCAAGGTAAGCACAATTTTCTCTTCTCTATCTGGATAGTGCACCTTTTTCCCTCACCCCTCATGTGTTTTGTTGTACTGCTTATGTCCACACTCCTACACCTGGTCGAAATAAACTCTCAGTTCACGCCACCAAATGTATCTTTGTAGGATATTATCCAACTCAGAAGGGATATCGATGTTTCAGCCCTATCTCCAAACGTCAATATGTCACTGTTAATGTCACCTTTGAGTCTATCCCATATTTCTCCAAGAACGGAGGGACTCTTACTCTCGAGATCCCTCCTCTCTCTACCACCTCTCCTCCTCTCACCTCTGTTTCATCATTCTTTATCATTCATGATCCTTCACCGAATATCCCACAACTGACTCCAACTCCTGCACATCTACCAACTCTTTCACCTTTCCTTTATCATTATTGTCGCAACCCTGTTTTCCACCCGCCCTCGCTCCTTCCACTCCAGAGTCCCTGTTGTCATCTCTCTCCTCTTCGGAAGGTTCTCTCACCTTAGCAGACTCAGACCTGGATGTTCCTATTGATCTGTGGGAAGGCGCAAAGGGGTACACAACATCCTTTTACTAATATTTGATCATATGCTAATCTCAGTCCTTCATGTTGCAAGTTTACCTGGGCACTCTCTACCACCACCGTACCTACTACTTATCATGAATCTCTTCATATTCCTTGCTGGAAAGTGGCTATGCATGAGGAAATATCTGCCTTGACATTACGAGGTACCTGGACTCTTGTCTCCACCCCATCTGGAGGCGATGTTGTTGGCCGTCGTTGGGTCTTTGTCTTCAAGTTTCTCTCGAACGACAATGTGGATCGATTCATATCACTTCTTTGTGCAAGAGTACCCAACAAAGATATATTTGGTAGCTCGAGGTGTTAGTTTGTCCACATGACCAAATGATGAACAAAACATACACACCCAAAAATTCTAGGAGTTATGGGGATGGGAGGTCTAGATGGAAACAAAATGGAGAAAGGAGATGCAAAATCTAGGATGGTCGAAGACATGCGATTAATTAAATTAAATAATATTTGTGTCAATAGATCTTGGGAACCTAGATTTGAAACATGAGAAATCTTGCAACCTCAATGAAGAGGCGGTTCTTCCACTATGCCACACCATTTTGTTACGGTGTATAAGCACAAGAAGTTTCGTGGATAATATCCAAGGTATTACAAGTCTCCTGAAACTCATGACTAGTGTACTCGCGAGCATTATCAATCCGAAATTTTTTAATGCGAGTCAAAAATTGAATGTGAGTTTATGCAATCAAGGAGTGAAAGACACATTATCTCACAACAATCACGGAGTAAATACACCCACGTCACGCGAAAATGATCATTTATAAAAGTTGTAAATACTGGTATCCAAATAAACTAGCAGTTTTATATGAACTCCAAATGTCCGAATGAACTAAAGAAAGCGGAGCACCGTTTCCAGTGCATTGAGGGGAAAAAGAGGAAAGATGTTTTCTGTAGATACAAGATTTGCAAATAAATTCAGAAAAAGTAAAATTCGGAAGTGCCTTCTGCAGTATTGAAGAGGAGCATGGTCATGACGGCTATGCTAGTCAACATAGGTGATAGAAGAAGGAGCTTAGGTGGGTAGGTCTAGAATGTAGAGTCCTTTTGACAGATTTCCTCTACCAATGGTACTCTACGTCCGTCAATCCCGCATCACAAAGGAAGAAAAGTAAAAAGTGATAGAGTAATCATGATCATGGATCACTCGACTAATAGAGAGAAGATTAATTGTGAATCAGGAACATGCAGTACATATTGTAGAGAAATAGATGAACTAAGAGGTACATCTCTAGATCCGCTAACCGAAGTGATTTATCCATTAACAACAGTGATAAACTTGTGACTAACAGTGTCTGCGTACAGTGAGGGTTTCTGCAGAGTAATACGATTTATGGCCCCAGAATCCACTATCCAAGAGGAGCTATGAGGGAAAATGATATACGTTCATTGGGTGTAGAGGTGATGGACCCGAGAGTATGAGTAACCAATCCCCGAAGAATCTGGAGTTCCTTCCTCAAGGTGTCAATTTCTGAGCGGGATGTGTTTGGAGTGTCCACCGCAGAGGAGGCTTGGTCAGGATGGTTTGACAGTGACTGCGGGAACCCATGTTTTTAGTTACAAGTTGCTTCAATATGGTTTGCTCGGTCACAACACATGCGAGTGTTAATAGAATGTTCTAGGAGGGTAGGAGGAGTCATGAAAAGTCGGTGGGAGAGTCACCTTCAGGAACCTTAAATCACAAATTCGATAAAGATGGAATAGTTTAAGAGGATAAGACATTGGGACGAACACTGTAAAGATGAGGTGGTATTTTAGCCAATGTCTTCCTTCTGAGCCCTTTGGATTTCTAAATTCACTGTAGGCGGCTAATGTTGAATTCAGGCCTCGATGAGGGTCTTATGTTGCGCCACTAACAACGATAGATCGGTGAGCCTATAAATAAGAGTGGGGTGCATGCAGAAGACGACCAAGAAGGTGAGTTCGGCGAATGAGGCGAGTTGAAGATGCAGAGGTGGGCAGTCCAGTATGATGAGCGAGGTGAGCAGTTGAGTATGCGAGTTCGGCAAGCAACTGGGTTGCAAGCTGTGAATTCAAACAATTAGTATGCGAGTTGGCCGACATTAAGCTCAAACAACGAGTTCACATGGCGAGCTGACTGGATCAGCTAAGCTGATAATTCCGGTAGCGAGTTGCAAGTTCAAACACGTCGCGATTTTGTTGGGAGCGGAAGTGAGATATCAATTGGCGAGAGTGGGAGGTGTGAGTTCGGCGAGCAACTGGGTTGCAAGCTGTGAGTTCAAACAACTAGTATGCGAGTTGGCCGACATTAAGCTCAAACAACGAGTTCACGTGGCGAGCTGACTGGATGAGCTAAGCTGATAATTCCGGTAGCGAGTTGCAAGTTCAAACACGTCGCGATTTTGTTGGGAGCGGAAGTGAGATATCAATTGGCGAGAGTGGGAGCTCAATCGTCGAGAGCGTACTTTAGGAATCATGTTATTCAGATGTCGTGTGAAATGTTGAGCATCATGACGTAATAATTTTTTTACTTCACTTAAACTTACATACAATGCATGTACCCATATTTATAGGTGTGAGGAGTGACAACTCACCTCCAAACCACAATACAGGACTAAACTATATGTACGAAATGAATCTTCAACACTATACATGATGCTCGTAATGGGCCATAATGTGGGCCTTTACCTTGAGCTTCACAAACACTTCTTCTCTAGTTTTTCCCCTCATTTTTTCTTACATAGTTGCTTATGCAACATAGTTTTCTTAAAGACTTGTGGCAAGGTGAATATTGAAAAATTTGATGACAAAAAATTTAAATATTGGAAGATGCATTACAATTATTACATGCACTAGAAGAAACTACATCTTAACCTTTTTTTAACAAAGCCTAAAACTATGAACTAGGATGACTGAAATTTGATGGAAAGGTTAGCGCTGAGAATGTTATGCCTATCTTTGAACAAGAATGTTATCTTTAGCCTTTTGTATGAGAATACTTCAAAACTTTGTTAGATATATATGAGAATCAAGAATTAATGATATATTTTTATTGAAGAATTTTTTTATCTCAGGATGGTTGAAGATGTTTCCGCATTGACACACATTAACACTTGAATATTGTTGTAAATGACTTGATAGCTTAATAAGGTACACATGTTTATTTATATAGAGCGAGCAAACCATAATAGGTGTACAATATGAAATACATAATATATCTAACACTCCCCCTCAAGTTGGGTCATGGTTATCAACCAGACTTAACTTGTTAAATAGAAATTTCATTCGAACTCCCATAACTCCCTTTGTAAGAATTTTTGCAACTTGGTCTCTAGTCTTCACATGACTTAGAGAAATAAGTCTGTCTTCATGCTTTTTCCTAACAAAATGACAATCGACCTCAATGTGTTTTGTGCGTTCATGGAACACAGGATTAGTAGCAATTTGTATCGCAGTTTGATTATCGCACCATAGTATAGTGGGATCTTGAACTGAATATCTGATTTCACAAAGGGCCTGTCTAATACACATGATCTCAACAACATTGTGAGAAATAGCTCGATATTTCACTTCTGCACTAGATCTGGCAACCGTGGTTTGTTTCTTGCTCTTCCAAGAGACAAGATTTCCACTCGTAAAGATAGTGAAACATGTGGTTGACTTCCGGGTGGCTAAGCAACCTGCCCAATCAGAGTCTCAATACACTTCTATATTGGAATGACCCCGATTCTTGTACGATATCCTGAGTTCATGATCTTTCTTTATGTATCTGACAATTCGAAGTACATATTCTTATTGAGTGTTAGTTGGAGAGGTCATAAATTGACTGACCTTACTTACTGCACAGACAATGTCTGGACGGGTCATGGTAAGGTAGTTCAGTTTTTCAACTACTCTTCGATATTTTTTCAGTGAATCAAATCATTTGCTTTCGACATGAAGACCATTTTCTCCTGGTTCAAGTGGAGAGTTCATAGGGCTACACTCAGACATCCCAAGATCTGATAGCAGTTCGAGAGCATATTTGTGCTGACAATAAATATGGTGTTAGCATAATCTGCCGAGGTGTCATTCTTGGTCCATGCCGATGTCAAGAATATTTTAGAGTATACATATATGTATGATGGAGTACTAACTGGTATTAAAGTTAGTTATGGAGACCAAAAAAAATTCAAGGACAATATGTTTACATCAATGACTGAAATATGTGGAAGTATTGGAAGGAAAACTTAAAATCACATTAACCGGGTCAAAATTGACCTATCTATACATAGGGATCCCACACTTATCCTATACAAAGCTTGTAGGACAAAAATAGAGAAAAGAAGTACAAAGAAAGAATACATGAATAATATTTACACTCCCGCAAATTGGAGCATATGTATCATATGAGTCATGTTTGGAAAGAAAATGATGGTACAATGAGCGAGGTAAAGCTTTGGTGAGAATCTCGATATTCTTCGTGTGCTTTTGAAATACAAGCTTCTCACTAATATGATTGTCGCAAAAGAGAACTCCAGGGGTAGAAAGGGCACACCAAGATCAACCAACAAGCTACTAAGCCAAGTCAGCTCGGAAACCGCAAGGGTCATCGAGTACTTGATCTCTGAGTTTCTTGCCAAAGTTTGTACAAAAACTATTAGTAGAACGACGATCATAAATTTAATTGATATAGTTCATTAGAGTAAGCCATAAGGGACAAAGTGAACTGATTGACAACAATCACTGCAAAAGAAATGTTTAGACAATTGACTCCACCTTCGAGAAAGACATTTTTGATCTTCAGTAGTTACCAATTGCATTGAACGATCAAAAATATCAAGAATTCAAGATTCAAACAGTACTAATTTCACAGCAGGGAGTGTATCTCAATATACTCAATGCCTTACTATTGAGTAAATCTTTGTGCCATCAGCCATGATCCTCAAGGCAGAACCATCTGACTTATGTTTCACTATAAATTTTCACCAACATGAGACTTACCTGGTGGCAAAGGGATCAAATGTAATGTATGATTGTCCCAGAGATATACATCATCCATCGAATTGGCTACCTCGGATGTTGTAGTGTCTTATGAACGAAGGAAGAGGTGGCTACTGAATAGAGAGAAGAAAAAATATTTATGTAGAAGTGTTAAGCAATGAAAAAAAATATTCGGCAAATGATAAGCAGCACATGAGCGCTTACCCTTATGAAGGGAAATAGGAAGATCCTATGGCGTATGAATATCTTCTTGACGCACAAAATATTTAAGAGCTGGCCTAGGTGGAGGAATAGGAGAAGATGGATCTGACGGAACTGGTGGAGTTGGTGGATCCGGGACGAGATGATCCATAGGAGGAGGTTTATGATGAGGCTAATCTAGAGGAGAAGATGTGGGGATAGTAGGGAAGAAAAGTTGATCCTGAAGGAATGCGACATCAATGAGTGTCACAACCTCCCGGGTAGTCAGGGAATAACAATATAGCCTTTATGAGTCCTAAAGTAAACCAGAAAGATATACTTGTTTGCAGGTGGTGCCAATTTATCTATGATAGACCCCAAATGATGATCATAATACATGCAACCAAAACACGATTTGTGTCACAGAAAAAGGGGTGGAAGAAAGGAAAAAAATAGAGAAGGGAGTGGCAAAGTTAAGAATTGAGGAAAATAAATATTTGATGAAGCAGTTTACAATGTAATTGCGAAATGTCAATCAAGAATATTCATTTTGGAACATAATTAAGCTGGCTACCTCATGCAAATTACAATTCTTTTGTTTGACAATACAATTTTGTTTCATTTAAAGGAACAAGCGGTGTGATGAATAATTCCTAAAGAAGTACACGTCTCTTGGAAATCATGATTATGAATTTCATGACATTATCAATGCTAATAATTTTAATTGTTTTGGAAAACTCGATACAAATTTCAGTAATAAAAGAGTGAAAATACGTGAAATCAAAATAAACTAGTTGTTTTATAAGGACCATAAACATCAGAATGTATTAAAGCAAAATGAGCATTACTTCTAAATTGATGGGAACGAATGCTAGAGTAATGGTGTTTCCAATAAATACATTACTCACAACAAAATTCAAAAAATGGAAGGGATATCCTATTTAGGGATAAGGAGGGTGGGTGTCCAAAGACGACAAAGTGGATGCAGAGAGGCAAGAACATGAGAAGGGGTCTACAAAACGCAGAGCTTGTCTATCAATGATACTCAAATGTCTTAAGATCCCGAATCACAAAATAAGAAGATTTTATTAAATTATTATCTCATGTAAGACTACTGACTGATAGTAAATGAGAACCAAGAGCATGAAAGAACGAGTGAAGTTTGAATGGTCGAAGTGAGTGGAAATATTCCTAATCCAAAAATAGAGGTGTTGACACCATCAATGGTAATAATAATTAATACACCTTGTGAAGTAAACTTGATATAAAGCATGGGATCCTAATGTGTAATATGCATCGCTGAACAACGACGGGGACAGAGGATGCAGTAGGGACGAAAATGCAGGTGATCCTCCAGAGGAAGAGACAATAGATCATGAAGTGGTGAGTGACAAACAGATGCTCTGATGGCTTATGCTGGTTGTCGCAATAGATCATGAAATGGTGAGTAATGTCTGAAAAATGCTCGTTTCTTCATTTTCGTTGGTCCCGTGCCAATCTCAGATCTACAAAGACCAGTTTGCAAGAATACGCTCTTTGGCTTGGCTCTTTTAAGCACTGCCCCGTGGGTCCGTCCCTCATTTGACTTGTCGACCCTCTTTTGAGTTGGGAGAAAGATCATGGGCGGCTAAAAGCGTGGAAAAAAAGCCTTGCTCTTCTAGTGCTTCCAGCTCCATCAGCCAGAGTGGTTTGAAACATAAGAGTAAAAAATTTGTTTTGTCATTTCTACGAATATAATATTTATATTATGTTGACTGAGGTTCCATATGTTTTTTAATAGATTAAAGTATCGCTCTAAGAGTAAGAACTCTGCGAGGTAAGGCCCCGCAGAGTTCTTACTCTTTCATGTCTACAATAGATTTTCAGTCCCTTTCTTTCCTATCTTCCATTGATTGACGCTCTGATGGCTTATGACGGTTGGCGCGTGTAATGGACGAAAGCTCGATCACATCCACCGGAGCTATGGTAGCAAGAACGTCTCGACCTCGATGCAATGCGTGGAAGGAGAGAGCTCAACCTCAATACATGCAGTAGCGGGATCATGTCTACAATAGATTTATAGTTAATGATGGAGGATCTTTGGCTAGGGCAAGGAATGAATTTTCGCTGCTACCATGTTGAAGTTTGGAGATAAAACTCAAAATCAAATTAACCGGGTTATGAATAGATCTATTTATACAGAGCATTAATAGTATACAAAGTATGCGGGGAAAAATAAAGAAAACACGTATAAAAGGAAAAGATCATAAATAATCTTTATATAGTCTATATCTTGTATTTTTATGGAGATGCTTACAAAAGATATTTAGCAAGGTGTGTTGTTTATGCTTTTTACAGTCCTAATCAGTTAGAAATCTTTTGAGTTAGAGAATGTTGATAATATTTAAAAGTTAGGGGATGCGTTGTTTTGAATTAGTAGAATAAGAATCACATACATGATATGCAATTTTAGTTTGGGTGATATTAGCAATTGTCAATCTATCTTACGAGAAGATAAGTAGATATATAGATTGATGAGGATCATAGTTTTCGGGCGGGCCGACCCGTATCATAGCGCCTTCGGGTTTACACTCGTAGGAGGAGTTGATCGTCGTATGGACGATCTGGGTCTGTAGTCTCGTTGAGAGCGTCGACGGGTCTCCTATGTATATTCATATTTTCCGTACATTATTTAAATGCCTTTTATGTGTCGTTCGTACCGGTCAATCATAATCGTCTATTGCTTTCTTTTAACCTATAAATATAGGATGTGAAGTTCATTTACAGGGGATTGCAAAATTTGGAAATGAAATTCAGATTTCCGCGATCTCTCCACAGTATCGAATTTGTGGAATCTATGTGCCGAAGCCTAGATCCCCACCCTCTCTCCAATTGTGCCGACCAACCATCTTCATGGTTACTCCCTACCAAGAACTCTTAAGTATTACCCAAATCCCAAGTAACTGCCTTCTAATTACATTCCCACCCACGGATCAAGTGTTGTAACTGTTAGCTCAGACAGTTACTAGGCAGTTTTCCCTTCCCAGGACAGTGGAATGTGAACCTCTTGTCACGTAATCAGAGAAGGGTGTCTTCCCCACTGGATTTCAAGACTTGGGGACTTCTTCAAACACAGGAACACATCTCCCAGGCACCGGACAGCCCTCCTGGCCTCTAATCGAGAACCTGAAGCCTTGTTCTGAAGAGTAATTGCTGTTAGTTGAGGCTGTCTGCCTCTTTCCCGTTCCTGGACGTCTTTGTACGCATATCCCTCAACCGCCAACCCTCCCTGTTTGTTCCAGTCTGTTATGGTCCTCACGCCGTTGGTTATCTACTATTAGAGTATTTTTATATTAAGTTGTATTGTATCAAGTCGAGTGTATTAGGTGTTTTAATATTGTAGGAGTCGAGTCAAGTTATGTAGTCTTTTATGTGTAATAATATTTCGCATAGTTTCATGGTATCGGGTATTTACACTCGTGCCCTTGGGGCCTTATTTAAGGAGGCCTTGCCTTGTATTTGGAATCAATGAATGAAATATGAACTTTTCTTTATCTCTCTAAAATTCCACCTCTCTCTCTAACCCTCTCCTCCTCTAGGGTTTTCCTCCCATCTTCTTCTCCAAGCTTCTTTTTCTAACTTCTCCTCCTCTACCCCAATTCTAAGGCTTGCCCTTGTATCCCCGGCCTCCAACGATCTCAACAAAACAAGCCCATAACACAGTCCCTGTCCAAGGAAGTGGTGGTGTTGATTGAAGCCCCAACTGCTGTCCCATTTCTAAACAGCCCATCCTCTATAGAATTCCATTCAATCGGATCCCAGAACTCAACTGCCTGCAGCAATCCAATCCAACCAGTGACTGCCCCAAGCAGGCTCACCCCTAGCCGACCATTCCTCTGTTTCCAGCCCTCCAACACTCTTTTCAGAGGCCTTCCTGTGGTGTTCCTCTTTCCAGCAGTCCACTTACAGCATCCCTTACTTTCGGGAGTCCAAATTGGTGCAGAAATCCTGGAATCCAGACACCTTTTGGTCACAAAACTTGCTGTCCAAAGTTCAAAACTGCAGCAGAATTCTAATTTGGAAGTTTAATTTCCTTTGTATTGATTGCTTGTTAAAATACATATGATTTAGAGATTTTAATTTGTAATAGTTTGCCAAGTATTTATTCGCCAAGTATTTTCTCCAAGTAACCTTTAATTTTTGCTAGGACTTGTCCATTGTCTATAAAGCCTAATCTCAATCATGTATGCTGGCATTGCCTAACATAATTTCAGAAATTATTGTGATTAAATGTGGGACAATCACATGTGCATTGCATTAATTTTGTTTCTCCTACATCCTACACTTGCATTCATATACTAGAGTTCATTAGTGCACAATTACACATGCACCACACTCACTACATCCGTCCTACGCCATAGATGTAATGGATTTGATTACCTTGTATTGATTATTTTGAAGAATGAGGATATAAATTAGGATATTATTAAAGCTGAGTGGTCAAAATGAAGAAGTGCCTCGGAAGTACTATGTGATAAGATAATATCACGAAGATTTATAGGTAAGTTTTATAAAAATCAAAATTAGGCTAATAATGTTGTATGAATCTTAGTATTGTGTAGTAAAAGAGTCGTCGATATCTAAGATGACTATGACAAAAATGAGAATGCTAATTGTCTAAAGTTTAAACAGGGCTCGTCTTTATGAAAAAATGTAAGGAGTCCGGATGTCTTTTTTTATAACCGTCTGCGTGGCTTCCCTTCATTACTTCCTATTGTGATTCACCATCGTCTAATATGTATTATATCTATTTCTCTTTGGAACTTTCCGTTGCTACCGGTTTACGCATTTCACATCTACTATCTTGTGGCTATGGGCACTTCTTAGGGCCCCTCTTTTAGTGTTGCTCCGACTCTCATCTTTGTAAGCAACCGTTGTTGCCGCTCTACGGTCGAGGTCAAACACGGCTCGATAGCCTCGACGCTTTCCGAGCTCGCTTGGCTTAAAAGTCTCTAGATGACCCTGGTGTCTCACGTTATTCTGCTATGGCTCCTTTTCTGTGATAATCAAATTGTTGTTCGCTTGACAAAAAATCAGGTCTTTTATGATCATACGAAGCACATCAAAATTAATTGTCCCTTCATCAAGAATAAAGTCAAATCTTGACAAATTCAACTTAAGCATGTATTTATATGGTTATTAATATGGCACAACTAATTTATTCCCATTGGATTTTCATTCTCAACAGAAGACTTAATAAGCTATGATATTTTCCTGGTCCAGGTACTTCTAGATCATCCAATGGGATCTATAAATCAATGTAAGTGTGTTGTGAAAAACATGACATAATTCTAACAAATGTGTTGTTTTGAAGTGATAAATTGAGATATTTTAGATTATTTTTTAGCAAGAAACTTTGATTTCGTATTTTAACTATTAATTAGATTCAAAATGTGAGATTTAATAAACAAAATAATAGGCCAAAATCAGACCAATTTAAAAATCAGAAGCAATCTGATTAATATTTGCATTGGAATTCAAATCAGAAGGATTATCTTTTAAATTTCAACGAGTTTGAGCTACAATTTTCTGTAAAATGCTCATTAATTTTGATCAATTGATCCTTGAAAATATGAATGGTTGATATGCCATGTTTTGCGTAGGAACTCACAAGCAGTGCTGGCGAGGATGTAATTTTTGCTATGAATACCTTCATAAAGCGCTTGCTGGCAGCTTCAGATCCTGCAAAAATGAAGGTGTGTATTTAGCACTTTATGGTTAGCTTCTTTGCGTATTCTTGATTTGTTTTTAAATTAACATTTGGCATATATGTTATTGGCTGCATTTATGTTTGTGAGAACATATGTTTAAAACATGCTGGGACTTTTTTTAATAGCTAGTTTTTCCATGTAGTTGTGAAGAACGTGATAAACTTTATGATGTATTGTTTGTGGTTTTTTGACTGCTCGAAGAATTGCAATGAATTGTGTGCACGATGGCTCTGGCAAAGTAAGAGTCGACTATATGAATGCCTAAATGAACTTGACAACTTTCCGGCAACAAATTTGTAACAATGAACTTTATAAATAATACGACACAATAATCACAAACAAATAGAGAATCTAGTAAGGTAACAAATAATGCAATACACGTGTGAGAGTGCTAGAAAATAAATACTTGAACGAACAAATCCTGTCAAATTACATTACAGATCAATAAAACCCAAAACAGTGAATTCACACACTATTCAATGTCAAGAAATGACAATCAAACAATAAATTTACAATAATCACTGGGTAGAAGGCTAGGCGAACTTCCGAGGAGATCCCGGTGTCCGGTGAACCGATGGCAGACTGAATCCAAAACTCAGGAGGGATTTTGAAGGTTGGGCAGACCTTCCATGCGTTGGATAACAGCCACATGTGGTTGGAGAATGATGGTATGGGCTGTTATGTGGCAGATGTGACTCAAGGTGGTGGCCAGAAGTGTTGCAGGGGGCTGTCGTTGGGCTGGACTGCACTGGGGACTGCCGGCAGGCTGTAATTAGTTTCTAGCGGACTGGAAATAAGTTCCAGAAAGGATTAAATGTGAGGTGGCTGTTTGTGGTGGGAGATTACAGGAAACAGATGTTTGGGGGGGGGGGGGGGGGGGGGGGGGGGCTGGAAGTGGAATTAATTGAATGGGAGGTTATTAGGCAGAGAGACGCTTGTTTAGGGAGTGAGGGGAGTGGTAGTACGCCGAGGGAAATGTGGGACGTGTGCTTAATAGGAAGGGTCATGACTAGAAATTTTTGTGGGAGTTTTAAGTGGAAAACTGAAATATTAATTGTGGATTTTCTGTCTAGTGGGGAAGGTAGTTATGAGAGAGTGGGGGTATGGCTAACGTGTAGTTAATGGAGGTAGTTATGAATAGCTATGGTGGTTATGTGGAAGTTATAGGCAGTTATGTGGGTAGTGGGGATAAGTATACTGGCCAAAGTAGTGGCCAGAGCCCGGAGGTAGCGTTGGAGGGGAGGGAAATGCTGGCCAAAGTAGTGGCCAAAGGTAGTGGTGGCGGGTGGTGGTGGCTGGAGGTGGAGTACGAGGGGGCCGGCCAAGGGGAGGAGGGTCTTTCTTAGGTTTCACACTTAGGTTCCGGCTTCGGCACTGCTGATCCAAATGAGGAACTTTCTCTCACTTCCAATGCCTCTCAAATGAACTCTCTACCTCTATATAAGGACTAAGGAGGAGTCATGAACGGTCATGATTCTCCGATCACGACGGTCTCCAAAACATACAAAATAAAATTAAAAAATACATAAAAATACTAAAATTCCTAGATCAACAATTCGCTCAATATAAACAATCTCAATTCTGCCGTAGACCCAAAATGTGGTGGGACCCCATCAAATTGCATATAATGTAATAACTGGAAAGTGTCACTTCTCTGCAGTCTGTGGTTGTATCCACCTTTTCTATTAACTTTTCTTGAATAATGGCTGAGATCATAGTCATAGGGATTAATGCAATATATGATCATTATAGGTTATTATAAAATTCATTTGTTTATTTTATTTTGTTGAGCAAGAGCTATTTTTATTTCTATTTTGGCGTGTCATGTACTTTGAGTCTTTGACCTTAATTATTTGTAATTGTCGTGTTATGTACCTTAGTGTATGAGCATGAGTTAATGTGACGTACGATAAGGTGAGATCATGGTGTGGTTATTCCATAACATGAATCTAATTGATGAATGCAAGTGTAGTGAATAAGGGAATTTTAAGTTGATGTGGTGCACACGCTATTGTCCAATGTTTAATTGCAATGAATTTAAAGTTAATTGCAACAATCACAAATATTCACTCTAGAGGTTAGGCGTTAGAAACACGAGTAAGATTCAACTAAAATTAAAGAGAGAGCACTTTAATTAAATGCTTGACGAATGTGTCTTTCAAGTATAATCAAAATTGAATAAACTCGTACGAATTTAGATCCCAAACAATATGTTTCTTCACTGAATAAACAACAAAGAGTAATAATAACTTCAAATTAGAACTTACATGTGGGGTCCAATGAAGGTGTATGTTACTCATTCTGGACTTGGACGGCGGAATTCGTCTAGTTCCTGCACTGATTTCAGGTTCCATGACTGTTTCCTGCAGCGGGGATGGGGCATGAGTGAAGTATAAGACTGCTGTAGTGGTAAAGGGTTGTTTCGAAGCAGGACATCAACTTGCTCGGGTTCTGGGCAGGATCCAGGCGGTTGGCTGGATAGTTGTAGGGATGCAGGAGGCCTCCTGAGTACTGGAAACAGAACTGGACGATAGGGGTTAACTGTCAAGGCCGCTCGGCTGGTGCAAGAACCAAAACCGGGCGCTGGAAATCGACTATGCGTTGTTGGCAGCAGTCCAGTGAAGGTTGTATCGACGGAAAGGGTGCAGCGGAGTTGTCGTTTGTAGTATGGGAGGGGATATGCGTCTGGTGGAGGGCTGGATTGTATAGAATAGGGCTCAAACTGTAGGGCATGGTGTTGAGTGTAGTGGGCGGTTTGGGTGTTTACTTCGGCCCACTGGTATTGATATATAAATTATAAACCAGAAACATCATTAGTCTTGTACATTACTAAACTGTATGAACCGCAAGATCTCAACCGACGACGCTCTGATACCACATGTAGGAAAAGTGACATAAAAGTGGGGCCGAAGTTTCTGGTTTATAATTTATATATCAATATTTAAATCATATTCATTCCAAAAACTTATGCCTATTGGAGCGAACCAGCCTCTTGGTAAACCCAATACTTTCAAGTGCCTTAAATCCGAAACTTATACTAAGTCTTATGGCTAGGTATCACCTAAAATATCTGAATTCTTCTCCAAGCAAAGGTTATAAGATCCCTCTTCGAAAATTAGGCACGACCAGGAGATCTTATTGCACACCACCGCCAAGCTGTAGCAAAGAAGGGATAACGGAAGAGTAGATGTACGAACGTTTCAACCCTCTTCCATCATTCTCTCCTAACGCTACAGACCGACGTTGGTGTTAAGTGAAACCATCACATCATAATCAGGGCACACTATACGCAGTAACGAAAGAGGTATTAGCGGAAGACTAATAACCACATAGTAGATCACAGAAATATAAGAATAATAAGAGAAGGCAGAAAGTAATCACTTCAACGACACAATGACCCCACAGTCCAAGTACAACAGTCTATAGAAAGTCTAGGGGCTCACAAGTAACATGCCAAGCCGGATAAATGATAATATATAAAATGTTGTAAATCTATATCTCTACTGAGCTAACTATAAGACTAATGATGTTGTCAATGGTAGCAACCATCCTCTGTAAGCCTTCTATCTCCACGTCAAGTCTAAGTTATGTCCACATCACGTCCACGTCGTAGCTCCTGGAACTCCTAATGGAGTCAACGAATGGGAGGGTTAGCAAATACTATGCGTATAAGCTAAGTCGGTTCCCACCTCTCCTCATGAACCACCTATGTGCTCAAGGGAGGCGGTAAGCTGTCCTGCAGTAAGTGTCAGCACAGTGCAATATATATATATATATATATATATATATATATATATATCTTTAACTACTATATACAAGAACTTGCCTTTGGCACAACAACAACATTCAAAATTGCCAAATATAGCCTCATTCTCTTACTCAAACGACTTAACATATATTATGAAAAAATGGAAATTCATAAAATATAATGGCTATTTGTGTAATTACACTATATCCCTATAATTATGATGGAAATTCATAAAATCCAAAAGCTTTTTAATAGACCTCCTACACCTACTATGGTGGGTAATCATTAGACCTCCTAGACCTACTTTAAAATGATTTTTTTTGTTAAAATATAAATGTTTTTGAAAAAATAATTATTAAATATTAATTAAAATTTTTGTGCGGTCATTTTGAGTACTCATAGGTATATGTTGTACTCATAGGTATATTTTGAGTACAATTATAAAATATTAATTAAATTTTTTGTGCATCATGGGCGAAGCCCGCCGTCGCGGGCCGGGTACTATTGCGCTTGGCCGGGGGCGGGCAAAGCCCGCCCGCGCGAAGCCCGCCGTTGCCGGCCGGGTACTGTCGCGATTGGCAGTAGGGGCGGAGCCCCGTGCCTGACACTCGTGTATATATATATATATATATATATGAAGCAGTACGAACAATTGCATATTTTAAGAAGTGCAGTATAAATTAGAAAGAAGTGTTGTAATAATGAACAATAAATAAACACAACATTGTTTCTATCCTAGCGGTGTCCACAACACACACACTCTCGTTAGCACATTAACCGATATAAGTAACGAGTGTCTATTTAAATAACCAATCATTTAAAGACACCCATACGAGTTTATATGATTGAGATTTGTACAAGCTAAAATACATTATCAAGTATAATGCAACTATACACATATCATCAGACTCAATGCAAGCTTAACAAGCATATCCTTGTCAAAGGAGTGTCACAACTCGTAACCAACACGACTCATCTGAGTCACATTATGTAAATACCTATATCACTATCATCACATCCAAGCATGCACATACACATTCACTATGTCGACATAGATTATCATGCAACGTGTCAAGATGCCGACACCTGATCGTAATCTAGTGCAAACTAACTACTGAGATTTCTTATTCGTGGGGTAGCTAGTCCCACAGGCACCACCATCGTGGCTAAACGGTGGCGGTGACCCGTCCTTGTCAGTTTTAGGGTATTTAAGCACAATCATCCCCAGGCCTTACATACAGCTATCCGAGCCCGTACTCATTCTTCACCATAAAGGTGGCATAACCAAAAGAACCGAGACATAGCTCATGTCGAACTCAAGTGACTAACACATAACCAAACAACAACTAAGCTAGGGCGCACACTGTCGTTCGACCATGACATTATCCATGAGTCACTGTCCTAACCCTCAAGAGTGTGCCACCGGCAGGGCCAGTCGACCCGCCACGCCATACACATGCAAATATACAAACAATCACTTGTGGGAAAGAACACCCTACTAATCATAACATGGGGAAAAGAACCGAGATCCGCCACAATTTAAATCTTTATTTTGAGCGGGTTTTTACAATTAAATAATGCTATCAATTCTAATATGTAAAGTACACGAGTGGTACCAGAAGAAAACATAAAATAATTTTTATTCATTTAAAGATAATTTACATCATGTCTATCCAGAGCACCGTGTAATAATTTGATTTCATCCTCTCCGCTATCTCCACTACAAGCTTCATCATTTGACTCCATCCCACGATCCTCCATTGGTTTGTCGCATGATTTCACCATTGATCTCTGCCACAAAATATTGATGATCTTCGTTGCACGATCTATCATTGATTTTCATCGCCCGATTCTTCGTTGATCTCCATCACATGATTTCACTTTATTTTTCGTCGCGCAATATAATATTATTTTTAACCGCGCGAACATTCTTATTTCAATCGCACGATTCAATATTAATTCTCCGCTGTTAATTAATTGGATTGATCACAAATAGTTCAATTTGATTTACGATAAGTGACGCTACGATTAAGGGTTTACATTGTCTTAATCATTTCTCTTTCGATTGCTCAACTAGCACGATTATTTACCTTAATCGGCAAGGGTGGCTCAAAGGTCACCGGAGATGGGTTCGTAGAACCTCTGCAACATCGAGAGGGCCTTATGGAATTAAGGTTGCTCTCATCCTCGGTGAACCGAACTCTAAGCACCATTAACGGCAGAAAGCTCTAAATGCAAGAAGACATAGATCTAAGGTCCATGGGGAGGGGAAGGAACTCACCGAATGTACATGCATGCTACCCGATAGACGCGTATGCGACATTTGTCCGTCGCTCCCGGTCGTGGTCAGATCTCGCCGAACCGGACCTCGTCGAACGTTGCCGAAGAGAAGTCAACCTCTTTGAGTGGGTTGTTTTGGCTTGGAGAGCGAGGTCGCTCTCTATTTTGGAGAGGTGAACGTCGTGTTGCGGAATGGCGAAGGGTCGGAGGCGGTTTTTGCCAGAAATATGAGAATGGAGGCGGCAACTTGAAGAGAGCTCGCCAGAAAAGAGCCTGGAGTCTCCGGAGCTTTGGAGAAGGGCAGCGGTTAGACGTTGTCGGATCTTTGAGGGAGTAGTTGGATCTAGTGGTTGTCGGCCTTGGATCTCGTCGGAGCTATGGAAGAGATCGCCGGAGAACTCGTGGAGGAGTTTCGGCCAGGTGAGATGGCTCGGTTTGGTGGAGCTCGGCCTTGAGAGAGGAGGTGGAGAGGGGAGCTCGGAAGTTCGCCGGCCAGAGGAGGAAGAGATCGCTGGAATAAGGAGATGGCTGAAGGAAGAGGAGATCGGATCCGTCGGCCATGGCTGTTGTAGAAAGAGAGAGAGAGAAAGAGGGAGGGAGGAGGGCTTGACGACGGGCTGAAGGAATCTAGCTTGGGGTTTTAGGTTAAAACAATATATATATAATAATAATTATTATTATCTTTTCATTCTGAACGTTTGTATATCGCTCTAGAGGACTCCAAATTCGTCCTGGACGGGCTCGTTTCGACCGTCTCGCTGACACACATCCACCGGAATAATCCGAGATCAATTCCGAGCTCGTTTGCTCATTTAACGCTATTCGGAGAGTTTGGGGCCTAATTTGACTTAAACGTCAAAACTGCCCAAATGATGTCAGAATCGTGAACGGACGACTCCTTTGGGCTCGTAATATTACTATGAGTCTAACAGAACTGACTGTGGTCAATTCCGAGACCGTTAGCTCGATTTTCCACTTGGATAATCACGTTATTTAACTCGCGCACGCTCTTTAATTTCATTGATACTGTGGAAATGAAATAAACATGTTACTTTTATTCACACTTCGAAAGTTACATTTTCCCTCTTACATTGATCCCCTATTTATACACACACAAGGGGGAATCTAATTCCTGATTGGAGATGTGAGACTAATTACAAAAGGAGGGAATGCGCTAATCGCACACCACTCAGCGATAAACGCACACCAACACTCCCCCTCAAGGTGGGCGAAAGATATCCACTAAGCCCATCTTGTCACCCAACCTGGATAAATCGAATGAGCTGAGCCCTTTAGTTAGACAATCAGCCACCTGCTCCTTCGTATCAACATATCCCAGTTTGAGCACCCCACTATCCAGTTTCTCCTTGATAAAGAACCTGTCGATCTTTATATGCTTTGTTCGGTCATGATGGACAGAGTTATTTGCAATGCTGATGGCTGACTTGCTGTCACACCATAATGTCATCTGCCCTCCTTGGTCTATCTTGAGTTCCATTAGCTGGGATTTCAACCACAACAACTCTCCCACACCTAAGGCCATGGCTCGGTACTCTGCTTCGGCTGTAGACCTTGCAACTACTGTCTGCTTCTTGCTCCTCCAGGAAACTAGATTGCGTCCTACAAACATGCAGTATCCAGATGTTGACCTTCTGTCATCAACGCAGCTAGCCCAGTCAGAGTCACAATAGCCTTCGATGTTTGAATGTCCATTCCTTCTGAAGATCAGTCCATTTCCTGGTGCACTCTTTAAGTACCTGAGAATATGATATACAACATCCATGTGACCCTCCCTAGGATCATGCATATAGCGGGCCACCACACTTACAACAAACGATATGTCGGGGCGGGTGTGACCCAGATAGATCAGGCGGCCTACCAATCTCTGGTACCTTTCTTTATTAATTGGCTCCCCTGCCTCAGCACCAAACTTGGACTTCTGATCAATGGGAGTAACTGCAGGTCTGCACCCTAGCATACCTGTCTCTTTGAGCAGATTCAACACATATTTCCGTTGGGATAGAACAATCCCTTCTGCACCGTGGGCTACCTCAA
This sequence comes from Dactylorhiza incarnata, assembly GCA_033032865.1. NCBI lineage: Eukaryota > Viridiplantae > Streptophyta > Magnoliopsida > Asparagales > Orchidaceae > Dactylorhiza > Dactylorhiza incarnata. The sequence continues at coordinate 458,081 of JAWHQI010000402.1, read as the reverse complement.
TCCCAAGAAAATACCTTAGTTGCCCCAAGTCTTTCACCTCAAATTCCTTTCCCAATTTCTTCTTCAGCTGAGTAATTTCACCTTCATCATCGCCTGTGATGATCATATCGTCCACATACACAGCACGTATTATAATGTGAGCTCCACGTTGTCGAAAGAACACTGTATGGTCCGCATTGGTCTGCTGATATCCCATAGCTACCATGACCCTCTTGAACCTGTCAAACCAAGCTCGAGGAGACTGCTTCAGTCCATAAAGTGACTTCTTAAGTCTACACACCTTCCCTGCTGTTTGCTTCGTGCCAAAGCCCAGTGGTACCTCCATGTAAACTTCTTCCAACAAGTCCCCGTGAAGAAAGGCATTCTTCACGTCCAGTTGGTGTAGTTTCCATCCCTCATTTGCCGCCAAAGATATCAGTGTCCGCACTGTGCTCATCTTTGCGACGGGTGCAAAGGTCTCATCGTAGTCGATGCCATAAGTCTGACTATACTCCTTTGCAACTAATCGGGCTTTGTAGCGCTCAACCTGACCTTCCGGGTTCTGTTTCACCGTAAAAACCCATTTGTACCCAACCGCCTTTTTTTCAGGTGGTAGAGATACAAGATTCCAGGTGTTATTCTTTTCCAATGCCCCGAGTTCATCTAGTATTGCAGGTTTCCACTGTGGATCTTCATTAGCAACCTGCCAACACTTAGGAATAGAGACATTGTCCAAAGATGCAATAAATGCTCCATGTATAGGTGATATTTTAGAGTAAGAGATAAATTGGGCAATATCATGGGGAAAACCATACCGATCAGGTGAGACTCCTGCATTCCTGCGGGAACTCCGCCTTACCGGTATGGGAGAGAAGGTAGGAGGGGGAGGAATTCTAAAACCTGTGGATTCGGAGGCTGAAGTGGATAAAGTAGGTGTCTCAGGAGTCAGAGTAGCAGAAGACACGGGACTCGACACAAGTGGCATTGTAGGCATTATAGCTTCATTCTGCTGGATTCTTCGTGTATACACTCTCAGCTCCTCCTGAACCTGATGTTCATCAGTGGCAGATTTATTTTCCTCATGTACTGGCGCAACAGCCAACTCCGCATCCTTCTGTATAGGAGGGCAAGGGATACTTACTATCCTCCTCTCACTATTACTGCAATCTTCCCCTTCTCGCCTCATATCGTCCGTAACAAGCGGGTCCTCAAGAGGTGAGTCAACCGGAGATGAGTAATATGGCTCAAACTCCCTAAATGTGACATCCATACTAATGAATAATTTTCTCTCTACCGGGCTCCAACACACATACCCCTTTTGAGTAGCTGAATACCCAACAAAGACACACTTCAGAGCCTTTGGATCCAACTTTCCCACGTTTGGTCTCCGATCCTATACGAAGCACACGCAATCGAAGGTCTTGAGGGGAAGAATATCTTCATTCTTCCCCCGTAGTATCTCAATTGGGCACTTCCATTCCAACACTCGTGAGGGCATTCGATTGATCAAATATGCTGCTGTAAGAACAGCTTGTCCCCACAAGTATTTTGACACCTTCATCGATATCATCATGCTCCGAGTCACTTCCAAAAGGTGCCTGTTCTTCCGTTCCGCTACACCGTTCTGCTCTGGTGTGTACGGACAGGCCGTTTGATGTTGTATTCCATGTGAAGACAAGTACTCTCCAAATGCTCTGTTGGTGTACTCTGTCCCATTGTCAGACCTCAACACTTTTACAACTGCACCATATTGAGTCTGAACCCCTTTGTGGAAATCCTTAAAGCATGCAAATACATCACTTTTATTTTTCATCAAGTAAAGTCAGATCACTCGAGAGAAACAATCAATGAAAGACACAAAATAACGAAACTCATTTACATTAGTTGTGGGACAAGGTCCCCAAACATCAGTGTATTAAATCAAAAGGAGCAACACTTTTATTATCCGAACTGGAATAAGAGTTTCTAGTGTGTTTCCCAAACTCGCATGCATCACAGACAAGTTTATTACGATTAGCCTTTTCAAATAAAGTAGGATACAACTGACTTAAAACATGAAAAGAGCGATGTCCCAAACGCCGATGATAAAGAAGAAGTAATTCTTCTATGTTCCTTCCGACTCCTGCAACATCTTCTACCAGTGTTGAAAGAGCCGAGTCCATACTTTCCTTATCCATGTACCACAAGCCACTATGTCATGTGTCAGTCCCAAGTCTTCTGCCGGTCTCCTTCTCTTGGAAGATCACCTTTGAAATATCAAACAAAACAACACATTTTAGTTGAGATATGATGACACTAATGGATAGGAGATTCACAGGAAAGGATGGAGCATGCAAAACATTGGACAAAGTCAAAGTATTGGTACATCGCACGGTACCCTTACCAACCACTGGTTGAGATGTGCCATCGGCGGTCTAAATGCTGTCTGGGACTACTAGGGGAGTATACGAAAAGAATTCCCTAGCATCCCCAGTGACGTGTTGAGAAGCACCCGAATCGACTATCCAATCTGGTGATCTAGTACTGGATATAGCTGCGAGAGCAAGAGTTTCATCTGTACCTGAGGTTGAATGAGCGAACGAGGCAATGTTACCCCTTGATGAAACTGGAGTGAGTGCGTCATCCATCACACTCTTTTGCTTTCTCTGCATCAGCTGAGAGTAAGCGTTCACGATCTCCTGCTCCTCTGAGTAACCAATATCAGTCATACTTCCGTCTACCTCGCCTTCGGCTATCATTAGATTCGCATGGTAACCTCCTCTTCCACCACCTCTGCGCCCACCACGACTGCGACCGCGGTAGCCTCCTTTTCCCCGTCCACCTGCAACCCGCTCTTTCGGTGGCTTGGGGCAAGCCAGTCGCAAATGACCTGTCTCGCCACAATTGTAACACTGTCGTGTCTCACCCTTGTATCCTGAGTGTCCAGAATTGCATACCACTAGGGCTGATTTCATCCCGGTGGGTGCAGTCGTACCAGACTGAAGCTTGATTCGGCTCTCCTCCTGCATCATAGCTGAGATCGTCTCATCCAGGGAGGGAATCTTTGGTTGAGCAAGCAACATCGCACTCCTTTGTTCAAATGTCGGGTTCAACCCCCTCATAAAGTGCATAGTCCTCCGCTGAGCATCTCGCTCCCCTTTCGTGCATTCATGGTCTTTGCAGCATGCGATTGGTGAGAAATAATCATAATCTGCCCACAGCCGCTCCAAATCTGCGGCATACTCTTGAATCAAACGATCTCCCTGGGTTACAGTCTCTATCTCCCGCTCGATCTGAAACACGCGCATGTTGTTGTCGATTCCTGCATAGAGCCTCTGTAGCTTCCCCCAAACATTGCTTACAGTCTCTATGCCATCTACAGTGATAGCAATAGACGCGACCATCGAATTTAGGAGCCAACTGTGTAATAGACTATGTGTAGTCTTCCACTCATTGTACCCAACCGAGTCCTTTTCTGGCTCCCCCTTCTCACCAGTCAGAAAGCCCTCCAGGTTCCTTCCGGAGAGTGCCCTTTTTACCCGACGCGACCAGCTCAAGTATGTAGCTGGTCCATCGAGCTTTAGCTCCACAGGTAGAAGATCCAGCTTCACCAAAGGTGGCGACGAGCTCAAGTATGTAGCTGGTCCATCGAGCTTTAGCTACCCCCTCACCTTTGGACATCCGCAAGAACTCGAAGAAGACTTTTAGATCCGCCTCCTCCATTTTTGCAACTAATTTCTCCATAAGCACGCACTCGCACTCTTGATTGATTTGCGAGCCGCGGCTTGATTTTGTAAGACGCGCACTGTTGATTTGAGCCGCTCCTCCAACAACTTGAGCGTCGTGCGCTCCTACTTATGCACTCCCGCGACAACCCTAGCAACGCACACCCGAGCCTCCCGCGTCTGCCGCGCGCTCCGACGACTATCGCGCGCAACCCAAACCTCCAGCGATTGCATCACACAAGCACGCGAGCGACTCTTTGCTCGCGTGCACTGGAGCACTCCTCCTTCTGCGGGTTGATTCCTTAGCCGCGCATGCGAGATTTTTCCCACCGAGAGTTCTGCACACACAAGCTTTCTCCTTCCTGAATAGAACTCTGCGCTGCTTCCGCGCAAGGAGCGCACTTCCCAGATTTTGCGGCGCTTCCTACACTGATGCCGCCCAAGGAGCACAATCTGCCGCGCTTCTGCCGCAGTCCAGAAGACACGCGCCTCCCTGTTGCGTAGATGTCGCGCCCTGATGCGCAGATGCCGCACCACTTGCGCTCCACACATTGCCGCATCTCCTGCTCTGATGCCGCAGTTCAGAAGACGTGCGTCCCTGCCGCACCTCCTGCCACTGCCGCACGAGCACGATTCCTGCGCAAGCTCCGCACGAGCTCGAGCACGGGTATGAAGAGAATTATATCTGCGGGCACCGAAGCGGAATTTCTCCGAAACCTCGCTCTGATACACCATGTGAAAATGAAATAAACATGTTACTTTTATTCACACTTCGAAAGTTACATTTTTCCTCTTACATTAATCCCCTATTTATACACACACAAGGGGGAATCTAATTCCTGATTGGAGATGTGAGACTAATTACAAAAGGAGGGAATGCGCTAATCGCACACCACTCAGCGATAAACACACACCAACAGATACTCATCGGAATTGAGCGCGTGCAGTTTCGTTGAACTCGTATTGGCTTCACTAGTCAAACAAAATTGACTGAGTTGAATGTCGAGGCCGTTTGCTCGATATCACCTTTTTGAATAATTCCGTTACTTGAACTCGCGTTCGCGTTATAGGTTCACCGATACTTATTGGAATTGAGCGCAGACAGTTTCGTTGAACTCGTATTGGCTTCACGAGTCAAACAAAACTAACTGAGTTCGATTCTGAGGTCATTTGCTCAAAAATCATATTTGAGGCGTCGCGTACCTCGAGGCGATCGTTTTGGTCAACTTCATATATATGTATCGAAATGCGACGAAACGAACGTCGTTGGATTCATATCGGTCTTGCGAGTGTAACATCACTGACCGGAGTCCATTCTAAACTCATTTGCTCAAAAAGTCTGTTTTAGTCCTTTGCTCGAAAATCGGAGTAAATCAATTGTAATTGGTTCACCGGACCAACAAGGTCACTCTGATCCCGAATAGGCTCACCAAGAGAGGTCGATTGAATCGGTTAGGTCCAATAGGTGGCTCAATTGGTCGGGTCAGAATTTTGGGATGTTACAAAGGTAATGTGCGAGGTGGTTTTTCTCGCTGAGCTTAGGAGCTCTATGGTTGATGATCATTCTGGCCACTTGTTTGAGAGGTTTAGGCTTCCATTTGTTTGAGCATTTTTTTTCTCCAATACGTTTTTCAGAATAGACAAATGTTGTTTTTCCCCATTAGAATAACCTCCATTTGAAACCACCAATCTCCAAAAAACGTCATTTTATGTCTGATTTCAACCACGGGGAGAGAGCTTCATTGAAGAACGCTATTTTTTCTCCTTACGTTTTTCGGTAAATGCAATCTCTATTTTTTGCCCGTTAGAATACCCTCCATTTGAAACCACCAATCTCTAAAAAACGTCATTTTATGTCTGATTAAACCACGGGGAGGAAGCTTCGTTCAAGAACACTGCTTTAACTCTAACTTCAACTGCTCCATTTCCAACCTCCGAAAATCACCCAAACAGACCCTTAGTTAATCTTTAATGGAATCTCCTTTCCCCTAAAAAAAAAATTTACGGGCAAGTTCCAATAATTCAACACTGTTTATTTTTACAGCATCTATATGATTTATACAATTAGTAGAGATAAAAGGCCTAATGATAACAATAATATTTAGGTAATACGGTACAAATTTAAGCTTGCTCTCTAATTGCTCATCTTATTTCGTACCAATTTTGTATTTAAAAAATATGTTTGTTTTAGCTTATCACATGTTAATTGTCGGGACTCCCCCGAGATTTTGCATAATTACAAAAACCTCCCTTCTACTTTTTGAAATTATCAAAACCTCCCCTCCGAGTTTACATTGTTAATTTTCAGTACAATAAACCACCCCTCTGGATGAGCGGCAATATCAGTGGGGAGGATTTTGGCAATTAACCCAACTTATTATTCACCATATGAGCCTGAGTAAAATGCTTGATTGTCTCTCCTCACCAGACAGCTGTCACGGAGACGAGCGCCCCCGAGCTAGGAAATTTGCTCTATTGGTTGATGGTGGTCGGCTACAGCATTCGGAATATTGAAGTGAGATTCGACATGGAGAAGGTGCTGGGCGCTCCCGCCAAGCTCGCCGAGCTACCTCCCGGGGAGAACATTTAGAGCGGCGGAACCATCACTTGGAGCGGGTTTTCAAATACGAAAACGAACCGGTGAGGATGCTCTCCATGCTAATACGCGCCTGCAACTTTTACAGCTAGTGTAGTGATGCAGTCATATTCTTCCCATCACCCTCATATTTCTGGGCATGTACATGCTTCAGAGGTTAGATATTCATATTTATGCCAGAATTTCATTTTTATGGGATATATATATATATAGTCTTTAGTTATATCAACTCGCTAAAGCCGGAAAAGTTATCGTGTTTTTGAAATTGGCTTAGGCTCTGTTTGGAACAGATGTGGCGGTAGGAAAAGCAGTCGTGAGATTAGAGGTGTCAGAAAAGCAGTCGTGAGATTAGAGGTGTCAGAAAAGCAGCGGTAGGAAATGAAGTGGGAGTGGACAGGAGATTTGGACCTACTAGTGCAGGTGCATGAAAAATGTGGAAAGTTCTTTTTAGCTTTTCTGAAAGTGGGAGGATTCATTGCTTTTCAAAAAGTCGAAAATACCTTTTGGCACGAGTACTTTTCCTATCACTGCGAAACAAACGCCTTTAAAACCACGGTGAAGATGGGAATAAATTTTTTGCCACGGCCACCACTGTCCCAAACAATGCCTTAGAAATTTGAAGGCGGGATCGCTGAGAAAACCGACCGCCTGTGGCAATGAGCCATGGAAAATGAAATGCCGGGGGAATCCATACCTGCAAGCTTCATGTTCATGGCCCAGCAAATCCATTGCTGAAAACTGGTTTGATAGGATTGGAATAAATTTAGGCTTTGTTTGGTGCGGCTTATTTGGTCCAGTGAGTTGGGTCAAAAGCGCTATTATCATAGAAATTATAAATGGGGGTGCACAAAAAATTTCAAAACACAAATGCTAGCCGGGTGAGAAGGAGGGTCGTGAGTCACATGTTGAAAATTAATTTTGGGGGTGCGCATAGCTGAACTTGGTCTGCGAATAGCCAAATTTGGTCTGCAAATAGCCAACTTTGGTCTGCAAATAGCCAACATTGGTCCGCGAATAGCCAATATTTATCCCAAAATAAACTAGTTACGTGACGTGAGAACGCTTCCATCTTATCGGAGTTGTTTCTCCCTCATCTGGTCACCGTTTTTGACATATAAGTAGTTAAAATTCATCGTCTCGGCGAGAGGAATCCAAATCCACTAACAATTTTGAAAAATAATGGGGGTGCACGTGTCCCTCGGGCCCCCCTCTGGATCCGCCCCTGGCCAAGACAAAGGTTACGGCCGCTACCAAGAAAATAAACTAGTTTAGAGCACAAAATGCATGAATTATTTTAGGTGAGGTCGGACGTTCATGAACAACGGTTTAACCATGATTCGGACTCCTGACAGTTTAATTCACTCAAAATCCATGCTCCAGACATCTGCTTACACCAGTTTGTCCAACCTTCAACAACCTGCTAGAGAAGAGCCCTGAAATGCTAAACCATGATCTAGTGGGGACCAACTAGTGTAAGCTCATTAAGGGTCTGTTTGGCGCGGCGGTGGTGGTCATGAACACAGCGGTTGGTGGTGGCGGTCATGAACGCAGTGGCTGAAAACAGTGGTCACGAATGCAGTTGCGTTGTTTGGATAAACTGTGTTGTTTGGATAAACTGCGTTGTCTTTGATGTCACGAACGTGAACTCAGATTTATTCTGTTTGATAAACAAAAGTGTGGTGGCTGTTGGAGTAAAAAAATATGTATGCATCCGAGCAATCACAACAAGAATAACTAGAAATCATAACAGCACCATTCTAAAATTAAAATTAGAGCTAGAACTGAAATCGGTAATAAAAGATCATAATAGCACCATTCTTGGCCGGTGTGAAGATCTAGCAAAATAATTCGATAGTCGGTGTGAATAAAGAGAGCAAAAACATGAGTAAAGAATGGATCCATCGAAATGATTTGCAGAAACCGGCGTTGAGCAGAGAAGAAACTCCAGCGAGAGGGAGAAGCGAAGGATTTCTTGGTCATCTCCAGCGAATGATTTGCAGAGAAGGATCCTTGGGCGGCGAGCAGAGAGGAAAGCTGGCGTCGAGCAGAGAGGAAAGCCGGCGAGCAGGGAAGAGCCTCTGACAAGAGAAGCGAAGGATTTCGCATCCGCCTCCAGCGAAAGATTTCTCTTCCGCCTCCGGCGAAGTATTTGCAGAAAGGAATCGAGTGTATCGAGGGAGTAGCCGGGGCGGATAACCCTTTGCTCATAAAAAAATGTGTGTACTGATACGCATAAGCGGCAGGGAACCTGAGGTCACGTTTAACCCAAAAAATATGAAATATAGCGTTTTGTGTTTATATCCGCTGCCCTCAAACACATACAAAACGGCTGTGACGTTTTTAAATAAACGTCACCGCAACAAAAAACTCACCAAAACAGAGCCTAAGTTATGGCAAAGTCGTCTTCTTGTTCATTGTCAACTGCGACAGCGCTACTACAAACTCTAATTTAAATGCACATGTCAAATATTGATTAATTTACTTCTACGAGCAAACATAGCTCATTCTCAACCAAGAGCAGCTATGCATGCGGTAATCATGTTCACGACTGCTAGTAATCATATGTAGAATTAATTTATATGATAAACACTAGGGCTCTGTTTGGGGGGACTTATTTTCATCGGTCAAGCGGTCACGACCGCATGAACCGTTCATGCGGTCGTGACCGCTTGACCGGTGAAAATTAGTCCCCACAAACAGAGCCTAGGTGTACTGTCATGCCAAGCCAATTAGTCCTGACCAAAAAGCCCACCGAGCCCGGGCTTGAACCGGGCTTACCATGCCCGGGTTTTTCGGAGTCGGGCCCAGGCCGGGCCTTGGTTGCAACCTGGTCGGGCCGGGCTTTTGCCCATGGAAGGGGTCGGGCCTAAGGCCCGGCCCGGTTTTCTTCCTAATAGGCGGGATTTTATTCCCGCCCCCGCCTAATAGGATTAGGCGGGATTTAATCCCGCCTAATCCGGATTTAATCCCGCCTAGCCTAAATCCCGCCAGCATATTGGAAATCCCGCCTCCTCGCGGGATCTCCTGCTTGCCCGGGTGCCGGGCCCAGGCTAGGCCCAGCGCCCGGGCTTTGCCCGGCCCGGGCCGGGCCGGGCAACCAGCTTATATGGGGGCCTTGTAAAGCCCCACAAGCCCGGCTTTGGCCCGGGCCGAGCTTTTCCTGGGCCAGTCCTAGCCGGGCTTTTGCCGGGCCGGGCCCCGAGGCCCGATTTTAAAGCGCACGACTACAAGCCATAGAGAAACCTCGTATACGACTGCTTATATAGTCCTCTGAATAAACTATCAATTATATTATTGTTGCGGTCCACTCAAGGCTCCGGTAGATCGGACTAGATTGGACCGTCTTAGCCCTGGAGCGTTTGAGCGCGCAAACAATCACAGAAAAAGAGAAAGCTAACAAGACAATTTTTTTAACGTAGAAAACCCGTCAACTGGGTGAAAAACCACGCGGCCGGGTCTGTGCCGGCCGAAACCTCCACTATTTGTTAGTTGTTGTACAAAGCTACTTTAAAGAACTCGAGGGCGACAGGCCGCCTCTCGTTACAATAGTTGAGAGAGAGATACTCGGAGAGTGACAAGCCACTGCTCCTGGAGCTAAGACTTTTGTCTGATGCAGAGGGGGATGCTGCGCTCTAAGCGCTCTAGAGGTTTTGACTGCAGCTTGAAGGTTGGATCGATGTGCTCTGTGCGTCTTTGTCTCTGTCGGTTGTCTCCTGCTGCGCGAGAGGAGTTTGGAGTGCTGTTCTTGCTGGAGGCTGGAGCGTTTGTTCTTGAGTGCGCGGAGTGCTTGTTGCTGAGTACGCAGGGTTATGCTTGGACGGTCTTGAGAGCGGAGGGCGCAGAGGCGCTCTTGGAGCAGTCTTCAGAGCGGAGCGCACGGAGGCGCGCTTGGAGCGTTCTTGAGAGCGGAGCGTGCGGAGGCTCGCTTGGAGCGGTCTTGAGAGCGGAGCGCACGGAGGCGCGCTTGGAGCGGTCTTGAGAGCGGAGCGCACAGAGGCGCGCTTGGAGCGGTCTTGAGAGCGGAGCGCACGAAGGCGCGCTTGGAGCGGTCTTGAGAGCGGAGCACACAGAAGCGCGCTTGGAGCTGTCTTGAAAGCGAAGCGCACAGAGGCGCGCTTGGAGCGGTCTTGAGAGCGGAGCGCACGGAGGCGCACTTGGAGCGGTCTTGAGAGCCGAGCGCACGGAGGCGCGCTTGTGAGCGCGCAAGGAGGAGGCGCGCTTGTGAGCGCGCAAGGAGGACGCGCGCTTGTGAGCGCGTAAGGAGGACGCGCGCTTGTGAGCGCGCAAGGAGGAGGCACGCTTGTGAGCGCGCAAGGAAGGAGGAGAGAGAAAATCCGTAGGAGGATTTTCCCGGCTGGAGAGAGAGAAAGTCTCAAAAGGGGGGAGAGATGGAGGAGGAGAAGATGGAAAAAAGAGAAGCCTTGGGGTTCTATTTATAGTTTTTGAGGGTGGCACTTTCGTAATTAAATGGGTGGTTAGGGTAGTTATGGTGGTTATGCGGCTACCCACACACCATAACCAATTTATGTGTTATACGCACACTTATCATGAATATAGCTACTCACACACCAGTTTATATAGTTTTGCGGTGATATGTATTCATATTACGGATATGGTTATGCGCACACCATAACCATATTATTTGCTATACGCAGACCGTATTAAAGGATTTTACTATTTGCACCCCCCATGTTAGAGGATTTTACTATTTACACCCACATGTTGAAGGATTTTACTATTTGCACTCCCATAATGGGGGATTTTACTATTTGCACCCCCATGATGTGGGATTTTACTATTTGCACCCACATGTTGGAGGATTTTACTATTTGCACTCCATGATGGAGGAATTTACTATTTGCACCCCCATGTTGGAGGATTTTACTATTTGCACCCCATGATGCAGAATTTTACTATTTCACCCCATGTTGAAGGATTTTACTATTTGCACCCACATGCTGGGTGGTTACGGGGCTAGTGGGGTTTCTTTGGATAACCGCACACCCATGAATGGGGCGCGGTTAGCGCCTTCAAGGAAACCATATCTTTTGCCCCCCAAGTCCCCAAAGTTCAGAGCCGGGGCGAGAGAGGTGTGGGGACTTTTTGTGCGAAATAGTTGTGGCGATTGTGGTGGAGTCAGCAACGTGGTATGGAAGGAGGTGCTTCGAACCGTTTGTGAGCGCGAGGGGGCAGGCCATGGCGACGCTGCAACCCACTGCGGGTAGAAGGGCAGACCCATTGTAACTTTGCTTGGCCGATCATCAAGGGTGGCAGGCCCCTGACGATGGCAGGCGGAGGTCTGGCGACCTTACCTATTGTAACTTGGCAGGGACCGATCGTCAAGGGGGGTAGGCCCCTGACGATGGCAGGAGGAGGTCTGGCGACCTTACCTATTGTACCTTGGCGGGGACCGATCGTCAAGGGGGGCAGGCCCTTGACGATGGCAGGCGGAGGTCTGGCGACCTTACCTATTGTAACTTGGCGGGGACCGGTCGTCAAGGGGGGCAGGCCCTTGAAGATGGCAGGCGGAGGTCTGGCGACCTTACCTATTGAAACTTGGCAGGGACCGATCGTCAAGGGGGGCAGGCCCCTGACGATGGCAGACGGAGGTCTGGCGACCTTACCTATTGTAACTTGGCGGGGACCGATCGTCAAGGGGGGCAGACCCCTAACGATGGCAGGCGGAGGTCTGGCGACCTTACCTATTGAAACTTGGCAGGGACCGATCGTCAAGGGGGGCAGGCCCCTGACGATGGCAGGCGGAGGTCTGACGACCTTACCTATTGTAACTTGGCGGGGACCGATCGTCAAGGGGGGCAGGCCCCTGACGATGGCAGGCGGAGGTCTGGCGACCTTACCTATTGTAACTTGGCGGGGACCGGTCGTCAAGGGGGGCAGGCCCTTGAAGATGGCAGGCGGAGGTCTGGCGACCTTACCTATTGAAACTTGGCAGGGACCGATCGTCAAGGGGGGCAGGCCCCTGACGATGGCAGGCGGAGGTCTGGCGACCTTACCTATTGTAACTTGGCGGGGACTGATCGTCAAGGGGGGCAGGCCCCTGACGATGGTAGGCGGAGGTCTGGCGACCTTACCTATTGAAACTAGGCAGGGACCGATCGTCAAGGGGGGCAGGCCCCTGACGATGGCAGGCGGAGGTCTGGCGACCTTACCTATTGTAACTTGGCGGGGACCGATCGTCAAGGGGGGCAGGCCCCTGACGATGGCAGGCGGAGGTCTGGCGACCTTACCTATTGTAACTTGGCGGGGACCGGTCGTCAAGGGGGGCAGGCCCTTGAAGATGGCAGGCGGAGGTCTGGCGACCTTACCTATTGAAACTTGGCGGGGACCGATCGTCAAGGGGGCAGGCCCATGACGATGGAAGGCGGAGGTCTGGCGACCTTACCTATTGTAACTTGGCAGGGACCGATCGTCAAGGGGGGCAGGACCCTGATGATGGCAGGCGGAGGTCTGGCGACCTTACCTATTGAAACTATGTTATCTGAAACATATGAAGTTAATGAAATCAGAAAGTAATTCGCAGGAACCACGTGTAGAAGTTAAATCACACGTCTTTATTGAATGCTGATAAAGCCGGCATGAAGGAGAGGAGGTGCAAGTACAACTTGGTGAACAGGGAGGGAGCTTTTTCCTGGTGCGATTACTTGTAGGCGTTGCCCCCCAGTCTTTCCAGGCAAGCGGGCGGCCGATCTCTCGCTTGCCCAGGTGTCGTCAACCGATTTAAGGTTTTGCTTCACGAGAATCTTTTCAGAAGTCCTTGTCGAATAAGACGTTCGATTTCCTTCTTTAGCTTTGTGCAATCTTCCGTGTCATGCCCGCGTCCGCGGTGGAATTCACAGTACTGTGATTGGTCTCCTTTGTTTGGAGCGATCGACTTAGGCCTATGAAGCGCCACCTTATCTTGGATTGCGTAAAGTATGTTTGTTCTGGAGGTATTGAGGGGCGTGTTTCTCTGGCGCTGCCGAGGTTATGGGTTGACGTGACGTTCATTGCTCCTCCCGAAGGCTGATGAAGCCTCTTGTTCCCTTTGCCTTTTCATGCCTCTGTCAAACTGTTGTTTATGTGCTTCGATTGCTTCGTCGGCAGTGATCTGGGCGTCGATCCGATGAACGAGATCGGGGTTGCTGGGTACAGTCTCCCGTATGAAGATTGGAAGCCACCAGGGCGGAGCCCTGCGAATAAAAACCCTCGCATGAGCTCTGGTTTTGCTCCAGGAATTTGTCGTGCCTCAGCGGTGAAACGACGGAAGAAATCTTTAAGGGTTTCCCCTTCGCTTTGACGGATCCCGGACAGGTGGGAAGGATCTTTAACTATGTGAATTGTTGAGTCAGCTCTGCGAAATCCCTGATTTATCCCTCCCCCAAGGATAGGAACCAGGTGCGAGCCTGTCCTTTCAAAGTTGCCGGGAATGCCTGACACAGCAGTGAATCTGTGGCATTACAGAGTTGCATCATGATCGCGAAGTGTATGACGTGCTCTGATGGGTCGCTCGCTCCGTCGTATGTCTTAATCTTTGGGAGCTTGAAGCCAAAGGGGGATTGGATGTGCCAGAACCTCAGGTACAAATGGTGAGCGACAATGGAGAGGGCGAGGGGCCAAAACGGCACGCTGCGTTGCACGTTCGTGCTCTTCAAAAATTATGTGACAGACTTCTTCACGTGTGAGCCTCCCATCTGCAGGCTCATGCCTGTCATTTCAGGGCGGTTGCGGTGATATTGAGTTTCTGGACTTCTGTCAGGACGGGCCACACGGTCTTGGGCATTCATACTGGAGAGCTCTCCTTCGGGTTTGCTGATAAGCGAGTGGAGGGGAGCCAAATCAGCATGCCCCCCAGGGATTGATTCTTCACTTGTGCAGATGGCTTTTCCTGCCATGATCTCTAGTCACGAGTACCGTTGTGCAACGGATACTGTCTTCAGAGTCTTCTTCACGTTTTGGGGGAACTCGATTCCCACAGACGGCGCCAAACTGTTGCGGTCCACTCAAGGCTCCGGTAGATCGGACTAGATTGGACCGTCTTAGCCCGGGAGCGTTTGAGCACGCAAACAATCACAGAAAAAGAGAAAGCTAACAAGACAATTTTTTTAACGTGGAAAACCCGTCAACTGGGTGAAAAACCACGCGGCCGGGTATGTGCCGGCCGAAACATCCACTATTTATTGGTTGTTGTACAAAGCTACTTTAAAGAACTCGAGGGCGACAGGCCGCCTCTCGTTACAATTGTTGAGAGAGAGATACTCGGAGAGTGACAAGCCACCGCTCCTGGAGCTAAGACTTTTGTCTGATGCAGAGGGGGATGTTGCGCTCTAAGCGCTCTAGAGGTTTTGACTGCAGCTTGAAGGTTGGATCGATGTGCTCTGTGCGTATTTGTCTCTGTCGGTTGTCTCCTGCTGCGTGAGAGGAGTTTGGAGTGCTGTTCTTGCTGGAGGCTGGAGCGTTTGTTCTTGAGTGCGCGGAGTGCTTGTTGCTGAGTACGCAGGGTTATGCTTGGACGGTCTTGAGAGCGGAGGGCGCAGAGGCGCTCTTGGAGCAGTCTTCAGAGCGGAGCGCACGGAGGTGCGCTTGGAGCGGTCTTGAGAGCGGAGCGCGCATGGAGCGGTCTTGAGAGCGGAGCGCACGGAGGCGTGCTTGGAGCGGTCTTGAGAGCGGAGCGCACGGAGGCGCGCTTGGAGCGGTCTTGAGAGCTGAGCGCACGGAGGCGCGCTTGGAGCGGTCTTGAGAGCGGAGCGCACGGAGGCGCACTTGGAGCGGTCTTGAGAGCGGAGCGCACGGAGGCGCGCTTGGAGCGGTCTTGGGAGCGGAGCGCACGGAGGCGCGCTTGGAGCGGTCTTGAGAGCGGAGCGCACGGAGGCGCGCTTGTGAGCGCGCAAGGAGGAGGCGCGCTTGTGAGCGTGCAAAGAGGACGCGCGCTTGTGAGCGCGTAAGGAGGATGCGCGCTTGTGATCGCGCAAGGAGGAGGCACGCTTGTGAGCGCGCAAGGAAGAAGGAGGAGAGAGAAAATCCGTAGGAGGATTTTCCCGGCTGGAGAGAGAGAAAGTCTCAAAAGGGGGGAGAGATGGAGGAGGAGAAGATGGAAAAAAGAGAAGCATTGGGGTTCTATTTATAGTTTTTGAGGGTGACACTTTCGTAATTAAATGGGTGGTTAGGGTAGTTATGGTGGTTATGCGGCTACCCGCACACCATAACCAATTTATGTGGTATACGCACACTTATCATGAATATAACTACGCGCACACCAGTTTATATAGTTTTGCGGTGATATGTATTCATATTACGGATATGGTTATGCGCACACCATAACCATATTATTTGCTATACGCAGACCGTATTGAAGGATTTTACTATTTGCACCCCATGTTAGAGGATTTTACTATTTACACCCACATGTTGAAGGATTTTACTATTTGCACCCCATAATGGGGGATTTTACTATTTGCACCCCCATGATGTGGGATTTTACTATTTGCACCCACATGTTGGAGGATTTTACTATTTGCACTCCATGATGGAGGAATTTACTATTTGCACCCCCATGTTGGAGGATTTTACTATTTGCACCCATGATGCAGAATTTTACTATTTGCACCCAATGTTGAAGGATTTTACTATTTGCACCCACATGCTGGGTGGTTACGGGGCTAGTGGGGTTTCTTTGGATAACCGCACACCCATGAATGGGGCGCGGTTAGCGCCTTCAAGGAAACCATATCATTTGCCCCCCAAGTCCCCGAAGTTTAGAGCCGGGGCGAGAGAGGTGTGGGTACTTTTTGTGCGAAATAGTTGTGGCGATTGTGGTGGAGTCAGCAACGTGGTATGGAAGGAGGTGCTTCGAACCGTTTGTGAGCGCGAGGGGGCAGGCCATGGCGACGCTGCAACCTACTGCGGGTAGAAGGGCAGACCCATTGTAACTTTGCTTGGCCGATCATCAAGGGTGGCAGGCCCCTGACGATGGCAGGCGGAGGTCTGGCGACCTTACCTATTGTAACTTGGCAGGGACCGATCGTCAAGGGGGGTAGGCCCCTGACGATGGCAGGAGGAGGTCTGGCGACCTTACCTATTGTAACTTGGCCGGGACCGATCGTCAAGGGGGGCAGGCCCTTGACGATGGCAGGCGGAGGTCTGGCGACCTTATCTATTGTAACTTGGCGGGGACCGGTCGTCAAGGGGGGCAGGCCCTTGAAGATGGCAGGCGGAGGTCTGGCGACCTTACCTATTGAAACTTGGCAGGGACCGATCGTCAAGGGGGGCAGGCCCCTGACGATGGCAGGCGGAGGTCTGACGACCTTACCTATTGTAACTTGGCGGGGACCGATCGTCAAGGGGGGCAGACCCTTGACGATGGCAGGCGGAGGTCTGGCGACCTTAACTATTGAAACTTGGTCGGGACCGATCGTCAAGGGGGGCAGGCCCCTGACGATGGCAGGCGGAGGTCTGACGACCTTACCTATTGTAACTTGGCGGGGACCGATCGTCAAGGGGGGCAGGCCCCTGAAGATGGCAGGCGGAGGTCTGGCGACCTTACCTATTGTAACTTGTCGGGGACCGGTCGTCAAGGGGGGCAGGCCCTTGAAGATGGCAGGCGGAGGTCTGGCGACCTTACCTATTGAAACTTGGCAGGGACCGATCGTCAAGGGGGGCAGGCCCCTGACGATGGCAGGCGGAGGTCTGGCGACCTTACCTATTGTAACTTGGTGGGGACTGATCGTCAAGGGGGGCAGGCCCCTGACGATGGCAGGCGGAGGTCTGGCGACCTTACCTATTGAAACTTGGCAGGGACCGATCGTCAAGGGGGGCAGGCCCCTGACGATGGCAGGCTGAGGTCTGGAGACCTTACCTATTGTAACTTGGCGGGGACCGATCGTCAAGGGGGGCAGGCCCCTGACGATGGCAGGCGGAGGTCTGGCGACCTTACCTATTGTAACTTGGCGGGGACCGGTCGTCAAGGGGGGCAGGCCCTTGAAGATGGTAGGCGGAGGTCTGACGACCTTACCTATTGAAACTTGGTGGGGACCGATCGTCAAGGGGGCAGGCCCCTGACGATGGAAGGCGGAGGTCTGGCAACCTTACCTATTGTAACTTGGCAGGGACCGATCGTCAAGGGGGGCAGGACCCTGACGATGGCAGGCGGAGGTCTGGCGACCTTACCTATTGAAACTATGTTATCTGAAACATATGAAGTTAATGAAATCAGAAAGTAATTCGCAGGAACCACGTGTAGAAGTTAAATCACACGTCTTTATTGAATGCTGATAAAGCCTGCATGAAGGAGAGGGGGTGCAAGTACAACTTGGTGAACAGGGAGGGAGCTTTCTCCTGGTGCGATTACTTGTAGGGGTTGCCCCCCAGTCTTTCCAGGCAAGCGGGCGGCCGATCTCTCGCTTGTCCAGGTGTCGTCAACCGATTTAAGGTTTTGCTTCACGAGAATCTTTTCAGAAGTCCTTGTCGAATAAGACGTTCGATTTCCTTCTTTAGCTTTGTGCAATCTTCCGTGTCATGCCCGCGTCCGCGGTGGAATTCACAGTACTGTGATTGGTCTCCTTTGTTTGGAGCGATCGACTTAGGCCTATGAAGCGCCACCTTATCTTGGATTGCGTAAAGTATGTTTGTTCTGGAGGTATTGAGGGGTGTGTTTCTCTGGCGCTGCCGAGGTTGTGGGTTGACGTGACGTTCATTGCTCCTCCCGAAGGCTGATGAAGCCTCTTGTTCCCTTTGCCTTTTCATGCCTCTGTCAAACTGCTATTTATGTGCTTCGATTGCTTCGTCGGCAGTGATCTGGGCGTCGATCCGTTGAACGAGATCGGGGTAGTTGGGTACAATCTCCCGTATGCAGAGTGGAAGCCACCAGGGCGGAGCCCTGCGAGTAAAAACTCTCGCATGAGCTCTGGTTTTGCTCCAGGAATTTGTCGTGCCTCAGCGGTGAAACGACGGAAGAAATCTTTAAGGGTTTCCCCTTCGCTTTGACGGATCCCGGACAGGTGGGAAGGATCTTTAACTATCCGGCGGCTAGCGATGAACTGGTATGTGAATTGTTGAGTCAGCTCTGCGAAATCCCTGATTTGTCCCTCCCCCAAGGATAGGAACCAGGTGCGAGCCTGTCCTTTCAAAGTTGCCGGGAATGCCTGACACAGCAGTGAATCTGTGGCATTACATAGTTGCATCATGATCGCGAAGTGTCTGACGTGCTCCGATGGGTCGCTCGCTCTGTCGTATCTCTCAATCTTTGGGAGCTTGAAGCCAAAGGGGGATTGGATGTGCCAGAACCTCAGGTACAAATGGTGAGAGACAATGGAGAGGGCGAGGGGCCAAAACGGCACGCTGCGTTGCTCGTTCGTGCTCTTCAAAAATTATGTGACAGACTTCTTCACGTGTGAGCCTCCCATCTGCAGGCTCATGGCCTGTCACTTCAGGGCGGTTGCGGTGATATTGAGTTTCTGGACTTCTGTCAGGACGAGCCACACGGTCTTGGGCATTCGTACTGGAGAGCTCTCCTTCGGGTTTGCTGATAAGCGAGTGGAGGGGAGCCAAATCAGCATGCCCCCCAGGGATTGATTCTTCACTTGTGCAGATGGCTTTTCCTGCCATGATCTCTAGTCATGAGTACCGTTGTGCAACGGATACTGTCTTCAGAGTCTTCTTCAAGTTTTGGGGGAACTCGATTCCCACAGACGGCGCCAAACTGTTGCGGTCCACTCAAGGCTCCGGTAGATCGGACTAGATTGGACCGTCTTAGCCCGGGAGCGTTTGAGCACGCAAACAATCACAGAAAAAGAGAAAGCTAACAAGACAATTTTTAACGTGAAAAACCCGTCAACTGGGTGAAAAACCACGTGGCCGGGTATGTCCCGGCCGAAACCTCCACTATTTATTGGTTGCTGTACAAAGCTACTTTAAAGAACTCGAGGGCGACAGGCCGCCTCTCGTTACAATTGTTGAGAGAGAGATACTCGGAGAGTGACAAGCCACCGCTCCTGGAGCTAAGACTTTTGTCTGATGTAGAGGGGGATGCTGCGCTCTAAGCGCTCTAGAGGTTTTGACTGCAGCTTGAAGGTTGGATCGATGTGCTCTGTGCGTATTTGTCTCTGTCGGTTGTCTCCTGCTGCGCGAGAGGAGTTTGGAGTGCTGTTCTTGCTGGAGGCTGGAGCGTTTGTTCTTGAGTGCGCGGAGTGCTTGTTGCTGAGTACGCAAGGTTATGCTTGGACGGTCTTGAGAGCGGAGGGCGCAGAGGCGCTCTTGGAGCAGTCTTCAGAGCGGAGCGCACGGAGGCGCGCTTGGAGCGGTCTTGAGAGCGGAGCGCGCGGAGGCGCGCTTGGAGCGGTCTTGAGAGCGGAGCGCACGGAGGCGTGCTTGGAGCGGTCTTGAGAGGGGAGCGCACGGAGGCGCGCTTGGAGCAGTCTTGAGAGCGGAGCGCACGGAGGCGCGCTTGGAGCGGTCTTGAGAGCTGAGCGCACAGAGGCGCGCTTGGAGCGGTCTTGAGAGCGGAGCGCACGGAGGCGCGCTTGGAGCGGTCTTGAGAGCGGAGCGCACGGAGGCGCGCTTGGAGCGGTCTTTAGAGCGGAGCGCACAGAGGCGCGCTTGTGAGCGCGCAAGGAGGAGACGCGCTTGTGAGCGCGCAATGAGGACGCGCGCTTGTGAGCGCGTAAAGAGGACGCGCGCTTGTGAGCTCGCAAGGAGGAGGCACGCTTGTGAGCGCGCAAGGAAGAAGGAGGAGAGAGAAAATCCGTATGAGGATTTTCCCGGCTGGAGAGAGAGAAAGTCTCAAAAGGGGGGAGAGATGGAGGAGGAGAAGATGGGAAAAAGAGAAGCCTTGAGGTTCTATTTATAGTTTTTGAGGGTGGCACTTTCGTAATTAAATGGGTGGTTAGGGTAGTTATGGTGGTTATGCGGCTACCCGCACACCATAACCAATTTATGTGTTATACGCACACTTATCATGAATATAGCTACGCACACACCAGTTTGTATAGTTTTGCGGTGATATGTGTTCATATGACGGATATGGTTATGCGCACACCATAACCATATTATTTGCTATACGCAGACCGTATTGAAGGATTTTACTATTTGCACCCCCATGTTAGAGGATTTTACTATTTACACCCACATGTTGAAGGATTTTACTATTTGCACCCTATAATGGGGGATTTTACTATTTGCACCCTCATGATGTGGGATTTTACTATTTGCACCAACATGTTGGAGGATTTTATTATTTGCACTCCATGATGGAGGATATTTGCACCCCCATGTTGGAGGATTTTACTATTTGCACCCCATGATGCAGAATTTTACTAATTGCACCCCATGTTGATGGATTTTAATATTTGCACCCCACATGCTGGGTGGTTACGGGGCTAGTGGGGTTTCTTTGGATAACCGCACACCCATGAATGGGGCGCGGTTAGCGCCTTCAAGGAAACCCTATCAATTATATAATGGTGAATAAAGATTTATCACTATATATTATATTGTGCATAAATTTTTGTTGATATAATTGTATATATATTAAACATTGTTGGGGTTCCCCAAAGATAATTCCAGCTTACTCAATCTCACGTAGTACGGAGTCCGTTTGATCTTTGAAATGAGTTCCGGAATTCGCAGGCTTCGAATACCCACAAGACACGCCGTGTCTGCGCCCGCACGTTGCGCGTAGCTTTTTCTCAAGAAATTTGTAAAGAAGCGATGATATGTCGCCCTCTTAAACTCTAACTCATGTAATCTACTAAAACTAGCAGATTTTGTCAGAACTGAGTCTGACCTCGTGATTTTTTCTCTTTCCTAGGTTTTTTCACATAAAACGTCTCGCTGTTCTGCTGTTGATTTTCTTTTTGACTGTTTAGACATTTATCTCACTCTCGAGCTAAGACGATCTGACTCCGATTTATGGGAGCGCTAAGCGACACGCAACAAACATAAATCTATATTAGAAAGAGTATGCGTGAAGAAGTGATTGTCTTATTAAAGTCAATGATCAAGTCGCTCCTAGGTTGACCGCGACGAAGCTTTTCATTTCCGACTGACTAATGAGAAAAAAAGACTATCAATTGTGGACCACATGACCCAAAGTCCTGGGTCAAGTCGTCTATCCATGCCTTATAATATTCTAAAAAATATATTTTAAGTTGGGAGTTATAAGATATGATAGAATTTTATTATGAAATAATTATTTTAGGCAATTGTTATTAGCACATCAGTTTTGGCTATTTGCACATCAATTTCTATGAGTTATTACGCGCATTTTGAAAATAAGTCTTTTACATGCATTTTTAGGAAAAATGTTCAACACGAAAATTGTAGATCCCGTCGAGATCTACAACTTTAGTGTTGAACACTTTTCCTAAAAATGCGTGTACAAGGAGTATTTTCAAAACTTTACTATAGTTACGATCAGTTTTGAAAATACGTCTTGTGCGTGCATTTTTAGGAAAAGTGTTCAACACGAAAGTTGTAGATCTCAACGAGATCTACAATTTTTGTGTTGAACACTTTTCCAAAAAATGGATGTACAAGACGTATTTTCAAAAGGCGTGTAATAACTCATAGAAATCGGTGTGCGAATAGCCAAAATTATTGCCTTATTTTATTATCATTTCTTAGAATTTATATGGTGTTAGGTGTGTCTTCATACCATGCTTGCATGGTAGAAAATTCAAGTGATTTGGTTAAGCCAATTAAAAGTTGTAGCCTTTTTAATTTCTGCCCTACACAAGGAGCAGTCCTAAGAAAATGAGTGCCCAGGTGTCCATAGTGCACCAATTCAGTTGATTAAAGTGGCAAATGAAACTAGACTCCTAGTGCTACAAAAGTCATCTCTTCCCTTTTTTGCAAATATGGTCTCTAGGGTCTTCAATTTTTGCATGCAAACCATTGCATTTTTAAGTTCTGACCAACCTCACAAGAATGACTACTGTGGGCCCTACAGTGGTCAAAATGACTTGATCTAAATTTCTACTGAAAGTAGACATCCATATCTACAAAACTTATCTCTGGTCGTTTTTCAAAATAAGGCCTCTAAGGGCCTCAAAAAAATTAAACAAGTCTATGATATAAAGTGTGACAAAGATCACATTAAATCGGATTTAAAACTATATACATATATAAATCATTTCATGCACGAATCCTGGCGCAAATCGTGCGGCATCCCTTCATCGTCCCCGACAGCCAACGGCCGAGATTGATCCCGCCTGGGCCGACTTCCCCGGCCATTTCCCGGCCATCCACGGCCCACCACCGCCGGCCACCGCCTCCACCACCTCCGTTGAGGTGGTGGCCATCGATTGTCGGCGGCACGGCCGCCGGAGAGCCCGTCTCCGGCGATCTCGAGCAAGAAAAAGAGCTCGGAATTCCTCCCTCAAGCTCACATGGGATCGGGCTCAATTGAGCCCGATTTCTCTCCTAGATGGATCTAGATGCTAGCACAGAGGGAGAGGGGGAGAAATCGTACCTCAGGCGAGCCTGGAGGTGAGTAATCCGCCGGGCTGGCATGCTAGAAGCTGTCGGCGGCGAGATTGCTCAAAACCCCGATTCTGGACCAAAAGCTCCACTCCAGCAGTGGATTTCAGTTGCTCTCAAGGATCTGAAGGTGATGGTGGGCTCAAATGGAGTCGGGGGTGGCTGTTTTGTTAGCAGCCATTAAAGGCGATTTCCTCTATGCCGCCACCACCCTCAGCAGCCACTACCATAGCTCCAGCTCATCAGTAAAATGATGCTCGAGCTGAGAGGAGCTGATTAAAAGTGTGAACCAAGCTTAAATCTCCCTGATTTCTGATTCACCATTTATGGTGGCCGGCCACATGGTGGAGCTTCCTCCTCCCTCCTCCACCTGGCTGCTAGCCGACCTGGAACTTGTTGGGAATTACTCCCTGGGTTCAGGGCACAACAAAGGAGCAAGGATTGAGTGCCAATTGGCACTCAATTCATGGATTCCTCCTTGGACTCATGTGAAATTTGGGGGTTTTCCTCAAATGCCCCTTGCATGGCATCTTCTTCCAAGAACTGAGGGGCAAGTATGGTTATTGACTCTTGGGCCTCAGAATGGGCTCGGGATTGACGAAAGATCGTCCTTCCCCTTAGAGAGTCATAAAGCGCTGAGGTTAATTCAAGTGAAATGATAAAAGGGTAATCTTATGGGTAGATATCAATAATACTAAGTGTCTTGGGAAAGGGAATTTTGGGGTGTCATCTCATTGTAGTTCCTAATACCGTAGCGAGCCATTTACAGGGTAACCCTCGGGAATCCAAGATTAAACGTAAACCGTAAGGATAATATGTTACAAGAATAATCTAATAACACACTCACCCACACCCCGTGGTTGCGGGAGCCTAGTCTGTTTGGTGCTGCGAGCAGTAAGCTCAGTGTTAGAAAGAGCGGATTGAAAGTCAGGTGAGCTTGCAACTCAGTAGAGTTTGTTGGTACGGACGGGTTGGTCCGGGGAGCCGGTGGCTTGGAAGGTTATTAATGACGGGCAGGTTAGCCCGGGGAGCTTATGGCTCGGAGATAGATTATAGAACATGTTGCATGTGCATTGAAGGTGGTGGGTCTTCTGTATTGGACGGACGTTCACACCGACGTCAATACATTGACTCGGCAAGTGTGGTATATACACTTAGCCTAGAAAGTCTGGCGGTCCAGTCAGCAAGAGTACGCAGACGCTCCACGGTTTTGTGTTGAGGCGTATGATAGGTCTAGGTTAGGTAGTGTGAATACCAACCTAGAGGTGGGCGAGGCCCAACCCACCGCTTCCGTTTGCCACTACGGGAGTATCCGGGGAGTCTTGCTAGCTCCAAAAAGGGGGAACTAAAGGTCTATGCGCATAGAGTCGTAGTGTGTGAGTTACACTTGTATGAACATAGCATAACAACATACCTTGCATGACATAGCATGAACATTGCATTTCAACCCCTACCCCTATCGTATAAATTGGTATGGGACTTTTTATACGATAGGCCCTGCTAAACGACCCCTTGGTCTATAGGTTTGTATGGGCATTCCTATAAATCAATGGTTACTTTTAAATTACCTTACTTGCGTCGCACTGCTTCTTTATGCTTACTTCTTTTTCTGCTGCGATATTACTTTACTGCTTTTAGTACTGTTTACTGGTTCATATTGCTAGCATAGAACTTATATGTTATACTATTGATAGCGTAGAATATCTGTCACCTGCTTTTGATTACTCCACTTTGCTGTCCTCCGCTTCTTCCTCCCGCACGGTGCCTAGGAGTCGCGGGGGGAGGCGGGGACAAAATCGTCTTAATCTTTATGACTAACGGTCGGTGGTGACCGTAGGTAACCGAGGAGCTGGAGCCCAGCTGGTAGGAGAGACAGGACCTGAGGAGCAGATGTCGTGCATTACCACCGCTATTGGACAGGTGTTGACGAGAGATGTTTTGTTTGTAGCTTCCGCGTAGATGTATATATATAGAGAGAGAGAACTGTACTTCTTTTATTCATTCACACATGTACTGGGCGGAAGCCCCTTTTCCTCTTTCTTTACTTGTACTCATTGATGGATAGTGTTCATTTGTTATATACTTATATGCAGATGCGTGTGATTGTGGACTTGTGTGCTGATTTCTCTTCTTATCTCTTGTTGGCCTGGTTGTTCGTGCTTGCCGGCAGGATCGGCGTCTTGGGGAGATGGCTAACTTGTGTGCTAGCATCACCGTAAGACGGCGGTTCTGGGCATAAGATCCGGGAACTCTCCTGGTGCGGGAGAGGGGTCTTATAAATGGTATCAGAGCTAGGTGTCACTAGCTCCCAAGGCATATGAATACTGGTTACGATAAAATTGTTCGAAAACAACAAGGGCTTGATTTTTCAATAAGTGTATGTATATTATCTTCGAATGCCCAGAAATTCAAGAATCTCCAATTATAGATCTATCACGCAGGAATCTAATTCCAATCCACAAGCTTCATGACGCGATAAGTTGTTCTAAGCAGCTAACTTGACAACTTTATGTTTCTAATAACTTGACTAAAAACCAGTCAACTTTCTATTCGTCCCGATTCTATTATAGATCATCGTCTCAGGCTTGAGGAGGTGAATCTATGATATCATCCATCTCATTGGGTTATTTATTCATTTCTTAAGATCACGAGAGCATACAACCAGGTTCTATTTCTATCCAATCCATACCCTAAAGTCTCGTACTGACTTCCTTGATTTCAGAGGTCATACATACGCGTATAACTTGACAACCTCTATGCATATCCCCAATGGTTATTCTGCTACCTTCTTATTTACTTGTCTACGCCTACAAAACCTCAAAGTCTATAAGTTGAGATTCGTCTTCTAAATGAGGTCTAGGGGAAACTCAAGTCAGTACTAAGCTGGCCCAATAAACAAAAGGGATAAGCCCCCATATGTTTTGGGCTAAATTTCTTCGATATCACTATAGTGCATTTACCCTATATATGCACACAATTCTTAGGACATGCACCCTTGTCTTGGAGTTCCACCTTGAGACTTTGTTGATATGATACACCTTCAAGGTCCTTAAAGTTACCATTCGTGAATCCTTCTTAAGGTCAACGTGTGACCTAACCAAGAATGGGCCTTTTTTTTTGGATTTGGATTCTTATTCGACCTCTAATACTTGTCTCTTAGTGACCGTTTCATCGTAAAATAAACGGGAAGTGTAATTGGTAGGATAATTTACGCGCAAGAGTCTCTTATTACTCCAAAAGTAGGTCACAGACACCAAATCCTTCGAGGTAGTTCAATTAGTTTGGTTAAGGGGGTAAAATCATTTGATAAGTGAGCGGTAAGCATCGGAGTGTAAGCCTCGAACACCTACACTCATACTAAGCTCTTCCCTTTAATCATGTCGGGAATCCCCCTGTCCTAACCAAACCTATACTTGGGATCGATTTAAGACTAAGATACGCTATGAAAACGTCTTGTTAAGTCAAAACTAAAGTGTTGTCCTTAATTGGGTTGGCCTAACTCATTGGAAAAATGGACTAAATTGTGTGATTTTTACACATGGGCACACCACTGCTTTCTGTAAATATTTTTTTAAGGGTATTTTCTGTAAATATTTGAATATTCCATCGAGGAATATAAGACTTCACAAGTGTAGCTACTTGCTTAGGGCATAATACTTGCCCTAACAACCCTTGCATAACCTCCGGCGGGGATTCGCTCTTCATGTTCGATCAATATAATAAGGCAATTGTTAACCGCACCCCAGTTTTGGCTATCCGCAACCCTTTTATATGAAGTATTACACATTTTTTTGGAAATACGTCTTGTCCAAGCATTTTTAGGAAAAGTGTTCAACACGAAAGTTGTAGATATCGTCGAGATCTACAACTTTCATGTTGAACACTTTTGCTAAAAATACACGCACAAGACGTATTGCCGCTCGAGTTGAAACATGAGCGTAACTATAACGAATTTTTGGAAATACGCATTGTGCATGCATTTTTAGGAAAAATGTTTGTTGCGGCTCGCACACGGCTCTTCCGCAGTCCGGTCTAGATCGACCGCCTCAGCTCGAGAGTCGAGCCGGTGCGCGCAAACAGTCAAAGTGGACGGCAATGGACAAGGAGACTTTTTTCCGTGGAAAACCCCAAGGCGGGATGAAAAACCACGTCGTCGGAGCTGCGCCGACTAAACTTCACTATTCTGCTGGGGATTATAACCTTTAGTGAGACAGAGGGCGACATGCCGCACCTCTTTACAATCTTGGGTGAGAGAGATGTTCGGAGGGTGACAGGCCACCCCTCGCGATGCTGAGTAACTTAGGAAAATTCTCTAAGTCCCGGGTACTTCAGTTTCTGGGATGGACTCCTCCGAGATCATGGCTTTACCGGCGCTCTGAGTTTTGCCTTGTACAGGAGTCTCGAGGCGCACTGGGAGAGTGCGAGCCTTGGGGAAGAGTGCACACGTTGAGAGTGTGCGCTTGCTGGAGCAGAGCGTGGGCGGTGCTCACTTCGGCGGAACGAGCGGCGCTCACTTCCGCGGAATGGAGTAGGCACGTAGGAGGATTCCCCGGTGGCAGAGTTCCTGCAGAGAGAGAAAGAGAGA
This sequence comes from Dactylorhiza incarnata, assembly GCA_033032865.1. Classification (NCBI taxonomy): domain Eukaryota; kingdom Viridiplantae; phylum Streptophyta; class Magnoliopsida; order Asparagales; family Orchidaceae; genus Dactylorhiza; species Dactylorhiza incarnata. Next base: position 430,747 of record JAWHQI010000402.1, on the reverse strand, counting down.
AATAGAGATTTCCCAGAGAGAGAGAGTCTGGATCAAAATGAAGACCCCTGGGGTCCTATTTATAGGATTCCAGGGTAGTTATGGTGGTTACGGGGTGCGGATAGAGCCTTTTATTTAAATAAGTAATTAAATAAATAGGGAATTAGGGAGATCGGACGGCGCACACGCGACCCTTCCATGATCGGGCGGTTTGGTAACCGCCGGGTGGTTACCTCGCCGGAGCGGCGGCGCCGGCCACCGCCGGACTCCCAAAAATGGGCGGCGGTGGCGGCGGCCTTCTCCCTTGCGGGGAAGAAGGGCCGACCGCCGCTCCCCTCCCTCGAAGAGGGAGGGGCGGCCGGCCGAGCCGACCCCCTCCAAGGAGGGGGCGGCCGGCCTCCTCCCTCGAGGAGGGAGGGGCGGCCGGCCGGGCCGACCCCCTCCAAGGAGGGGGCGGCCGGCGGGGCGGCCGTCCTCCTCCCTCGAAGAGGGAGGGGCGGCCGGCGGCCTCCTCCCTCGAAGAGGGAGGGGCAGCCGGCCGGGCCGACCCCCTCCAAAGAGGGGGCGGCCGGCCTCCTCCCTCGAAGAGGGAGGGGCGGCCGGCCGGGCCGACCCCCTCCAAGGAGGGGGCGGCCGGCCGGGCCGACCCCCTCCAAGGAGGGGGCGGCCGGCCTCCTCCCTCGAAGAGGGAGGGGCGGCCGGCCGGGCCGACCCCCTCCAAAGAGGGGGCGACCGGCCTCCTCCCTCAAAGAGGGAGGGGCGGCCGGCCGGGCCGACCCCCTCCAAGGAGGGGGCGGCCGGCCTCCTCCCTCGAAGAGGGAGGGGCGGACGGCCGGGCCGACCCCCTCCAAGGAGGGGGCGGCCGGCCCCCGCAAGGGGGGGCGGCGGCCGGCCCCCGCAAGGGGGGCGGCGGCCGGCTGCCGGCCTCCTCTCGAGAGAGAGGAGGCGGCGGTTAGCCCCGGTTGGGTTCGGCGGTTGGCTCTTCAGGAGCGGTTACACGTAGTGGGCGGTTACGCCGAGTGGCGGTTACGCCGAGTGGCGGTTACGCCGTAGTGGGCGGTTACGCCGAGTGGCGGTTACGCCGAGTGGCGGTTACGCCGTAGTGGGCGGTTACGCCGTAGTGGGTGGTTACGCCGTTTGACCGGACATGATGGAGAGAGTGGGGTTAGTGGGGGTTTGGAAAACCGCCCACTAACCACCTCAAACCGGGTTATAAATATGAGCACGCATTAATTGCCCTCCAAGACCTTTGACGGGGAGAACGCTCGGCTTAAGGAGGAGAAGGTCTTTCCTCTACGGACGTTTGCTTCCATCATGGCGGGATGCGAGGAGATTGCTCGCGAGGTAAGTGAATCATTCGTAAGGATAGGTCGCGGGAGAAAGGGCGGAGTACCCGAACGAGCGTGGTGAGCGGAGTGCCGCCGGGATGCAAGTGAGTGCGCCCCGGGACGCCGCTCCTAACCGCGCGCATAAGTGCGCGCGCCCTGGGGAAGTGTGCGCGGGGGCGCGCGCCCCGGGGGAGTGCTCACGGGAGCGCGCGTCCCGGGCAAGCGTGCGCGGGCGCGCGCACGCCCCGGGCGAGCGCGCGCCCCGGGCCGACGTGTGCGTGCACGGGGCGACCGGGTGTGCGCGCGCTCGGGTGCGCGCCCGTGCTAGTACGCGCGCGGGTGCGCGCGCACGGGGCGGTCGGGCGCGCGCGGATGCGCGCCCGAGCTAGCGCACGCGCGCGGATGCGCGCCCGAGCTAGCGCGCGTGCGCGCTCGGGTGCGCGCGCACGGGGCGGTCGGGCGCGCGCGGGTGCGCGCCCGTGCTGGCGCGCGCGGGTGCGCGCCCGTGCTAGCGCGCGTGTACTTGGGTGCGCGCGCACGGGCGGTTGAGCTCGTGCGCTGGCGCGCGCGTGCTAGTGTGTGTGTGGACGTGGGCGAGTGTGCGCGTGGGCGAGCACTCGTGGGTGAGTGCACCCACGGTCCACGTGTGTGGGTTTGCATGCTCCGGGCGATCCGCGCGGGCGCGTGTGCGAGGGCTAATGTTGGACGATTCTGATCTTTATTTTTCTGCTTTGTTCTTGCAGGGATCCAAGCGTGGAGGTTCCGGGCGCCCAATGAGAAGTCGTTCTTTTCTGAATGTCGAGGGTATTGCTGTCTGGAGGAAGCGGTACAATATACCCGACGATTTAGAGATTAGGGTGCCGGGGGTCCAAGAGCGGGCCCAAAATCCTCCATCTGGATGGATGACCATATGCGATTCTTCTCTCCGATCTGGCTTTCGCCTGCCTCCTTGCGAGGGGGTGGTGGAGATCCTGAGGTTCTTTGCGTGTCCGGTCTCTCAGTACACGCCATTGGGCATGATGCGGATGATGGGTTTGGCCGCCTTCTTTCGAGAGCACGGATCCCGGATTTCGTTGGACTTGTTCCGCGAGTTGTGCTTCGTGGAATCAGATGGCGGCGGGCGCATCGAGGTTCACAGCAATAAGCGATGGATTAGATTTGAAAGTCGTGTCGATCGTCGGCACGGGAACACTTTATATGGATATGTTCGCAATTCCTGGTCTCTTCCAGAGGAATGGAGATCGCTTCCCGATCGTAGTCGCAGAATCTCTGGACGAGAGCATGAGTTTGTCCCGGTGCTTGGCTTTATGGATGCGGGTTCGCTATCAAAGGCCCTTTTCCATCTGTCGAAGGGCGTGGAGGAGAAACGTTTGCTCCTATGTGGGATATCTTCCGACGCAGGACGCTCTGCTGCGGCTCCTTTGGGTCGTGGGACGAAGAGGCGCCTTGTCTTTCGCAATGTTGATCGCGCTCCGGCCCCTCGTTCCCTGGACAGAGGGGGAGAGCAAGCAGAGGATGTGGCGGTTGGCGAGTCTCAGGCCACGGGTGCGCCTGATGTTTCAGATGTGGAGGTACTCGAGTCTCCTGCCCCCCGAGTTCCTGATGAGGCCCCTCGCCGGCGCCCGGTAAAGGGAGTACGAGTATCATCTTCGTTGGAGGCGATGAAAGCTGCGGTTAGCATGATTTCGATCCTCTTTTTTCTCCTCTTTTAATGTCATTCGTGTTTTAAGCATTTTCTTGTCTTTTGCAGATTGGTGTCCAGACGAGTATTGCCCATACCTGGAATGACCATTGCGTTGGCCTGAAGGATAGCCATGAGCAGCTTCAAAAGGAGCTCTGGGAGTCCCAAGAGTCCCTGTTAACTTCCAGGGGTGGATGGGAGCGCGATGTGTCGCGATTCCGTCAGGTTGAGGCAGGTCTGTGTGTCGAACTTAGGCAGTTACAGGGGGAGCTTCGTGCTGAGAAGGAGCAGGCCGATGAGTCTGCCCGCCTTCGGGCGGCGGCCCTTGAAGACGTTGCTCGCTTGGAGACGGAGATAGGGCGCCTTTCGTCACAGGAGCGGATTGCTGAGTTAAAGGCTGCGGGAGTTGCAGAGTACCGGGACTCGCTTGACTACGAGCAGGATCGCGTGACTTATGCCGACGAGATCCGTGAGGAGATCTGGAGCTCAGAGGTGGAGCCACAGCTGGAGGATGAGCGTGAGATCGCCTTCCGTCGAGGGGCGGCGAAGGCTTTCCGTCTGATTGCTAGAGTCCGTGGTGCGGACGTTGAGGGCCTTGGGGTAGGCGACCTGTCTGAAGATGATGTCGATGCCTCGGAGGGCGAGGTCAGCGTCTGACGTGTAGCCAATTGTATCTTTGTACTTATGCCCAGTTGTGTGTTGTTCGCGCGTTTTTATGTTTGTCGCGATATCTGTCCCCGTTTGTTGACTGGGTTTGTATATCATCTTACTTTGTTTTTGTGATGACATGTTTAAAAGGACACCTGAGAAGGTGCAATTGTGGATCAGCTCCGTGGTGACTTTATTTGTCTTGATTGGCGTAGTAGCAGTCTTTCGACCGAATTTGTTTAAGGAAGGACCGATGGTCCTGCCTCTTGTCTTAGACGAGGACCAAGGGTCCGGTCGTCTGTTAGGGTGGATGTAGGTACGATCCTTTGACCGACCTTTCCTCCAAGGAAGGACCGAGGGTCCTGTCGCTTGATTTGGACGAGGACCAAGGGTTCGGTCGTCTGTTGTGATAGGTGTAGGTACGATCCTTTGACCGACCTTGCCTCCAAAGAAGGACCCAGGGTCCTATCGCTCGATCTGGACGAGGACCAAGGGTCCGGTCGTCTATTGAGATAGGTGTAGGTTCGATCCTTTGACCGACCTTGCCTCCAAGGAAGGACCGAGGGTCCTGTCGCTTGTCTTAGACGAGGACCAAGGGTCCGGTCGTCTGTTGTGATAGGTGTAGGTACGATCCTTTGAACGACCTTGCCTCCAAGGAAGGACCCAGGGTCCTATCGCTCGATCTGGACGAGGACCAAGGGTCCGGTCGTCTATTGAGATAGGTGTAGGTTCGATCCTTTGACCGACCTTGCCTCCAAGGAAGGACCGAGGGTCCTGTCGCTTGTCTTAGACGAGGACCAAGGGTTCGGTCGTCTGTTTTCTATAGGTGTAGGTGCGATCCTTTGACCGACCTTGCCACCAAGGAAGGGTCGAGGGTCCTGTCGCTTGTCTTAGACGAGAACCGAGGGGGTCCGGTCGTCCGTCTTCTACAGGTGTAGGTGCGATCCTTTGACCGACCTTGCCACCAAGGAAGGGCCGAGGGTCCTGTCGCTTGTCTTAGACGAGGACCGAGGGGGTCCGGTCGTCCGTCTTCTACAGGTGTAGGTGCGATCCTTTGACCGACCTTGCCACCAAGGAAGGGCCGAGGGTCCTGTCGCTTGTCTTAGACGAGAACCGAGGGGGTCCGGTCGTCCGTCTTCTACAGGTGTAGGTGCGATCCTTTGACCGACCTTGCCACCAAGGAAGGGCCGAGGGTCCTGTCGCTTGTCTTAGACGAGGACCGAGGGGGTCCGGTCGTCCGTCTTCTACAGGTGTAGGTGCGATCCTTTGACCGACCTTGCCACCAAGGAAGAACCGTGGGTCATGTCGCTTGCTCGCCATTTGTTGTGTTAGTATGGAGCTCCCGAGGGTAAGCCCTTGGAGATAATGCGGTTTTGCGTATTGCTCGATTGCGCGTGATTTGTAAGCAAATTGGCTCTGAGAATAGCCAGACATTTACTAAGCAAGGAGAACGAGCAAGCATATGTTCACACACAACGGAATGACAGTTCACACGTAAGTGGCTACTTGCGACCTTTAAGTTTTGTGGCTGTTCATAATACAAGCATTAGTTCATAAAATAAAAGGTGAAGTCGAGGAGGTCGTTTATCTAGTGCTTGAAGTGCCTGCGCGCGAGGTCGCTCGGACGTTGGGCTGCACTTGCTGTAGGTAGCATGCTCGTGCTGTTTCTTGGTCTCCGCGAACGACTCCTACCCCGGCGGGGGTGACAAATTTCATGGCGAGGTGCGGGATGGATGGGATTGCCCCAAATGCTAACTGGAGAGGACGACCGAAGATCGCGTTGTACGGTGATTCTGTTGTAACTGCCACAAACTGAACGTTGTGAGTTGCCTGTTTCGGGAACTCTCCCAAGGTTACTGGGAGGGAGATGGTCCCCTCAACGGGAACCGGGTTTCCGCTGAACCCGTGAATGGGCCCTGGAGCTTGCTGAAGCCTTTCCCTCGGGATCTTCATTCCCTGGAGAGCGGTCATGAAGATGACGTTCACTGAACTACCGTTGTCGATCAGTATTCTTTTGACGCGGAAGCTGGGATCTCCTATCTCTGCGCTTATGACCAGGGGGTCTTGGTGCGGCGTGAGCAACCCCTCGAGGTCCTTGTCCCCGAAGGAGATTGTCCCCGAGGTTTGAGCGCTTCGGTCTTTGCCCCAATCCTCGTGCTCGACGATGGAGTTGACCGTGTCATAATGTGATCCATAGATGGTCTCTACGATCCATACTACTTCTCTGTTCCCTGGGCTCCCTTGGGGGGCTGGCGGCTGGTTCTGGGTACGGTCCTGTATGAACCTTCCGAGGATGCCTTGACGGATGAGGCGTTCGATTTCATCCTTGAGCTTTACGCACTCCTCCGTGGTGTGCCCTGGTGCTCTGTGGAACTCGCAGTACTTCGAGGGATCTCCCTTGTTCGGCTGGATTTCCCGTGGCCTTCGCAATGCCGGGTTGTCCTGAATCGCATAAAGTACGTTAGTACGAGAAGTGTTGAGTGGCGCATACTCCCGGTACGCCTTGGGTCCTTTATTGTCGCGCCGATCTTGTCGTCGGGAGTTGTTCCGATGTTCCTCCGGCTGCCGCGGGTTCGGTTCTTCCTTCTTTCTCTTTAGTCCTCCCTCGAACTGCTGGCGATGTGCCTCTATCGCTTCGTCAGCTGCGATTTGAGCCTCTATCCGATGGATGAGATCGGGATAGCTTGGGACGGTTTCCCGCATGAGGGTGGAGTAGAAACCGCTGGGTCGGAGTCCGCCAAGGAAAACCCCTCGCAAGAGCTCTGGGTCTACCCCGGGGATTTGCCGAGCCTCAGTGGTGAATCGGCGAAAGAAGGCCTTGAGCATTTCTCCTTCGTTCTGACGTATTCCGGAGAGGTGGGAGGGATCCCGGACGACTCTTCTGTTTGCTACAAACTGTTCGACGAACACTTGGGTCTGCTTGTCGAAGCTGTTGATCACCCCTTCTTTAAGCGAGTGGAACCACGTCCGGGCCTGCCCCTTGAGTGTCGCTGGGAAGACTTGGCACATGAGTTGGTCGCTAGCGTTGTAGATGCGCATTACCGTTGCGAAGTGGTTGATGTGCTTGAGGGGGTCGTTGGTCCCGTCGAAGGTTTCTACGCTGGGCAGCTTGAACCCATGAGGGACCGGGTAAGCTAGAATCTGGGGAGTTAGCGGGGATCCACGTCCTAGTGCCCCCCGAGCACAGGCGGGGGTCCGCCCCAGATGTCTACATTCTTCTGCCACCACCTCACGGATTTCCTCCCGTGTGATTCTCCTCATTTCCTGGTCGGGGGCTGTAGCCGCCGAATGATGGTGGTGGAGCGGATGGGTGGAACTAGAAGTGTCGGACTGCCCATCTCTTCCAGCGTGATGTACGTCGGCGGTGCACCCACCGCGGGGTTGGCTCTCCGCCGGAGGTGGTACATCATTCGGTTGTGGAGGCGGATTGGGAGCGCGCGGTGCTGCGGCGTTCCTGAGGAGCAGTAGCATCTCAGTTTGGAATTCTTCTAGTCGGTTCATCCGTTCCTCCATGGCTGCCATGGGCGTGGCGACCATTTCACCAGCGGGAGCAATGTTGACGTCTGAGAGCGTGGGTGCAGACCCTGGCTGCCCTTCGCGAGCAGGCTCTTCGGTCGCACGTGCAGTCTTTCTCGTCATTTCCGTCGGTTGAGTATCGCGGTGCTGGGATACTGTCTTCTGAGTTCTAGAGCTTTTGGGAACGAGTTCCCACAGACGGCGACAAACTGTTGCGGGTCGCACACGGCTCTTCCGCAGTCCGGTCTAGATCGACCGCCTCAGCTCGAGAGTTGAGCCGGTGCGCGCAAACAGTCAAAGTGGACGGCAATGGACAAGGAGACTTTTTACCGTGGAAAACCCCAAGGCGGGATGAAAAACCACGTCGTCGGAGCTGCGCCGACTAAACTTCACTATTCTGCTGGGGATTACAACCTTTAGTGAGACAGAGGGCGACAGGCCGCACCTCTTTACAATCTTGGGTGAGAGAGATGTTCGGAGGGTGACAGGCCACCCCTCGCGATGCTGAGTAACTTAGGAAAATTCTCTAAGTCCCGGGTACTTCAGTTTCTGGGATGGACTCCTCCGAGATCATGGCTTTACCGGCGCTCTGAGTTTTGCCTTGTACAGGAGTCTCGAGGCGCACTGGGAGAGTGCGAGCCTTGGGGAAGAGTGCACACGTTGAGAGTGTGCGCTTGCTGGAGCAGAGCGTGGGCGGTGCTCACTTCGGCGGAACGAGCGACGCTCACTTCCGCGGAACGGAGTAGGCACGTAGGAGGATTCCCCGGTGGCAGAGTTCCTGCAGAGAGAGAAAGAGATAAATAGAGATTTCCCAGAGAGAGAGAGTCTGGATCAAAATGAAGACCCCTGGGGTCCTATTTATAGGATTCCAGGGTAGTTATGGTGGTTACGGGGTGCGGATAGAGCATTTTATTTAAATAAGTAATTAAATAAATAGGGAACTAGGGAGATCGGACGGCCCACACGCGACCCTTCCATGATCGGGCGGTTTGGTAACCGCCGGGTGGTTACCTCGCCGGAGCGGCGGCGCCGGCCACCGCCGGACTCCCAAAAATGGGCGGCGGTGGCGGCGGCCTTCTCCCTTGCGGGGAAGAAGGGCCGACCGCCGCTCCCCTCCCTCGAAGAGGGAGGGGCGGCCGACCGAGCCGACCCCCTCCAAGGAGGGGGCGGCCGGCCTCCTCCCTCGAGGAGGGAGGGGCGGCCGGCCGGGCCGACCCCCTCCAAGGAGGGGGCGGCCGGCGGGGCGGCCGGCCGGGCCGACCCCCTCCAAGGAGGGGGCGACCGGCCTCCTCCCTCGAAGAGGGAGGGGCGGCCGGCGGCCTCCTCCCTCGAAGAGGGAGGGGCGGCCGGCGGCCTCCTCCCTCGAAGAGGGAGGGGCGGCCGGCCGGGCCGACCCCCTCCAAGGAGGGGGCGGCCGGCCTCCTCCCTCGAAGAGGGAGGGGCGGCCGGCCGGGCCGACCCCCTCCAAGGAGGGGCGGCCGGCCCCCGTAAGGGGGGGCGGCGGCCGGCCCCCGCAAGGGGGGCGGCGGCCGGCTGCCGGCCTCCTCTCGAGAGAGAGGAGGCGGCGGTTAGCCCCGGTTGGGTTCGACGGTTGGCTCTTCAGGAGCGGTTACACGTAGTGGGCGGTTACGCCGAGTGGCGGTTACGCCGTAGTGGGCGGTTACGCCGCGTGGCGGTTACGCCGTAGTGGGCAGTTACGCCGTTTGACCGAACATGATGGAGAGAGTGGGGTTAGTGGGGGTTTGGAAAACCGCCCACTAACCACCTTAAACCGGGTTATAAATATGAGCACGCATCAATGTTCAACACAAAAGTTGTATATATCGTCGAGATCTACAACTTTTGTGTTGAATACTTTTCCTAAAATTGCTTGTAGAAGGCGAATTTCCAAAAAAATGCATAATACTTCATATAAAAGGGTTGCGGATAGCCAAAACTAAGGTGCGGTTAACAATTGCTTATAATAAACTTTGGAATAATTGGCCGAAGATAAATATTAATTTGATGCGAACACTATTAAATTAATCACAAGTGTGGCTACTTGCTTCCCAACACCTCTCATTTATACGCAAACTTTTTTTCCGTCCGAGCTCCGGATCGATCGAAACGCACCCACGGTCCTGCCACGTGGCCAGCCTGACCAGTCACTCACAAAAATGCATTGCACTCTGCCGGATCGTAACCATTCTGTTTTGCCCGAGCCCTAGATTTAAAATTCCCTCGATTTATACGGTATATCGCGTAATTAGTAAAAAAAAATACACAACTAATATGATTTATTATTGTTGCGGTCCACTCAAGGCTCCGATAGATCGGACTAAATTGGACCGTCTTAGCCCGGGAGCGTTTGAGCGCGCAAACAGTCACAGAAAAAGAGAAAACTGACAATACAATTTTTTTAACGTGGAAAACCCGTCAACTGGGTGAAAAACCACGCGGCCGGGTCTGTGCCGGCCGAAACCTCCACTATTTGTTGGTTGTTGTACAAAGCTGTTTTAAAGAACTCGAGGGCGACAGACCGCCTCTCGTTACAATTGTTGAGAGAGAGAGATGCTCGGAGGGTGACAAGTCACCGCTCACGGAGCTAAGACTTTTGTCCACTGCAGAGGGGAATGTTGCGCTCAAAGCGCTCCAGAGGCTTTGACTGCGGCTTGAAGGTTAGATCGATATGCACCGTGCGTCTCCGTCTCTGCGGCTTGCCTCTTGTTGCGCGAGAGGAGTCTGGAGTGATGATCTTGAGTGCGCGGAGTGCTTGTTGATGCGTATGCGGGGGTGTGCTTGGAGCGGAGCGCTTGGAGCGGAGCGCGCGGCGGTGCGCTTGGAGCGGAGCGCGCGGCGGTGCGCTTGATGCGGAGCGCACGGCGGCGCGCTTGAATTGGAGCGCACGGAGGCGCGCTTGGAGCGGAGCGCACGGAGGTTTGCTTGGAGCGGAGCGCGAGGCGGTGCGCTTGAAGCAGAGCGCACGGAGGTGCGCTTGGAGCGGAGCTGAGCGCACGGAGGCGCGCTTGGAGCGGAGCGCACGGAGGCGCGCTAGGAGCGGAGCGCGCGGCGGTGCGCTAAGAGCGGAGCGCGCGGCGGCGCGCTTGGAGCGGAGCGCACGGCGGCGCGCTTGGAGCGGAGCGCATGGCGGCGCGCTTGGAACGGAGCGCACGGCGGCGCGCTTGGAGCGGAGCGCACGGAGGCGCGCTTGGAGCGGAGCGCACCGAGGCGCGCTTGGAGCGGAGCGCACGGAGGCGCGCTTGGAGCGGAGCGCGCGACGGTGCGCTTGGAGCAGAGCGCCCGGCGGCGCGCTTGATGTGGAGCGCCCAGCGGCGCGCTTGATGGGGAGCGCACGGAGGCACGCTTGGAGCGGAGCGCACGGAGGCGCGCTTGGAGCGGAGCGCACGGAGGTGCGCTTGGACGGTCTTGAGAGTGAAGCGCGCTTCGAGCGGTAGAAGGCGCTCGAAGGATCTTCCAGACGCTCGAAGATCAAGAAGATCTTCGAAGGAGAACTTCGAAGGAGGAGGAAGATTTTCGAAGGAGGAAGGAGGAGGAGAAATCTTCAAGAGAGTTCTCTCTCTCTCTCTCTCTTTAACTTAGGAGAAAGGAGGAGGAGAAGAGGATCCCCAAAAGTGAAGTCTTGGGGTCTTATTTATAGTTTTTGAGGGTGGCACTTTCGTAATTAAATGGGTGGTTAGGGTGGTTATACGGCTACCCGCACACCATAACCAATTTATGTGATATACGCACACCAGTTTGTATAGTTTTGTGGTGATATGTATTCATATGACGGATATGGTTATGCACACATCATAACCACATTATTTGCTATACGCAGACCGTATTGAATGATTTTACTATTTGCACCCCATGATGCGGGATTTTACTATTTGCATCCTGTGATGTGGGATTTTACTAATCGCACCCCATGATGGGGGGATTTTACTATTTGCACCCCATGATGGGGGTTTTACTATTTGCACCTCGTAATGTGAGATTTTACTACTCGCACCCAATGATGGGGGGATTTTACTATTTGCACCCCATGATGGGGGATTTTACTATTTGTACCTCGTGATGTGGGATTTTACTACTCGCACCTCATGATGGGGAGGATTTTACTATTTGCACCCCATGACGGGGGATTTTACTATTTGCACCCCGTGATGGGGGATTTTACTATTTGCACCCCGTGATGCCCAATTTGCACCCCGTGATAGGTGATTACGGGGCTAGTAAAGTTTACTTTGGTCAACCCCATTTCCTCCACTAAATGTGACGGTTGCTTTGGCTATTCGCAACCCGAATTATGGGGTACCTATCAATTATGGGTGGTGTTAAGGGCACACCAAATATCGTTGTGTGCACATCAGATGCACACCATGAAATTTTAAATGCAGACCATGATAAATGCAGGGCTAATAAGAGACTATAAATACTCTTGATGAATTCACCCAATAATAAGACTACAACTCAATAGTCAATTTCTAATATCTGAAATATATAAATGGAATGAAAATCTGAAATGGAGAACCATAAGGAAGAACTGGAATAAAAAAGAAGGCAATTGGTATTTTCGCAGACCATAACCATCTATTCGCAGACCAACTTATTCCCAATTTATTTGATTTCATAAATGTCTATCCGCGGACCAATTGTAAACTCAAGCAATCTCCTTCTCTATGGTAGCTTATGTTGAAGGTCTTCAACATAATCTAATCAGTATTGGTCAATTATATGATGGTGAATACAAAGTTGTATTCACTAAGTCTTTGTGTCATACTGTTAGCTCAGTAACTAATCAAATTGTATTGAATGGCCTTAGAAAAAGTAAGGTGTATATAATAGACTTTGATCACTCTAAGTCTGAAGTGTGTCTATTTAATTCTAACTTAGAAAATAATGAATTATGACATGTGAGATTTAGTCATTTAAATTTTAAAACAATAGCTAAACTATCCAAGCACAACCTTGTAAGAGGCTTATCAAATGGTAAGTTCAAAAAGGATCATCCTTGTGGAGTCTGCCAACTAGGAAAACAAACAAAATCTTCATTAAAAATAATTGGTAAGAATGATTCCCCTAGAACCATCTATCTGCTGCACATCTATCTCGTTGGTCTTATCTCCACTCAAAACTTAGCAGACAAGTCTTGTACATTAGTTATTGTAGATGACTTTTTTAGATTCAGCAAAGTGTTCTTTCTAAAATCTAAGTCAAAAACTTTTAAGATCCTCTCAAAATTTATTAGACAGATTCAATCTGAATTCAATACTTAGGTTGCTATGATTATGAGTGATCATGACATAGAGTTTGAGAATATGTTAATTTGTAGATTCTGTGATGGATAAGACAAAACTTTTCAACTCCTAGAACTCCACAACAAAATTGGGTGGCTGAAAGGACAAATAGAATCTTAATTGAATCAGAAAGGACATTATTGGCTGAATCCAATTTGTCAAAGTCTTTCTGGGCTGTGAGGCAGTGAATACAGTCAATTATGTTCTAAATATGAGTCTCATCCACAAAACTAAGTTAAAGACTCCTTATGAGCTATTGAAAGGAAAAAAACATTTATAGTCACATACTTTAGGATATTTGGGTGTACTTGCTTCATTCTGAACAAAGAAAAAAGTTAACTTGCTAAATTTGACAAGAAAGCTGATGATGAAATATTTTTGAGATACTCCTCATCAAGCAAGACCTATATGTGTTATAATAAAAGCACTCTTAAAATTGAGGAGTCAATGCATGTTGTGTTTGATGAAACTAACATGTTTTTCAAGGGAAGAAAACTTCCATCAAACTAACATGTTACATTTGATGAAACTAACATGTTACATTGTAGGAAGAAAATCAACGTGCAGATCAAGTTGAAAGGTTGAGTATTATGAATCACTTATCAGACTCCAATGAAAAAGGAAAACAACAAGCTGATAGTGAATCAGATGAAGACTCTGTTGAAAATGGTGATGCCATCAAGGAACCTAGTCCACCAGAACAAGACACTATGATAATTTCAACATTGGAACATCAAGGTAAACAAACTCAAAATTGAAGAAATCAAATGTAAGAACAAGAGGAAGCACTTACCCGCTCTTCGTGTAAATCCAGAGATGAAAGCGTGCCTTTTGTCCCTATCAGATACATATTCATTGTGTTACATCAAGAAAAGCAAGTCACACGTCTCAAATTCTGATCGAAAAGATTAAAAAAATGTAAAATTGAAATCAAAAGCCCTAAAAGACCCGATCATTGCACTCATTAGAGTTGGATCCTTATATTTTTTTATTTGTTGTACTGATTTACGAATAACAAAATTATCTGTGAATGACATAGCTGCGAATAATAAAAATCTACTAATAGAAAAAAAAATAGAAAAAAATCCAGGTCCAATAAAAATTGAGTACAGTTAAATGAATTAACAATTTCTTATTTTATATGCTCGTTAATAAGTTAATAACAGCTTCACATTCATCAACGTACTTTAACGAGCGATAGATAACTCATGCTGCACCTCGTCGAATGGCAGGAACGCCACGTTGGTCAAAGTCCTACTGCTCCAACTTCGAAGGAGGGATCTGGAAGTGCTTACACGCCGGAGGCGGAGGCGGAAGTGGAAACAACGAGCGGCGGAGGGCGGAAACGACGAATGGTGTTCGACACTACAGGGTATCGGAGCGAAAACGAAATGTGAGGTTCTTGGGTGGCCTTCCTTTAGTGATAATAATTGAGGGAATTATTAAGGTGATTGTTATCCGCACTACAGTTTTGGCTATCCGCACTCTTTTTGAACGAGTTATTACGCGCCTTTTAAAAATAAGCCTTGTACATGCATTTTTAGGAAAAATGTTCAACACGAAAGTTGTAGATCTCGTCGAGATCTACAACTTTCGTGTTGAACACTTTTCCTAAGAATGCATGTACAAGAAGTATTTCCAAAAATTCGTCATAGTTACGCACATATTTCAATCAGGGCGGCAATACGTCTTGTGCGTGTATTTTTAGGAAAAGTGTTCAACACAAAAGTTGTACATCTCAATGAGATCTACAACTTTCGTGTTGATCACTTTTCCTAAAAATGCATGTACAAGAAGTATTTTCAAAAGGCGTGTAATAACTCATATAAAAAAATTGCGAATAGCCAAAACTGTAGTGCAAATAACAATCACCATTATTAAGTAATTTTTTTAAAGGTGATGTGCACATAATATTTTTGATGTGCTCTTAACACATCTAATTTTTTCCGTACGGTCCGTATTGTTTTTTTTACAGAATATTAATTAGGGACTTTTTACAAATATATTAAGTTCATATTTACCTATCGAATAATTATTTTAAAAATAATATCCGACCGGGCATCGCGCATTGTTAAAATCCGGCCGAACATCGCGCTTTGTTTTTCTTTTTCTAAATTTTGCCGGCGGCCTGATAGCAGATCGGACGGACAAAATTGCTCACATACGCTACACGTACGTAAAAATTGCTACTTAACACGCAAAATATTTGCGTCCGGTACTCGGACCTTCCATGACCAACCACATTGTAACATGTGTAAAAGTCGATGTATCTCAGATAAAGAAGCTGTATCCGGGATAAATGAGTTGTATCTCCAGCAACTACTATAACCGGGCCCGGACGGAAAAATTTCGCCCTTACCACCACACTTTGCCTTTGTTATTCCCTGCAATGAAATCATGAAATTATAAAATAAAACTTTGTATTGAAATTAAATAATTAATTTCATAGGACGAAAAGACGTGAGTGGAAAATACCTGGAAAAATAAAATGGAAGACCGCATTTATAGATGATAAAGATTGGGTGGTTATATTTGCAGGCCCTATATGAATATTTGCAGCCCAATTTTTACGAGTTATTACGCGCCTTTTGAAAATACTCTTTGTTAGGTGCATTTTTAGGAAAAGTGTTCAACATGAAAGTTGTAGATCTCGTCGAAATCTACAACTTTGATGTTGAGCACTTTTCCTAAAAATGCACCTAACATTGCGTATTTTCAAAAGGCGCGAAAAATTTCACAATAGTCTCGCGCCTTTTGAAAATACGCAATGTTAGGTGCATTTTTAGGAAAAGTGTTCAACATCAAAGTTGTAGATTTCAACGAGATCTACAACTTTCATGTTGAACACTTTTCCTAAAAATGCACCTAACAAAGAGTATTTTCAAAAGGCGCGTAATAACTCGTAAAAATTGGGCTGCAAATATTCATATAGGGCCTGCAAATATAATTACCCTAAAGATTCCACGATGATGCCGTCAGCCGAATAAAAATTGAGATTTTTATTATAGCTTTGTTAATAGCACCCAAAATTAGGCTATTAGCAGCCTAAAATTATTTAAAACTTTCCCTTTTTTTTAACTTACGCCTCCTAATAACCTTGCTAATAGCACCCCTCATTATATTCCAAAATATTCTAAGCCCTAACACGCAAGCCGGTCCCTGTTCGTCCCTCCTGAAAACAGGCGACCTGTTCGTGGCGAGAGGTCTTCGCGATTTCTGTTTCTCCTCCACGTCGCCGGCGGATCCAGCCCTTTTCTGGCCTTCCGAAAGCTCCTCCAGCGATTCGCTCCCTTCTCCAGTCCTATTGAGGTCTTCGTGATTTCCTGCCTCTCCTCCACATCGCCGACGGTTTTTGACTCTCGCCTCACGCCGACATTGGCATCTTCCGCCCGTTTGAACAAGGTAATGTACAATTCCGAAACCCCCCTTTGTTCAAATTTTTTGAAACAAAAAATCTGAAAAAACCATAATCTTCTTTGCAGTTTTTGTTCTTGGCATTGTTGGAGAGGGCTTCTAGTAGGGATTCACAGTCCTAGTTGGTTTCAAGTAGGTATAAGTCGGACTCCACTACTAATATTAGTTTTTGTAGGTTGCTAAAACAAGGAGATTTGATGAAATTTTGGGCGGTCTTATGTTTTGTTTTCATCAAATTGCAATATTATATATATTATGAACTCTCTTGATGTAATGTTATGATTTAGATTATCAAGTGTGGTTGGAAACATTTGAAAAAAATGCAATTTTTTTTGTTATTTGGATGGTATGCTAATAGTTGCTTGGTGTGCAAATATAATTTTATGAGATTTGCTATTATCAACATGACGACTATTAAACACTTTCCGGGTGCTAATAACACTGCTCTTTTTATTATCAGAACTCAGAAGCAGAGGCGGTGGAGCCCAGTCACCCATCTCGCCCTCACAGTGCAAGAATAAAAATGGCGGCCACCGGGTTCCTTTACAACTGTCCACAGCTTGCGCCAGTAAACCATCTCTTCACTGGGCTCGCCGGCGAGCGAAATGAAGTCCCCTTATCCATTCCTTCTCCTAATCTCCGCCTTCCTCTATATCTCCTCTCCCACCGCCGCAACGCCCTTCCTCTGCGCCACGCCGGAAACCCCCACCTGCCAATCCCTCATCGGCTACATCCCTCCCAAGCGCACCACATACGCCGCCATCAAAGCCCTCTTCACCGTCAAATCCATCCGCTCCCTCTTCTCGGCGAACAACCTCCCCCCTTCCACCACTCCCTTTGCCTCCATTCCCGCCGGCTCCACCGTCCGCATCCCCATCCCATGCGCCTGCGTCGCCAGCTCCGGATCCTCCTCCGGCCGCCCTATCTACTACGTGAAGATAGGAGACGGTCTAGACTTCATTGCTCGCAACATTTTCAGTGGCTTCGTGACTTACCAAGAGATCGCCGCCGCGAACAATATTTCAAACCCGAATGCGATTCACGTCGGGGAGCGGCTGCTGATACCGTTGCCCTGCAGCTGCGACGCCGTCGATGGATTCCCGACGGTGCATTACGCGCATTTGGTGGCGGCGGGGAGCTCGCTGGCATTGATTTCGGCGGAGTTTGGCGTTACGCAAGATTCGCTGCTTCGGATTAATGGCATCAAGGACCCCAAAGATCTGATCGCCGGACAAGTCCTCGATGTGCCCCTCAGAGGTCCATTTCTACCCCCCACTCACCCTCTCCTCCTTCTCTCTTAATCCAGAAAACAAGGCTGAGCAAAACTGTGGAACTTTTTGGGTTTCTGAGATTGTTGCTAGGTCAAATTAAGATTAAAGTGGGCAGTATAAAGCACAGTAGCTTTTAAAAGTAATTTCAAAAAGGGGCAAACTTACAAAATATGGGAATCTTGGTAGGCTTATGGATGTTGCTAGTTCAATTTGACTGTTTCAAATCCATTTTAATATGAAATCCTCTCCAAATTAATGTTTTTTGTAAGTTATATAGCATATTATTCACCAGTTGTTACAAGAAATAGGAATTGGTGATATGTTTATGAGTTTAGAAATTATATGGGTTAGTTGGAAAATGTATGAATTATCTTGCTTTTGTCCTTCAATTGCAACCAGGTTTGGCGTTATGGGGAGGCATCATTGGGTGATTTGAATAAATAGGATTTGGTATTTAAGTCATGTTTAGTGTTGGTTTAAATGCTAGTTTAGGGTTTCTGATTTAGGGGTTTTTAAAATTTAAAATTTAGGGTTCTTGTTACAGAAACAAGAGTAGAGCGATCAAACAAAAAATGATGACACAGAAGACATAAATTTACGTGGTTCACCACAAGATGACTACGTCTACGGGTAGCAGCAATTCGTTGTTCACTAGATCAAGAACAGAGACAGTTACAAAAGGTTGGCAGATTTTGGATTTCAGAATAACCAAAAGTTTAGAACGACGAGGAGTTTATATAACACATCGTGCATTTGCAAAACACCCAAAATATACAATATTCGAGACATATAATTAACAGTCCTTGACCTAAGGTAGCAAGGCATATGCTCGTCTTTGAAGAAGTGTTTGTTAAGCAAGCCACTTTAAGCAAGGTTATGCCCCTCAAGCTTTAACAAAAGGGTTCTTGGGCTGTTTTATTGACTTACGAAAATTTGTTGACTTCGGACAAAAATAGCTGATTTACAAGGTATTCTTTATTTTTAGCTTTCGCTGAGCTTCACCAAGAATTGTATGGATTAAATATTTTATAATTGCCTACTCGTTTATTCTAAATAGTAGGCCTACTTAATTAGCATAATAATAAGCATCTTAAGTGGTGCTAAAATTTATTAGCTTAAATAATTTGTTCATAATCATAGCTAGGTTTGTTGGGTAATTATAAAAAAATTTGAATACTCGAAATGAACCTGAAAGACTAACCGGTGTATTGTATGCATCAAGACAAATCCAATGACATCAAGAATGGAGGAAACAAATTTTTTTTGCCCAAACTAGTCTGAACTGGAGTGAACCAACCCGAACTGGTGTGGCTCCTCCTCATACTATCAATATGTGCATGAATCATATTGAAGGTTGCTTGAGATGAGCTTTGATAGCCATGATTAGATTTTGGCCAATAGGCATGCACTCATTTTTGCACGAACTTCATGAGTTCATCAACCCGATTTGTCGAATGTCCCATGACCAATGGTTTTGAATTCAAGTGATTACGAGCTCTGTCAAATAATCTCGTCACCGGTTGTCGAAGAGTTGGATCGACAGACACGCACTTTGGCTTCTCCCTCTCTCTATGAGAACCAAGGGAGTTGCATATTGCAAGGAAATGGAGAAGATTACTCCTGAAGAAGAACTCGCATGACTTGCTAAGAAGGATGTTGCATAAATACGTTGGTTCTGCGTCGACTCCGGCGGACATGAGCTACTTGATCTGGGTCACAAATAGGAAATCAACCCTAGAGCAAGCGTTGACTATGGAGGTGGCGTCGGTAGGTGATTCTGACTGCCAAAGATCGACTCAAGACGTAGATTTGGATTTTGTCGCTTCGTTGACTTGGCACAATGGCGACGACAAACCAACGTACCTCGATGACGTTTAGAAAAACTTGTGTGGAAGGAAATTTCGATGGGCTCCGTGGAAGGAAATTTTGAGGAATTGTGGTTCTGACCGGGCTCGCCGCGGATGGGAGTGACTCGCATAAGGTACTTCGAAATGAGGGAGGCGTAAATGTAATGAAAATAATGGAGCCTTGCCATGGCCGTCGGAGGCATGGTGCTTCAGGCAGAGCTGCTAAATCATTCTATCATTTTAAGGGCACTAGGGTCCCCTTTAATACAAAACACAATAAATGCAAATTAGTTCACACAACCGAACTAATTACAACATTTACCCGACACAGACAAAAGTTTAAATAACTTGCAATCATAAAGGACACCTAGTGCAACAACAATTAAAAACACAAAATAAGGAAAGCATTCGAGCTTATCGGTGTGACTATTGTCATAATGCGAAGCTCCCCATAAAATGCGAGCCATATTGAGGAACTTCTACATTTTCTGGCTAGGTGGCCGCCACCCACAACTGTTAGCTTTGGAAAAAACTGTCACTTTGACAAAGTTCGTATCTGTGGGAGGCAATTCAGACAATTATATTGATAACATCCACATGTGCAACAATATTTACATGTGAAATCCTCAAACTGCCTCACCAGTTATATATAAAAAGGGAGTTTGACCTCTCATTTGATGATGCTCAAGATTCATTTGAGTGGGATCTGGAAAGTGCTAAAGGGCCTCAACCTAGCTACCTTTGATGGTGGGATTATAAATATTTTATACTGTTGTCGAAGTTGACCGGAGGGAGATTCCCTTTGTTGTCCCAGAGCAAAAGATTTTACCTTGGCTACCTCTAGCGATGAGTCTCTTTTCCTATTCTTATCGAGGTCGAAAGCCGTCTGAGTGCGAAAGTTCTTGCTCCGGCTACCTGAGAAAGTGAGAATCTTTTCCTACTGTTCCCTAGGTTAACCAGAGGGGATCCCAATAGCCGTCTTAAAGCTAAAGGTCTAACTCTGGCTACCTCTCAGTGTGAATCTTTTCCTGCGATTGACGAGGTTGTCCAAAGGGAAATCCTCTTAGTCGTCTCAGAGCAAAGAGTCTTACGGTCTTACCGCGGTTACCTTATTCGGTGATAATCTTTTCCTATTGTTGTCAAAGTAGGTTAGAGAGCTCATCTTGGTCACTACTCTAAAGATCTTAACCCTAGCAACTTCTGGTAGTAGAAATTTTCTGTATTAGTTGCAGGGGTCAATCAGAGGGATATCTTCTTGATCATCCCCAGACATTGCAAATGTTTCTCTCAACACCGACTCTATGGTTATTCTACCGCAATTCTATCGACAACCTAAATATTGTGCTGTCAACAAATACATTTGGATTCACGCAAAATAAGGAGATACACGTATTTGCATTGTGCTCGGGACACATGTTAGGCATCTTCGTCATTCACTATCAAGTCCTGGAGAGACAAAACGTATCTGCAACCGACTATTTGATTCTAGAGGATCCGTAGTTGATCTAGACCCGTGATTTTTTGCCCGTTTGGGGTTTTTTGTCCTGTAAAGATACTACTATGAGTGTTCTATTTTGATTGTGTTTAGCAAATTCGCAAGCTTACACAAACCATTTTACCGAGTTGTGAGACATTAGCTCGACCGCAACTATGAGTGTTCACGAATCGAATCGAACAACCCTTCAATTTAATTCAAATTTGTCATTGAGTGCAGAGATTTGGATTCGTCCCGAAATCCTGAATTTGAATTTGGATTTGGGCTTGGATTCGAATTCGCTTCAAATGAATGATCAAATAGACTTTGATCGGACAGTCAGGATCATCTTTATATATAATATAAATATTTCTATCATTCGTGAACTATTCATGAATCTTGACAATAGAGATAATATTATTCTGATTCGGATTCGAATACTACTCAAATCTGAATTTGGTTTCAAATACGAATCTTAATCAAATCGATTCCCGAATTATTCACAAACTATTTTGTTTGCGAAGACTTAGAGTCTAACTGTTACTGCTAACCACAAAAGCGTTTGCAAAATATGAATTGAAAATGTGGATACGGCAACCCGAGAGCTGTAGAATTTGAGCTTTCTAATTCTCCTTTTTTCACGTGTCTATTTTAAGTTAGCATTTCTTCAAAGCTGCTGTAAAGGAATAATCACGTGTCTGCATCATGTGCTGGGAAAAGTAAACTTTGAAATCTTTTTGAATGATGAAAATGCACCAAGGATAATCATGAAAGCTCTAACTGCTATTTGTTTACTTGTGAATAGCATAGAAATTATGTTTCAGAAAGTAATGGTTTTATTTTACTCAATTCGAGTCTGAAAATGAAATCATCCAAGTTATAACGAGGTTTGTCGGCTATGAATTCAATTGTAGCCTTTGACTATTGTTCCGTTTGGCACGGCGGTAGCGGTCGTGAACGCAGTGGTTATGAATGGTAGTTCGTGACCGCCCGACCTCACCTAAGGAACTTCATCCACTTTTATGTTAAAAACTAGTTTTTTTCTTGGCGGCGGTCATAACCATTGTCATGCCAAACATACATTTTATGACGGTGGCGTTTTTGTCCAAACTCACCGGAACAAAAACGACGCGCCAAACGGACCCTACATCTAACCAGCAACCGATTTAGCAAATTCCGTTGTTTTATGAACGCGTTTTCTAGTAAGATGCATCTGATCACGCTAGAATCAAAATCTAGTAGCAATATTTGGATTTTACCCACTGTTAATCTTTTGTAAACCAATCATGAATGGGAAAACTTGCCATGTACTTTGTTTTTCTCTTTTGATTTGTTTATTTGTAACGATACTAAAGTCAACGGGGCTTTCACAGCGTGTTCCTCCTCAATAAGCAACTCATCCCTCGATCGTAACCTGCGCGTCGCTAACGGCAGTTACGCCCTCACAGCAAAAAACTGTGTGCGCTGCAGTTGCAGCTCGAACACGTGGCAGTTAGTATTATATTCCTTTCTCCCCATCATACTGTCAACACTGAACTCCACATTTTTGTGATAAAATTACTATTTCTAATATATATCACTAGGTTGGACTGTCAACCCACTGAAGGATTAAGCAATTCAACGTGTCCCGTAGCTAAATGCAGTAACCTCTTCCTCGGAAACACATCGGCTTCAGCTTGCGGGACGTCCACCTGCGCCTACAACGGCTACACTGCAAGCAACATTCTGGCATCGCTCACCAACCAATCTACCTGCAATGGTGAGTTATACACTAAGGCTTTGTTTGGGACGGTGGTTGCAGTGGGAAAAGTTTTGTTCCCACCGCCACCACTGTTTTAGTGACATTTGGTTTCCTAGTGGTGGGAAAATACTGGTCCTAAAAAGGTGTTTTCTGAATTTTTTTTGGACAGTAGTGAACCCTCCCACTTCCAGAAAAACTAAAATGAGATTTTCACATTTTCATGCTTCAATTCTCGTAGGTCTACATCTCCATTCTATTCCTACTATTTTCCCTACCACTACTTATCCGGCGGCTCTAATCTCACCACCGGTTTCCCTCCATCGCTTTTCATACCGCCACGATCATCTTAAATAGAGCCTAAATTGTCCATCTGATTGGCTGCAGATTGTTCGGGACACGTGCGCAGTGATTTCTCGAGTTATGCTAACTCATTGTTTTTCGTGTTTAAGGAACCAATGGCTTGGGACCGGCGCCGTCGCAGGATAATGGCTCTGCTCTAAGTATGAAGGTTAAAGGGCTGAATGGAACTCTACTTGTGGTTCTTCAGATAGCTTTAGTTACCTTTGGTTTGCTGTGGAGTGGAATTAGGTAATTGGTGTTCTCCACTAATGGTTCTTCATGTAGCTTAAGTTTCTTTTGGGTGGAATGAGATTGGTTAATAGGTATTGAGATATTTTTCGATTTGTTGCTTGTATTTGTATCTCTTCTTTTTGAGAAAATATTGTCTTAGTCGTCCTGAAGTATCGATGTCTGCATAGCGACCCAGTTGGGTGAAACTGAGCGTAGTGTCACGGACTTGTTCCCTTGACAATGTCGCGTGCGACCTTAGCTCCTTTCCGCGCTCCTTCGCAGCTAGCTAAGGCCGCACGTGACATTGTCAAGAGGTCAAGTCCGTGACTGTAGACTGAGTATTGAGTCATTTCACTTTGTAATTTTATGTATGTTCTCTGTATATGAGAGATAATAATGATTTCTATGTTGTTTCCCAAGGAATTCATTTTCATTTGTCTATCAAATTTTTTGAAGCTATTAACTAGTGTTGAAAATTGAAGTTATAAAATTTCTATATTGGAGATATATAATATTTTTAGTCAACAATTGAGGTACTATTACTATGTGCTTGCAAAATATATTAAAAAAATTAAAAAAAAAATTATTGAATTTCAAGCCTGATTTATTTTGGGAAATTATATTGGCAGCCCTTATTTGGCTATTGGCACATCAATTTCTACGAGTTATTACGCGCCTTCTGAAAATACGTCTTGTACATGCATTTTTAGGGAAAGTGTTCAACACGAAAATTGTAAATCTCGTCGAGATCTAAAGCTTTCGTGTTGAACATTTTTCCTAAAAATGCACGCACAAGGCGTATTGCAGCCCTGATCGTAATTATAGCAAATGTTTGACGAATTTTTGAAATTATGCTTTGCACATGCATTTTTAGGAAAAGTGTTCAACACGAAAGTTGTAGATCTCGATGAGATCTACAATTTTCGTGTTGAACACTTTCCCTAAAAATGCATGTACAAGACGTATTTTCAGAATGCACGTAATAACTCGTAGAAATTGGTGTGCCAATAGCCAAATAAGGGCTGCCAATATAAAGACCCTTTATTTTTTTGAAGTTGGTGGCACTAAAAGAAATTGTGAAGGAATTGTTGATTCGAGCAAATATCTTGTGATGGTAAAAGATAATATCTTGGCTAACTACGCTCGATTATGATGTTCGGCCACTCAATATGATTAAGGCTTCATGTGGCGCGGCTGTGGCGGGCGGAACCTGCGGGTGGAGACGGGGGTTGGGACTGGAGGGGTGGAGGCGGGGCTCGAAAAGCTCCGTTTTGCTCTTTTTTCCATGGCGCGGCGGGTGTAAACGCGGCAAACGCCACCGCCGGGCATTTGTTTACCCGCCTTGCGGTGGCGTTTGCCGCAAACGCCGCCCGCCACTGCCGCGCCAAATGAAGCCTAAGGCTCCGTTTGGCGCAGCTTTTTTGCTCCGATGAGTTTGGATAAAAACGCCACCATCATAGAATTCATGTTTGGGAAGACAATGGTTATGGCAGCCACCAAGAAAAGAAAACTATTTTTGAACATAAAAATCAATAAAGTTCCTTAGGTGAGGTCAAACGTTCACGATTCACGAACAACAGTTCATAACCATCGCGTTCGTGACCGCCACCGTTGTGCCATAAGGCTCTGTTTGGCGCAGCGGAGTGGTCGTGAACATGGTTGTTATGAACAGTTGTTCGTGAACGCACGACCAAACCTAAGGAACTTCATCCACTTTTATGTTCAAAACTTGTTTTCTTTTCTTTGCGACGGTCATAGCCATTGTCATGTCAAACATATATTCTATGTCGATGACATTTTTGTCCAAACTCTTTGGAGCAAAAAATGTCGTGTCAAAAGAAACCTAAATATGCAAAATTAAAATTGATTAATTTGTTGTTGGCTTAAAAGAAAGAACCCATTTACTAATAATAAAATAAATTAATATCAAGTATGGCAATAATATATCTTATACATATGATCATGTCTAATAATTAAATACACAATTTAAATTCATGGTATGATTTATACTTAGATCATATGACCATATATTTTTTTTCTCTATAAAAATAATTATGATTCTCTCTTTAAAAAATTATTTTTCTAAAAAAATCACTTGGATTCTCTCTTAGTTGTTTCTATCTAATTAAGATTCTTATACCCATAGTGTTCTCTAGTAATCTCTATAAAGATCTCATCACTATTGCTGCGGGTCGCTCAACGTTCTTTCAGACCGGGTGAATCGAATCGTCTTAGCCCGAGAGTGAACCGAGCGCGCAAGCAGTCACAGAGAGAACGAACAGGTGGCAAGAAGACGTTTTTAATCGTGGAAAACCCGGAAAGGGTGAAAAACCACGTGGTCGGATCAGCGCCGACCAAATTTCACTATGTGGTGGAGCGTTACAAGTAATGGTGCGGGAATCGGGAGCGACAGGCCGCTTCCGTTACAATTGTAGTTGAATGAAAGTCTCTGAGGGTGACAGGCCACCTCTCAAAAACTAAGTACTTTCTTCTTCTTGAGCAGTCTTCAGAGTTTGCAGGAGATCTTCAAGCGACGAAGGAGTTCTTCGAAGGTTGAAGGTCTTTGAGTGCTGATGACGATCTTCCAATGTTGAAGGAGATCTTCGGGTTCCGAAGGAGGTCTTCGAATGCTGATGAAGATCTTCGAGTTCCGAAGGAGATCTTCGAATGCTGATGAAGATCTTCAAAGGAATTCCAGAGAGCTCTCTC
Source organism: Dactylorhiza incarnata (assembly GCA_033032865.1). Lineage (NCBI taxonomy): Eukaryota > Viridiplantae > Streptophyta > Magnoliopsida > Asparagales > Orchidaceae > Dactylorhiza > Dactylorhiza incarnata. Next base: position 405,290 of record JAWHQI010000402.1, on the reverse strand, counting down.
CCGTGAAAAATTCCAAGACCTTTGAAATGAAGCCATGAGGTTACTTTTATAGCTTTTGAGGGTGGTTAGGGTGGTTATGGTGGTTAGGATGGCTATCCGCACACCATAACCAATTTATGTGCTATATGCACATTTATCATGAATATGGCTATGCGCACACTAGTTTGTATAGTTTTTAGGATGATATGAGTTCATATGACGGATATGGTTATGCGCACACCATAACCATATTATTTGCTAGACGTAGACCGGATGCCCACTCACCATGAATATGGCTATGCGCACACCAATTTATATAGTTTTTAGGATGATATGATTTCATATGACGGATATGGTTATGCGCACACCATAACCATATTATTTGCTAGACGCAGACCGGATGCCCACTCACCATGAATATGGCTATGCGCACACCAATTTATATAGTTTTTAGGATATATGATTTCATATGACGGATATGGTTATGCGCACACCATAACCATTATATTTGCTAGACGCAGACCGGATGCCCACTCACCATGAATATGGCTATGCGCACACCAATTTGTATAGTTTGGTGATGATATGTATTCATATGATGGATATGGTTATGCGCACACCATAACCATATTATTTGCTAGACGCAGACCGGATGAAGGTTTTTACCATTTATATCCTCATGTTGGAGGATTTTCACTATTTGCACCCATGATGTGGAGTTTCACTATTTGCAACCCATGATGGGGAGTTTCACTATTTGCACCCCATGATGGGGAGTTTCAGGTTTAGCGGGATTTGCCTTGATCGTCCTCGTCTTCTCCGCCGAATGAGGTGGGAGAGGTCGGGCGAGCGCGCCTGTTGGTCAAGGGTGGCCGACCGGGGATGAGACGAGAGGGGCCGGAGAGTGCGCCGGGCGGCGAGGGAGGCCGGCCGGCACCGCGCCCACCGCCCGGCCACGCGAGGTGCCGGGCGGTACCGCGCGGCGCTAGGCGCGCGGTGCCGGGCGCGTGGTGCCGCGCAAGGTGCCGCCGCGCGGCACCGGGCGACACCGCGCGGGGTGTCGCTGCGCGGCACTGGGCGCGCGGCACCGCGCGGTGCCGGGCGCGTGGTGTCGCGCACGGTGCCGCCGTGCGGCACCGCGCGGTGTCGCTGCGCGGCACCGGGCGCGCGGCACCGCGGGGTGCCGCGCACGGTGCCGCCGTGCGGCACCGCGCGGTGTCGCTGCGCGGTGCCGCGCACGGTGCCGCCGGGCGGCACCGCGCGGTGCCGCGCGCGGTGTCGCTGCGCGGTGCCGCGCGCGGTGTCGCTGCGCGGCACCGCGCGGTGCCGGGCGCGTGGTGCCTCGCACGGTGCCGCCGTGCAGCGCGGCGCGGTGCCGTGCGCGGTGTCGCTGCGCGTGGTGTCGCGAACGGTGTCGCCGCGCGATACCGCGCGGTGTCGCCGCGCAGTACCGCGCGGTGTCGCTGCGCGGCACTGGGCGCGCGGCACCGTGTGGTGCCGCGCGGCCTTGTGGCCGCGTGTGGTGCTGTGCGCGGCTTCGTGCGGTGGTTGCGGCGGTTTCTTTAGTGGTTACGGGCGGTTTCCTCCTCTTTCTTGCCCATGCCCCCACCATCTTAATGGGGAGTTGGGTTTTTGGCTAAATGCAACCCAGATTTCTCTACAAAATAGATGAGGACCCATCAATTGCCTCCCAAATCCTCGGAGTTCGCTCATCTTGCTTAGAGAAATACGAGGATTTTATCGTCCTTTGGCGCGGTCCAGTTGTTGTGGTGACGTTATGGCGGAGGTATTTTGCGATATTCTTCCCTCTTATTTTGTCGTTTGTCGTTTCTCCTTTTGTAATAATCTCTGCATTGTGCGGTGTTAATCCGCACAATTTTTGTCGATTATATTTTGTTTATTTCTTCTTTCTCTTTTCAGGCGTCACGGAACGGTGCACGATCAAAATCCATGTGGATGCGTTCCTCGCTAACCATTGAGCGTGTCGAGGCTTGGCGCAAGCGGTTTAGACTCCCGTCATCTGTTGAGGTGAAGATTCCATATCCGGAGGCACGTGCCCAGAACCCCCCGACCGGCTTTATTACCATTTCTGAGAGTTGTTTGAAGTCGGGATTCCGCTTCCCCCCATCGGAGGAGGCTATTGAGATTTTCAGGTTTTGCGGCGTTCCTATCTCGCAATTTACCCCAGCCGGGATGGCGAGAATCATGGGGTTGATTGCGTTTTTTCGGGAGCATGACTCGCAATTCTCTTTGGAGATCTTCCAAGATTGGTGTGAGGTCTTCACGGATCCGGGAGGCCGGATTGATGTTTGCAGCAACAAGAGGTGGTTCCGTTTTGAGGAAAGGAACGACTATCGCCATGGGAACACTTTGTATGGGTATGTTCGCAACCGATGGGATTTGCCAGAGCTTTGGAGGAACCTCCCGGGACGTTGCCGTCGTCAAGTGGGGCGAGAGAATGAATTCCAGCCCCTTCCTGGTTTTCCCGGTCGTGATGATTTGTCGAAGGCTCTTTATGGCGTGGTTCTTTATGCGGAGGAGAAGAAATTGTTGCTGGTCGGCCTTTCGTCGGACGCCGAGCGTGATGCTGCTGTTGCTTTGTCGCGTGATAGGAAGAGGAAGTTTGTTATCAAATGCGGAGGTTCAGAGATGGTGCCACCTCCACCTCCACCGAAGAGCCGTTCTGATGGTGCGGGTCCCAGCGGAGTCGTGCCCGAGGCGATTCATATCGATGTTGATGCTGAGATCGTGGCTTTTCCCGTGGCGGAGGCGCTTCCTCGGAGCGGTCCTCCTCCCCCTCCATTGGTGACGGCGAAGAGGGTATCCTCTTCATTACGGGCGATGACTTCGGCGGTTAGTCATGTCTTTCTGTTGTTTATCTTTTATGTGTTCTTTTTTCCTGAGATCCTTATCCCATTTTTTTTTTCACAGGCCGATGTCATGACTAGCGTCGCTCGTACTTGGAACGATTGCTATGTTGGGTTGAAGGACGGGTTTTTTACTCTTCAAGAGGAGCTTCGTGTTGCGAAGAGTTCTCTGGAGGATTCCCAGAAGAAGAGGGAGCACGAGAAATCACGTGGGCTCAAATTGGAGTCTAATCTTGCCCATGCTCGCTCTGAGGTAGAGCGTCTTCAGAGGGAGCTTAGCGCAGAAAAAGCCGCCGCCGAGAGTGCCTCTCAGTTGGTCCAAGATTTGCAGGGTGACATGTTCCGTCAAGATGGCGAGCTGGGGTTTTTGAGAAGCGAGGTGGAGAGGCTTTCTTCCCTTGAGCCAGATATCAAGGCCATTAAGGCCGAGGGAGTTGCCGAGTACAAGGACTCCCTGGAATTTGTAGAGGAGCGCTCTAGGATCTCTGAGGGGCTTCGAGCCGAGATCATGACCAAGGAGGTGGACCCCCTATTGGAAGATGAATGTGAGATTTCTTTCAAGAGGGGGATCGGGAAGACCCTTCGTATGGTGGAGAGGAAGCTTGGGTGCAGTACGTCCGGGCTTGGCGCAGACGATCTTTCTGAGGATGACTGCACCGATGTAGATGTTGAGGGCTGATGGTCTTTGTCTTTATTTGTATGTATGCTTTGCTTTCTTTCGTTATGTGTCGTACCCCCTTGTTCATGTATTAGCGTCTCTTGTAGTGGAGTTGTACAACTCTTTGCTTTGTTATATTGATTGATTGTTACTTGTTTGTCCACCGCTTACTCCTGTTTTTCTCATTTATGCGTGAGGTTAGTGGGGATCTGGTCCCGAGTAGCGGTGAAGGGCTGACGCTTCGAACCGTGGGCGACCGCGAGGGGGCAGGCCCTGGCGGTGCCGTGATCTTACTACCGGGGAAGGGCGGACGCTTCAGACCGGGTAGCGCGAGATCACTGGGGAACTGGCCCCGAGTGGCGGTGAAGGGCGGACGCTTCGAACCGTGGGCGACCGTGAGGGGGGCAGGCCCTGGCGGTGCGTGATCTTACTACCGGGGAAGGGCGGACGCTTCTGACCGGGTAGCGCGAGATCACTGGGGAACTGGCCCCGAGTGGCGGTGAAGGGCAGACGCTTCGAACCGTGTAGCGTGAGATCACCGGGGAGTTGGCCCCGAGCAATATTGAGCCATCGTTGGGAGATAGCTTGCACGAGTTGGGGCTCGCGGCTTCCGTAATAATTGCGTAGAAATAATTTGCGCGAATCGAGGTTCACGGCATGTACATAAAGTTTTAGTAAAGTAGTTTGCGCGGGTCGAGGCTCGCGGCTTGTACATAAAATCATAGTAAGGTAAGCTTGCGCGAGTCGAGGCTCGCGGCTTGTACATAAAATCATAGTAAGGTAAGTTTGCGCGAGTCGAGGCTCGCGGCTTGTACACAAAATCATAATAAGAGAATTTGCGCGAGTCGAAGCTCGCGGCCTGCATACAAAATCATAGTAAGATAGTTTGCGCGAGTCGTAACTCGCGGTTTGCACACAAAATCATAATAAGATAGTTTGCGCGAGTCAAGGCTCGCGGCTTGTACATAATGGAGTAAGAAAAATCACTGATAAAAGCGGCGCAGATTCTGCGCGTTCCAAGTGCGCAGGAGGGTCTTTCCTTCTGTCGTTCTGAGTTTGAATGTTCCAGGCTTCACCACCGCGGTGACCACATAGGGTCCTTCCCATGCTGGAGAGAGTTTGTCTTTCTGCGGGCCCTTCCCGGCTGCTTCAACGTTGCGTAGGACGAGATCTCCGACGTTGATTGGCCTGGGCTTAACCCTCCTATCGTAGAGCCGGGCCACTCGCCTTTGGTAGATAGCGATGCGCTGAGCGGCGTTGTCTCGAGTTTCGGAGATTAGATCGAGGTTTTCGCGGAGCAGTCCGTCGTTCTTACTGGGATCGAAAGTCAGCACCCGGATGCTTGGCACTCCGATGTCGACGGGGATGACAGCTTCAGTCCCGTAGCAGAGGTTGTACGGCGTCTCTCCTGTTGGAGTCCTCTCTGTTGTATGGTATGCCCACAACACATTTGGGAGCGCATCCACCCACTGCCCCCCAGCTTCTTCGAGACGCGTCTTCAGCCCTTTGAGGATGGTACGGTTGGTGACCTCCACCTGCCCATTTGTCTGCGGATGTGCTACGGCGGTGTGGCGGAGATTGATCTTCAGGTCCTCGCACATCTTGGTGAATGACTTCCCAGTAAACTGGGTGCCGTTGTCGGCGATGATCGTTGCTGGGATTCCGAAGCGGCAGACTATGTTCTTGCAGACGAACTGCTTAGCATTCTCCTCCGTGATTTTCGCCAGGGGCTCAGCTTCTACCCACTTGGTGAAGTAATCGATGGCTAAGATGATGAATTTTCTCTGCCCGGATGCCAGAGGCAGGGGACCGAGGAGATCAATCCCCCACTGTGCGAAGGGCCACGCACTCTGGAGCGCGGTGAGCGCGACTGGGGGCTGGTGAGGTACGTTCGCGTGAAGCTGACAGCTCCTGCATTTCTGGACGAGTTCGGCCGCGTCTTTCTTCATTGTTGGCCAATAGAAACCTTGGCTCAAGATCTTCTTGGCCAGCGCTTTTCCTCCTAGATGTTCTCTGCAGACCCCTCCGTGCACCTCTCTTAGGGCATAGTCTGCTTCGCCGGCTGGTAAACATTTTAGGTAGGGCCCCGAGAACGCCCGCTTGTAGATCTCCCCGTCAATGATGGTGAATGACACCGCTCGCATTCGCAATCTGCGCGCCTCCAGGCGGTCCTCGGGGAGACTCCCATGCTCCAGGTAGGCCCGCAGGGGGGTCATCCAAGATGGCTCCTCTTCATTGATTGATGCAATCTCCCATGGCCCTGGGATACTTGGGACCATGATTTCTTCGACTCGGCGTCTTCGCGATTGATAGCGGGTGGATGAAGTTGCCAGCTTAGAGAGCGCGTCAGCTCTAGAATTCTGCTCTCGGGGTACGTGCAAGATTTGGTATGACGGAATATTCTGAAGGAGCGACTTTACGTATGTGAGGTAATGCGCCATTTGATCACTCTTGGCCTCGTAATCTCCCTCGACTTGCGAGACTACAAGTTGGGAGTCAGCGTAAATCGTCAGGCTCTCAACTCTACAATCGATGGCGAGCCGGAGGCCGGCGATCAAAGCCTCGTACTCTGTGACGTTGTTAGTTGCTGGGAACTTCAATCTGAGGCCATACTCCAAAGTGATCTCGTCGGGGCTTATGAGAAATAATCCTGCTCCGGCTCCTTCAGCTCCTGAAGCACCGTCGACGTAGAGAGTCCAATGGGGTGTGGTGATACCTTTGACAGGAGTTGTTTCCGGCGGAATGGTGTATTCTACAACAAAGTCAGCGAGCACTTGCGACTTGATGTCCGGCCGAGGCAAGAATTGAATGTCGAATTCGCCGAGCTCCACCGCCCACTTCACTAGTCTTCCTGAGACTTCTGGTTTCTGGAGGATTGTTCGTAGCGGAAGCTGAGTTAATACTTTTACTGTGTGCGCCTGGAAGTAGGGCCGAAGCTTTCGCGCCGAGAAGACGAGTGCTAAGGCCGTTTTTTCTGCTGCCGGATACCTGGTTTCGGTATCGGTGAGGACCTTGCTGAGGTAGTAGATCGGCCGTTGCACCCCTCTTTCATCCTTTACAAGCACCGAACTGAGGGCCGTAGGCGAAACTGCAAGGTACAAGAACAGGGTTTCCCCGGGGACTGGCTTCGACAGAAGCGGCGGCGAGGCCAGGTACTGTTTGAGAAGCTCGAAAGCCGTCTGGCACTCGTCCGTCCACTGGAACCCAGTGTGGCGCGCTCCCCGGAGAATCTTGAAGAAAGGGAGGTATTTGTCCCCTGTCCTTGACAGGAAGCGGGACAACGCAGCGATCCTCCCGTTCAGGCGTTGTACTTCTTTGATTGAATGAGGCGGCGACATGTCCTCCAACGCCTTGATCTTCTCGGGGTTAGACTCGATTCCCCGATGGGTTACCATGAAGCCCAGGAACTTCCCCGCCGTCACACCAAACGCGCATTTGTTGGGGTTGAGCCGCATCTGGAAGCGACGAAGAAGCTGAAAGAACTTTCCCAAGTCTTTCAAATGGTCGCGACGGTGGACGCTCTTCACTAGCATGTCGTCCACGTATACCTCCATCGTCTCCCCGATGAGGTCCTTGAAGACTTTGTTCATCAATCTTTGGTATGTCGCTCCGGCGTTTTTAAGGCCGAACGGCATCACCGTGTAGCAGTAGACTCCTTTATCGGTGCGGAAGGCGGTGTGCTCCTCGTCCGCGGGATTCATTCTTATCTGGTTGTAGCCTGAGTACGCGTCCATGAAGCTGAGCAGCTCGTGGCCGGCCGTTGCATCGACGAGCTGGTCGATCCTTGGAAGAGGGAAACTGTCTTTTGGGCAGGCCTGGTTCAGGTTGTTGTAGTCGACGCACATCCGCCACTTCCCGGAGGCCTTCTTCACCATCACCACGTTAGCGAGCCACGTGGGATAATCTACCTCACGGATGAACCGTGCCTCCAGAAGCTTAGCCACTTCTTCTTCGATTGCCTTCACTCGCTCGGGGGCGAAGTTCCTCTTCTTTTGAATCACGGGCCTGCAGGCAGGGTTAACATTTAATGAGTGAAAAATGACTTCAGGATCTACCCCAGGCATGTCCTCCGGGCTCCAAGCGAAAATGTCCTCGTTCTCTTGCAGGAAGGTTGCGAATTCTTCTCGTTCTTCTGGCGACAAGAGGGATCCGACCTGGACAGTCTGGGTCGAATCCCGCTGGGAGAGCGGCACTTCCACCAACTCTTCAACGGGCACCCCCCGCTGAAGAGTAGCTTCATCTCGCAGGTCGAAGTTGTCGATGTTGAGGGTCGTCGCCCTTGTGGGTTGAGCTTGCTTCAGATAGCAGGTCCCGGCTGCTTCTTGATTCCCGCGAACGACTCCTACTCCAGCGGCAGTCGGAAACTTCATAGCTAAGTGCGGGATTGATGGGATGGCTTTGAAGACAGACTGGAGTGGTCTCCCGAAGATTGCGTTGTAGGCGGAGTTTGACTCCCGACTACGAACTGAATGTTGTGGCTTGTCTGTCTTGGAAACTCGCCGAGTGTTACCGGAAGGGTGATCATGCCCTGGACCGGGACGGGGCGATTATCAAAACCGTAAACGGGCCCCGCTGCTGGGCTAAGGTGCTCCTTGGTGAGATTCATACTCTGTAGAGTGGAGAGGAACAGGACGTCGACTGAGCTCCCTTTATCGACTAGTATTCTCTTGACGTTGAAACAGGGATCCCCGATCCCGGCATTAATCACGAGCGGGTCTTGGTGCGGCAGCCGTAACCCCTCTAGGTCTTCATCTCCGAAGGCGATGATGGTGTCTTGCTTTATCCTTTTATCTTCATGTTCTCTTTCTGGCCTAGCGATGGAAAGAATTTGCGCGGCGAGGTTAGGAGACCCGGCTATAGTCTCGACTTCTCCTACCATCGGCCTTCCTGTTGCTGCCCCGTGAGGTGCGGGGAACTGATCTCTGGGCTGCCTGGGTTGTTGTTGTTGGTTTGGTAGCTGACCTTGCAGGAACCTTCCGAGGAGCCCTTGCCTGACAAGGCGCTCGATCTCCTCCTTCAGCCTGGTACACTCTTCAGTCGTGTGCCCGACCCCTCTATGGAATTCACAGTACTTTGATTGGTCGGTTCTTTCATTTGGGATAGGCGGTCTTGGCCTGCGGAACGTCGGGTTTTCTTGAATGGCGTAAAGCACGTTGGTCCGTGACGTGTTGAGTGGGGTGTAAATCCGTGGCGGTCGGGGACCCTGATCTCTTCGGGGGTCTCGGCGATGATCATCATTCCGGCGTTCCTCCATACGCCGCTCCTCCTGCCTCCTGGGGGCCTGCTCCTGCCCTTTCCTTCTCTTCTGACTTCCTTCGAACTGCTGGCGATGTGCCTCAAATGCCTCACCCGGCGCTATCTGCGCCTCCACCCGATGCACAAGGTCAGGATAGCTGGGTACTGTCTCCCTCATCAGAGCGGAGTAGAATCCGCTTGGGTGGAGTCCGCCCAGGAAAACGCAGCGCAGAAGCTCGGGATCAACCCCTGGGATTTGTCGCGCCTCAGTCGTGAAGCGGCGGAAAAAGTCTTTGAGGGTCTCTCCTTCGTTCTGGCGGATTCCTGAAAGATGTGAGGGATCTCGAACGATTCTTCGGTTTGCGATGAATTGGTCCGTAAACTGCTGCGCGAGCTCGGTGAAGTTGTTAACGGATCCATCCCGCAGGGAATGAAACCAAGTGCGTGCCTGCCCCCTGAGTGTTGCCGGAAACACTTGGCAGAGGAGCTGATCAGCGGCGTTGTAGATCCGCATGATGGTTGTAAAATGGTTGACGTTCTCCAGGGGATCGTCCATTCCATCGAATGTCTCGACGTTGGGAAGCTTGAAGCCGTGCGGAATTGGATGGTCCAAGATTTGTTGTGCGAGCGGGGAGCCGCGACGTAGGGGGCGGCGGGCGAAGATGCCCCGGTGTCCGGCCTGTCCGTATTCTTCAGCTATCACGTCGTGTATCTCCTCGCGAGTGGGCCTTCCTATGACTTGCTCGACTCCTACTCCTCCTTGCTGGCGGTGAAGGGGTTCTCCTCTAGCTCCCCTGGCGGGGCGGGCTGGATGCGCGGAGCTGGCAGCATCCGAGTATTCTTCTTCGTATGTTTCTCCTTCTTGAGCAGCTTCTCCCAATGGAGCGTGATCAGGGACCAAGGGAGGCGGGATGATGGGAGCGGCAGGTGGAGCAGGACCTTGCGGGACTCCGAGGTTTCTGAGAAGAGCCAGCATTTCAGTTTGCTGCTCTTCCATCTGGCGTATACGCCCTTCTAGCGCGGCAACGGGCGCTAAAGGAACTTCTTCGGCAGGAGGTGCGTTGATGAGTGAATGGGATGGAGCGGGATCGACGCGTCCTTCAGGGATGGAACCATTAGTGGTGCGAGCACTTCTTCTTGCCATTGTTGTCAGTCACGAGTATTGTCACGAGGCGAATACTGTCTTCGAAAAGCTTTTGCAGAGTTTGGGGAACACTTTTCCGACAGACGGCGCCAAACTGTTGCGGGTCGCTCAACGTTCTTTCAGACCGGGTGAATCGAACCGTCTTAGCCCGAGAGTGAACCGAGCGCGCAAGCAGCCACAGAGAGAACGAACAGGTGGCAAGAAGACGTTTTTTATCGTGGAAAACCCGGAAAGGGTGAAAAACCACGTGGTCGGATCAGCGCCGACCAAATTTCACTATGTGGTGGAGCGTTACAAGTAATGGTGCGGGAATCGGGAGCGACAGGCCGCTCCCGTTACAATTGTAGTTGAATGAAAGTCTCTGAGGGTGACAGGCCACCTCTCAGAAAAACTAAGTACTTTCTTCTTCTTGAGCAGTCTTCAGAGTTTGCAGGAGATCTTCAAGCGACGAAGGAGTTCTTCGAAGGTTGAAGGAGGTCTTTGAGTGCTGATGACGATCTTCCATTGTTGAAGGAGATCTTCGGGTTCCGAAGGAGATCTTCGGGTTCCGATTGAGGTCTTCGAATGCTGATGAAGATCTTCGAGTTCCGAAGGAGATCTTCGAATGCTGATGAAGATCTTCAAAGGAATTCCAGAGAGCTCTCTCCCGTGAAAAATTCCAAGTCCTTTGAAATGAAGCCATGAGGTTCCTTTTATAGCTTTTGAGGGTGGTTAGGGTGGTTATGGTGGTTAGGATGGCTATCCGCACACCATAACCAATTTATGTGCTATATGCACATTTATCATGAATATGGCTATGTGCACACTAGTTTGTATAGTTTTTAGGATGATATGAGTTCATATGACGGATATGGTTATGCGCACACCATAACCATATTATTTGCTAGACGAGACCGGATGCCCACTCACCATGAATATGGCTATGCGCACACCAATTTATATAGTTTTTAGGATGATATGATTTCATATGACGGATATGGTTATGCACACACCATAACCATATTATTTGCTAGACGCAGACCGGATGCCCACTCACCATGAATATGGCTATGCGCACACCAATTTATATAGTTTTTAGGATGATGTGATTTCATATGACGGATATGGTTATGCGCACACCATAACCATATTATTTACTAGACGCAGACCGGATGCCCACTCACCATGAATATGGCTATGCGCACACCAATTTGTATAGTTTGGTGATGATATGTATTCATATGATGGATATGGTTATGCGCACACCATAACCATATTATTTGCTAGACGCAGACCGGATGAAGGTTTTTACCATTTATATCCTCATGTTGGAGGATTTTCACTATTTGCACCCATGATGTGGAGTTTCACTATTTGCACCCCATGATGGGGAGTTTCACTATTTGCACCCCATGATGGGGAGTTTCAGGTTTAGCGGGATTTGCCTTGATCGTCCTCGTCTTCTCTGCCGAATGAGGTGGGAGAGGTCGGGCGAGCGCGCCTGTTGGTCAAGGGTGGCCGACCGGGGATGAGACGAGAGGGGCCGGAGAGTGCGCCCGGCGGCGAGGGAGGCCGGCCGGCACCGCGCCCACCGCCCGGCCACGCGAGGTGCCGGGCGGTACCGCGCGGCGCTAGGCGCGCGGTGCCGGGCGCGTGGTGCCGCGCATGGTGCCGCCGCGTGGCACCGGGCGACACCGCGCGGGGTGTCGCTGCGCGGCACTGGGCGCGCGGTGCCGGGCGCGCGGTGCCGGGCGCGCGGTGCCGCCATGCGGCACCGCGCGGTGCCGCGCGCGGGGTCGCTGCGCGGCACCGGGCGCGCGGCACCGCGCGGTGCCGGGCGCGTGGTGCCGCGCACGGTGCCGCCGTGCGGCGCCACGCGGTGCCGCGCACGGTGCCGCCGTGCGGCGCCACGCGGTGCCGCGCGCGGTGGAGCTGCGCGGCACCGCGCGGTGCCGCGCGCGGTGCTGCCGGGCGGCACCGCGCGGCGCCGCGCGCGGTGCTGCCGGGCGGCACCGCGCGGCGCCGCGCGCGGTGTCGCTGCGCGGTGCCGCGCGCGGTGTCGCTGCGCGGTGCTGCCGGGCGGCACCGCGCGGCGCCGCGCGCGGTGCTGCCGGGCGGCACCGCGCGGCGCCGCGCGCGGTGTCGCTGCGCGGTGCCGCGCGCGGTGTCGCTGCGCGGCACTGGGCGCGCGTCACCGCGCGATGCCGGGCGCGTGGTGCCGCGCACGGTGCCGTCGCGCGGCGCCGCGCGGTGCCGTGCGCGGTGTCGCTGCGCGGCACTGGGCGCGCGGCACCGCGCGGTGCCGGGCGCGTGGTGCCGCGAACGGTGTCGCCGCGCAATTCCGCGCAGTGTCGCCGCGCAATTCCGCGCAGTGTCGCCGCGCGGTACCGCGCGGTGTCGCTGCGCGGCACTGGGCGCGCGGCACCGCGCGGCCTTGTGGCTGCGTGTGGTGCTGTGCGCGGCTTCGTGCGGTGGTTGTGGCGGTTTCTTTAGTGGTTACGGGCGGTTTCCTCCTCTTTCTTGCCCATGCCCCCACCATCTTAGTGGGGAGTTGGGTTTTTGGCTAAATGCAACCCGGATTTCTCTACAAAATAGATGAGGACCCATCAACTATTTTCTCCCAAAAAAAGTTCTAATTAAGACAATTATTTTATTATTATTATTTTATGGAGCCTTCACAGTGTTTGGTGTTTTGGCTCCACATTAATAGATGAGAAAAACTCAAAATCATTTGGAGGGAAATTCTTCATGACAAAGTCTTTTAGGCTTTATTTGGCGCGGCGGTGGCGGGCAGAAGCGGGGGTTCCAGACGCGGCATTCCAACTGGAGGGCGGAAGCGGGGGTTCCAGACGCGGCATTTTGCCGCTTTTCTCATGCTCGATGGGTGGAGACGCGGCAACGCCGCCGCCACGCATTTGGTTACGTGTCTTGCGGCGGCGTTTGCCGCAAACGCCGCCCGCCACCGCCACGCCAAATGAACCCTTAGTCTCACCTTGTCATATTCCACTACTTTAAGTGGGTATATTTCTCACTTCACTCAATTATATTATGTTGAAAAAAATATAAGGAGAATTCATGGAACACAAACAAGTTCGCTCGCTCGCACCGGATCGAACGAGATTGGATTTTAAAAATATTTGAATTGAATTGTTTATTTGTATAAATTAATTTTGTCATTTTAGAAATATTTGAATCGAATTCACTCGACGTTCTTAAATTTCTTCCACGCATTTTCTCTTTGGACGTACGATGAGTAATTCTAAACATACATCGACTTCTTCACTATTACAATTTCGACGAACGATGGTTTCATTTCATGTGCGACTTTTTTGCACACACTTTGTTTATTACCATTAAATTTTATATCCGTTGCCATTTCTCTTTCTAATTAATATTTTAATGTTGTAAATATCATTTTCTTTATATGGTGAATTCTTTTAATATAATTGTTACAATTAAGTACGTGTTAATGATTTGCGGTTTTTTGAGTCTCTTTATATAATAGGTATTTTTGGAGAACTAATTACTTTCCAACAATTCACGGCATTCTCGTTCTTGCGATCTTGCTCTTCTTTTACGTTTAGTTCATCAAGTGGAAGTTCAGATACTTTGTGCTTTTTCAATTTCTGCGCACATTAAAATTTTGATATCTAGACGGATGTTGTAACTTGAAGAAGTGGGCATCAGTGAAAAACTTTATAAATATTTCTCTCATACTTTATAGATCCTGATAATATCTTACAATATTTTAAGGCAATTGTTAACCGCACCCCAGTTTTAGCTATCCGCAACTCATTTTTACGAAGTATTACACATTTTTTTGGAAATACGCCTTGTACAAGCATTTTTAGGAAAAGTGTTCAACACGAAAGTTGTAGATATCGACAACTTTCGTGTTGAACACTTTTCCTAAAAATGCACGCACAAGACGTATTGCCGCTCGAATTGAAACATGGGCGTAACTATAATGATTTTTTGGAAATACGCATTGCGCATGCATTTTTAGGAAAAATGTTCAACACGAAAGTTGTAGATCTCGACGATATCTACAACTTTCAACACTTTTCCTAAAAATGCTTGTACAAGGCGTATTTCCAAAAAAATGCATAATACTTCATAAAAATGAGTTGCGGTCTTGCGGATAGCCAAAACTGTGGTGCGATTAACAATTGCCTATTTTAACCTCTTTATTTACATATATTTCTCTCATATTTTATAGATCCTGATAATATATTATATACTACTCATTTTAGAAAATTCACTCTAAAAAGTTTCTTGTCTCTAAAAATCTCATTCGATTTTTTTTATCAAGAAATATATTTCTCAATAGCTTTATAATTTCACCATATTTCTACTTATTTTAAAGTGTTTTTTCTCAAGTTGGTCTAGGAGAGACATGAAGAGAAGCTCCACTCAAATGCTTTTTTCTCTAGAAATTTCATATATAAATTTTCTCTCAAAATCTTATTATAATTTTCTTTTTAAAAGTCTCTTCCACACTGATTTTGGGTCCGTTTGTTCGTCATTTTTGCTCCAACGAAGGGAATACGGTGTTGAAGCCAAGAAAATCTCGACTTCAAAATTCGGATCAATGCAGTCGGAGGCTACTCGCCCAGCAGTCCGGCTAGACGGCTTGACTGACAACGACGAAAAGGACTAGGACAAAGAACAACAGGACCTCAGGCGTTACGGCAGGGAGGTCTCACCACGTACCCAGAAGCTCAGAAGAGACTCCCCCCCCCCCCCCAAGGTTCCTCATTTGCGGAGACCGTGTCTTCTTTTTGCCTAGCGCAGTCTTACTTCTGGGTGTGTGACGGGATCTCCTCGTTGCAGCTCGTGTGTCTTATTTATAAGCAGTACAACCTTCGGTTCTCGTGAACCGTCTCTCTTTCCATTAGGTCTGTGGTGTTAGATCGCAGGGTCAGTAACATCGGGCTACCCTCTTAAACCAAACTTTGTGAACCGATTTCCTGGTTCCAACACACATACCTTGTCACCTTGACCTTGTGTGTGAGTAGTTGTCGGTTAGGTGTGAGGTGGTTTTACACCAACAAAAATAGACCCGACCCAAAAATGGTGGTTTTCAGCACCAAGGAACTGACACCGGAGTTTGGTCAAAAATTTGGTCTGGTCCGGTCGAATTAACTAAAAAAACCAGTTTTGGGTTTTTATATTT
The DNA here is from genome assembly GCA_033032865.1 of Dactylorhiza incarnata. NCBI lineage: Eukaryota > Viridiplantae > Streptophyta > Magnoliopsida > Asparagales > Orchidaceae > Dactylorhiza > Dactylorhiza incarnata. The sequence goes on along the minus strand of JAWHQI010000402.1, from coordinate 390,252 downwards.
CACCACTGGTTGGTGATGAGTTGAAGGCTCCGCTTGGGATAATTTTTTTGCTCCGGTGATTTTGAACAAAAAACACCACGATCATAGAATGTATGTTTGACATTACAACGGTTATGACCGCTACTACGAAAAAAAATAGTTTTGATCATAAAAGTGAATAGAGTTTCTTAGGTGAGGTCGGACATTCACGAACGACAATTTATAATCATCACGTTCACGACCGCTACTACCGTGCCAAACGGAGCCGAAATCTCTATCACTGTGGTTGAAATTAGACATAAAACTAGGCTTTTGGCCTTTTGGGGATTGACGATTCCAAACAAAGGTTATCATCAATCGAACGGACTTCAAACATGCCACATGTCATTTCAGGAATAACGCCATTGTAGGCTTGTAGCGGCTATTTTGTAAATATGTTATAGCAGTGTAATATGGATTAAGCATTTGATTAATAAAAAAAATTCCAATATTTATTCCCCCTCCAAATTTTTGGGATTGGACTCCGTTTCCAAATCTAGGCTTGGGTGAAACAACAACTAGGCTTGGGTGAAACAACAACGAGACACGTGTTGCAACTTTGAAAGCACGGAAATTTCAGCAATTTTCTTGTCTAAAGCACACGGAATGCGATTTCCTTCTCTAAATTTCAGCAATCTTCGTTGCTCACCCCTTCTACACCGGCTGGTCATTTTTCCATTGACCGAGGTCCAGATTAGCACGCTTCCTTCTCTTTGAGAAGGTCGACCATCTTCTGTGGATTTGCCCAGCCGCAATTTTCTTCTTCGTTGTCATCCTGTTCTAGGCATTCCTCCCTGGTTATGTCCTTTGAGAAACTTTTGAGCCACCTCTCTTTTGATGGAGACCCAGGAGATCCAAAATGATCTCCCGGGAGACCGAAAATGATCTCTCGGGAAACTTAAAATGATCTTCCGAGAGACCCAAAATTATCTCCCGAAAGACACAATGATCTCTCAGGAGATCGGCAATGAAACCTGCGCTAAAATAACTTAACATTAGTGACCTTCCGAGATGATGTCACGTGCCGAGACGCCACGCGTCGCGCAGTTGTTTCACCCGGACTTAAATTTGAAAATAGAGTCTGGTTCCAAAAATTTCGCCCTCCGGACAGCCATTCCTCCCGGAATTAGGAATATAGCAGCTTGATCGCTACAGTCAGCCAAATACATTTATATTACATTAAAAAGAGAAAATTTTAAGTTGATCATGAATCCATAATTGTGAAAAAAGACCAAATAAATTCAGTCTTTCAATTTGGCTAGCTGGCAAAACTATTAATTCAGTCTCTAAACTTTGGAGACTTTTTGAAAAAGATCCTCAAAGTTTTTTTAAGTGAATTTAGTCCCTAAACTTACTCAAACGTATGGAATCAGTCCCTCATTGTATTTTCATTAAATGCAGAACGGAAAACTCGTAATACTTGTCCTCCCGTTAGCTCCTTCGTTGAGAAAGGAGAGGTGATCATGCCGCTATAACGCGTATTCGAAGTTCTGCCTCCACGACAAATATGGGAGGTTGGTGCCAGATGAAGTAGCGTGTGAGGAGGACGGGAGTAGGCTGAGATCCTTCCTTACATTGATTACGACGGAGTGGAGCAGAACCTTCGGGTCGAAGGCATGGCGTATCATCTCCTTCTCGTTGCGGTCCTGGATCCATTCAAAATATTCACAGTTTCTTTGAGAAATTCAAAGTATTCCTTCTACTTACTTCTCTGTGGTTGGTGCAGCAATTTGGCCCTGCAATCTGAATTATTTTTGTATGGAGACATCATCATCTCACTGTCCCTTTCTTCAACAACTCTATGAATAATTACGAACTTTTATTTTTCCCTTTCTATGATCTTATTCTATTTCCAAACACGAAGGCCCTCCGACGGCGTCGATGCAGATCTCCAACCTCTGCTTCCATGGCAAACAGGGTAGGTCGGCGCTGCCGCACTGGAAGGCGTTACAGGTGGAGGGCGGAGTGGAGCAGAATTTCTGGGCGAAGGCAAGGCGTATCATCTCCTTCTCTCCGTAATCCTGGATCAATAGGAGGCCCATGATCTTCGCAGCGTTCTCCTGTTACTTTGCAGAAAGGCTTTCCGTTAATGCATTTAACGGAAATACGAGGGACTGATTTCATGTTTTTAGTAAGTTTAGGGATCAAATTCATTCAAAAAAAAAAAAGTTTTAGGACCTTTTTCAAAAATACTCTAAAGTTAAGGGAACAAATTAATTTTTAATGCATAAAATTATCATAAATTCAAACTTATATATGATGTTTATAAAAATTAGACACCCTGTATATATTAGGCGGTTGTTATTTGAAAACAGCGTTTGTCTATTCTTAGATTTTGTCTATTCACAACTCTAGAGGAAGTCAGATTTATTATCCACAGATTAGTAAAAAAATTAAAAAAAAAAATTTGGTCGTTCTCTTCACCTTCCTCACCACATGGAGAGAGTAACCTTAGCTATCTTAATCATTCCAAACAAATTGAAATCACATGAACAACGAAAAAAATCGTTTCTCTTCCTCAACTTGATCTCTATCCGCACATTCATTTTATGAATCACGATCTGTGCACACATTGAAGTGCTCAGAAGGTCGTCGGAGATGTTCCTTCGTTGTCGGCCCTGCACAGGACAACGAAGACATCGACTGCTCAAGTTTAAAATTGACCGGGGATAATAATTTGTAAACTCGAATAAAGTAGGAAAAGATTGGTCTGCGGATAGACATATATGGTTTGTGAATAACAATTGCCATATATTATCCCCAATTTGAAGCATGTGTCGACATTCAAGTGGCACAAAATGACAATAATCTATGCTATAAAAAAAACTTTGCGATACCGTGCAATGACGAGGATTATCATGCTAATCTCAGTCATTGAATTTATTTCAAATTAAATAATTTTCAAATAAAATAAATTATTTATTTAAAATATATTTTAATAAAAATAACAAATTAATTATTTAACAACGATGATTAAGTTTGAACGTGAGACAAATAGTATCCAAGTACTAACACCACTTGTCAAATATACTAAGGCTCTGTTTGGGACAGCTCTAGCGGATGAAAAATCTGCTAATTAATTAGAACTTTTGGAATAGAACTTTCAGAAAAACTCTACTGAGAGAGTTGCAGACTGTTTGAAGAGTCTTTGCATAAGTGCTCATCAAATCTAGATTTTTCATTTAAGTTTTTCGATAGAACAACTGATTGAAAACTGTTTTTTTAAACAAAATTTTGAAATATAATAGTTGTGAAAACTCGCGCGTCCGAGCAAAAAATAGTCGCTCGGGTGAAAACGGATGCCTGGGCAAAAAATGGACGGACGGGTGAAAAACGGCTGCCCGAGAGAATAATAGACGCTCGGGCGAAAAAATGTGCGTACGGGCGAAAAATGCTCATCAAGGGCGAAAAACGGCTGTCCGTGCGAAAAAAGGCCGCAAGATCGAAAAATGCCCGCCCGGGAAAAAACCGCGCGCCCGGGCGAAAAATGGCCGCCCGGGCGAAAAACGGGCGCAAGTGGGAAAACGCGCGCACTGGGGAAAAATCGCCTCCCGGGCGAAAAACCGCCTCCCGGGCAAAAAATCGCAGCCTGGGCGAAAAAACCGTCGGGCGAAAAACCGCCACACGGGCGAAAAAAACCGCCGCCCGGGTGAAAAACGGCCGCTCGGGCGAAAAACGTGTGCCCGGGCATAATACGGCCGGTGGGCGAAAAATGGCCGTCCGGGCGAAAAACTCGCGTCCGGGCGAAATACGGTCACTCGGGCGAAATACGGTCGCCCGGGTGAAATACGGCCGCCCGGACAAAAAACGGCCGCCCGGGCGAAAAACGCGCGCTTGGGCGAAATACGGTCGCCCGAGAGAAAAATAACCGCCCGGGCGAAAAACTCGCGCCCGGGCGAAAAAACGGCCGCCAGGGCGAAATACGGCCGCCAGGGCGAAAAACACGCACCCGGGCGAAAAAAGGCATCCCGGGCGAAAAAACGGCCGCTCGGGTGAATAACGCGCGCCCGAGCGAAAAATTGCCGCCCGGGCGAAAAACGCGCGCCCGAGCAAAAAAACGGTCGCCCGGGCGAAAAATATCCGACCAAGCGAAAAATGCGCGCTCGGGCGAAAAATGGCAGCCCAGACGAAAAACAGTCTATTGGGCGAAAATCTGGCGCCCAGGCGAAAAAACGCGCGCTCTGGCTAAAAACGACTGCCCGAGCGAAAAATACCCGATCGTGCAAAAAAAAACTCGCTCGGGCGAAAATAACGAGATTCCCGGCGAAAAATTACCGTTCGGTCGAAAACGAGTGCCCAACCGAAAATGCTGGTCCATGTGGTATGCAGCGAGGTGGAGAAAAAGCGAAAAATAGAAAAAATGGTTTTTAGAAATCTACGTTGGACTAGCTTCTCAAAGAGCCTCTAAAACAGCTTATTTGAAGAAGCTCTTTTCAAGAAGCTGGACTAGAGAGCTGTCACAAACAGTTAAAAAAACAGCTCTGGCGGTTGGAAAATAGATTTTCCATCCGCCAGAGCTGTCCCAAACAGAGCCTTAAGTCTGCATTCATTTAGTAGATTTTGATTGAAAGAAATTGGTTTTAGACCAAAATTAAAAGCTCATAGATTTGATTTTGGATCAAAACTAAAAGCTCATAGGTTTGGTTTTGGGTTAAAACCAAAAGCTCATAGGTTTGGTTTTGGGCTAAAACTTAATTTTGTTGTTATAGTTTGAAGGATGATTTTCAGTGACAAAAATTGAATCTGTCAATTTTTCTGTTTAGCTATATGATGAAATTCAAACGCAGGAATTGATATTAAATATGTACATATACCTAAACACAGCCGTGGGCTTTAAAATCGGGCCTGGGGGGCCGGCTTAGGCCCGGCTTGGCAAAAGCCCGGGTAGGCCCGGTGGCGGGCTAAGCCCGCCCCAGGCCAGGCCGGGCTACAGGGCCCTTGCAGGGCCCCGGTTTTGGGGCAATGCCCGGCCTGAAAACCGGGCCGGGCAAAGCCCGATTTTTAGGCCCGGGCCGGAACTAAGCCGGGCAAAGCCCGACCCACTTAAATCCAACGGCTATAGAGCACCAACGGCTCAATAGCGGCAGCAACATTAAAGTGGCAGCAGCCACCTTTTTAGTTTTTTAATTTATTTATTTTTTAAATTAAAATTTTAATTTTTTTTATTTAAATTTTTTTTTCTATTTATACCTCCCCTCTCCCTCCAATATCTCTCTTCACTCTCTCTTACTCTCTCTCTCTCTCTTACTCTCTCACTCTCTCTCTCATTCGATGTCGTCAAGCATGGCGTCGTCGTCATCAACGTTGGCGCACGAAATTGTGGAGCATGGAGCACTTCGAGAAAGTCAAAGTCGGCAACGAACACAGGGCAAAGTGCAAACTTTGCGCGAAACTGCTCACCCTCAATGGGAACTCGACACTCGCACGACACATTAAGTCGTGCATGGCGAAGCAAGCTCCCGAGTCCAGTCAAACGTAATTATCGGGAGCCGGACAAATATGGACATACGATCAAACTCGGCAGCGGGAGCTGCAGGTGAAGAACGTCATCAGACGTGGGTTGCCGTTCAACCACTATGATAACGCGGAGGAGACCGAGTACATACATCAAGGGCTTCAACCCAAATATCATTAAGTAAGTCGATCCACCATTAAGCGCGGCACACTTAAATATTATTTAGAAGCGAAACAATCTTTAATAAATTATTTTGAAAATTTTGTGGGTCGAGTGAGTTTAACGAGCGACGTTTGGACAAGTAGTATAAATTTAAGATTGTTGCGGGTCGCTTAACTATAAAGAAAGACATGATGTACTTAGGCATTAATGAGACTATGCTTAAAGATAGGGCGCAATGGCGACAGAGGATCCATATAGCCGACCCCACTATGGTGGGATAAAGGCTTGAGTGTTGTTGTTGTTGTTGCGGGTCGCTTAGGGCTCTTGGTAGACCGGTTTACTTGAACCACCTTAGCTCGGGAGCGAACCAAGCGTGCAAACAGTCAATTTGAGATTCGTTGAGTACACTGAGACTTTTTAACGTGGAAAACCCGGAAAGGGTAAAAAACCACGCGGTCGGAGCTGTGCCGACCAAACTTCACTATCTTCTGGGGGTTACAATCTGGTACTTAGAGCTCGAGCGCGACAGGCCGCTGCTCGTTACAATAGTTGAGAGAGAGAGAGAGAGCTCTGAGGGTGACAGACCACCTCTCGGAAAACTAAGTATTTTTCCTTCTGAGAATGCTGGTGAACAAAAGTGAGAAGGCTCGGGAGAACGAAAGTGAGAAGGCTCCGGAGAGCAAAAGTGAGAAGGCTCCGGAGAACAAAAGTGGGAAGGCTCTGGAGACCAAAAGTGAGAAGGGGTGTCTCCTTCTGGGACGAAGGAAACCTTCAAGTCCACGAAGAAGATCTTCAAGCGCCGAAGGAGATTCCGCAAAAGTCTGCAAGAAGCTCTCCCGGGGGCAGAAGGCAAGGTCCTCTCAAATGAAGCCATGGGGCTCCTTTTATAGATTTGGCCGGGGGTGGTCCGGTAATTTCGCAGTTCGTAACTTCCATAAATACCTGGCAGACGAATCATGTTTTTCGGTTCGGGGCACACGGATCGCCATTTTTCGTAAATGACCATCTTGCCCTTCGGGCAGTTCGGGCAGTTCAGGCAGTTTTGTTGGAGGCGAGAAAGAGGACAAGCTGTTCCTGAAATCTGAGAAACTGGAAGATTAAAAGTGAGCATGCTGAAAAGACAAAATGTGAGCACGCCAAAAAAGACAAAAAGTGAGAAGTCAGAAAGACAAGAAGTGAGCTGAGCTCGCTCAGAAGTGTTCTGAGCGCGCAACGAACGGAGAAGCTGTCTAGGAGACTGGGGAAGTGTTCCGAGCGCGCGTGAGCGCGGAGGCGTTCTGAGTGCGTTCAGAAGCGTCTTGGGCGGGTGTAAGTGCGAAGGCGTTCTGAGCGCGCTCAGAAGCGTTTTGGGCGCGCGCAAGTGCGGAGGCGTTCTGAGCGTGCTCAGAAGCATTCTGAGCTTGCGTGAGCGTGGAGGCGTTCTGAGCCCGTAACGAACATGGAAATGTCCTGAGGGTCCGAGTACCTGACAAGGAGCGTGCCTGGCAGGGCTCCTCGTGAGCCCCCTGTGAAAAGGAAGGGGGGAGGAGGCGGTCGCATCCCCTTACGGGAAGGGGTGCGGCTTGGCCGTACCCCATGGGGGTGCGGCCCGAGCCGCACCCCATGGGGTGGCGGCCCGAGCCGCACCCCGCAAGGGTGCGACCCGGCTCTGGCCGCACCCGAGGAGGGGTGCGGTGCTGGCCGCGCCCCTAAAGGGGTGCGGCCCTCGCCGCACCCCAGGAGGGGTGCGGCGCTGGCCACGCCCCTAGAGAGGTGCGGCCCCGGCCGCACCCCAAGAGGGGTGCGGTCGGGCCGCGCCCGAGGAGGGGCGGGGGGTCGGCGCTTCCGCGCATATTAGCGCACGGTAGCGCCGCGCGGTACCGCCACGCGCGCCGTGATGGTGGCGCGCCCGCTACCGCGCGCAGTAGTGCCTGCAGTTGCGCGCGGCATCGCCGCGCGCGGTGCTGGCGCGCTTGGTTAAGCGCGGCCCCGCGGCGCGTTCTGCGTGCGTCTTTATATGGGCGGTTGGTTGTGGACTGGGCGGCGGTTCCTTCAACTCGAGCGATTATACGTTGACCGTTGACCCCTCCTCTCTTTAGCGGAGTTTTCTCTAGACGCACCCCAAGGCCTTTATGGGTGTATAGCATAAGCCCCCCAAACCTTCGGAGTCCGAATTTCGGCGTCGAGGAGTTCGGAGGTTTTGATTTTTCTGCGGCGGCTTTGATCATTGCTTTCTTTGTGGTGCCTTGGGCGTTTCTTGCTCTGCGTTGCGTTGCAATAGCGTTCTTGTGGTCCTGCTGTCCTGGTCATTGTTGAAGTGCTGATTTGAGGGGAGATGCTTCAAGATGGCTGGGAAGGGATGTCCATTTTTTGAGATTGTCGCTGGCTTGTTACTTAGCGTCGGTACCTGAGTAACTTGCAAGACGTTGGATTAGTTGGCGTGAGTCCGAGCTCACGGCTTTTAGAAATTTGCGCGAGTCCGGGCCCGCGGCTTCTTGGCCGGTGAATAGCGAGTGTATTCAAACCGTTGGCGAACGTAAGGGGGGCAGGCCCTTACGACGCCGGGACTCGACGGCGGAGGAGAAGGGCGAACCTTCAATCGACGGCGGTGCAAGTCCCCGGGACAGGGTCCCGAGATGGTCGGTGAATAGCTGGTGTATTCATACCGGGGGCGAACGTAAGGGGGGCAGGCCCCTACGACGCTGAGACTCTACGGCGGAGGAGAAGGGCGAACCTTCAATCGACGGCGGTGCGAAGTCCCCAGGGCATGGCCCCGAAATAGCCGGTGAATAGCTGGTGTATTCAAACCGGAGACGAACGTAAGGGGGGCAGGCCCCTACGACGCTGAGACTCTACGGCAGAGGAGAAGGGCGAACCTTCAATCGACGGCGGTGCGAAGTCCCCAGAGCATGGCCCCGAAATAGCCGGTGAATAGTTGGTGTATTCAAACCGGAGGCGAACGTAAGGGGGGCAGGCCTCTACGACGCTGAGACTCTACGACGGAGGAGAAGGGCGAACCTTCAATCGACGGCGGTGCGAAGTCCCCAGGGCATGACCCCAAAATAGCCGGTGAATAGCTGGTGTATTCAAACCGGAGGCAAACGTAAGGGGGGCAGGCCCCTACGACGCTGAGACTCTACGACGGAGGAGAAAGGCGAACCTTCAATCGACGGCGGTGCGAAGTCCCCAAGGCATGGCCCCGAAATAGCCGGTGAATAGCTGGTGTATTCAAACCGGAGGCGAACGTAAGGGGGGCAGGCCCCTACGACGCTGAGACTCTACGGCGAAGGAGAAGGGCGAACCTTCAATCGACGGCGGTGCGAAGTCCCCAGGGCATGACCCTGTTATGAAGATTTTTCTTATGTGAATATAGGTGTCAAAACCTATATATGTATATTTTATAAAAAAATCATTTTTCGCGTGGTTATTTTGTAAAGTAAGATAAGTTCGCACGAGTTTGAGCTCGCGACTTTGCATAGAAAATATAAGATAAGTTTGCATGAGTCTGAGCTCACGGCTTTTACATAATAAATTAAAAGATAAGTTCGCACGAGTCTGGGCTCGCGGCTTTGCATAGAAAACATAAGATAAGTTTGCACGAGTCTGGGCCCGCGGCTTAGTTCATGACAGAAGATTCGGGATCACTGGTAGAAGCGACGCAGGTTCTGGGCGTTCCAGGGGCGTGGTAGAGTCTTCCCTTCCGCCGTTCTGAGTCTGTATGTTCCGGGCTTTACTACCGTGGTAACAACGTATGGGCCTTCCCAGGTTGGTGAGAGCTTATCCCCTTGGGGGGCCTTTGTCGGCTGCCTCGATGCTGCGTAGGACGAGATCTCCCACGCTGATTGGCCTAAGCTTCACTCTCCTATCATAGGCTCGGGCTACCCGCATTTGGTAGGATGCGGCACGTTGGGCAGCGTTGTCCCGAACCTCAGGGATTAGGTCGAGATTTTCCCGAAGCAGCCTGTCATTCTTGCTAGGGTCGAAGGTTAGCACCCGAGCACTTGGGATGCCGATGTCGACGGGGATGATAGCTTCAGTACCGTAGCAGAGGTTATAAGGCGTCTCTCCGGTGGGAGTCCTCTCTGTGGTGCGGTATGCCCACAATACGTTTGGGAGTGCGTCCACCCATTGTCCCCCTGCCTCTTCTAAGCGTGTTTTCAATCCTTTGAGGATGGTTCGATTCGTGACCTCTGCTTGCCCGTTGGTTTGCGGATGTGCTACGGCAGTATGGCGAAGGTTGATCTTCAAGTCCTCACACATCTTGGTGAAGGACTTCCCGGTGAATTGAGTGTCGTTGTCGGCAATGATTGTTGCTGGGATGCCGAAGCGGCAGACGATGTTCTTCCAGACAAATTGTTTGGCATTTTCTTCCGTGATTTTTGCTAGGGGCTCTGCTTCTACCCATTTGGTGAAGTAATCGATGGCTAGGATGATGAACTTCCTTTGCCCGGATGCTAGAGGTAGGGGGTCGAGGAGGTCGATTCCCCACTGTGCGAATGGTCACGCATTTTGGAGCGTGGAGAGTGAGACCGGGGGTTGGTGAGGTACGTTGGCGTGCAGCTGACAGCTCCTACACCTTTGGACTAGCTTGGCCGCGTCCTTCTTCAATGTCGGCCAATAGAAGCCTTGACGTAGTATTTTTTGTGCCAACGCCTTCCCGCCTAGGTGCTCTCCGCAGACTCCCCCGTGCACTTCTCTGAGGGCGTAGTATGCCTCTTCTGTCAGTAGACACTTTAGATACGGTCCTGAGAATGCCCGTTTGTAAAGCTCTCCGCCGATAATGGTAAATGATGTCGCCCACATCCGCAATCTTCGCGCTTCTAGGCAATCTTCAGGGAGGTGTCCACGCTCGAGGTAAGCTCGTAACGGGGTCATCCAGGATGATTCTTCCCTGTAGATGGTTGCGATCTCCCATGGTCCTTGAATACTTGGGGCCATGATTTCTTCGATTCGGCGTCTTCGAGACTGGTAGCTTGAGGGTGAAGTGGCGAGCTTGGATAGAGCATCCGCCCTGGAATTCTGCTCTCGGGGGATGTGTAGAATTTGATACGATGTGAGTTTCTGAAGGAGTAATTTCGCGAATGCGAGGTACTTTGCCATCTGGTCGTTCTTAGCCTCGTAGTCTCCTTCGACTTGCGAGACTATGAGTTGAGAGTCTGTGTAAATAGTCAGGTTCTTAACTTTGCAATCGATAGCGAGCCGGAGACCGGCGATTAACGCCTCGTATTCTGCAATGTTATTTGTTGCGGGGAATTTTAACCGGAGACCATAGTCCAAGGTGATCTCATCGGGACTTATGAGGAGCAGTCCCGCTCCAGCCCCTTCGGCTCCTGAGGCACTGTCGACATAGAGAGTCCAACGGGGGCTAGTGGTGTCTTCGACAAGAGCTGTTTCTGGCGGGATGGTGCATTCTACAACAAAGTCGGCGAGTACTTGCGACTTGATGACAGTCGAGGTAGGAATCAGATGTCAAACTCGCCGAGCTCTACGGCCCACTTTACCAGTCTTCCTGAGACTTCCGGTTTCTGGAGGATTGCTCACAGTGGGAGTTGTGTCAGCACTTTTACTGTATGAGCCTGGAAGTAAGGCCGAAGCTTCCTCGCCGAAAAAACAAGGGCCAAGGCTGTCTTGTCTGCTGCTGGATATCTGGTTTCGGTGTCGGAGAGGACTTTGCTGAGGTAGTAGATTGGTCGTTGCACCCCTCCTTCATCTTTCACGAGCACCGAGCTAAGAGCCGTAGGCGACACTGGTAGGTATAAAAATAGAGTTTCTCCGGGGGTGGGTTTTGACAGAAGCGGTGGCGAAGCCAGGTATTGTTTGAGAAGTTCGAACGCCACCTGACACTCGTCAGTCCACTGGAACCCAGAGTGGCGCGCTCCCCGGAGGATTTTGAAGAAGGGGAGGTACTTGTCTCCCGTTCGTGATAAGAAACGGGATAGCGCAGCGATCCTCCCGTTCAGGCGTTGCACTTCCTTGATTGAGCGAGGTAGCGACATATCCTCCAACGCCTTGATCTTCTCGGGGTTGGCCTCAATCCCCCGATGGGTTACCATGAAACCTAAGAACTTTCCCGCCGTCACACCAAACGCGCATTTGCTGGGATTGAGACGCATCTGGAAGCGACAGAGAAGTTGAAAGCACTTTTCCAAGTCTTTCAAGTGGTCGCAACGATGGACGCTTTTCACCAGCATGTCGTCCACGTAAACCTCCATCGTTTCCCCGATGAGGTTCTTAAAGACCTTGTTCAATAGCCTTTGATAGGTGGCTCCGACATTTTTAAGACCGAAGGGCATCACGTTGTAGCAGTAGACTCCCCCGTCGGTGCGGAAGGCGGTATGCTCCTCGTCCGCGGGGTTCATTCTTATTTGGTTGTAACCTGAATAGGCATCCATGAAGCTGAGTAGCTCGTGGCCGGCCGTCGCATCGACGAGTTGGTCGATCCTCGGGAGGGGGAACCTGTCCTTTGGACATGCCTGGTTCAGATTGTTGTAGTTGACGCACATCCGCCATTTCCCGGAGGCCTTTTTCACCATGACCACGTTGGCAAGCCACGTGGGGTATTCTGCTTCGCGTATGAACCGCGCCTCGAGGAGTTTAGTTACTTCCTCCTCGGTCGCTTTCAGTCGCTCAGGGGCAAAGTTGCTCTTCTTTTGAATTACAGGCCTGCAGGCGGGGTTGATGTTTAACGAGTGATAAATGACTTTAGGATCCACCCCGGGCATGTCTTCCGGGCTCCAAGCGAAGATGTCCTCGTTCTCTTGCAGGAAGGTTGTGAATTCTTCTCGTTCTTCTCGTGATATGAGTGACCCGACCTGAACAGTCCGAGTCGAGTCTTGCTGGGAGAGCGGTATTTCCACTAGTCCTTCAACGGGCGCTCCTCGCTGCAGGGTGGCTTCGTCTCGCAGATCGAAGTTATTGATATTGAGAGCGGTTGCCTTTACTGGTTGAGCTTGCTTCAGATAGCAGGTTCTGGCTGCTTCTTGGTCTCCTATTACGACTCCTATGCCTGCGGCAGTTGAGAACTTCATAGCCAGATGCGGAATGGAAGGGATTGCTCCAAAGATTGACTGGAGCGGTCTCCCGAAGATGCCATTGTAGGCGGAGGTGGATTCTACCACAATGAACTGGATGTTGTACGTCGACTGTCTTGGAAACTCGCCCAATGTGACTGGGAGAGTAATCATGCCTTGAACTGGGACAGGTCTGTTGTCTAAGTCGTAGACGGGCCAGGTTGCAGGGCTGAGCTGATCTTTTGTGAGTTTCATACTTTGTAAGGTGGAAAGGAACAGAACATCAACTGAGCTTCCGTTATCGACCAGTATTCTTTTCACTTTGAAGCAAGGGTTCCCAATCCCTGCGCTAATCACGAGTGGATACTGGTGTGGAAGCCGCAACCCTTGCAAGTCTGCTTCTCCGAAAGCAATCGTAACATCTTGCTTGAGTTTTTTGTCTTCGTGGTCTCTTACGGGTCGGGCAATCGAGAGCACTTTGGGATGCTAAGATGGGAGGTCCGGCGATCGTTTCGATTTCTCCCACCATCGGCCTTCCTCTCCCTGCGCCCCGGGGAGCGGGAGGTTGCTCCCTCGCCCCCTAGGTTGTTGGGGCTGGTCAAGAATCTGGCCTTGCAAGAACCTTCCCAGGAGTCCTTGGCGGATGAGACGCTCGATCTCGTCTTTTAAGTCTGGTGCATTCTTCAGTGGTATGCCCGGTTCCTCGATGGAACTCGCAGTACTTGGACTGGTCGCCCCTCGGATTTGGCGGTAGCGCCCGAGGCATGCGGAGCTCTGGGCTGTTCTGAATGGCATAAAGTACATTCGCTCTGGTAGCGTTCAATGGGGTGTACGTCCTGGGCGGCTGTGGCCCCAGGTCCCTTCGGGGATCACGACGACGTTCTTCACCGCGGCGCTCTTCGCCGTGTCGCTCTTCTCGCCCGCGAGGGGCTTGATCTGACCCCCTCTTACTTCCTTGGCTTCCTTCGAACTGTCGACGGTGCGCTTCGATGGCCTCGTCGGCAACTATCTAAGCTTCAACTCGGTGAACGAGATCGGGATAACTTGGTACGGTTTCTCTCATGAGAGCTGAGTAGAAACCACTTGGGCAGAGTCCTCCAAGGAAAACCTCCCGCAGGAGCTCGGGGTCAACTCCTGGGATCTGCCGAGACTCCGTAGTGAAGCGTCGGAAAAAATCTTTGAGCGTCTCTCCGTCGTTTTGGCGGATCCCTGAGAGATGGGAGGGATCTCGGACGATTCTGCGGTTGGCGATAAATTGGTCCACGAATTGCTGCGCCATTTCTGTGAAGTTGTTGATGGCCTCATTCCACAGGGAGTGGAACCAAGTGCGCGCTTGTCCCTTCAAGGTTGCCAGGAACACCTGACAGAGGAGCTGATCAGGGGCTCTGTAAATCCTCATGACGGTGGTGAAGTGATTGACATGCTCCAATAGATCGTCCGTCCCGTCAAATGTCTCGATGCTGGGAAGCTTGAAACCATTCGGAATTGGATGGGCCAAGACTTGAGGCGATAAAGGGGAGCCGTGGTGTGCGGGACGGCGGGCGAGGGTCGCGCGTCGTCCTGCTTGGGCATATTCCTTTTCTATCATGTCGCGTATTTCTTCTCGCGTAGTTCTTTCTATCGCTCGATCAAGGGCAGCTCTTCTCAGGTGATGGTGACGGTGGTCAGCTTCTGGGCCCCCAGCTGGTGGGGCAGGGTGAGCGGAGCTTGCTGTGTGGGAGAATCCTTTTGAAGCTTCGTCCTCTCGAGCGACCTCTTCGTTCGGGGCCTGATTTGGGACCGGGGGCGGCGGTACGTTCGGTGCTGGCGGTTGAACTGGATTTTGGGGAGCCCCGAGATTCCTTACGAGAGCCAACATCTCGGTCTGCTGCTCTTCAATCTGCCGCATGAGCCCTTCCAGTCCTGCTGCAGGTGCAGACACCGCCCCCTCTGCGGGAGGCGCGTTGATAAGCGATTGAGAGGGAGCTGGGTCGACGCGCCCTTCCGACATTGATCCTTCAGTAGTGCGAACACTCTTTCTTGCCATTGCAGTTGGCCTTCAAAGAGTTCTGAGAAAGTTCCCACAAACGGCGCCAAACTGTTGCGGGTCGCTTAGGGCTCTTGGTAGACCGGTTTACTTGAACCACCTTAGCTCGGGAGCGAACCAAGCGCACAAACAGTCAATTTGAGATTCGTTGAGTACACTGAGACTTTTTAACATGGAAAACCCGGAAAGAGTAAAAAACCACGCGGTCGGAGCTGTGCCGACCAAACTTCACTATCTTCTGGGGGTTACAATCTGGTACTTAGAGCTCGAGCGCGACAGGCCGCTGCTCGTTACAATAGTTGAGAGAGAGAGAGCTCTGAGGGTGACAGGCCACCTCTCGGAAAACTAAGTATTTTTCCTTCTGAGAATGGTGGTGAACAAAAGTGAGAAGGCTCCGGAGAACGAAAGTGAGAAGGCTCCGGAGAGCAAAAGTGAGAAGGCTCCGGAGAACAAAAGTGGGAAGGCTCCGGAGACCAAAAGTGAGAAGGGGTGTCTCCTTCTGGGACGAAGGAAACCTTCAAGTCCACGAAGGAGATCTTCAAGCGCCGAAGGAGAATTCCGCAAAAATCTGCAAGGAGCTCTCCCGGGGGCAGAAGACAAGGTACTCTCAAATGAAGCCCTGGGGCTCCTTTTATAGCTTTGGCCGGGGGTAGTCCGGTAATTTCGCCGTTCGTAACTTCCATAAATACCTGGCGGACGAATCATGTTTTCTGGTTCGGGGCACACGGATCGCCATTTTTCGTAAATGACCATCTTGCCCTTCGGGCAGTTCGAGCAGTTCGGGCAGTTCGGGCAGTTTTGTTAAAGGCGAGAAAGGCGACAAGCTGTTCCTGAAATCTGAGAAACTGGAAAGATAAAAAGTGAGCATGCTGAAAAGACAAAATGTGACCACGCCAAAAAAGACAAAAAGTGAGAAGTCAGAAAGACAAGAAGTGAGTTGAGCGCGCTCAGAAGTGTTCTGAGCATGCAACGAACGGAGAAGCTGTCTAGGCGACTGGGGAAGTGTTCCGAGCGCGCGTGAGCACAGAGGCGTTCTGAGTGCGTTCAGAAGCGTCTTGGGCGCGTGTAAGTGCGGAGGCGTTCTGAGCGCGCTCAGAAGCGTTTTGGGTGCGCGCAAGTGCAGAGGCGTTCTGAGCGTACTCAGAAGCGTTCTGAGCTTGCGTGAGCGTGGAGGCGGTCTGAGCCGCGCCCGAGGAGGGGTGCGGGGGGTCGGCGCTACCGCGCATGTTAGCGCGCGGTACCGCCACGCGCACCGTGACGGTGGCGCTCCCGCTACAGCGCGCGGTAGTGCCTGCAGTTGCGCGCGGCACCGCCGCGCGCGGTGCTGGCGCGCATGGTTAAGCGCGGCCCCGCGACGCGTTCTGCGTGCGTCTTTATATGGGCGGTTGGCTGTGGACTGGGCGGCGGTTCCTTCAACTCGAGCGATTATACGTTGACCGTTGACCCCGCCTCTCTTTAGCGGAGTTTTCTCTAGACGCACCCCAAGGCCTTTATAGGTGTATAACAAGGATTATCATATATGTGTATAATTTGTCACTGGGTCGATCCCGTTTCCTGGGATCTAAATAAGCGCATAATATGTTTTGAAAGTTTCGAAGTCCCGCACACCAGTCAAGCGATTTATCAAATTATTTTAAAATGTGTGCCGGAATTTAAAATTAAAGATAAAATTATGAGTATTTCTTTCGATAACGCCACAAATAATACCACCGCAATTGAGTGGTTAAAACGTGATTTAAAATTAACCTATGTTAAACGGTGCATTTTTCATACTCGTTGTGTATGTCACATTTTAAATTTAGTCGTACATGATAGTTTAGCTTATATGGAACTATGTATTAATAAAATGCGTTTAATGTTACAATTTATTTATAGTTCTAAACAATGACGACAAGATTTTAAAAAATTCGTAAACGCATAAGGTGAATTTTTGTTTTGAAACCTTTATTTGACATGCCAATTAGATGGAACTCGACCTACACAATGTTAAAACGGATGATTCGTCAAAAATCACTACTTATGAAATATAATACTACGTTAGGTATGTTCAATTTAAGTGAGTCTGATTGGACAGTTTTAGAAAGTTATATGAAATTATTAGAAGTTTTTTACACGACAACAAATTTTTTATTGGGCGTATATTATCCTACTAGCCCGCTAGTTATTGAAAATTTTGTTAATATAACACAAAAATTAAATTATTTTAAATAACATATCAGATGACAAAATTTAACAGAATTAATGGAAACAAAATTTTTAAAATATTATAAAGAAATGTCAGCGATGTTTTCATGCGCCGCCTCTTTGAATCCTCTATTCGGCGTAGAAGACGTTGAAAATTTAATTGAAGAAATAAATAATAATTTAGGCGAAAATGTTAGTTACTCAAATTTGAATAACATTAGTATTTTAAAATTTAACACTATTTTTACTGAATGTTATAATTATTACGATAATTTATACGGATCGCGGCCCCGAGAGAATGTGTCGCAACCAAAAACACGCGATAGTTCTAAAAATAAAATGTTAGATCTAGCATCTAGGAAAAAAGCGCGCACAATTTCTAGTAGTTTAAATGAATTAGGTTTGTATAGAAAGACACAATTTCGTGATTTTATGAGTACGGACGAAATAAAAAATTTTGATCTTTTAAAATGGTGGAAAGGTAAAGTAAATACATATCATATTATGGTCTATATGACCAGAGATTTACTAACGATCCAAGCTAGCACGGCAGCTTCAGAGTCTGTTTTTTTCTCTTAGTGGCAGGGTGTTGAACGAACGGAGAAGTCGTCTAAGCGAAGAATCGCTTGAAATCTGCATATGCTACAATGATCACTTGGATGCAATGAGGAGGAAGCAACATACTTCAAATTTGGAGGATAGCTCGTCCGAAATGGAAGACGAGATGGACGCAATCAACCTAAATTAGTTAAAAGCTTAAAGCTCAAAGTCTCAAAGGTGGCGAGCCAGATTTTGGGAAAGCGTATGAAATATGTAATCTTTATTTTTTTAATAATTATATTTGAAAGTTATTTTATACGGACAATATTTTTTACTTTATAATTCAAATTTTTAAATACACATATGTATAATTCTGTGTATTTTGTTTTCGCATTAATAAATTTTTTCTCATATTAGTCATGTCTTTTTTTAATTTATATTTTATATTTTTTTAATAAAATTTTAAACAAATAAATATTTTAAAAAAATTAAATAAAAAATATATAAAAAACTGGGCCCGGCCTGGCCCTAGGGGCCTAGGCCGACCCCTTCAATGGGCGAATGCCCGGCCCGACTGCAACCAAGGGCCCGGCCCGGGCCCGACTCCAAAAAGCCCGGGCCCGGTAAGCCTCGTTCAAGCCGAAGCCCGGGGAGCTTTTTGGTCAGGACTGCCTAAACATAACGAAATCTTTTAATTAACATGATAACCATAATATTCGTGCTCTAAATAATGAATATTTCTTTGAAATAGTTATAACACGAAATAATACTATATAAATATTTCATTGAAATAATAAATATTTCCTTGAAAGAATATTATATAATTCGTGATTATAAGGTTGCTCTAAATAATAATTATTTCTTTGAAATAGTTAAAACATGAAAATTAATGAAATATAATATACAAATAAGACGTAATTAGTTAACACAAAATATTAATATATATAATGTCATAAAGAATACTATATAAATATTCATTTTGTTAAATAATAGATATAATGCTAGAGAGAGAAAGAGAGAGAGAGAGAGAGAGAGAGAGAGAGAGAGAGTGATGGCCGATGATTTAGCAGGAGAGAAAAAGATTCCCCCCAAACCTATGGAAAAGGGTGGGTTTTCACCTTAAGCTAAATTCTTAACGAAGTCAAATTGGTAGGCTTTGTAGGAAAACCAATTCCCTCCAATACATTACCAAACGAACACCTGTGAATGAAATTGAGGAACCAAAACTAATTCTTTCATACAAAATCCGCGAAACGAACGCAACCTAATAATTTTAATGAAAAATAAAATAAATTATCAAATATATGCACTTAGCTTAGCGTTTTGCGTCGGCGTGTCGTTGTTTCTACCATTGCCCCGCCAAATAGCCGAAATGATTGAAAATCCACCGCTGTATAATCGCGAAAATGGCTCGGCCTGGACTCGTGAAATCACCATTATTAAGTCGAAAATTCACGACTTCAGAATCGCGGAGCCTTCGTGCGTCGAGTGTTTTGCCCTAGCAGCAACCGCACAAAGAACCGCGAGAAGGAAACTTCTCATTCTTTGTAGAGAGCCATGACCCGTCACTCTGCAAAACAGAAGATTTTTCCATCATTATTTTGTTATGTTGCTCAATGCATTTCGGGTGGTGGTCAAAGTGGAACTCCCTACCTGTTGTCCATAGCTGAGGTTATATAGGCTAACCCTAGGGTTAGAGCGGGTATCGGATATCCCAGTATCCGAACCGAACTCGTTAATCCTCCAAACCGTTATATATTCAAATATACATTTACATATTTTTCAGAACTGTGTCTTCAACCGTTGCGGCTGAGCCAAACAGAGCCCGTAAATGATGAAGCTCGTTAGTGTACTGTGGCAGAAATCCCTACGAACCGACTCGGGACGGCCACCGTGGCACCATGTCAGCGTCAGCAATTTGGCGCTTAATATAAACCCAACTCGGTGCACTGTCACCGCTACTAGCTTCGGAATCCAGCGGTGGCCGGAAGAGCATCGTTCTTGCGATCATCTTTAACCGGCCTCCATCGTGCCTTGCGGTTTTCCTCTGGTAGTTTTCATTGTCATCGTCCCCGCATACCTCGGGCGAGAAGCGAGAGAGAAAGTGAGGGCTTAGTGACAGCAGGTGAGCCATGCAATCTATTTCCTTTCCCTGCTCTTCTTTCTGACATTTTTTTTGTAATTCTTCCGGTTAACCTAGGCTCCGTTTTCTCGCGCCTTTCTCTGCTGCCTCTGTCGCCACTCTGATATTCGTTACTTGTTATAGTCGAGCCCATTGCTTTCTCCTTTTCTTTATAAGGAGAAGAAAGCACCGTTTAACCGATTTCTGAATCCTTTCTGGCAATCTCATGGCAGTCTGAGTTTGTTTTGTTTAGGTTTTGCGAGTGATTTTTGTGTTGTCTTGCACATTTTGTTAGTCGGTGGACATTCTCTTTGTTAATATTGTAAAATTAAGCTCCGGGATATCGTAATCAGGCGTGAATCGGGGTTTCGAGCGTCTGTGTTGTGGAATTCTGTCAATTTGCGTATGCTTGATATTTTTGGCGCATGGTCTGTTTGTTTTGGTGTTATTTAGATGTCATTGTTATCCCTTTAATGTTTTAGGGTTGGTATATTGTTTTCTGTTAATATTGCGTTTTTTAATTCAACGCTCTATGCTAAATATTGGGTGGTTGTTTCTGCGTTCAGATAGTTCGATATCTTGTTTGCCTTATCTCCACCTTATTACCAATTTAAAATTTATTGCCAGCAAAAACGGCCCCATAGATTGGTAAATATTCCTTGTAAATAGTGTAAAATATTTCGAAGGATGAGGAAGAAAGTAGAAGATAATTCAAAATTTTGATGAGAAGTTCTTTGAGATTATTAAATCCAATTCATGTCTTTCTGTATTTCCAATTATAGATGATAGAACATTTTAATTATTGGAAAACAAATACTTTTTGATTATTATTAGTCTTATCCCAAAAATTTGTGACGCAGGACGAGTCTATAGGCGGCGAAAAATCCGCGACCTAATCCTACATGTTATGCAAAACCGACGGTTAAGCCACAGTTAGATAATAAACATTAATATCCCACGCAAAATAAATTCACAGCAAGATACAATAATTAATTAGGGCGAAACAAGCTTAGGTTTTCCTCCGCGTGGAGGGTCAAAGCAAGAGCGCGCAGCGAATAATTCCTTTCTGCAGTTAGAGATTAATCCAGACACAAATAACTATAGTAAAATGAACATCCACACAAGCATGTTATAATCCAAACGATAGCAAAGTTTACAACCGATTACCAATACAAAACACAACACAAATAATATGGCTGCTGTAAATAAAATAGATCTGAACGTTTGAGGGCCCAAAGAGGGCTTCCGGTGGTGGGTGGGCTGGATCGGGTAAGGGGAAGGTTGATTGGGTATTAGGAGGGCTGGATCGGGGAGGGAAGTGGCTGGATCTGGGCTAGAATGCCCAGATATGGACAGATTTGGTGATGGCCGGCTGTTGGGAGGTGGTTCCACGGAAGGAGGGGTGCTGACAGCAAACCTGAAGGGAATATGGTGCTGGATCGGGGTGGTACGGGGCTGGATCTGGGCAGATCTGGAAAGGGTGGACTGTTTGGGAGGTGGATCCACGTGGGGAGGGGCTAGGGCAGTCGGTCAGGGTGGGGGAAGAAGGCCGGCGGCCTGCTGAGAGGGTGATGGCTGCTGGATTCAGGCTGGCGGCGGGCAGCAGGGAGAGGGAGGGCTGGCGGCAGGGTAGCAGGGAAGAGGAGGGGTTGCTGTGCTGGGAGTAGGGGAGGAGGGCGGCGACTGGCTGGCTGCAGGGGGGGCGGCGGCTGGCTGCAGGAAGGGTTACGGCTTGCTGTAGGAAGGGCTGCGGCTGGCTGACTGGTTGCAGGGAGGGCTTCGGCTGGCTGAAAACAGTGGAAAAGGAGGAGGTGGCTGGCTGGACAGCGGGATGGAGAGGAGGAGAAGGCGGGGAAAACACAAAGATACAAGTAACTTACCCAAGGAGTCGTCACCCAGGGGTTCCACGGAGTCGGCACCGCGGAGGGGATCACCGGAATGAAGGAAGAAGCTCTCCACACATTCAGCAATCAAATTACAGCAGCCCTAACATCTCTTATTTATAAGATATGAAAATTAGGGCACCCGGAATCAACGACTATGATTGGTCGTTGGTTTCGGGGCCAAAACTACATGAAGTAATAACCGAAAAATACAAAGCTATATATGAAATCGACTCGCAACGCGAATCCGAACGCATCCACGGAGTCGGATCGTCGATCCAGGCACGCCATATATGGTAAGTCGCCAAATCAGCCCCTAATGGGCCCAAAGCTCGTCCTCACCTATGCGCCGCATCAATCTCCCTGGCTTGAAAGAATTCATCTCCCGATGAATAGGGGTCAGAATTCTCTCGCCGTATGCCGGGTAAAAACTCAAAGAGGCCGCCAGAGGTCGTCCAAGTGTCGTCGCAGAAAAGTGGCCTCGCCAATCAACACCTTCGGACTGAAAGGCTTCCATCCCCGATGAGTGGGGACGGACGTACTGAAGTCGAAGCCCGGGGGCGAATCGATCAAGCTCGTCTCTCAACACACTAGTAGAAGGATCCGATGGGATCTGAGGTGCCAATGGTGAAGCCGTTGGGGACAACATCCCAGGTAAGTAAAGGTCAGAGGTGGGCTAAGAGTGGGGCAATGAATGTGGTGTCAATGGCTCGGGGGTAGACTGAGTGGTGGGTGGTAAAAACGGGGGTAAAGGCTCAGGAGGACCGTCAAGATGTGGGCCCGAATACTCGTGAGGTGCAAAGGATGATGTCAGGTTCTTGACATTGAACATGGTATGGGTTCCCATGCTCGCGGGGATGTCCAACTCATAAGCATTTGTCCTGACGCGTCTCAGGACTGAGTAGGGACCCATTCGCCTAACGTTCAAGCTTTTAGCAAGCCTCGCACGGAGCCTCACAATGTAGATTCTCACCATCACCTGCTCGCCTTCCTGAAGTACCTGCACTTGCCAATGAACATCCGCATGTGATTTACAATATTTATTACCAATATGGATTATTCGCCGGACCGTCTCATGACACACATGCAAACGATGAACAGACAACACAACAGACTCATGCAAATGATGACGAAACGACTCAACAGACTCATGCAAATGATGTAAATAAAACACGACGGATACAACGTACTCGCTATGGGAAAGGCTAATAACCACTTGAAAATCTACCAAAGGAGGTGGCCTATCAGGAGGCTCTCTCGGGGGAGTGTAGAAAAACTCATCCCGTAGACGACGAGTGTTCAGATGATCGCGTGAGACATCTATACTCAAATGCGAGCTCGTAAAGATCCAAGTGTCTCTTAGGGAACGTGACACATCAGGGGGCTCACTAGGAGGTGTGTAAGAAAAGTCATCGCGAATGCGACGACCGCCTAAGTGAAAATCGTGTGCACCGACTAGAACACGTGGTGCTATAGCGTGGTGAGTGTCCCCGACAACAAAGAACTCATCGGGTGGGTCAGCGGGTGGTGTGTCCCAAAACTCATTACGAGTGTGATGTGTCATAAAGTAGGTCCTCCAAATATGAGTACCAACATAAGGGGTAGTGTCCCCGTGAATGGATGACATGGCCACTACGAGATCAACACTAGGCTCTGGGCTCTCGATCGTGATGTGACTGAGGGTAATGACAATGGGAGAGCGACATAGATCTACGCTCAAGAATGGGTCTGTGGGTGCGGTGTCAAGACATGAGCCCAGGGTAGGGGTGCTAGTCAACCCATGACATGCCAGAGGTGGTGGTGTGGGTGAGGAGCACGACACTATAGGCTCAGGTGGTCGCTCAGACTCACTCTCAGCCGAGGTCACGAGAGACGGGTCAGTAACAAGGGATAGGTCACTCACTGGGGTAAGCCACTCACTGGGGTGAAATCAATCTGTATCATGTATCACTTCAGTCATGTCTGACGAAACAATGATAGGCGTTGTGGTGACCTCAGTATGGGAGGAGCTCGTACTGCGGAGGTCAAAGTGAGGATCCAACCGACCAGCTCTTGAGGATCTCAAAGACTGTTCGTAACGAAGGGCAAGCTGATACGTCTGCTCGAGGGACTTCGAGCTATGATAAACCACCTCAGTACGAATGTCTGTTCGAAGGCCAGACCGAAATCTGCAAGAGGTCATGGCTGGGTCCTCTCGGATATCGCTCCTCACAACTAACTCATCAAAGCGATCCCTGTACTCAGCGACGGACATGGATCCTTGCTGAAGGGTAAATAATTGGTCGAGCAAGCGACTCCGATACGACGAAGGCAGATACCTCTGACACAATGTACACTTCATGTCCACCCAACTAGTGATGCGGTGTAGATGGTCTCGCTCGCGTGTCCTCTCAATGCTAGACCAGTAAGCCCTCACCTGATCTAAAAGTCTAAGTTTCGCAAACTTGACGCGACGCTCACCGAATACCTCAAAATGGTCATAACCCTACATGTTATGCAAAGCCGACGGTTAAGCCACAGTTAGATAATAAACATTAATATCCCACGCAAAATAAATTCACAGCAAGATACAATAATTAATTAGGGCGAAACAAGCTTAGGCTTTCCTCCGCGTGGAGGGTCAAAGCAAGAGCGCGCGGCGAATAATTCCTTCCTGCAGTTAGAGATTAATCCAGACACAAATAACTATAGTAAAATGAACATCCACACAAGCATGTTATAATCCAAACGATAGCAATGTTTTACAACCGATTACCAATACAAAACACCACAAATAATATGGCTGCTGTAAATAAAATAGATCTGAACGTTTGAGGGCCCAAAGAGGGCTTCCGGTGGTGGGTGGGCTGGATCGGGTAAGGGGAAGGTTGATTGGGTATTAGGAGGGCTGGATCGGGGAGGGAAGTGGCTGGATCTGGGCTGGAATGCCCAGATCTGGACAGATTTGGTGATGGCCGGCTGTTGGGAGGTGGTTCCACGGAAGGAGGGGTGCTGACAGCAAACCTGAAGGGAATAGGGTGCTGATCGGGGTGGTACGGGGCTGGATCTGGGCAGATCTGGAAAGGGTGGACTGTTTGGGAGGTGGATCCACGTGGGGAGGGGCTAGGGCAGCCAGTCAGAGTGGGGGAAGAAGGCCGGCGGCCTGCTGAGAGGGTGATGGCTGCTGGATTCAGGCTGGCGGCGGGCAGCAGGGAGAGGGAGGGCTGGCGGCAGGGTAGCAGGGAAGAGGAGGGGTTGCTGTGCTGGGAGTAGGGGAGGAGGGCGGCGGCTGGCTGCAGGAAGGGCTGCGGCTGGCTGCAGGAAGGGCTGCGGCTGGCTGACTGGCTGCAGGGAGGGCTTCGGCTGGCTGAAAACAGGGAAAAAGGAGGAGGTGGCTGGCTGGACAGCGGGATGGAGAGGAGGAGAAGGCGGGGAAAACACAAAGATACAAGTAACTTACCCAAGAAGTCGTCACCAAGGGGTTCCACGGAGTCGGCACCGCGGAGGGGATCACCGGAATGAAGGAAGAAGCTCTCCACACATTCAGCAATCAAATTACAGCAGCCCTAACATCTCTTATTTATAAGATATGAAAATTAGGGCACCCGGAATCAACGGCTATGATTGGTCGTTGGTTTCGGGGCCAAAACTACATGAAGTAATAACCGAAAAATACAAAGCTATATATGAAATCGACTCGCAACACTAATCCGAACGCATCCACGGAGTCGGATCGTCGATCAGGGCACGCCATATATGGTAAGTCGCCAAATCAGCCCCGAATGGGCCCAAAGCTCGTCCTCACCTATGCTCCGCATCAATTTGGATCGACTTTATGATTCCCCTCCATTTGGTTTTGTTTGATGTTACACTATAGCCCGTGCCCCCCAGTCTGTACCGTGTGATTACGAGTATTCGACCGCCCCTAGAGAGTCATTCAAGTATTATTGCCGCCACACACTGCTCACGGGGGACCGAGTGCATGATCGCTAGTATTTATAAGAACATATTTATTTTCTTATTACAACACTATGTATTAAAAACATGCATTTTGTTATACCAGGAAGATTAAAATCAAGTGCTCAGATTCATTTGATGGTCCTATTTCAGGACCATGACCATCTCAAAATTGTCTTTTAAATATCGTATCGACAAGACGCCAAGTTCAAGGAAGAAGGGTACTCCTAGGAGGTAAAAATCACAAATGCCTTTCGATATTGTAGGTTTTAAAGGATGCTATTCTCTTTAGTAGGAAGATGACATGGTCTTGGAATGATGTTGGATTCTTGATGACATGATTTGTGTTCTTAATTGTGGGGTTGTGATTGCTACTAAAATATGTCGCCTAAGTTTCTTAGAAACCTCATCTCATTCCCTACCCCAGAAAGTTGTTTTCTTTCAAACTACCAAGGAATTGGAGAAGTGTTTATTTTTAACTATTTTTTTAAAATGCAGGGATACAATTTGGTAAACTTCCCTACATCTCTGACGATAGGGGTGCTTGTAATGAGAGCTGTTCAGCAAGGAGGCCGCTTTCTAGAGTTGAAACCAGGGAATTGCAATGAAGAAGCCGACATGGCCACACATTTGTCTTCTAGATGTTCACTTGGATCTAGTAACCTTAAAAGACATAACAAAAAAATGGTATACTTCAACAAGAGAGACAACTCCTACTTGGAAACTTGCAACACAAGGGTGCTATCTTCACATGTGAGAGAATGTAGAAAGCGTGTTATTCCTGTTCATTGTAACCAACATGGTACAGAACACGATCTAAATGAACAATTTCCCCAGGAGAATGGACAGCCTTCAAGTAGCATTCAAGGGAATAAGCTGTAAGATAAATTTTTGTTTCGCTTCATCATTTACTTTTTGTTTCTGCTACTTTGCATGACAAGTCAATAATGGATTCTTTGTTCGATGATTACAAGCTGATGATATTTTTTAATCTATGAATATCCATATCTCGAAAATGAAAAACATGTGTCTGTTTCTTATTTGTTAGTTTAGAATCAATGAATATAAAAGATACTAAAAGGACTATGGTTTTCTTTGAGTACACTGTCCTTGTTTTGTGACATTTTGTGTATTGAGAACAATATTTAGTGAATGCGTTTAAATCTACTCATTGCCATTAGAGTGATGAGTTAGTGATATGTCATTGCACTCATTATGTACACTTACAACCAATATGTAGTTGTCTGCTTAAAGTATTAAGGCACTGGCCGGTCAAAAACCCAAGTTAGCATATTTTATTTTTCTTGAAGTTTCTGGTTGTTTTACCATGTCTATGGCACAATATGGCACTTGTATGCTTAACAGCATTTTTGTGTATTGAGAACAATATTTAGTGAATGAATTTAGGTCTACTCATCTCATTAGAATGCTAAGTTAGTGGTATGCCATTGAACTCATTATGTGCACTTACAACCGATATACAATTGTCTGTATAGAGTATTTTGGCACCACGTTTTCATAAAAAAACCAAGTTGGTAATTTTCCGAAGTTTGTGGTTGTTTTACCATGCCTGTGGCACAATAAGGCATGTGTGTGCGATTCTGTTCACTTAGGTACTAGAATTAACGACTAAAATTTACTGTTTTTCAAAGGCTTTCTAATTAATGAAAGTTTATCTCATGCTATAAACATTATAGGGCAGACAATTTTCTAACCTGCAATCCATCCGTTTTTCACATCTTATGCTTGTGGAAAGACAATAGATTCATGCATTCACGTTATACGGAAAGAGTTTATGTTTATGAGGCTTAGCTATGGTTCTTAACTTGATCTCACCAACTCGGAGGTCGCCGGAAGAGTAGCCGGAGGTGGAGATGACGGTGACGGAGATACTACGGAGCCTTGACCGCGGCTGCCTAAGCGGGGCGTGCTCGAGAGAGAGAGCTTCCAAGATCTCTTTAGGGTTTGGGAAATAGACTTTATTTCTTGCATACCGATACAAGACCCACTAGGTCCTTTAAATAGGACTTACAATCGACACCAAAAAGGAAATAACACTAAAGGAAATAACGACAAACTTGGACACACGACTAAAAAGGACACGAGACCAATCATGCGTCATATAAGGACGCCTGTCTTATGACATAATAAATGCATATATGGAAATAAATAATAATAATAATAATAAGACCCATAACATCTCTCCCGGCCTTCAAATTGAGCTTGTCCTCAAGCCGAGGGAGATCAATGGTGTCCGCGTCAGCCGACACCCTCATCATCAGAGTCCTCAATTTCCAGATAGAAAAGTCTTTTGCACTTGTGGCCGCGAGTGTACTGTTCGTCGCAGTTGTAACATAAGCCTTGTGCGCGTCGTTTCATCATATCGGCCTGAGATAGTCGACGAACTGGTGGGGCTGGATGATCCTCGGTGCGGTCTTGCTGAATGCTCATGTTGACGGGTGGATATGCCTCCTGTGCCAGTTGGAGGCGGCGGTCACATAGCCTGGCCAGACTAGTCTGGAGGAGCCTCAAATTTGACATCAAGTCGCAGGCGATCGCGAAGTCCGGCGGTGAAGATGCCCACCTGCATCTCCGGGGAAAGCGTGATGTGTGCCAGAAGAAGTTGATACTGGTCCAGATAGTCGTCCACGGATCCTATCTGACGTAGTGTTGTGAGGGCACCAAGGGGGTTGCTGCGGATGGGAGGGCCGAAACGCATGTTGCAAAATCGTTTGAAGTCATCCCACGTTAGGCCCGACTGATCAATGAAGAGGCGAGTGGCCCAAAGTAAGGCAGAGTCGAGAAGGCGGAAGGAGGCCAGAGGGAGCCGTTCAACTGGCGGAGTTTGTTGATGGCCGAAGAATTGTTCGCACCTTGTGAGCCAACCAAAGGGATCAGTTTTCCCATCGTATGTGGGGAATTCCAAACGGGTATAACGTGACAGAATAACCGCTTCAGGGCGAACAAGGGTCTGTGGTGGTGGCTCATGGCGAATGAGCGGCGGTGGCGGAACTTGACTGCTGCTGGCGTGATCCGTGGGTGGAGTAGTAACAACGGAAAGGGAGGCGGTCAGCTCATTAAGTCTGGCAGTGATAGTGGCCATGTCGTCCCGATGCCGGGTTTCGGTGTCCCGAAAGCGTGCTTCCATGACAGTCATAACAGTCTGCAGCACGTCCTGGAGAGCCGCCGTAAAATCTTGCGAGTCTCCCATATTGTGGATGGAGTTAGCACGAGATAAGGAGCGGGTGACGGGACGACTAGATTGTTCGGAGACGGCTGTTTGGGAGTTGCCGCGAGAACCGCGTCGTCGCCCAATGTTGACAACAAAATATACTCCGATCTTTGTTATCTTTATTCCGGAGGCAATGCAGTTTGTTGTGGACCGGCTGTATTAGGACTTAAAAGCCAAGACCCGCCTTTTGCAGAGGCCATAATACCTGCTGTTTCCTTTCGCGAGAGCCGCGACGAGCGTGAATGCCGTGCGGTGAAGTCGTCGAGGCTTGCGCAGTCAGTGGCGGTATGCCCTACTCACACGACTTCTTCTGTTGCGGCCGACTGGGCCAGGGAACGACGACGAGGCCGCTGGATGTGCTGCGTCGAGGCCGCTGGACGCTACTTCTCTGTTGCGTCGACTGGAGTGTTGCGTCGACTGTTGGAGATGATGAATGGAGTGTTGGGTCGCTGGATTTGATTGGCAGAGACGATCCCGCAAGGGGGGCGAGCGATTGTGTTGTTGAAGTCGATGGAGGACGCGCAGGGCCCAACTTGAAGATGGGGAAGTCGGAGCTTTACCGGAGTGCGGAGGGCTCAGCGTAAACGGAAGCAGGGGCCGTCGCTGGGACGGGGTGCGAAAAGCGACGGAGAGGCCGCCGGCTGGAACGTGGATGTCGCAGGGCTTGCGGGGTTGAGGATTGTTGGCTCTGATACCAAGTTGTTATGGACCAACTCGGAGGTCGCCGGAAGAGTAGCCGGAGGTGGAGATGACGGTGGCGGAGATACTACGGAGCCTTGACCGCGGCTGCCTAAGCGGGGCATGCTCGAGAGAGAGAGCTTCCAAGATCTCCTTAGGGTTTGGGAAATAGACTTTTTTTCTTGCATACCGATACAAGACCCACTAGGTCCTTTAAATAGGACTTACAATCGACACCAAAAAGGAAATAACACTAAAGGAAATAACGACAAACTTGGACACACGACTAAAAAGGACACGACACCAATCATGCGTCATGTAAGGACGCCTCTCTTATGACATAATAAATTCATATATGGAAATAAATAATAATAATAATAAGTCCCATAACATACTTGTATAAATCTTATACTCGATCATGTCATGCTTTCTTCTTATTGCAGCGACTATGAACCTGTACAATTCAAGGGATGGTTAATTATGACCTACTCGAATGGTTTATGCTTAGTAGTGTTTATCAAAAGCTCTTATTTTTGTTAGCTTGTGATGCCAAATTCCATTTCTTTTCCTAACGAGGATAATGCATCAGGAATTAATAGCTGAAAGAAAAGATACCATAACCAATCTTAATGTTGTAAATATTTCTCTGTATTTCTCCTCGGTTGAACCATTTATTATGATTCTAATTACTTTTTATTGACATAGACTTCTCTTTATGCAGCAAGTTTACTGGTGTTCTAACTGATGAATTGCCTCATAGAAGTGCTACAAATGAGCTCACGAGTCTGGCTTTACCTGCAATTTTTGGACAAGCTCTTGATCCATTTGCGCAATTATTGGAAACGGCATTTATTGGTAGATTAGGTATTATTATTCTATAGTGACATACTTTGATGTACTTTTGTCTTCATCTACCATTTGATGCTTAGTTGCACCGTGCTCATAAATGTTCTTGTTTTCTTATTAAATTGGCATGCTAAATTATCAATCATTTCTTTCTTTAGTATAATGCTAATTGGATTTAAGCATATATCCAAGATATATATTTTAGCATCTGCTCTCAAATAGTTAGCTCCACTGTGACATGCATTCAACATTTGGAATATGATAGGTAATCTAATTAGACTTGCATATTGTCTGGTTAGATGTGTGTAGGCGAGCGGTAACTTGGATAGAAATTGTTCAAAAAACATTGTACAAAATGTGTTTAACACCTTGTATAACATTCAGTGGGGACAAATAGAGAATGAGGGGATACACATAGCTGGCCCTAAATAATTGAGATAAGGCTAATACTGATGATTGCAATGATGGATGTTCTAAACACTTTTACAATACCATATGTTTGGACTTAACTAACTCAAATTTTCTTCGAAAAACTTCCAACATGCATATGATTAGTGTTTTATTTATTAGATCACTGACTTTTTTGCTTCTTGCGATTTTTAAGGTCCTCTGGAGTTGGCTTCTGCTGGAGTATCAGTATCTATATTTAACATAATTTCAAAGCTCTTTAATATTCCTTTACTTAGTGTTACAACTTCATTTGTTGCTGAAGATATCTCAAAAAGTGCAAGTATGCAAATTATATCAGGCAAGTCATAACTAGCAAGCTCCATGAAACCTATTGTGATTTAGATGTTCCTTATTATCGACCATTCTTTTTTAGGCAAATCTTCTCAAAATGGTTATCATTTGAAGAATTCCAAATTCTCTCTCAACACCGTGGAGAAGTTGGAACTTCCGTCAATCTCAACTGCCTTGTTTTTAGCTGCTATAATTGGTGCAGTTGAAGCTTTAGCTCTGTTCATGGGTGCTGGGGCATTTTTAACTCTGATGGGCATATCTCCAGTAAGCGATTAATCACATTATGCTCTTTTGTTTTTATTCCTCTTGATTATTTATGTTTTCTAGATACAATTTGTGATCTTTTTCCTTGGTATTTAAAAATAATAATTTTTTCCTTGGTGTTTGCTTCTTTGTAACTTTTTTTTTACCATGGCTCATTATAGTGCCTTTATAATCTTTAAAATCATTTTTTGTCTTTGCTGAGTTTGGATTGTCTTCAGATATATGAAATGTCTCCCACGAGCACTTAATGTGAAAAGTAACTGATTTCAACAAATACCACACCACCCTACCGTATTTAATACTTACATTAAGTCTTGCATGTGCATTGTTTTTTAACAGGTTTCGCCCATGCACAACACGGCTAGACAATTTCTATCACTAAGAGCCTTGGGCGCTCCTGCCGTTGTTGTTTCCTTGGCTATTCAAGGAGTTTTTCGTGGATTTAAGGATACCAGAACTCCTCTATTTTGTGTTGGTAAGTTTGTAGCAACATATTGAAATTGCTATGCTTATATCTCTTTTGTGCAATTTTATTTCTTGAAACATACTCCAACACTCCCTCCCCCCTCCCCACCCCTCAAAGACACACACACACACACACACAAAAGTTTTGATTCTTTAGTCATCATTATAAATTCAAGGTCTATTAAGTACTTGACGTTGAATCCATATTTGTCATCTAGAGGTCTATGAGTACTATTAGAGAGCAAAGGTTTACTTGAGAAGGAAGCTTATGAAAAATTAGGAATAAAAAGACACGTCGAAATCAGAAAGTAATATGAGATCATAAGAACGTACAAATGAGATTCTTTTTCTTGTTTTCAAAAAGCTTTATAACTTAAGAAACAATGGACAAAGCCTCCACCCTAATGAGTATCTGAACTTATACTCAAAGAACTTAGAACTAAAAATTATACTGACAATTGGATCTTAATCTCCATCCCCAATGTACATTATCCTTTTATTTATAGGTGCCTTTGGACTTCAACGTGCAAGGTTACAGTCTGCAAAGAAGTTCCTTTTTGTTGATAAATGCAGAAAGAGACTACTTTTGTCAGGCTCATTCTTCTATCATGATCATTCTTGTGTCTTATCTGTCATTGAGTTACCCAATGAGAAAATTTTCTGTCTGCCAAGAGGTGGTGCGTGCTTATCTCTGTGACGAGTATCTCCTTGAGGTGATTAGTCATCATCAAGGTCAATCTCCCAGGCTCACGCTTATTTGTCGAGATATTGAGTCTAGTACCGATAAGTAAGTACTCGAGTGTCTGTTTAGTTGATCTAGACATTGGAGGCTATTTATGGGTGTATACTTATCCCCACTTCTTCTGATGGTTGGAACGAGTAAAAAAATGTTTGGAGAATTTTTAACTACCACTCAAGAGCCTGTTGTGTTCTGTACACAAATTGTCTTTATGCGCGTTAAATTCCCTTTAGGGTTATAAATTAACTCTTCTTGGAATTTCGTAGGATTTTTCCAAGGCAACTTCTTGAACCCGAATAATTGTCTCCCTTCTTTTTTCTTCATGGATAAACCTTTCTTCTTGATGGACTTCTTAGCAGGAGTATGGAGAGCATTCTGGTTAGTAGGGCTCGCTCTTGATCTAATCCACCTTGGTGCCTCCTCTAGTTTTGATCCCCTTAACCTCCATTGAAGCAGCA
This sequence comes from Dactylorhiza incarnata, assembly GCA_033032865.1. Classification (NCBI taxonomy): domain Eukaryota; kingdom Viridiplantae; phylum Streptophyta; class Magnoliopsida; order Asparagales; family Orchidaceae; genus Dactylorhiza; species Dactylorhiza incarnata. The sequence continues at coordinate 357,514 of JAWHQI010000402.1, read as the reverse complement.
AAGAAAAGAATGAACACCCTCTATAACATCATAATTTCTTTCACAACCACTCCGTTCTTTTTTCCTTTAATGGGTTTGTTGGTGGATCACCTTTATTGATGATTATGCCACTCCCCCCACCACCCAAAAAAAACTCTGCAGTTCTATTCTGGAAAAACATTTTCCCATCACTATTCAAAAACTGGGAATGAGAACGATTATTTTATTTGGAATATTTATTGAAACTATTCATCAAAGCTCTTGTCGTGATACACTGCAGCAAATGATGCGTCGAAAAGGAAAAAACTGTCATTTCGTTGAAATTGCTAACACTCTCATAGTTTCAAAGCATGACCCAAAATAATTGCGGGGGGAAGCCATCTCAACAGCTTTATGATAACAATTCAAATCTCTGCTTGATGTTCTGCTCAATACGTATCTTTTTTTTCCATTCATTTACTTCCTTACCTCCCGAAGTGCTTGGATGCACTGCCTTTTGCGCATTCATAACCAACCTCGTTCAAAATTGGTCCATAGTGCAAACAATAGTGTTATCATAGGATACTTCGAACTCTTAGGTGTTTATTTGCTGTATACCTGATACCTTTCTCGTGTCCCATCCTTTTTTCTCATGCCTCCACTTCAAGGGAACAATTTAGGTGAAGTTGATTTTTCGGACTTAATCACATTCTCCATCATTTTTTTTCATTTCAAGTCCTCTCCCTAATGTCACTAATTTCAACCAAGAATTCAGAATTAAGGGAATCTAACTTGCAACTGGACAACCTAGATGTAGTTTATTCACGGTGAATTTTTTTATGTTGTTAACAAACTCAATCTGTCTTGCCAGAATTCAAAATCAATGCTCAACTCTAATGACAAAATCCTTAAATTAACTCAATTGAATGATTACATAATGAATCCACATGATCAAATTGATATTTTCATTTCTTTTAAAAAGGGAACAAAGTCGTGCAATCAATCTCATCTCAAGATTTGTCTCTTACAAAAAAATAATACCCTACTTTTGTGTCTTTACTACCTTAGGGTTGAATATATAATTACCAGCGGCCGTACAAAATCTCTTTTCATTCCTCAGTGCAACTAGAGCTTTTGGAAGAAATGGGTGTGTTATGGATCCATGTTGGGCCGGACCTATCAACGTCGCGCGCAAACCACCGAGTGATCACACTTTATTTTTCTTATTTTCCTTGCGAATCATATTTTTACCTTTTGTCATGTTTTTATCTTACTTGTAGTATGACCCAAGTGAGAGGCTCTTTGGACAATTATGACATTCCCTACTTAAGGGAGAGGGGAGTCACTTTTATGATCATCAAGGAATTAATATCTTTCTCCTATCTCTCTCCCTCTTCTCTCTCCCCTAACCCTATTCTTTTCTACCCGATGACTCCATCTTGCAGGAATACCGCTCGCTGCTTCTTGCTTAGGACTGCTCCCTCTCTCGCTCCCTCTCTCGAACAAGCACCATAGCTCTTCCGGTCTCTTGAAAGGGAGGTTCCAACCCTCTACGTGACTTTCCCTTCGTTTGCCCTAACACCTGATCTCAGTCAGGAGCCCACAACACTTGGTATCAGAGCGAAACAAAACCGATGCTAACAACATCTTCCCTCCGCTGCAACAACCCAACCGCGAACCGCTCGCACCCAGCGCCAACCCTACCTCTCAACTCCGACATCTACGCCACTCCCATACACGTCCCCTGTGCCAATTCCGCGCTCGACTTGGGCTTCCTGCCCCTTCCTCATGTTAGATGTACTATGCATTATATTGTATATTCTGGTGGTAGACCCTCTTAGGCTCACCTCTAGGTGTTGGGAACCCCTCTTCTCTTGTGTATATATATATATGTATCCTTAAGTGTGCATAATATACAAGATTCAATATTCCTATCATGGTATCAGAGCCTTAGGGTTTCTCCGATCCCGTCGATCTCTGCTCGTCTCCGATCGATCGATCTCTCGATCGATCTCTGTTACTCGATCGATCTCCTGCTGCTTTGCTCGATCGATCTCCCGCTACTCGATCGATCTCCTGCTACTCGCTCGTCTCCTGCTAGCTTTGCTCTCGATCAATCTCCCGCTACTCGATCGATCTCCTGCTACTCGCTCGTCTCCTGTTACTCGCTCGTCTCCTGCTAGCTTTGCTCTCGATCGATCTCCCGCTACTCGATCGATCTCTTGCTACTCGCTCGTCTCCCGCTATTCGATCGTCTCCTGCTACTGCTACTGCTTCCGATCGACTGCCTTGTCGATCTCCTGCTACTGATCGATCACGCCGATCTTCAATCCTCTTCTTCTCCGTTTGCCCCGCATCCTCGATGGCCTCGTCTCACTCCTCCGCCTTCCTTCAAAGGGCTGACGTCATCCTTGATGGACGGAATTACAAGGCTTGGTCCGCCACGGTCGGTGTCATTCTCCGTGACCTAGATTTGTGGGGTCACATTGACGGCTCCGAGACTGCTCCTGCACTGACGGTTACTGCTCCTGCTTCCGACTCTTCCACTGTCCGCACAGCCGCATCCACCCAGGGCTCCGACTTAGCGCGATGGCGCTCTGACGATTCTCGCACGATTGCCGTGATCTGTCAGTCTTGCGAGCTTCCCATTCGGATGGCTATCTACGAGCTCCCGACGGCCAAGGTGATGTGGGATCACTTGCGCCGTCTCTATCAGCCGTCCAGTCATGCCCTGCGCTACTCTTTGTTCCAGACCCTTGGCGCCTGCTACCAACGTAATCGGTCTGTTCAGGCCTTCTTTGCCGAGCTCCTTGATCTTTGGCGTCAGTGCGACGAGATGGCTCCTTCCCCCTGTGCAACATGCCCTCAGTGTGTTGCTATCTCTCGGGATCGCGACTGTCAGCGCTTGTTTGAGTTTCTTATGCGCCTACGCCCCGAGTTCGAGTCCATTCGCGCTCAGCTTCTACACCGGCATCCCCCTCCGTCTCTCAGCGATACTTTGGCCTTGGTGATCGCTGAGGAGACTCGTCTCCACTCCTTGGACTCCGCTATTTCTCCTGGGGGGATGCCTCACGCTGTTCTGGCTGCTCCCCAGCTTCCACCGCAGTCATCTCTTGTCAGTGCTCCTCTGCTGCCCTCTCCAGGTTATAGTGCTCCGGTGCGCCCTGTTCCTCGTCCTCCAGCGCCCTTTTTGGCTCAGTCCGGTGCTCCCCGTCGCCCATCTGTCCGCTGTCACTACTGCCAGTGCCTTGGTCATATCAAATCTGAGTGCCGCAAGCTTCAGAGATCTCAGCAGTCTGGTCAGCAGCGTGCTCCCGGCGCTCCTTTCTCTGTTGTGGCACAGTCTCTTTCCATTTCTGAGCTTGCACAGCAGATTGCTCAGCAGCTCTCTCAGGGATCCCTGCCTCGCTCTACTGTCTCAGTTCTTTCACCTCAGCCAGGCGCTTCTGATGCTTCTACCTCTCAGCCGGCAGCTTCTGCCCCTTCAGGTATCTCTTCCTCCGACTGGTTGCTTGACTCTGGAGCTTCTTTTCATATGACTCATGATGCCACACACCTCTCATCCTGCCAGCCCGTTTCCCCTGCCCTTAGTATCATGGTAGCTAATGGTACTATTCTCCCCATTACTAGTCGTGGCCTCCTTCATACTAGTCATTTCCATATCTCCGACGTTGCCTACATACCCAAGCTATCCATGAATCTTATATCCGCCAGCCAACTCACATCCCATGGTTGCCTTGTTGTTTTTGATGAGTTTGTTTGTCGTGTGCAGGATCGTCTGACAGGGACACTCCTTGGAGTTGGCCGTCGCCGTAGTGGGGTGTACATTCTTGATCGCCTCCATCTTCCTTCCACTTCGTCATCTCCGGTTGTTGTCACCTTTTGTCTTCCTTCGGTGGCCTTTTCTCAGTGGCATCACCTTCTTGGTCATCCCAGTGGCCCGCGCCTTGCGACGCTTATTAGTCATGGTTTTCTGGGTCGTGTTTCTGTTGATCGGTCTCATTCTTGTACGGGTTGTAAGCTTGGTAAACAGCTCCAACTCCCTTATCCGTCTAGTGAGTCAAGATCTTCGCGTCCTTTTGATTTAGTTCATTCTGATGTCTGGGGTCCCGCACCTTTTGTATCAAAGGGCGGTCATCGATATTATGTTATATTTGTTGATGATTATTCTCGTTACTGTTGGGTTTATTTTATGCATGCTCGTTCTGATTTCTTCCAGATATATGATACTTTTTCTGTTATGGTGCGCACCCAGTTTTCCGCTTCCATTCGTATTTTTCGCTCCGATTCTGGGGGGGGGGGGAGTACCTCTCTCATGCTTTTCGCGATCTGCTGGCTACTCATGGTACTCTTCCCCAGCTTTCCTGTCCCGGTGCCCACGCTCAGAATGACATCGCTGAAAGGAAGCATCGTCATATTGTCGAGACAGCACACACTCTTCTTATCTCATCTCATGTTCCTCCTCACTTTTGGGCTGAGGTTGTTTCCACTGCTGTCTATCTTATTAACCTGCAGCCATCCACCTTCCTTCAGGGTCAGTGTCCTGGTGAGTGTTTGTACTCTCGACCTCCACGTTACACTCATCTTCGTGTTTTTGGCTGTCGGTATTACGTCCTTCTCCCTCCACGAGAGCGCACTAAGCTCTCTGCTCAGTCCGTACCATGTGTCTTTCTTGGGTACAGTACTGAGCACAAGGGCTATCGATGTTATGACCCTGTTGCACGCCGTCTTCGTATCTCACGTGATGTCACTTTTGATGAGTCTGACCCATTCTTTGTGTCATCCGTCTCTCCGACCTCACACTCATCTGTGACTCCATCTGATGTGCAGTTTCTCACTCTTCCCATCTCTCCACCGGTATGTCCTCCCCCTCTCCTCCTACCACCGACCACTCCATCTCCGACCTCTCCGATCTCTACTTCCACCTCTTCCTCTGATACGCTCGTCGCTCCCCTTCCATATCACTACACTCGTCGTCCCCCCCTTGGCCCTTCGTCTCCTGTGCCCCCCGACTCAGTGCCCGTCTCCTCCAGCGAGATCCCTGCGGATGATCCTCCTGCTCGTCGCAACCCACCTCGTGAGCGACGTCCTCCCGACCGCCTCAGCCTTGCTACACTACCTCTGGACCTGCCTGCTCTCCCTACTACCGCCTGTGGTACTCCAGAGCCGACTTCCTATCGTGAGACTGCCCAGATACCTGAGTGGCAGACTGCTATGTCTGCTGAGTTGGAGGCGCTTGAGCACACTCGTACCTGGGAGTTTGTTCCTCTCTCCCCTGACGCTGTTCCTATTACTTGCAAGTGGGTCTTCAAGGTGAAGACTCACTCAGATGGTTCTGTAGAGAGGTACAAGGCCCGCCTCGTGGCTCGTGGTTTTCAGCAGGAGCAGGGACGTGACTATGATGAGACTTTTGCCCCAGTTGCTCACATGACCACGATCCGCACTCTTGTTGCTGTTGCAGCTGTTCGTCGCTGGTCTCTGTTCCAGCTCGATGTGAAGAACGCCTTTCTTCACGGCGACCTTCAGCAGGAGGTGTACATTCTCCCTCCTCCCGGTCTTTCCTCTCCTCCAGGACTTGTTTGCCGCTTGAGACGAGCTCTTTACGGGCTCAAGCAGGTGCCCCGCGCGTGGTTTGCTCGTTTCAGTTCTGCCATTACTGCCGCCGGTTTTCAGCCGAGCCCGCATGATCCAGCCTTGTTTGTGCACTCTTCTTCTCGTGGCCGGACTCTTCTATTACTTTATGTGGATGACATGATCATTACAGGTGATGACCCTACTCATGTGACATTCGTCAAACATCACCTCCAGCAGTAGTTTCAGATGACTGATCTTGGACAACTGAGCTATTTCTTGGGCCTTGAGGTCACCTCTACAGACCGTTGTTTTCAGCTCTCTCAGCGGCGTTACACATCAGATCTTTTAGCTCGGGCCGCTCTCTCTGACTCTCGCACCGTGGACACCCCTATGGAGCTTCACCTTCAGTTACGACCGGATGATGAGGTTCCACTCTCTGATCCTACTCGTTATCGTCACATTGTCGGGAGTCTCGTCTACCTTACTATTACTCGGCCCGACATTGCACATGCTGTTCATGTTTTGAGCCAGTTTGTTGGTGCGACTACCTCCGTGCATTATGGTCATCTACTGCGGCTGTTGCGTTATCTCCGGGCGACGACTTCACGTGGTCTCTTCTACTCCAGTAGCAGTTCTCTGCAGCTTCGTGCTTACTCAGATGCTACTTGGGCCAGTGATCCCGTTGACCGCCGATATGTCACTGGTTTCTGTCTATTCTTGGGTACTTCACTTATTGCCTGAAAGTCCAAGTAACAGACCGGGGTTTCTCGTTCCAGTACTGAGGCTGAGCTGCGTGCCATGACCACTACTACTGAGGACATTATTTGGCTCCGCTGGCTCCTTGAGGATCTCGGTGTCTCTTCTCCGAATCCCACTCCACTCCACTGTGATAACACCGGTGCCATTCAGATCACCTTGAATCCGGTGAAACATTCTCTTTCCAAGCACATCGGGGTTGATGCTTTCTTCCTTCGTGAGCAGTATGGTCGGGGAACTCTTGCTCCTTCCTTTGTTCCTTCTGAGCAGCAGCTTGCAGACTTGATGACTAAGCCGCAGACTCGGTCCCAACATGCTTATCTATTATCCAAACTCTTGGTGTATGAACCCCCGTGAGTTTGAGGGGGGGGGGGGTGTTAGATGTATTATGCATTATATTGTATATTCTGGTGGTAGACCCTCTTAGGCTCACCTCTAGGTGTTGGGAACCCATCTTCTCTTGTGTATATATGTATCCTTAAGTGTGCATAATATACAAGATTCAATATTCCTATCACCTCACATTGTCCAATAACAACCCACGCCGATGGAGAAGGGCGGGCTCACCTTAACCTAGGTTATGGTGCTGTTCCAGTACATGATGCCCACCAACAACGCGAATATGGACGCACTTAACGGCTGTCTCGACACTATGCAACTCCCACAATGGGTTGCGCCTGGTTCCTCCCTTGATGGGCCACTCGGCCACCAGCGCTACGACACAACCAGCCCACGAGGGGTGTGTTGAACTTCAAGTCCGCCATCGTTTATTTTATTGTTTCCCCATAAGGGTATTTAGGTCTTTTGTACTTTCCCCCCTACTCGTTATATATGAGTAGAGGAGGTGTTAATTAAACAAAAAAGTGATTTTATTTCCTCTCAACTTGGTATCAGAGGACGCTCGCCCTAGCCGACTACGCTCCCCTTCCCGTACTCGCCCGTTCCGCTCCCTCTCGCAGCCGATCCCGCTCGCAGCCGACTCTTCCGCTCGCAGTCGTCTCTTCCGCTCGCAGTCGCCGGTTCCCGGTCGCTTCCGCTCGCGTCGAACCTCCTCCCGTTAGCCTCTCTTGATCCGGTCGACTCTTCCTTCGGTCGTTTGAGAGTAGACCGGTCCTTCTCTCTCCTCTAATGCCGCCATAGGCTCCCGCTGTGGATGCTAGGGTTGGCGCCTCTCCGTCTGGGCTCTAGGGCTGCTGCCGTGTGCGAGAGGGCCCTCCGTTTTGGCTGCAGAAGGCTAGATAGGGCGTGTTATGCCCTAGTTTTCTGTCCCGCTGCCTTGCCGCTGCTGGATGCTCTGACAACCCCCTCCTCTCCTTATTTGGCGGTTTTTTGCTGATTTGCTGCCCCCTCTTGTCCTCATGGGGGATTCTACGGACTCTTCGCCACAAGTGAGTGAAGTTATGCCACAGATGGGTGACCTGCAGCGGACCCATGGCCACTCAGGCTCGTTGAAGATTACCACCGTTCCTTTGGACGGAACGAATTATTTGGAATGGTCCCGCGCTGCCCAACATGTGATCCGCAGCCATCAGATGTTTGGTTATATTGATGGAACTGTGAAGGAGCCACCCAAGACTGACCCTACTTGGAAACGCTGGGACTCCGAGAATTCGCTTGTTGTATCCTGGCTTCTCCACTCCATGTCTCCCAAGGTATATCGAAGCTACATGCTTCTGGACTCTGCTTACGATATCTGGACACGGGCCAAAGACACGTACTCGCAGATTGGGAGTTCCACGCAGATTTATGAACTTACCCGTCGCATTCTGGAGCTCCGACAGGGATCTATGACTGCGTCCACCTACTTCTCAGAGTTTGAACGGCTCTATTAGGAATTGGATTTTTTCGAGCAGTTTACTGCCTCCTGCACGACCGACGCCGTGAAATTGCAGGAAAAGGAGAACCGATACCGTTTATATGTATTCCTGATGGGGCTGAATATGGACTCTGATACTGTCCGGACTCATATTTTGCATCGATCACCCCTCCCATCCCTGAGGGAAGCTTTCAGCATGGTTCTTGGTGATGACGATCGTCGTAGATCCCTCAGCACGACGGCACCTGCTGTGTATCAGTCTGCCTTTGCTAGTGTTGGACGGGGCAGTTCCAGCAATACCGGCACCATTCCTACGTGTGATCACTGTGGGCGTCGGGGACATTCTCGGGAGGTGTGCTTCAAGCTTCATCCACACCGTATCCCGCCGGGATCCGGGCGTGGCCGTGCCCCTGGTCGTGGTGGATACCGTCAGAGCGGCACTCGATTTCAGGATGCTGCCTACTCCACAGAGGTTCAGGAGGATCATCAGGGTCAGCTGTCCAGCCATCTTACCACCTCTGAATTGGATGCCCTTCGTCGCCTGCTGCACTCCCATCCTGACTCTTCCCCGAGTGGAGCTTCTACTTCATTTGCTACTGCTACTATGCCAGCTGCTCATACTGCCGCGACTCCTCCGTCTGAGTGGATTATTGACTCTGGTGCCACTGACCACATGACCGGTTCTCCCACAGGTTTTTCCTCTTATACTCCCTTGTCTGGTAAGGATAAGGTCGTTTCTGCCAATGACACTCTATCCCCTATTGCTGGGAAGGGGAATATCTCCTGTTTCCCCTCTCTTTCGCTTACTTCTGTTCTGCATGTCCCCTCGTTTCCTCGCAGCCTCCTCTCTATTAGCAACCTTACTAAATCTCTTAACTGCTCAGTAACTTTTTTCCCTGATTCTTGTGTCTTTCAGGAACTGGGTACGAGGCGATGCATTGGCAGTGGTAAGAATCGTGGTGGTCTGTACTATCTGGATGCTACTCAGTCTCCCCTCGCTCTCTCCTCGTCTGCTGCTGCTACCGAGTCCGATGCTCGACGCTGGCACTTGCGTCTTGGTCATCCGTCTCCTGTTTATCTTCAGAAACTGTTTCCTGTTTTTTCTCCATTTGTTCAAACTTTAAATTGTGATGTTTGTGTGATGTCTAAACATGTTCGGCACTCTTTTTCGCATTTATCTTCTCTTAGTAGTACACCCTTTGCTATTATACATTCTGATGTTTGGGGTCCGTCCCCTGTTATTTCTTTATCTGGTTATCGGTGGTTTGTTACTTTTATTGACTGTTTTTCCCGGACCACCTGGGTTTATCTGTTAAAGAAAAAAGGGGAAGTTTTTTTCCGTATTTCAGAGTTTTAATAAGATGGTACAAACTCAGTTTAATGGTACCATTCGTGTTCTTCGTAGTGACAAGGGGGGGGGGGGGGAGTATGATGATCGTGGGGCGTTCGGTGCATACCTATCTAGTCATGGTATTATTCACCAAACCACGTGTGTCTATACGTCCACCCAAAATGGTGTGGCCGAACGGAAAAACCGACACCTTCTTGACGTTGCTCGCTGTCTCCTTGCCACCATGCATCTTCCAAAATCTTTTTGGGGGGATGCTATTCTGACGGCCACTCATCTTATCAACCGTCTTCCATCTCGTGTTCTTAACTATATGACTCCGTTGGACCGTCTCTCCACTACATCTGCTATTCACACTTCTTCTCTACCACCCCGTGTCTTTGGGTGTGTTTGCTTTGTTCACGTTCACACGCCCATTCGGGATAAGCTTGACCATCGCGCTCTCCGTTGTGTCTTTCTTGGCTACTCCACCACCACTAAGGGGTATCGTTGTTATCACCCGCCTACCAGACGTTTCTTTTGCACCATGGACGTCACCTTCCGTGAAGAGGAACCTTATTATGTGGGCTTGACTCCTACCTGTCGTCAGGGGGAGACTGATGCCGATGCCCCTGTTCCTCTTCCTCTTGGTCCTCCTCTAGTCCCTGTTATGTCCATACCCTCTACATCGCCATCCACTCCTCTAGTTCCTGTTATGTCCATACCCTCTACATCACCATCCACTCCTCATTTACCGACATCTACACCTTTCCCTACATATCATTATCCATCTCTCATCTCTCCGCTGCCTCATGTCTATCATCGCCGAAAACCAGATATCCTGCCCACTGCTGCTCTGCCATTGTCAATGCCGTCGTTGGACTCAGATTCTGATGCTGACTTACATGTTCCCATTGCCCTGCTAAGAGGTAAAACTGTATGTACTGAACATCCTATTTCTAATCATGTTGTTTATGATCATCTCTCTAACCCCATCGGGCTTTTATATCGTCTTTGTCCGAAATCTCTATTCCTAAGACATGGCAGGAAGCGGCTGGTATTCCTGCATGGGCACAAGCAATGAAGGAAGAAATGTCCGCTTTGGAGAAGAACCATACATGGGATGTTACCTCTCTTCCTCCTGGTAAGAAACCCATTGGCTCTAAATGGGTCTTCTCAGTCAAGCAGAACCAGGATGGGAAAGTGGAGTGGTGTAAAACCAGGTTGGTTGCTCGTGGTTACACCCAGACTCATGGAATTGATTACCAGGAGACCTTTGCTCCGGTGGCAAAGATGAACTCTATTCCTGTGATCATTTCATGTGCTGTGATCTTAGATTGGGAACTTCATCAACTGGACATCAAGAATGCGTTCCTGCACGGTGACCTCAAAGAAGAAGTGTACATGGCACTTCCTCCGGGATTTGTGAAGAAGGGACAAGAAGGTCTTGTTTGTCGTTTATGGAGGTCTTTGTATGGGCTTAAACAGTCTCCAAGGGAGTGGTTCGGTAAATTTCACAAGGCTATGATAAAGTTTGGTTATAAACAGGGTCACTCAGATCATACCTTATTTATCTGGAGGAATGAAGGTAAAATCGTCGTGCTCATTGTCTATGTCGATGATATTGTGATCACTGGAAATGACTCGGATGAAATTGCTAAGCTAAAGGATCTCCTGTCTGCTGAGTTCGAAGTAAAGGACCTAGGAAGGCTCCGCTACTTCCTAGGAATTGAAGTGACTCGTTCTGACAAAGGTATTTTTATCTCTCAACGTAAATATGTGTTAGATCTGCTAGAGGAAACCGGTATGCTTGGTTGTGCTCCTGCTAACACACCTATGGAGGAGAACCATGGGATTGATGAAGATAGCAATGGTGATCGTGTGGATGCGGCCAGTTATCAGAGATTGGTGGGCAAACTTCTATACCTTTCACATACGCGTCCTGACATCACGTATGCTGTTGGGATCTTGAGTAGGTACATGCACGCCCCAAGAGTCAGACACCGGGATGCTACCTTTCGTGTTCTCCGGTATTTGAAGAAAGCTCCAGGAAGGGGGCTAATGTTCTCCAAGAATGATCATTTGAAGATTGATGTCTTCACCGATGCTGACTGGGCCGGTAGTCGCGATGACCGAAAATCCACCACAGGTTACTGTACATTTGTCGGAGGAAACTTGGTCACGTGGCGCAGTAAAAAGCAAAATGTTGTGGCAAGATCCAGCGCAGAAGCTGAGTATCGGGCTATGTCCCAAGGTCTCTGTGAAGGTCTGTGGTTGCGTACCTTATTGCAAGATCTTGGGCTTCAGAAGGATACTCCCATCTCCCTGTACTGTGATAACAAAGCGGCGATCAGCATAGCTCATAATCCTGTTCAGCATGACCGGACCAAGCATGTTGAGGTGGATCGCCACTTTATCAAAGATCATCTTGAAAAAGGAAACTTAGTTACTCCCTTCGTTCACTCCAGAGACCAGTTGGCCGATGTCTTCACCAAGAGTTTGGGATCCGATTCCTTCACTGATGATATCCATAAGCTTGGGATGTCAGATATCTTCTGTCCGACTTGAGGGGGAGTGTTGAACTTCAAGTCCGCCATCGTTTATTTTATTGTTTCCCCATAAGGGTATTTGGGTCTTTTGTACTTTTCCCCCCTACTCGTTATATATGAGTAGAGGAGGTGTTAATTAAACAAAAAAGTGATTTTATTTCCTCTCAACTGGGTGGTGTACCTTGTTACTTCAAATTGGATTTCCCCATTTTTGAAGGCCGCGTAGACTCCCTCCCATGGCTCCCATGGCTCGCCCGCTGCGAGCTCTTTTTCGCCAACCAACGGACGCCATGGGAGGAAAGGATCAACCTGACCTCCTTTCACCTAATGGGTCCCGCTCAACTTTGGTTCACACTTCAATGAGAACGACCCCATCTGACGTGGGGCGAGTTTAAAGCCTCTTGCATTCTCTAGTTTATCCCTTCGCTGCACGATAACCTTCTCGATGACCTCATCACTCTCAAACAGACGGGACCCATTGACGAGCATTTGGAACGGTTTCAAGTTTTATTAGCTCGTGTTCCCTCTGTTAGTCCCAAGTAACAAGTCCCTATCTTCACTGTGGACCTTCATGAGCTCCTACACGGCTACACCTCGACGTGGAATTCCAGATGCTGCCAGATCTCATTACCGCAATGAGTCTTGCACGGGTTTGTGAGAAGCACCTGCTCTTGGACTGGCCCCAGGGTGTCCGATGGGACGGGGCTTGGCCCTCCCGAGTCCCGAGGAGGTAACACCACCGTCTTGCCAACACCTCCCAGCTCTACCAAGAGGGCCAATGTGAGTCGCCCCCCTTTCTGCCGAAGGCTCTCACTCTCGAGATGGTTGACTTTCGTGCCAAGGGCCTATGCTTCAACTGCGATAACCAATTTGTACTGGGACACCGGTGTAAACGTCTCTTATGGGTGGAAGTGGACGGCCCCTCCAATGCCAACGAGGAGGAAGAGGACACATGAGATCCAAAGATTTCCATTCACGCCATTTACGGGCTACAGGGTGGTCATACAATTCATATGCTCGTCACACTTGGGGCATAATCTTTGCTTGCACTTATGGATTCAAGGAGTACCCATAACTTCATTAGCCAGCCCGCCGCGCAACGACTACATCTCACAGTGACGCCCCGCAGCCGCGTGAACGTGTCTGTGGCCAACGACAACACGATGTTGTTCCCTGACATCTTCTGCCGAAGCCCTATCTTGGTGAAGGGCCACCACTCCAGGTCGTCCTCTTAGTAGTAGATCTCCAGGGGTTTGTGGTGCTGGGCGTCCGATGGCTATGGTCTTTAGGACCTCTGACTTGGGATTTCGACCGCCTCACCATGCGTTGGCATTGAGGCTCTCAGATGGTCGAGTGGCACAGGTACCCACCATCGATAGGGACCTATTCCCACCATGTGTTGACTTCTACACGCGGGCTCCCGCATTGCTTGTGAAAACCCCATACCATTATGCCTTTTGTCGGGCACATCGCCTGTGGTGATACGCCCATACCACCCCTTCCTTTAGAAGGACAAAATTGAACACCAGTGCAACGCTATACTTCAACAAGTGATCATTCACCGCATTGTATCTCCCTTCTCCTCTCCGGTTCTCTTGGCACACAAAAAGGATGACACGTGATGCTTCTACGTGGATTATTGGGAGTTGAATGTGAAAACAGTAAAGAACAAGTTCCCAATACCATTTTGGACGAGTTACATGGTGCTCGCTTCTTCTTGAAGTTGGATCTGTACTCGGGGTATCACCAGGTGCACATGACCCCTGCAGACGTGGAAAAGACTGCATTTCGTACCCATCATGACCACTTATAGTTCTTGGTCATGCCATTCAGGCTCACGAATGCCCCTTCACCTTCCAAGCATTAATGAATGAGGTATTCTAGTCCCTTCTTCGTAGATTTGTGCTGGTGTTTTTTTGACAGTATTTTGGTGTACAGTAAGACATGGGGGCAGATCACCTCGAGCACCTTCACACCATCTTCCATCTGATCGCCAACACCGCCTCATTCTCAAGGCTACGAACTGTTCATTCGGCACGGGCATCGTGCCCTACTTAGGACATGTGGTGCATGTCAAGGGGGATCTCAACATACCCCGAGAAAATTCAAAGCGTGACGGCTTGGCCTATGCCACAGACGCCGCGCGATCTTCGCCGGTTTCTTGGTCTTACTGGGCATTATCGCCGCTTCATTCTCAGTTACAACGATATCGCCGAACCGCTGGCGACCTTACTGCGAAAGAATGCATTTGTTTGGTGGATACAACCACTAAGGCCTTTCAGGAGCTACAACAGACCCTGACTTCTGCTCTAGTCTTGCGTCTTCTGTATTTCTTCCAAGAGTTTAATTGGAATATGATTCCTTCGGACAGGGAAGCGGGGCCGTTTTGCAGCAAGAGGGTCACCCCATTGCTTATTTCAGTTGGAAGACAAGCCTACACCATCAGAAATTGATGGTGTATGAGCAGGAACTGATCGTCCTCGCCCAAACTGCACAACACTGGGGCTCTTACCTTCGGGGTCGAACTTTCTTGATCTGCGCCGACTATTTTAGCTTGAATTACCTCCTCAAACAGCGCCTTAGTACCAATGCCTAAACAATGGTGGGTTAGCAAACTCATGGTTTCGATTTTCGCGTGGAGTACAAGGCGAAGGACTTTGAACCGCGCCGCCGCCGCCTTGTCCCGCAGAGATCACACAGACGAGAAGAATCTTTTCGCTACCCCCCCCCCCCCCCCCCCCCCCCCCCCCCCCCCCCGCTGCTGTCCTCCTTGTGTTAGGAGATCCAGACTCCCCCCACACTATCAGAGTTACTCCACCGCATTGGAGAATGCCACCTTCCGCCTTGTTGGATCGCGCATGCAGGTTTCATCTTGTATGAAATCCGATTGTACTTGGATTTGACTACTCCCCTCATACCACCATTATGGAGGGAACCCATGGCAGGGGGCACGAAGGAGTCCGCAAGACCCTCCAACGCATCTGGGCGGGGTTCTTTTGGAAGGGCTACAAAAGGTTCAAAAATTCATCACGGCATGTTCCGTATGCCAAAAGAACAAGGCTGCCGACTTCCTTCCCGAAGGTCTATTGCATCCATTGTCGATTCCATCTCAAATCTGGGCTGACATCTTGATGGATTTTGTAAAGGGGCTGCCCAGCTCCAAAGGGAAATCCATTCTCATGGTGTTGGTTGACCAATTTTCAAAGGAACGCATTTCATTTCCCTGGTCTGCCCCCTTACTGCCGAAGGCGTCACATGGGCCTTCTTTGAGGGGGTGTTCCGACTTCATGGGATGCTCGAGAGCATCGTCTCTGATCACGACAAGGTTTTAAACAACCAGTTTTGGAAAGAACTCTTTACTCTTAGCGACACCAAACTGACCTTCTCTACAGCCTACCACCGCTAGTCGGATGGGCTGACCTAGGTGGTTAACCGCACTGTGGAGTACCTATGCTGCATCACGGGAGACCGACCCAAGGACTGGGCGCGCTAGATGTCGTGGGCAGAGTATTGCTACAACACCTCTTACCACACGGCCCTGCAGACAATGCCTATTGGACTCATATATGAGAGGTACCCTCCCTACTTGTTACCAACGACAACACCACCCTGATTGAGGCAGTGGATTGTAACCTTCTGGACTTGATCATGTCCTTTCCACCGCTCGGGTGCGTCTCCTTAATCAAGGCTACTGTGAGCTCTCTTTCACCATCATTGATTGGGTGTGGTTGAAGCGCCGCCCTACCGCCGTACATCGGCCTCCACAACTTCCTCCAACAAATTGGAAAGTGGTAGATCTACCAAAAGGAATAAAACTGTAGAATGTAAGTGATTCTTTATTTTAAAATATAATGCTGGTGTAAGAAATAATTGGTTCAAGACTGGACTTGTTAGACTTCTTTCCATGGTGAGGCATTCCCAAAATGATTCTTTCTTGTGGACAGAACTTGTTCTCTTCTATTGGATGAAGCTTCTGCTGAACTGAGAATCCAAGAGCCAGTTCCGGCTCCCTGTTACTGGATAGTAGTCCAAGAGCCAGTTCCCAATCCCTGTTACTGAACCAAGACTCTAAATCTGAACGGTTGGCTGAGCTAAGCTATATTGTGCTTCAATGGTTTTAATTAATTTTTTTTCCTAGCTTGACTTCTCTTCTCTTTTAGTTTTCTTCTAGGGAAGCTTTTATTGTTCATGTATGGAGCACTCCCCCTCACTCAGCCGATGTTGTTGAATAACACAAGCTTTGCTAGGGAAAAAAATTAGTCTAATTCTCAGATTTCTAATTACTTTTATGTGTAGTGAGTTGTGTTTGTATCCTAAGGTGTGCTTGCTTTTGCATTATCTTTTTTAGTGGTTAACTTTCTACCTCTTTGTTTCTGTTTGCTGTTTTCTACATCATTTCCCGGGGTAATTCTGTGTGTATGCTGTTGTCTTTTTTTAACCTCCACATGAAGCTATTACATGCCTTTACACAAACATATGATATATACTACTAAAAAACATTTACTTTAATTGCTAAATTTGTAACATTCGTTTTCTATAATAATACCTAATGAATGGATTCTTATAACCTTTGATGATTAAAGGAAAAACAATCCTAGTTGATTACAAGGAAATCAGAAATTTGATACCGACCCAACCCAACCCAACCTTACCCTACCGTAACCTACATTAGAATGTTTAAGCTCAGCTTCTTGTTGACCCGCCTTAGATTTGTGTTAAGAAAAATCAATGATTCCGGATGCTTTTATCTTACCTTATGTGATTAAACACTTGGGCATAATGTATGAAATGAGGACTTAAGGCAAAAACGGCTTTACGAGGGCTTATATATGCGCCCTCCTCTTATTTTCTTAAACCCTTTGATGGAGATCCGAGTCCACAGATGACTCAGGATGGTCGTTCCGAGTCGATTTTCGGTACTTATTTTTATTTTCGAGTTGTATTTGACAACCGATTGGTTCAGACATTCCGAGCTTTTCGATTTGTGTGCCCTGCTACTTATCCACTTCTTATACTTGGGTAGGCAGTAATTTTTGAGATCGATGTTTTGGTTCAGAAAAAAGATCTTTCACGTCGACTCCAAGAGTTTCAACTTTGTTGCTTAGGACGGCAACTTTGCTACTTAAGTTTCGTGTTCCTCATGGGACATTGTGACTTTCCATAATGGTACAAGGTGACACGATTTCCAACAAAGGAGATTGCTGCTGTGATGGGAAGAAATATCGCAGTTAATGAAGGAAGAAAACCTCACTATTGAAAAGGAGAATACATGCCCATTGGAGGAGAAACTATGTTCTATTGCTTTGAGGTGAAGGAGAAATTGCAGTTAACATAGGAAGATGAACCCTGCTATAGAAAAAAGAGAAGTAGCTAGTGTTCAAAGACAATTGAGCAAGTTGCTAAGGACAAATTGCAGTTAACATAGGAAGATGAACCCTGCTATAGAAAAAAGAGAAGTAGCTAGTGTCCAAGGACAATTGAGCAAGTTTCTAAGGAAAGGAGAAACCACGGTTGACAGAAGAAGAAAAATTTTGCTGTCAACAAAGGAGAAGACGCTGGTGTCTTAGAAGAAGAAAACACTATTGTCGACCTAGAGAAGTTTTCTTGTGGATGGATAATAGGTGAAACTTTCCCATGGCAGTGTAAAACATAAACGAAATAAGTGATATGGTATAGGTCATAGTTGTGTCCTTGAGTTATAGAAATACATTGGGTGTTGATATTAGTGCTTTTGTGGTCCATGTACATATAGGAAATGGTTACACACCCTTGTAGTTCAATTTAACACCAAATTCATCTAATTTAACTTGTAGCAGTGGTGGATAGCTTTTGCTTAATCTTACCCCAGCTATTGAGCAATGCAGGGGAAAACTTTTCTCATGGAAGTCACATTGTTTCTCTTTCAATTTTGATGACATTTGTTTTACCTCACAGGTTTTTTCTATTTTACTTCCATGCTGTTATTTTTTTGTTTCCTGATAAATTATATACTGGCAGGATTTGGCAATCTTTCATCAATAATTCTTCTTCCGTTACTAGCCTATTATTTTGGCCTTGGCATTACTGGAGCTGCTGCTGCCACCATTGCATCTCAGTATGTCTATTCCACATCATTTAGCCTTCTGTTTGTATTTTATGTAAGTTGCTTATACTCTGCATAAATTGCAGGATTTTTTATCCACAAATTTACTTCATTCAATTGCTTCTGTAGAATGCTCCATACAATTTCTGAACTGTAATTTTAGTATAATTTACAATTTATTTAGAACTTTGTAATTCACATCTTAAAGAAGAATTGTGATGTAGGACGGTCGTAATGGAGAGATAATTGTTGAACTTTACATGCAACAATATGAGATCCGACGATTTGTAACTTGCAATAGTAATTTGATTTATAAATCAAAATTAAAGATACGCCACAATAGTTAAAGCTTATAAACAAGGAAACACGTGAAGTTTGTATAGATGCAAGAGAGCTCGAAATCAAATAACTAAGTAAATGAGAACTTACAACACCTCAAAACTTGAAAACAACGATTACAAACAAATATTTCTCAAATAGGAAATTAACACATAATTCAATATAAAATAATTGACTTCAAACTATGAAATTCACATGGTAGTAGTAAGAGAAGGCTTGTAGAGGATCTCCCGGAGTGGGGACAAGTCGTGGTACTGAAATTCGGGCTCCCGGTGAACCTTTGAACTGCTGGACAGCGGGCAGTGGGACTGTTTCTAGAGTTTCCGGGATGTATGGGGGACTGCCGACTGTGTGGAGAATGTAACAGGGATGCTGGACGGGGCGGGTAGCAGGGAGAAGTGGGAAGCTTGAAGTTCCGGCCTGTACCGGGAGTCCTGCAGTTGCAGGAATTAGAAAATTGGGTGCTGGATTTAATTCCAGCCGCAGGAAACGGCGACTTGGGCTGCTGAATTAGGAGCTCCAGGCTGCAGAGAGAGTTGCGTCAGCTGGGAGATAGAAGTGGGGCTTGGTTTGTGTGTGTGTGTGGGGGGGGGGGGGGGGGTTAGTGGGGTTCGGTTGGATGTGAAGGAGGTGGGGGAGGGCTCGTTTGGGGGGGGGCAAGGAGAGTGAGTGGGCCGGCTGCAGTAATGGGAGGGATGAATGAGCTCCACTTGAGAGAGAAAATGGGGGGTAGTGGGATAGTGGAGAGTTATGGAGGTAGTGGGGGAAGGTGTTTATGGGGTAGTGGGGTGGTAGTTATGGTGGTTATAAGGTAGTGGGATGGTGGCTTGATGGAGAGGCGGTTGATGGTGGTGGTGGCCGGAGGTTTTTTTCGGCGATCGCCGGAAAACTGATAATGAAGGGAACGTGGAGGGTGATGGTGCAGGTTCGGCGGAGGTGATTGGGAAGGTATTCATGTGATCAAAGATCGGAAACCGGGAGAATTTGGAGAGAGGGGGCTGTTTTGGTGGAGTTGGGGAGGGGATTTTTGTGGTGGTTGGCCGGTTTTTTGGGGGCTGGTTTGGGGCTGCCGGAAGGGATGATGGTGGGGTGGGAAGGGATGGTCAGTTGTGGGTGGGAGGATGGGGTGGGGGGATGGGGGAGGATGGGGTGGGTGGGTGGGGGGAGGATGGGGTGGGGGTGGGGGTGGGGAGGATGGGGTGGGGGTGGGGTATAGCCGGCGGCCAAGGGAAGAGGGAAGGTCCAAGCGTCGGACCTGGAGAGGTTTTGGCTTCAGCACTGGTTGATCAAAAGCTAGGCTTCTTGGCTTCAAGTTTCAATGCCTTCAAAATGAAACCTCCATCCATATTTGTAGACTACGGTCCATCATTGACGATCATGATTCTTCGATCATGATGACCTTCAAAATACATGAAATAAATTAAAAAAATACAGAAAAATAAAAAAAATTCTCGGTTCGTCCATCCACATAAAATGAACGACTCTGATTGTCGTGTAGGCCGATGTATGTCGTGGTCCCCATCAATTTCCCCCGCCTTGAAAGCATTCATCTTCGTGAATGAAGTTGATCGTGTCTCGTCTGAAGGCGAGGCAAATCTCTCTAGCTCTGATGGTGTCCTGATCTCGTAGACCGGGCTCGAGAGTACAACTGCTGCGGAGGCTGGAGGCGGTGTCGCTGAAGCTGGTGCTGACGATAGAACTGAGGGTGGTACTGCTGAAGCTGACGACGGTGGGTTGCTACAGGAGATGATGTTGAAGATGTCAGAGTCATAGTAGTGGACATCAATGCTGAAGAAGGTACTGACGATGGTACTGCCGCTGTCATCGACGTCGAGGATTGTATGATACTGCTGTGGAAGAGGTCGACATGATGCCTGTGTCGGAGTATGTGGAACTGCTGTGAAGCTGGATGATCAATCGATGCCAAAGACTGGTTGTAGTGTAGTAGGCATGATTTGGGGCTGTACTGAGGTAGCAAGTGAAAGTTGGGCTGTAGTGAGGTAGTAGGCAACAACTGGGGATGTACTTAAGTAGTAGGTGAAAGCTGGGGCTGAGGAGCTGAAGTGGCAGGAAGGGAAGGGTACATGTAGTCATGTAGCTCGAAGAATGGAGTCAAACCTTCTATATGGAATACGGTGAAATTCTCATACTCTGCGGAATATCTAGTCCATAAGTATTTGTTCCAAATCTTTTGATAACGGTGTAAGGACCCATTTGCTTGACATTTAATTTTCGAGCAATTCCCTTAAAGAACCTCTCATCACATATACAAGTTAACACATGTTCTCCTTCTTTGAAGCTTTACAATCTCCTGTGGCTATCAACATAAGATTTATAAATAATTTTATTGCAAGTACTCATACGTCGGATAGACTCATACATGCTACGCAATGACAATGAATGATGGTCGGCGGACATGACCGATCTCCTATGCAGAGGCTTTATAACCCTCTAGGTTTCATTCAAGATGAGCACATGATCAGGGGGTTCAGTGGGTGGGGTGTAAAAAAATTCATCGCGGGTGCGATGATCATTTAAATAATTATCCGAGGTGTCAGTACAAATGACAATGAAATCTATCCCTAGGCCATCGAGAGCACACTCTCTTTCTCGGCTGACTAATAGACGGCGAAGATATACCTAAAGAGTGGTAGTTTATCTGGAGGCTCTTTTGGTGAATATAAACACCCATAATACTCTGCGAGACTTTGGCATTGAGATGACACTCTATGATATGTAGAATGCTTCCATAAAGTAAAAACTCATGAGGTGGCTCACCGGGAGGGTATAATAAAATTCATCGCAAATGTGATGGGTACTAAAATAGGTTCCTCGTATAGCTTGAGTGTCATGATGTCATCAGAAGCATGTGAGACAACCACTACATAGTCAATGCTAGACTATCGATTTTTACTACGAGCATGACTCATCACTACTTCGTCATGAGTCTCTGATGAACAAATGCTCAAGGGTGAGCCGATGGTCATAACAATGTTTAAGTCAACACAACGGGTAGGGGAAGGACATGTAACTATAGGATCACCAGGTTGCTCGTACTCACTCTTAGTCGGGGTTATATAGACTGGGCCATACTCAAGTGGCAGACCACTCAACGAACATTGAACCTCACTGGAGAAAGTTATATCAGGTGTCCCGTGTAACACCCCCATCCGTTGCGGGTATTATAACAGAAGGTCCGGCCGGGGCCCCACGCCATATTAAACGGACAGACGAATGCGTTACTAAATGAGACCACATTTCTTTTTATTTCAAAATCGCACCCTAACACAAAGTTGCATTCTAGCGGAAGCTTTTAAAGAGTTACAAAAATCACCCAACGAGGAATGTCCACTAATAAAAGGAAACCAGAAATAAAAAGACATACACCAAATTGTTTGGCCTTGAGGCCTTACATCAATAATGTTTAACCAAATAAAGTGTTTTGCATACTTCAGCACGCAGACCGCCAACACATGAAAATAACAAAACACAACACTTGGGCCTTCAAGGGCCGGCTCAGCAAAAGGGCTTCAACCCGCTATTTCCCGCTCGGCTCCCCTGCTCCTGCATAAGAACATTCCACCAAGCGGTGGCAAACAAAGCAACCGTCAGCATAGCTGACCAAATTATAACGACCCCACCCCTTTCTCGGGGTGGCAGTGCTTCTTCCCTGCAAGCAAATTAGCATATTCACATAGAGCCAAAATGTGTCATTTAAGCACCAATCATCACAAACGTTGGCACGACCGGCCCAACATCTCGTGCCCGGATTTCCCCAGGTCCCACCACCATCCTCAGTCCTAAACTGGATGGCCCAACATTGAGCATTCGCTGGCCGTGACCCAAGGTCCTCAGCTCTCTCCAATGTCTGTAGCATCACACCAGTTTCCTTAGGTAGTCGAACTACGCCACATAGTGCTGGTACAGTTCAGCCAAGCCATTGCTCAAGTCGACGTACCCAACACGCACGACGCGGGTCAGCCTCCCCTTGCCTGTTACTGCCTACATAACCGATTGTTATGTAACAAGGGTGACACTCGCGGCCACCTAAGTTGGGCACTCAAGGCGCACAACTCCACATGCTAGCCCAACGGTCTCCGAGAGACGGGCTTCGCACAAACACAACAAAAGCTCTCCGGGAACTAATGCCAACGATCCATCGATCCCGTGCAACATTAGGGTGTTTCCCGGAGCACATCTCTAGTACTAACTGCAGCTCCGTGCAGACCCCCAGATTCCAAACATACAACTTCCACGGAGTCTTCTCCGGGAACCCTAGAACATCACCAATCCAGACCAACATGTCCGGATGGGCTTCACACAGCATGCCTAATCTGTACTCGCGCTTCCGGACACTAATGCAATTAATAGCGGGGATGTATACATCGACCCGTCGGAGGGCACCCTTCCCTCACCCGTCAGTGGAGAGGGGCTTCCATGCAAACATGCTAATTAAGGGCTTCATCTGCCCAAAAGGAAAAGTCGTTACCCTTGACACGCGTTTCAGAGCCATTGGAATGTGCCCGGATTTGACGGCTAGCGAACGTAGCGGCTGTCCACGCACGGATTCGGTTTCGACACGCCGATTTGAGCTCCAAATCGACCTCTTTGGGTGCGATTCCTAACCAAACCCTAGATGCACTCTTCCCTTGATCAACAAGAACCGTCAATCTTCACTCTTCGGGGGAGGTAGGGAAGAGAGGCGGCGGGATCGACTCCTCTTCTTCCTTCCAGGCGGCGGATGCTCCCAGAAAATCGAGAGAGAGAGGGAGAAGGAGGGAGGTCGGGTTTTCCTCCTCCAGGCCGACGAGAGAGAGGGAGAAGGAGGGGGCGGCTCGGGTCCTCCTCCAGGCCGACGAGAGAGACGGAGAAGGAGAGGGCGGCTCGGGAGAGGTATCGGAGGAGGAGGTCGGCTGGGGCTTCTTGTGCGAACGAGAGGGAGATGCTCGGGAGAGATCGGGAGAGGGAGGGCTCGGGAGCTCGGGAGATCGGGAGATCGGGAGATCAGGAGATCGGGAGAGAGGGAGAGAGGGAGAGAGGGAGAGAGGGAGGTGGGTCGGTTGCTTAGGGTGAGGGGAGGAGGAAATTAGGTTTTAAATAAACCCTAGCCAAAACAGTTATCCACAGACCACTCCTCTAAACGCACACCAAAACAAGCTATATGCACACCAAAACTTGATTTATTAGATTTGGGGTGTTACAATTCTCTCCCCCTTAACGAAATTTCGTCCCGAAATTTAAAGCACAAATAACGAAATGAAATTCGTCATACCTGAGTAAACAAATCAGGGTACTCCTTGCGCATGCTCTCTTCTGGCTCCCAAGAGAGCTCCTCGCGGCCACAATTGTCCCAACGGACTCTCAGCGTCACCTTGGCAGATAGGCCACTATCCACCGACACACTATCGGCCTCCAACACATAATATGGCTCCCTCACCGCCTTCCTCAACATAGAAATATGGAAGACGCCGTGCAACCCACTCATCTCCGTCGACAAAGCAAGTCGATAAGCTGCCTCGCTGATGCGCTCGAATGACCCTAAATACCTCGGACTCAGCTTCTTTAAGCGTCGGATCCTCAACACTCCTTTGAAGGGTTTTATTTCCAAGTATACCCAATCTCCAAATGCGAACTCCACGTTCCGGTGTTTGGCATTGTAATACTTTGCCTGACGGTTTTGGGCAGTCAACAACCGCTCTCGAATGGTCCGTATCGACTCACTCACATCAACAACCTCTTTGCGCTTCAGTAGCTTGGTATCACCGGTCTCCGCCCATGCTAAAGGAGTACGACACCTCCTACCATATAACGCTTCATACGGAGCCATCTGAATGCTCGCTTGATAACTGTTGTTATAGGAGAACTCCACCATGTACATGTGATTTTCCCAACGCTATCCGAAATCCAAAACGCACATTCGCAGCATATCCTCCACCGTCCGATTTGTCCTCTCGGTCTGCCCATCCGTTTGCGGATGGAAGGCTGCGCTAAACTTGAGTTTTGTGCCCAATAACCAATGAACGTGCCTCCAATCACCAGACGTAAACCGCCCATCACAGTCGCTAACTATGCTGCGAGGGACGCCATGTGATCGAACGATGTTCTCCACATACAGCTTTGCTAGCTTCTCCACTGGATCGCTTCTCAGATTTGGGATAAAATGCGCAACTTTAGTCAACCGATCCACAATCACCCAGATAGAGTCATTTTTCTGCAGCGACTTTGGCTAACCGTGCACAAAATCCATGGAAATATCATCAAATTTCCACTCCGGGATTGACAGCGATTTCAAGAAACCTCCTGGCCGTTGACATTCGGCCTTCACTAGCGCGCACGTTTGACATTTTGCCACGTAGAGGGTTATGTCCTTCATACCTGGCCACCAGAACAGTGTCTTCATGTCCTTGTACATCTTTGTGCTCCTCGGGTAGATTGAGTACTTGATATTGTGAGCCTCATACATCAACTTCTCCCGTAAAGTGTCAGATTTTGGGACGCACAAACGATCACCTTTCCGCAGAAGGCCGTCTTCAAATGTGAACTTTGGCCTTTCCGCTGCATAGCGCTTCATGCTCTCATCGAGCTCCAACGCTCTCCGAACTCTGTCCGCGAGTTCACACTGCACCTCCGTCCAGTTCAGGTATGCATTTGCACTAGCACTTCTGTCAACACAGGTAATACCCAAAGCTTCCAACTCCAGGATTAAACGTTCATCATGCATGTGCAACCAGTTTGCTCGTGCTGGAGTTCTGTGACTCAAAGCATCAACGACCACGTTCCCCTTCCCGGGTGTGTAATGTATCTCGAAGGTGTAATCCCCGAGGAATTCCATCCACCTTCTTTGCCGCAGTTCAACTCCTTCTGGTTCAACAGGTACTTAAGACTCTTATGATCCGTAAAGATGTCAACCTTCACACCATAAAAATAATGTCGTCATAGCTTCAGGGTGAATATCACCGCCGCCAACTCCAAGTTGTGTACTGGATAGTTTCTCTCATGCACCTTCAGGTGGTGTGAGCCGTACGCTATAACCTTTCCAAACTGCAGGAGGACGCAATCTAAGCCGCTCCTTGAGGCATCGCTATAGATCTCATAGCCGTCCGTACCATATGGCGAACACAAAACCGGCGCCGTAGTCAGACGACTCTTCAGTTCCTCAAAAGCTCGTGCGAACTCCGGCGACCACACAAACTTCTGATCTTTTCTCGTCAAGGTAGTTAGAGGTAAAGCTATCCGCGAGAAGTTCTCTACGAACCGCCTATAGTAGCCGACAGTCCCAGGACTCTTCGGACTTCCGCCACTGTAGTCAACACGGGCCACTCCCGTATAGCCGTTATCCTCGCCGGATCCACAACAATACCCTCTCCACTAATGACATGACTGAGAAACGCCATGGACGATAGCCAAAACTCGCACTTAGAGAATTTGGTATAAAGTCGATTCCTCCCCAAAGTGTGCAAAACCAACCTCAAATGGTTCGCATGATCCTCCTCCGACTGCGAGTATACCAATATGTCATCTATGAAGATGATCACAAATCGGTCCAGATACTGCCAAAAGGTTCTGTTCATCAAATCCATGAATACCGATGGTGCATTTGTCAACCCGAACGGCATCACGGTGAACTCATACTGACCATAGCGTGTACCAAACGCTGTCTTGGGAATATCGCTCTCCCTTATACGCAATTGATAGTAACCGGACTTCAAATCCAGCTTCGAGTAGACAGTTGATCCAACCAACTGATCAAACAAATCGTTGACGATTCTCAGAATCAGATACTTGTTCTTCTCTGTAAGCTTGTTTAGCTCTCGATAGTCAATGCATAGGCGCAGACTCCCGTCCTTCTTTTTCACGAAGAGGACCGGCGCACTCCAAGGGGAACCACTTGGACGTATGTAGCCCTGCTCTAGCAATTCCTGCAACTGAACCTTCAGTTCTGCCATATTCTTTGGCGCCACTCTGTACGGTGCACGGGCCACAGGTTTCGCACCTGGCACCAGATCAATAGGAAAGTCGATCTCTCGCTGGGGTGAAATCTTAGGGAGATCCTTAGGGAACACATCCGCGAACTCTGACATGATAGGAATGTCACTCAAACGTGACTTTGGCTCTACAACCTCCAATAGCGTGAAGAACAGCTCTGCGCCCTTCTGAACCGCTTTGACCACTTGGAGAGCAGACATCAGCATCTTGCTCGATCCTCACATACCAGCGAATTTGGTCTCACATCCAGTATCCTGTCCCAGAGTGATTTCCTTCGAGTTGCAGTCAATACAAACACGCTGCTCCGAGAGCTAGTCCATGCCAAAGATCACGTCGAACTCGGATATCAGCAGTACAGATGCTTCCAACCTAAAATCATGACTCCCTATTTGCACCCGAACACAGCAGGTCCTATCCGCACACATCAAGCATCCGTTAGACAGCAAAACATCCAATCTATTAGTTGATAAAACGGAAGGCACTCTGATACAACACAAAGTCCTTGGATAGAAAGGAATGAGAAGCGTCTGTATCGAACAGTGCTCTCGCCGGATGGTCCAAAATTAGGACAAAACATGATTCAAACAAGTTAAGAAAAGCACAAGGTAGCAAGTATATAAAACAGTAAAAGCTGTATACTATGTCGTACATGTCACCACGACATTTTATTTTATTGCCTCCTGTTGGCCAAGGTTGTAGATTCGAGGCTGTGCCGGAGTATAATGGGAAGCCGTTGACTCCACCGCTTTCCCCTTTTCAGCATAAGACGCTCCTGTCTTCTTCTCAGTACTCGGTGGGCCACTGCGGCACTCTCGGGCGAAGTGCCCCACCTTGCCACACATATAACACGTAAGCGGACCTCGACCCGTAGTA
Source organism: Dactylorhiza incarnata (assembly GCA_033032865.1). Taxonomy (NCBI): domain Eukaryota; kingdom Viridiplantae; phylum Streptophyta; class Magnoliopsida; order Asparagales; family Orchidaceae; genus Dactylorhiza; species Dactylorhiza incarnata. Next base: position 330,254 of record JAWHQI010000402.1, on the reverse strand, counting down.
GCTCCAGAAATAGTAGGAGCTGGTCCAGAAGACCTAGCCTTCTTCCACCGATTACGGTGCTCCGACTTCGAAGAGGTAGATACCTTGTACTCTGGCTTCTTCACAGCCAAGTCCTTCTTACTTTGCACTCTCCTCATATCCTGATCTAAAGATCGGGCAGTGTTTACCAAAACCTGAAAGCCCTGCGTCATCGGGCCTGAGAGAAGCAACCTCAGGTCATCCCGCAGTCCTTCATAGAATCTGTTGGTCTTTCGCTCCTCGTCTGCAAACGTGAAGCCCGCGTACCGCCCCAACCTTGTGAACTCATGCAAATAATTGTCAACGGAACCTTCCCCCTAGGTCAAGCGCTGAAACTGGTTCTCCAACGCAATTCTCTGCGTGGAAGGGAGGTACCTGGCCAGAAACAATCTCGAGAACTCTTCTATTGTAACGTCAGATAGCTGCCTGCCAGCAAGCTGGTGCAACTCCACCTCATCCCACCATAGTCTTGCCTCTCCATCCAGTAGGAAAGTGGCTATGGTCACCTTCTGTCCTTCTTCCGTCTCTGTCGCCGTCATGGTTCTCTTTATACGCGAGAGCCAGTCTTCGACCTGAGTCGGTGATTCCACTCCCGAAAATGTAGGAGGATTGAAGCTCATCACATGCTTCATCTTCTTTTATGTTGCTCGCTTTGCCGCCAAAGGCTCATTAGGCACTTGCCTTATCTCCATCGGCTCCACTATGTCAGCCTGCACGGGGGCCACCACAGGTTGCACTTGCCCTCGTGGCTGCGCGTTGATCATAGCGAACACTGCTTCCGCAACCAAGCGAATAGTTTCCGCAGAAGGAGGAGGTGTAGGCGCATTATCAGGAGCATTACTCTCCGCATATTGCTGAGCTTGAGACTGCTCTGCACTACTCCTTGTCACATATGGTTGCGTAAAACGCAATTTAGTGACTAATAAACATAGCAAACAATAAACAAAGGAACGCTCAGGTTCCGCAAACACTGTTTTTAACATGTTTCATGTGTGTTTTTTATTCCTAAGTGGACATTCATGAGTTCTTTTCACGTTATAACGGCAATGCACAAGTGTGCTCGCCACCCCTTAAAAGAATTCGACGACGAATTCGAAGAAGGAAACACGACCAGAATCTGATACCAAATTGTAACACCCCCATCCGTCGCTGGTAATATAACAGAAGGTCTGGCAGGGGCCCCACACCATATTAAACGGACAGACGAATGCGTTACTAAATGAGACCACATTTCTTTTTATTTCAAAATCGCACCCTAACACCGAGTTGCATTCTAGCGGAAGCTTTTAAAAAGTTATAAAAATCACCCAATGAGGAATGTCCATTAATAAAAGGAAACCAGGAATGAAAAGACATACACCAAATTGTTTGGCCTTGAGGTCATACATCAATAATGTTTAACCAAATAAAGTGTTTTGCATACTTCGGCACGCAGGCCGGCAACACATGAAAATAACAAAACACAACACATGGGCCTTCAAGGGCCGGCTCAGCAAAAGGGCTTCAGCCCGCTATTTCCCGCTCGGCTCACCTGCTCCTGCATAAGAACATTCCACCAAGCGGTGACAAACAAAGCAACGGTCAGCATAGCTGACCAAATTATAACGACCCCACCCCTTTCTCGGGGTGGCGGTGCTTCTTCCCTGCAAGCAAATTAACATATTCACATAGAGCCAAAATGTGCCATTTAAGCACCAATCATCACAAACGTTGGCACGACCGGCCCAACATCTCGTGCACACAGGGCACCTTAACGGTGTACCGGATTTTCCCGGGTCCCACCACCATCCTCAGTCCTAGACTGGATGGCCTAACATTGAGCATTCACTAGCCATGACCCAAGGTCCTTGACTCTCTCTATGTCTGTATCAACACACCAGTTTCCTTAGGTAGTCGAACTACACCACATAGTGCTGGTACAGTTCAGCCAAGCCCGTTGCTCAAGTCGTCGTACCCAACACGCACGACGCGGGTCAGCCTCCCCTTGCCTATTACCGCCTACATAACCAATTGTTATGTAACAAGGGTGACACTCGCGGCCACTTAAGTTGGGCACTCAAGGCGCACAACTCCACACTCTAGCCCAACGGTCTCCGAGAGACGGGCTTCGCACAAACACAACAAAAGCTCCCCGGGAACTAATGCCAACGATCCATCGATCCCGTGCAAACATTAGGGTGTTTCCTGGAGCACACCTCCAGTACTAACTGCAGCTCCGTGCAGACCCCCCGATTCCAAACATATAACTACCGTGGAGTCTTCCCTGGGAACCCCAGAACATTACCAATCCAGATCAACATGTCCGGATGGGCTTCACACAACATGCCTAATCCGTACTCGCGCTTCCGGACACTAATGCAATTAATAGCGGAGATGTATACATCGACCCGTCGGAGGGCACCCTTCCCCCACCCGTCGGTAGAGAGGGGCTTCCATGCAAACATGCTAATTAAGGGCTTCGCCTGCCCAAGAGGAAAAGTCGTTACCCTTGACGCGCGTTTCGGAGCCATAGGAATGTGCCCGGATTTAACGGCTAGCGAACGTAGCGGCTGTCCACGCACGGATATGGTTTCCACACGCCGATTTGAGCTCCAAATCGACCTCTTTGGATGCGATCCCTAACCAAACTCTAGATGCACTATTCCTTTGATCAGCAAGAACCGTCGATCTTCACTCTTCGGGGGGAGGTAGGGAAGAGAGGCGGAGGGATCGGCTCCTCTTCTTCCTTCCAGGCGGTGGCTGCTCCCAGAAAATCGAGAGAGAGGGAGAAGGAGGGAGGTCGGGTTTTCCTCCTCCAGGCTGACGAGAGAGAGGGAGAAGGTGGGGGCGGCTCGTGTCCTCCTCCAGGCCGACGAGAGAGAGGGAGAAGGAGAGGGCGGCTCGGGAGAGATATCGGAGGAGGAGGTCGGCTGAGGCTTCTTGTGCGAACGAGAGGGAGATGCTCGAGAGAGATCGGGAGGGCTCGGGAGATCAGGAGAGAGGGAGGTTGGACGGCTGCTTATGGTGAGGGGAGGAGGAAATTAGGTTTTAAATAAACCCTAGCCAAAATAGCTATCCACAGACCACTCCTCTAAACGCAAACCAAAACAAGCTATGCGCACACCAAAACTTGATTTATTTGATTTGGGGCGTTACATCCCGTCTTTTGTATCTAGAATGACACAGGTGAGCATGAGTGTGGCCTCGGGCTGGGGAGGACTCCTCGAGATGGGCTAGTCGGGATGCGAGTATACTCGACTAACTATATCAGATCTTAAGGCATGCTTATAGTGGAGAGCGAGCTGAAATGTCTGCTCGATAAAAACTAACCGATGATGAATTAGTGATATGAAGATAACAGACTGAAGTCCGGAACATAATCTAGCAGCGAGTACGACTGACTCATCATGAATGTCGCTCCTCACTTCTAACTCGTTAAAGTAAGCTTTATACTCGGCGACCGACATGGATCCTTGTTAGAGGGAGAATACTTGTTCGAGGAGGCGACTCTTATATGATGTCAGTAAATACTTGTGGCACAATCTCCGCTTTATCTCCACCCAACTAGTGATGGGGTGACGATGTTCTCGCTTAAGGGTCCGCTCAATGCTATCCCAATAATGTCTCGCCTGACCTAAACAACCTATGCTTCGTAAACTTCACACGACGCTCATCGAATAATTCAAAGTGATCTAGATAAAATCTCATGTCCACAAGCCAATAGCTAAAGGCCTCGGGACTCGACAAACCATCAAACGGTGAGGCGATTCTACAGAACCTATACTCAAGACTCTCCTCAAAACAACGTTCATCGGAGTAACTCTTCCTACGATAATAGGGTCGTGTCGAAGGGTCAACACAACCTCTTTGAGTGACGGGTCGGGGACGAGGATAATCATTATTGTATGAGGATCTTCCAGAGGGAACCTTATGTTCTTGAGCATGGGTGGACTATGGTTCCTCAACTAGAGGATTAGAGCAGCAATTGCTACTATGATATGATATTGGTGAAACATATGGGTTATAGTCTTGTGCGTTTTAAACTAAGCCCGAACCGGGATCTGATACCAATCTGACGCAGGACGGTCCTAATGTGGGGATAACGGGTGAACTTTACATGCAACAATATGAGATCCGACGATTTGTAATTTGCAATAATAATTTTATTTATAAATGAAAATGAAAGATTTGCCACAATAGTTAAAGCTTATGAATAAGGAAACACGTGAAGTTTGTATAGATGCAAGTGAGCTCGAAATTAAATAACTAAGTAAATGAGAACTTACAACGCCTCAAAACTTGAAAACAACGATTACGAACAAATATTTCTCAAGTAGGAAATTAACACAATTCAATATAAAATAATTGACTTCAAACCATGAAACTTACACGGTAATAGTAGAAGACTTGGAGAGGATCTCCCTGAGTGGGGACAAGTCGTAGTACTGAAATTCGGGCTCCCGGTTAACCTTTGAACTGCTGTACAGCTGGCAGTGAGATTGTTTCTGTAGTTTCCGGATTGTGTGGAGAATGTAACGGGGATGCTGGACGGGGCGGGCAGCAGGGAGAAGTAGGCAGCTTGAAGTTCCTGCCTGTACTGGGAGTCCGGCAGTTGCAGGAATTAGAAAACTGGGTGCTGGATTTAATTCCAGTTGCAGGAAATGGCAACCTGGGTTACTGGATTAGAAGTTCCAGGCTGCAGAGAGAGTTGCGTTTGCTGGGAGATAGAAGTGGGGGCTCGATCCTCGCATATCAAGTGAAACTGGTGTGCCTGCAACAATTTGAATCCGATGAGGACAAAAAGGGCCTTTGGGATGGAAAGACAACTCATGACAAATTTCTAAGTGGAATGAGGTACATGAATGAACTGAATTTCCAATCAAAATTGAAGGAAAAACTATTGGGCTTAAATAATAATAAGGATCTTAAATATACGCCTTTTTAGACCAAGAGGTGTAGTTGTGTTAGTAGCTTCACAGGTAAGCGTGCTATGATGAGAATAATTTTGGGATGAATGACCTCCTGAGAAATACTTGTACGTCATAAATGAAAAAAAAAATTGTACGGTTTATCTTAGTATGAGATGAGCTGAACCAAAACAGATTACCTCTGATATTGTGGGTCTGGTTGTTACATACCCTCTATCATTGCTTAAATCTATTAGTATATTTTTATGTAATGTGATAAGAGCTTGCATTAATTCCCTAGTTAACTATTTTGTCGTTTATTCATATAAATTGTTATTCATAAATCACTGCATGGAATGATAGAGACCTCGTCAGGAATAATCCAGAATTGAATTTTTTTATCTTGAACTTTGATGCACGGAATGATTTATCTTCCTGACATTCTTGTGTTCGAGGAAAATTTGAGTCGGTTACAAGTATGCCAAAATTAGATTTTTGATCTAGAGTTACATAAGGATAATTAGGTCTAAAATTAATTTCAATCATTGAATGAAAATTAATGATAAAGCATCCACACACAGCGAGGGCCTGGGGAAGCATCCCACCACAAGTGTGAAATGTAGGCAAACCTTACCCTGCATTTTCGAAGACGTAATATACAAAAAAAATATCACTTATTTGTAAGAACTGAAATCTAAATGGAAACAGTAAGAGGACATTGAGAAGTCGGAAGTGTATATTTGGAATGTTAACAATAGGCATGTCATCATTATAGTAATGGACGTTTGAGTCAGGAGAAAACATTTTTGCAGTGAATAAGTAGTGCATGATGTCTTATGTCTAAGTTTTGCATTGGATACATATAAGGGCGAGGGGTATCCTCATGTGTGGTGTGTATATCGACATTGGGACCAAAGAGACGAGGGCACATATCCCAACAAGACGGCGGATGCTGGCCAGTAGTGCGCACGGACATCACCACTCCATCATTTCTATTTTATTATTGCATCTGTATTTCGGGCTTGTGTGGTTATTTACCGTTTGACCTTTTGTGTTTCTGAGTTAGGCACTATATAAGGTTATCTATGACTTAATATTGTTCATCTTGGAATTAAGATTGTTTAAGGTGAGCCTTAAGGCTGAAATTTCTTCTCTGATCCCTTCTTCCTACCCTACTCTCCTCTAAGCCTTAGTTTCTAACATTTGGTTCGACCCGCCCTCTTCTGGACGCAGTCAGAACTATCCCGCACGTCTTCATCGTCCATGATGAAGGACGTATCGTAGCCGACGCACCCGCAACGGACGCAACCCCCAGCGAGGCCGGAATCGCGTGGCTTGAGAAAACCGACCCACTTTGGAAGCCTCGAACCTTCTAATTAATTTTCTTTCATGCTGAATGTTAGTTGTATTTTCTATTGTATTTGCTTTTGAACCTATTATGTGGTGTGCTATTAGCAGGTGTGCTAATAGCCGTGGTCTTCCCCTCATAGTATAAGAGGTGGGAGTTATTTTTGGTGTGCGCAGTTTTTGATGATTAAAGATTTCCACTGTTGCCCTAGCCGTCTTCCCCTCTCCGTGCGAGAGAAATCAGTCCGGAAGGACTCGCGCCCGTCGCCCGCTTCCCCTCTTCCCGTGAGGAAGACGACCGGCCGGAAGGCTCCGTCCCTACACCCGACGTTTCCTACGCCAGTTGGTATCAGAGGGTCCGCGATCGACTCCTACGCTCGACCGCCGTCCTCGCTGTTCCCGCGCGCCGATCGACGGTTCCGCCGATCGACACTGCTGACTTCTACGCTCGACTGCTCCACCGATCGTCTGTTCCCGTTCGTCGTTGATAGCGAACAACCCCCGTGACGACGCTGCTCTTTGGGCGGCCATTAATGGTATCACCGCCCAACTCACCGCCCTCACCGCTGCCCTCGACAACCCACCGCCACCGCCTCCTGTCGCCAATCCGCCGCAGCCTCCTGACCCTTTCTACGGGCGGCAATACCGCCATGCCCGTGCGCCGCCGGCAGCCCCCCCAGTCCAGCCCTTTCCGCGTCCAGTTCAGTGGAGGAACCTCCCGATGGCGCCAACCCGCCTCGATGGGGTGACCAGCAGCCCCACTACCAACAGGGGTACCGACTGCGGGCGGACATTCCCCATTTTTATGGCAACCTAGGCATTGAGGACTTCCTCGATTGGCTCTCAGAAGTCGAGCGATTCTTTGAAATGGCCGAGCTCGACGAGCGCCGCCAAGTGAAGATGGTTGCTTACCGCCTTAAGTCGGGCGCAGCGGTTTGGTGGGACCAACTTCAGCTTAACCGCAACCGCCAAGGGAAGGCTCCCGTCCGCATGTGGCTGAAGATGAAGTTATTGCGGAATCGGTTTCTTCCACCCGATTACGACCAACACTTGTTTCAGTTCTACCAGAGCTGCTCGCAAGGGACTCGTACTGTGACAGAGTACCTAGCGGAGATAAGCCGACTTGCGGACCGCAACAGCCTAACCGAGACGGATGGTCAACGAGTCACTCGTTTCCTACATGGGCTACGCCCCTCCCTACGGGAGAAGATTGGATTGCATGTTTTGCGCACGGTGGATGAGGCTTACAACATGGCTCTCAAGGCGGAGCAAATGGAGAAGACAGCAGTACCACAACACCGCGCGGCCTCTCGCCGCCCGTGGACTGATCTTTCGGGTTCTAGCAGCCGGGACACTACCGACAAGGAGACTGCAGACCGGGTGCTGGCCTCCTCTTCCGCACCAAAGGGTCGGGGGCACCTGACCGCGCATCATCAGGCACATGTTTCAAATGCCAGCAACCTGGTCATTTCGCCTCCCGTTGCCCCCTACTTCGCCAACCCGTCCACGCTGTAGCACCGGACGAGGAGAGGGAGGACGACTTAGAGGAGGCCGATGAGGTCGTTGATGGGTATGACGAGGAGGGCGACTTCGCCGCGTGTGTGGTTCATCGCCTACTTCTTACACCGCGGCTAGATGAACACGTCCATCGTAGCAATGTTTTTCGGAGCTACTGCAACATCAAGGGGAAGATCTGTGATGTCTTAATTGACAATGGTAGTTGCGAGAATTTTGTTGCAAGCCGGTTGGTATCCTACTTGCAGCTACCGACCGAGCCTCACCCGCACCCCTATTCCATCGGTTGGTATCAAAGCTCCGTCGGTGCGGGTCGGATCCAGCGCGGCCCCTCGGTGCGGGTTACCCACCGCTCCCACGTTCCTGTTGCCATTGGAAAGCACTACCAGGCCGACGTTTGGTGCGATGTCGTGGAGATGGACGCGAGCCACCTGCTCTTAGGGCGGCCGTGGCAGTATGACGCGGATGTTTTGTATAAGGGCCGTGAGAATGTATACTCCTTCACTTGGGCGGGCAAGAAGATCCACATTATTGCTCAGGTTGGAGGGAAACCCGAAGCCGGTCCGCCTTCGGATAAGGGGCGCAGTCTGTTGGTGATGCATGAAAACCCCTCTCTGTTCGAGCGAGACGTTGCGGAGGCCAAAGAGGTGGTGGCCCTCGTCTCCTACGGCTTGTACGCCACTAGCGAGCAGGAGGTGGAAGCCGCACCCCCGGACGTGCGAGCACTGCTGCACGAATTCCGAGCCATCACGACAGAGGACTTACCCGACCATCCCCCTCCTCTTCGGGATATACAACACCAGATCGACCTCATTCCGGGAGCTAGCCTTCCGAACTTGCCTCACTACCGCATGAGCCCCAAAGAGCATGACATCCTGCGTGAGAAGGTGGAAGAGTTGTTGAAGAAGGGGTTCATCTCTGAGAGCCTCAGCCCCTGCGGGGTCCCGGCCCTCCGCGTGCCCAAGAAGGACGGTTCGTGGAGGATGTGCGTCGACAGTCGCGCAATCAACCGGATCACCATGAAGTACTCCTTTCCCATCCCGCGCCTTGACGACATGCTGGACATGCTGGACATGCTGGATGGTTCCAAGTTCTTTTCCAAAATAGACCTGCGCAGCGGGTACCATCAAATCCGCATCAAGCCGGGTGATGAGTGGAAGACGGCTTTCAAAACGCCGGTCGGTCTCTTCGAGTGGAAGGTAATGCCTTTTGGATTATCTAACGCTCCAAGTACGTTTATGCGCCTCATGACATAGGTACTGAGACTATTTCTGGGGAAGTATGTCGTCGTCTACATTGATGACATCCTGATCTTTAGCAAGAGCAGAGCGGATCATCTATCACATCTTCGTGCTGTGTTGGGAGTGTTGGCGGAGCACCAACTGTTCATTCATCTCAAAAAGTGTACCTTCCTCGCTCCGCGGCTGAATTTTTTGGGCTTTATTGTGGGGGCGGATGACATCCGAGTTGATGAAGAGAAGATCCAGGCGATCCGAGATTGGCCGGCCCCAACGACACTCTCGGAGTTGCGGTCGTTCCACGGCCTAGCCACGTTCTACCGGCGGTTCATACGTGATTTTAGCACCATATCAGCACCAATGACCGATTGTTTGAAGAAGGGGAGGTTCTTATGGGGGGAAGAGGCCAGTCGCTCCTTCGACTTGATCAAACATAAACTTAGCTCGGCCCCGGTTTTGGCGCTTCCCAGCTTTGATAAGCTCTTCGAAGTGTAGAGTGACGCCAGCGGCATTGGTATAGGAGCGGTTCTCTCCCAAGACAAGCGGCCGATTGCGTTCTTCAACGGAAGCTAAGTGATGCCAGGCGGAAATGGGCCGTTATGATCAAGAATTCTATGCCGTCTTCCAGGCCCTCAAGCATTGGGAGCACTATTTGCTGCACAAGGAGTTCATCTTGTACACGGACCATCAAGCTCTCAAGTTTATCAACAGTCAGAAGCGCATGGACGGAATGCACCTTCATTGGACCACGTATCTTCAACGATTTCCATATATTATTCATCACAAACCGAGGACTTCAAATGTGGTCGCCGACGCACTTAGCCGGCGGAGCTGTTTGTTAGCAACTATGCATCACGAAATCATCGGCTTTGATACCCTCGCCGATTTGTATGCCGACGACACTGATTTCCAAAAGGTTTTGGCGCGCCTGCTCGTTGGGCGGCTCACATGGTGGTTTCCTATTACTCGATGGGTTCTTGCTTAAGGACAACCGGCTGTGCATTCCCCGCACCTCCTTGTGGGAGAAGCTCATTCGCGATTTGCATGGGGGCGGACTGAGTGGCCACCTGGGCCGAGACAAGACACTTGCCAGCCTCCAAGAGCGCTATTTCTGGCCACAGTTGGCAAAGGACGCGGGGAATTTCGTTCGGAAGTGTAATGTGTGCCAACAGTACAAGGGCCATGCACACAACAATGGGCTCTATACACACCTCCCGGTCCCCTCCGGCGTTTGGGAGGATCTCTCAATGGATTTCGTCTTGGGCCTCCCGCGCACGCAACGTGGGGTTGATTCGGTGTTTGTCGTGGTGGATCGCTTCTCCAAGATGGCACATTTTCTACCTTGCCGCAAGACATCCGATGCGTCTCACATTGCGCGTCTTTTCTTCCGAGAGGTGGTTCGTTTGCATGGCGTACCAACCACTATCACGTCCGACCACGACCCCAAGTTTCTTGGCCACTTTTGGACGATGTTATGGAAGATATTTGACACCTCCCTCCATTTTAGTAGCTCCGCCCATCCTTAAACGGACGGCCAAACCGAAGTCGTTAACAAGACTTTGGGGAACCTCGTTCGTTGCATTTGCCAAGATCGCCCGAAGCAGTGGGACCACGCCCTCGCGCAAGCTGAATTTGCCTATAACAATGTCGTGCACAGCTCTACCGGTCGCTCACCGTTCTCCATTGTTTACACCAAAGCCCCCCGGCATGCGCTCAATTTAGCCCGCCTACCGGTGGCACCTCCTTCAGCAACACAGCTGGCGGAAGAGACCCGCGACATCCAAGCCGACACTCGGCTCAAGCTACTTGAGTCCAACGCCAAATACAAGGCTATGGCGGACAAGCACCGTCGTGAACAATTTTTTAAGGAGGGTGATATGGTCATGGTCTTCCTCCGCAAGGAGCGGCTTCCTGCGGGACATCACCACAAGCTCATGTCGAAGAAGTACGGCCCTTTCCCCATCTCCCGCAAGATCAACGACAATGCATATGTAGTCGAGCTTCCGCCGAGCCTCAACATCTCCAAGACCTTCAACGTGAGCGATTTGTCCCCTTTCTACCCGGACATCCCGCTTTACCCCGAGCACTCGAGGTCGAGTGCTTCCCAAGAGGGGGCGAATGATGAAGGACGTATCGTAGCCGACGCACCCGCAACGGACGCAACCCCCGGCGAGGCCGGAATCGCGTGGCTTGAGAAGACCGACCCACTTTGGAAGCCTCGAACCGTCTAATTAAGTTTCTTTCATGCTGAATGCTAGTTGTATTTTCTATTGTATTTGCTTTTGAACCTATTATGTGGTGTGCTAATAGCCGTGGTCTTCCCCTCATAGTATAAGAGGTGAGAGTTATTTTTGGTGTGCGCAGTTTTTGATGATTAAAGATTTCCACTGTTGCCCTAGCCGTCTTCCCCTCTCCGTGCGAGAGAAACCAGTCCGGAAGGACTCGCGCCCGTCGCCCGCTTCCCCTCTTCCCGTGAGGAAGACGACCGGCCGGAAGGCTCCGTCCCTACACCCGGCGTTTCCCACGCCAGTCCATTTCATGCATCGTTCCTCGACTATGCTGTTCCGCCTCTTTCGCGCCGACCCCTCTTGTTCCGCTCCCGTGTTGACCCCACTGTTACGCGCCCATCCCGTCTCCCTGTCGACCCATTATTGACGCCTGCGAACCTGTGCAGGCCCACACCACTTCACTGATTTGCCTTCTATAGCCCGATCTTCCCATACCTCCTGATATGCATCCTTCGCCTACTATAGCAGATGACCTTGCTCCCCACTCTATAGCTCGTCGTGGTGTGTCTGGCCCAGCTAACCCTCCTCATCGAGTGTATGCTCCGACTACATTCCATGGTGCAATCAGACGTTCGCATGACTCAGCTCCCCACCGACCCAGCCATCTCTTGATGTCTCGATGCTCTTGAGGAGCCATCACTTCTCTACAGGCCCTAATCCAGCGGTTGGATGTGAAGTTTTATCACTTAATCGCCCGACGATTGGGCACCTCGCCGACTTCCAATGTCGACTCTCCTTCGTTCTATGACATCCCTTCGAGACCTACCATCTCCCCCACCGCCTTTCCCGCTCTTCCACCGATCCACTCCTTCAACGTTCCCACTTTCAACGGAACGGATCCCATAGGTTGTATTGCGTGTGCGGAGCAATTCGTTGACATCCATCAGACCTCCGAGGCACAGAAGATCCCCACTATTCTTGTCATCATGGAATGGTCGACCCTCAATTGGGTTCGCTGGCTCTGCCAGAATAACTCTTCCCTCTCTTGGTCGGAACTCTAATAGGATCTCAGCCGCCGCTACGAAGTTCACTATTCTGGGACGGCGGTGGAACATTTGTGTGGTATTCGCCAATCGAGCCTCCTTGACGACTACGTCGACGAGTTCATGCATTGGCAACACACGTTCCGGGCTTACGCCAGATCATTACTTGGGTTTCTTCATGCAGGTGTTACTTCCCCACATCCAGTCCCACCTTCGCACCCACCACACCCGGTCTATTACGATGCCATGAATCTTGCCCTTTTGGTGGAAGCAAACTTCAGTGTCAAATACTCCTATGAGCTTGGTGGTGTTGACATCATAGTGGGCGTAGTGTGACTTTATACCCTCAACGATTTGTATGTCAATTGGGATCGCATGTTGATGTGATTTCATTGGTCGGGAGTTCCTTTACTTTTGGCAGGGTAGGCCTCCCTCATTGGTCAGGCGGTTGCCTTCCAATCTCATCAGAAAATAGTGAAAGTAGACTTTGTTGCATACCTGTGGTATGTCATCGAGCAGATCTGCCCGACTTCACCTACTCCACTCCAGTTGCAGTGCGTCCTGGACGCTTTCACAGGAGTCTTTGCCGATGCCACCCACCGTCCACTTACGCCCCGACCGACCACCGCATTGCCCTTCTACCGGGTGTGGACGCTATTTTTGTTTGCTCCTATCGCTATGTGCACGTTTAGAAGGATGAGATGGAATGCCTTGTGGGCGACATGTGGTTGGGGGCCTCATCCATCATACTACTAGCCCCTTCTTTAGTTCAGTCCTCCTCGTCCGGATGAAGGATGGTAGCTGGCAGTTCTGTGTGAATTATTCGGAGCTCAATAAGGCGAACATTTCGGACAAGTAACCCATACTGATCATCTAGTAGCTAATAGATGAATTGTGCGGGGTGATATTATTCTCCAAGCTCGACCTACAGTCTGGCTCTCACCAGATATGAGTGCACGACGAGGACATCCCGAAGACGACCTTCTACACCCATGACGACCATTATGAGTTTGTAGTTATGTTGTTTGGCCTCATGAACGCACCAACCACCTTTCAAGCAACCATGAACAATTTCTTTCATCCGGTCCTACAAAGGTATATTTTGGTGTTCTTTGATGAAATTCTTGTCTGCAGCTCTTCTTTGGCGGGATCATCTCCAGCATGTGCCGACCCTGACCACCGTCCACGAGTATGCCTTCCCCGTGAACCCCAAGAAGTGCACTTTCAGACAGACCGAGATTAGCTACTTGAAACACACTCTTTTGGCCAAGGGCGTGTCGATGGAGACTAAGAAGGTGGAGGCCGACCTCTCGCTCCCTCCAGAACGTCTGGGGTTCCTCGGTCTCACTGAGGAAGACCTCCTATCGCTCCCTCCGGGACGACCGAGGATTCCTCGATCTCACTAGATACTACCTACGTTCATTCGGGACAACGACAAACTCGCCAAGCCCCTTTTCAGTTTATTGAAGTAAGTAGACTCCAATTCTTTTCGACGGACGATGGAGGCAGCTACTACCCTCACAGTGTTATGGCCCACAAATCGCCACAATTTACATTGCAATATAGTAACGGAGTTTCGGTTTTGTATCTTACCGCATCATCACAGTAAAACATAAACACAATGAGTACCAAAAATGCATATATTTTTTAATGTTATAAGTATAACTATACATGTCCAACTTCCAAAAATACAATACATATAGTACATAAAATGCGACATCAGACCATATATTGCATACAACTAGACTAAAGACATAACGACTACTATATAAACATAACACTCCTACAAGCAGGGCACCGTGGGTCCTGACATCATTTCTTGTGCTCCTCTACCACCTCTGTGATCCTCACCAGAAGTCGTGCACTCTTCATTTTTTTCTCATCTCATCCTCCGATAACTTCTTACTGACGTCGGTCTTTATAGCCAACACCTTAAAAAATTATAATATAAAATGTTAGTCATAAAGACTAAGTGAGATTTTACCTCTTAAACCATCGTACATGCAAACACAAAGGGTTAATAGCAATATGCATATATATATATATATTTCATAAGCTTAATTAAATATGCAGTAAACAGTAAACAATATCAGTAACAATAAATAGTACAATATAAAAGGATTTCTCAGTAAGCTAGAGTGTATTCGTGTTTTTGTATTACTTCGTTTATACTTGCATTCCTTCTCAGTTCTTATCATTCTTTATTCATTCTGTCATTTACATTATATAGATGATGCTAAGGGCAGTTGTCGCAGTCATCGGTCATTTGGGTCCGACACCACTGGGTCATCATATACCAATCCAGCGCCACTAAACACGCGCTAGGCCTTTCACCTCCTGGATTGGTCATCATATCTAATTCAGCGCGATTGAGCACACGCTAGGCCTTTTGACCCCCTGAAGTAGACATCCTATTTCAATTCAGCATGATCAAACATGCGTTAGGCCTTTAGGCCCCCTGAATTGGAAAATCAGTACATTGTCAAGTAATTCACCCCCCATATAAGGTTAACCCTTAACATTTCTTATGCATCGATGCATTCTGTCATTCGTGTTTTCTTTCATTCAGTTGTTATATTCTTAAGGTGTTATTTAGTTATTATTTCCCTCAAATTCTCTCTTTCTAGTTTCCCAATGATATATTGTCATCTTTAGCCATCAAATCATTAGAGATAGCTTTACGGGTTGAAATAATGTGTATGCAAATGCAGGAAATAATTTGCTATATTAAAATAATTAACAATGCATGTCATAATTTGAAAATAAGCGGAAAGTAAAGCAAAAATCAACGAGGTAAAACTCACTATAATCTTTTCCTCTCCTTTATCGTTCTAGGGTCATCATCGCGCCTATCTCTTCATGCCATTCTTCGAAGTATCTGTAATTATATGAATTCTCTTATTTTACGGGTTGTCTTAGAATAGAAGTCGACATTGGCACCCGAGAACGATAACATGTCAGGAGAAACAATTAGGTGATGGATTCACTTAAATCAAGAATAAATTACAAAGACCCTCTGTTCTTCGGCACATTCTGGTAGGCATTGTTCAAAATGCAAGGCACTTAGCTTCGCATGAGCACGACCTATCACCAGCAGATGGACGGGTAGTCCGAATTATTCAACTTCTATTTGGAGAGCTATCTTCGGTGATTTGTTTGTGATCATCCGCGCGTCTAGCCCGAGTGGCTACCCTTGTCTGAGTATAACTACAATGCCTCTTTCCACACAGCTGCCCGTACAACCCCATTCGAGATCGTCTATGGTTGGCCGCCCCCTTCGCTTACCTGCAATTTTCCCGACGAATGTCCCGTCGTAGCAGTAGCGGGCATATTATCAGATCATGACACGGTTATTCTTCTGTTGTGTAGGCCCAAGACAGGAGGATTGCCATCCAGTTCACTAAGGGCGATAAGATCTTTGTCAAACTCCGCCCATACCGCCAAATCTTAGTTTTCGTGTAGTCCCATCCAATGTTGGCAGCCAAGTTCTACGGTCCATTTGAGATCCTCGCCCGCGTAGGCGCCTGTTATGGATCTATTATTATTGTAATGAGTTATTAATATAATGAGTCGAGTTCGAGTCGAGTCATATAAGTCGAGTCGTAGTTAGGGTGTTATAGGTCTTTTAGTATTTTATGCATTTCGTTATAATTATGGTCATGCTATTAGGGGTCCTATATATTGACCCTTAGAGTGAAATAGTCTATTTCCTGTCTTTGAATGAGATCTTGGAAGCTTTCTCTTGAGCACGCACCTCTTAGGCAGCCGCAATCAAGGCTCCGTAGTATCTCCGTCACCGTCATCTCCACCTCCGGTCACTCCTTCGGCAACCTCCGAGTAGGCCTATAACAACTTGGTATCAGAGCTAGGTTCCTCCCCTTCCGGCCAAACATCTTCGTCACGGAAATCCCCCACCGCACGTCTTGTCGCTGCCTCTCAATCTCCCGCACGCTCTCTGCCCTCCTGCGCACACGGTTCATCGTCGTTCCGCCAAAGCCACAGTCACGCCATCTCAGTCATCGACGGCGCAACCACGCAAGCACGTCAACCTTCTTCTTTCAGGGTCGATGCTTTCCTCCAGTCGTCATTCCAGCCGCTGTCGTCGAGCCCGTCTTCGTCCATATCATCGATATGCTCAACGTTTTGCGAGGTCCGACTCGCCGAGGAGTTCCCCTCGTCGTCGCCTTCCTCATCCACTGGAAGCAACGACGCCTCCTTCGATCTTCTTCGCCAACCCGCAACCTCCCACGATAATCCTCGTCTAGGACCAATGACTCCTCTCCGCAGGTCGCACCTCCCTACCGCTGCAGCACCTGCGCTTGTCACGCGCGTGGATTCCGCCTCTACAGCCGCTCATTCCCCATCGATCCCCACGCCTTTCTGTTATAGCCCCACACCTTGCAGTTTCTTCATCGGTATTTAATTACTTCTCCCGGTCGGACTTCTGCCCAAAGATTTAACATCTTAAATGAATTTATTTTTTTAATTCATTAATCATTTCCGCGATTAATTAATTATTAATAATTCAATTGTTTATTTAATTTTTAATTGAATTAATTAAGTAATCATTAATTATCATGGACCGCAAGCTTAGTGTCGCAGAGATAGCCGCCCTCCGTTCGATGGAGGAAATGTTGACCTCCTGGGACGCTCGTCTTCGAGACGCCGAAGCTCGTCGTCAGGGCGACTTGACTGTACTCCTACGCAAGTTTGATGATTTGATAGCCACCCTTCCGCCGAAGCTTCCACCATCGCTGCCTCCACCTCTCCTCGTGCAGTCGCCCTCTTCGCTGGCCGCATACGTGCCGCCGCTCTCCGCGGAGATTGCCCCTCCGCCATCACCGCCCGTGGTGGTGCCTCCCCACCTTGAGCCACCTTCGTTCGTCACCGTGGCCGCCGCCCCACCACCTCTTCTGTCGGCCCTTGCCCCGCTGCCCCCCACTCCGCTAACCCCGACGGACCCGTTGCTGCTGTCAGATGTCATTCCTCCGACATACTTGCCACTGCTGTTCACCGCCACTGTTGCCCGCCATCGCTCCGCCAGACCCAGTCCTTCCACCGCCAACCTTTTCGTCAGCGTTGCAGTTTCTCGTTGATGCCCCAGCCGCCGCGGCCCGATACCGGAGCTGTTCTGGCACAAAATCAAGGATCCAGATGATCCGGTCGCCACGTAGAGTTTGAGCTTGAGGGCAAGCTCGATTTCAAGAGCAGAGGAGATGTTATGGATCTATTATTATTTTTGTAATGAGTTATTAATTTAATGAGTCGAGTCGTATTGAGTCGTATAAGTCGAGTCGTATTTAGGGTATTATAGGTCTTTTAGTATTTTATGCATTTCGTTATAATTACGGTCATGCCATTGTTGGTCCTATATATTGACCCTTAGTGTCTTGTATGAGAGCTAAACAATGAAATAGTCTATTTCCCGTCTTTGCAAAAATGCAGAGTAAGGTTTGCCTACATTTCACCCTTGTGGTGGGACCACATCTCCGGACCCTTCTCCGGACCAAGCCGCTAGACAATGTTATTATGTCAAAAATGTGTTTAATTAGCAATAATATCTATATTGCTATATTGTTATTATGTCAAAAATGTGTTTAATAGCAATATAGATATTATTTATTTTTTAATTATCATGTCTAAGCTGCATTCAAGTAATCCCAGCTGGCTATCAAGATTATCTAATGTATTTGGTCGCCTATCTAAGGGTTCTTGTTGCCTATTAAACACATTTTTGGCATTGGGTAGTATTTTGCAAATCATTGTTAAGTTGGATGCATTGTACAAGTCTTGTGGTCTATCAAAGTGTTCTTGCCACTTTAGATCGTAGGTTCATGTTGTATTTGCATCTAACATGATTCTGATACCACTTGGTATACTCGTAGTTGCACTCCAATGGTTATGCATGCAATGCAATGTTAAAGGTAGTAAAAAAATGGTGCAACCCTTGACTCAAACCCCAAATATTGTTTTGGAAAAACCTGTTAGAAATTTAATTCAACGTAGTGGTACAATACATTCAATGATAGGCAAACCAACAACAATTATTATGAACTCGAATAATAAAATGGATGCACTGAACAAATCAACTATGCAGAAAATAAATACAACCAATACTTAATCTCCTCCAAGATGAACTTGGTTAATAGAGCGACAATCTAAACGGAAAGGAAGGTTCTCACTGGTTAAGGTAATATGGTAAAGTTAGTCGGATGAAGCTCCTGAGGAAGATGAGATACTCCTTGCACTAGCCAATATTGTCTGCAATTGTGTGCGAGAAGATCCATTATAATCGGGGTAGAAGAACGGGGTGACCTTGTAACCATGGAGAAAAGAAAGAGTTTAGGGAAATTCGAGGCATTGCTGGAGAGGCAGAAGAGGAGAAGAGAGGCAAGAGGACCCACAGTCCAATCGGTACTGCCGGTGGTTATACTAGGTTGAAGAAAAAAAGATTCCTTATATTTTTAGTAGATCATGCGGCTGTTAATTATGTGCCCAGAAATCTACTATGCTATTAGCCAGGACTAGAAATCACACAGGTAAGAAGCCGCCAATGCCCATTCCCTTTCTGAGTAAGTAAAAAAATCCATTAAGTTAAATCGTTGATAAGGATATGAATTCACATCATGAGCACCAGAGTTTTGAATTGGGATTTAGATAGTTTCACGTGACTAATCAGCAATCAACCTATAAGCTGGGCTTTGGATAAGAATGAATAATGTCAGTTAATGTGAATTGGCAGATAGGCTCAATTTGGGAATATTAAAAAAATCATTTTTGTTAAACATACTTTTTAATAGATGAAAAGGTCCAAAAAGAACAAATATGTTGAGGCTCAATAAAATTTTAAGTTGACTGGGGAGTGAAAAACCTAGAATGTGAATAGGACTTGGTCACATCAGATGAAGGCTTTATTTGGTTCGGCGGCGGCGGATCGATCCGGCGGCTGGAAACTCCGTGTTCGAACTGGAGGGGGGAGGTGGCTGCTCCAAACGGCGCGTTTTGCTGCGTTATTCAGCTCCGGCGGATCGAACCGGAGCAAACACTGCCGGGAAGGCGTTTGTTTACGCGCCTTCCGGCAGCGTTTGCCCCAAACGGAGCGGCGAAACGCCGCCCCAAATGAGGCCGAAATAACAACTTTTTGTTACGGCGATGCATCCGCCTAAGCACACCGCCTCGCAGGAGTCATGGAAGTGCTTATGGAAGCTGCCGTGATAATTTCATCGTGTACTTAATTGGCATTAGTTAATTAATTAATATTAATTAATATTTATTAATTTAATTAAAGTATTTTGTAATTGTGGTGCCCTCCCTCATCTATATAAGGGGGAGGGGTATGTGTGTTTGAGTATGTTTTTGGATAGTTAAAGTTTGGGCTCTCATTTGAGAGAAACTCCTTGGAGGACCCAACCTTCAAGAGTTGGCGGGAGTTCGTCTCCCAGTTGTATCTCGTTTTTATGCAATGTGTAATGAAATTTCCTCTTCGGTAAAAATGGTCCGACCTGCTACCCGCTGCCCTTTCAGCCGCCAGGTACTGGCGCCTCCGTCAACGACCACTTCGATCAAACTACAACCCAACTTCACGACATCATCGCCCTCCTTCGCAGCATCCAGGCCAATCGGGCAATACACGCGGCTTCCTCACTTGCGACACCTCCTTCAATAGCATACGCCCGCTGGTTTGATAACCTAGATCCAAGCTCCCCGCCGATTTCTGCTCAGCGTGGCGAGTTCGTCGCCGCTCCTCCTGTGGCACCCCCGTCCGCAGCAACTCAGTTCCGGTTCGACGACATCACTCCCAACTCTCGATCTTCATCACTCATAGCGCCCATGCAACTCTTTCAAGCTCAGCGTGACGTCTTCTTTGCTGCTCCTTCCTGGTGCTGCCTCTGACATCTCCCCACCGACCTGCTTGCGCTGGAACATCCTTCGCCGTGCCACACACTGCCAACATCGACCTCCTGTGGCCTAAATTCCAGGATTTCCCCATGGCTCCTTCGTTGGCCCCGATACCTGGAGGAATCAGCGCCCTCCTTCGACGACGAACCTGCGCACAACCGTATCATTCTTGCTTTCTTCTGCTGCCTAACACCAGCTGTCGTTCGCCCTTCCGGACATTTCCCGCTCGCCTCCAACCTTTACTCCTTCGTGCATCACTTTCCCTTCACGCGATCACATGACGTCTTGTTTTATTCGCCCATCCTGCGGACCCTCTCTCTCATGATAGCTATTGGGCACACCACTCCACAACCTACTTCCCCCCTCCCTTTACTTTTTCCCGTGCACTCACCCTTACACCCACCATACAAACATTCGTTCGTTGGCTATATGTCTGCATCACAAAGTTAGGCCTTTTAATTGTTAAATAATTCACTTTCCTTACCCGTCATCTATATGGTGTAGGTTTTTGTAACCAACTCCCTTCATTTTTCTTGATGCTAGGATTCATAGGATTTTCAGCATGTTTGCATCCAAGCACGTCGCAATGGCCTCTCCTTTACATCGAACATACTTTTGGCGGCTTCATCTTCTAAATTTGAGTGCACCTTTCTGTTGTAATGTCCAAATGGTTTACATCCAATAACTGCTCAGACATGTATGTGTAAAACCTCACTGGCATCTCACTTCATTAATTTTTTTCAGGGGTATACATGTACATACATATGTGGTTTCAATTGTTTCACATTTCTACAATCTAATTATAGTATCACCACCTCCCATCGTGTATGACCATCCACTACTCACCTTGTCCATCTCAAATTGTTTTGCCAGAACCCATGTATCCAACTCAAAACCAATTGGTCATAGGTGGTGGGTCCCATTATCTATATTTAGTGCAGAAAATTGCATTAGTTTCCTAATGCAGGAATATATTTTCACCATGTCCCATCACATGTATGTTCTTTAGCCTCTAACATACGCATTTTTGTAATTGTGTAATGTGGGAGTGAGACGCTAGGCTTGGCCTGCTATGATTACATATTAGAACCCATGTATCCAACTCAAAATCAATTTGTTGTAGGTGGAGGGGCTTAGGATTTATATTAAGTGCACAAAGCTACATGAGTTTCCTAATATGGGACTATATTTTCTACACACTGTTACCGACATCCAGTCGGACGAGCCGGAATGGCAGGTGTATTCGAGGAGGGCTCGTGCGAGACCAAGTGACAACACCGAAGCGGGCGGTTCGGCGAAGGCCGTCTGAAGTGGCCGACCGGCCCTAGTGTTTATCATGCAATTTTAATTAAATGTTTTATGTCGTCTTTGTTTTGCGAACTTTTGGTAGAGGCGGGTTCCCCCTATATAAGAGATCACCTTAGGGTTTGGACTTCATCTTTGGATCAATCAACTTAGGAGGGGCTGCTCCCCTTGTCTTTCTCCTTCTCTCTACTTCTCTCCCTCTCTCTCTTTCCCCCGTCCGTTCCCCCTCTACCGCCGCCGCTGTCGCCCGGCGCCAGCCCAGGCGTTACCCCTTCCGCTATCGCCGACCCTATCGGCGAGCCGATACCCGCAGCGGTATCATTGGTCCGACCTGCCATCTCCGCCCGCGCCCTCTCAGCCGCCGGAAACCCTAATGGCCCCAAACACCCGCCTTCATCCCGCCGACTCTTCCGCCACCGACGACGACTCCACCCTCGCGGCCAACGTTGCGATCCACGACTCTCAGATCTCCAAGTTGGAATCGATGATGGAGGCCGTCTTAGCCACTCAATCCTCGATCTTATTGCGCCTCGATGCCATGCAGCCATCGTCGAGCACACCGCCGCCACCATTGACCCCGGCGGACACGGCTTCGCTGCTCGGCACCCCCCCTTCCCCACTCGCGGCCGGCGTCCGTGCGTCGGCGGCGTCCCAACCGTGCCCAGCCATTCCGCCGGTTGTCGTTGCTCGCCCCACATTGGCAATGGATGTTCCCCCTTTCTCCGGGACGGACCCTATGGGATGGGTTGCCCGTACGGAGCAATATTTCGACCTCAATGGTACCCCCCCGGCGGATCGCGTCGGCACCGCTATGGTCGGCATGGACGGTTCGGCCCTCCATTGGGCACGTTGGCTTCTCCAAGTGCAACCCCTCATTCCGTGGCATGAATTCAAACAAGAAATGATTAGCCGTTATGATTCTCGCTACACCGGCTCCGCTATCGAGCGGCTTTGCTCCGCTCGCCAATCAACAACGGTGGACGCGTATATCGATGACTTCGTTGCTCTTGTCACACAAGTTCCCGGCCTCCCGCCTGACCATTATCTGGGATTTTTCCTGCAAGGTCTCCTCCCCAGCATTCGCTCCCGCATTCGAACTCATCACCCTCGAACGGTCTCCGACGCCCTGGAACTTGCCCGTGCGGTCGAGGCGGACATCGGCCCCCGGCACTCCGGCCCACAACCGTTCCGTCATCCACCAGTGCGGGATACCGGTCCTCGACCGGCCCCCGCGCCCCCCGCTCGGCCGGCAAGTCCGGACGGTCCCAACCGCCTCTCCACCGTGGACTATAACGACCTTCGGCGCCGCGGGTTATGTTTCCGCTGCCGCCAACCATACTCGCCTCAGCATGTTTGCCCGGTTAAAGAATTCCACGCTATCTTTAGCGACAGCGAAGGGTACGCCACCACTGAGGACTCGCCACCTTTGGAGCCACCACCCGACCCACCTTCGGCCGATCTCGAGGACGCCCCTCTCAACGTGTTAGAACTGCCATTCTACTCTGTGGGGGGATTAACGGGGCCCCGCACCATGAAGTTGGCCGGCGAAATACTCAACCGCCCCGTCATCGTGATGGTGGACAGCGGGGCAAGTCACAACTTCATGTCCGCCCATCTGGCGCAGGAGCTCGCCATACCGGTTAATACGTCACCGGACTTTTCGGTGTGCCTAGGCGATGGCCGCCGACGACCGACCTTGGGCCAATGCAGGGATGTTTCCATGACAGTGGGACCGTGCCGGGTCACGACTGATTTTTACATGTTTGAGTTAGGTGGCCTCGACGCTATTCTCGGCGTTGCTTGGCTCGAGACCCTTGGAGACGTCCGGGTGAATTGGGCTTCGATGACGATGGTTTTTCAGCAGCAGGGCCGCCAGTGTCGCTTGGTGGGTGACCCTACCCTCCTCCGTTCACCGCTGTCATATCGGGCTATGACACACGTCGCCGACGTGGATTTCAGGCGACCCCCCCCCCCCCGAGGCGGCCGCACCTATCAAGGCCGACATGGGCGCCATCCTTGCGGATTTCGAGGACATCTTCACCGCCCCCTCGGGCCTTCCACCTCCCCGGCCGACCGATCATGCCATCGTCCTCCATCCGGGGTCGTCTGCGGTGTCCGTGAGACCCTACCGTTACGGGCACGCCCAAAAGGACGAGATCGAAAGACTCGTTCGCGAGATGTTGTTGGGCGGTATCATCCGGCCCAGTGCTAGCCCTTTTTCCAGCCCGGTGTTACTAGTCCGCAAGAAAGATGGCAGTTGGAGATTCTGTGTGGACTATCGGGAGCTCAACAAGGCCACGGTACCCGACAAATATCCTATTCCGGTAATTTAGGAGCTCTTGGACGAGCTACACGGCGCGACTTGCTTCACCAAGCTGGACCTACGGGCTGGCTATCATCAGATTCGCGTTCGGACGGAAGACGTGCCTAAGACAGCCTTCAGAACGCACGATGGGCACTTCGAGTTTTTGGTCATGCCATTTGGGCTCACCAACGCCCCCGCGACATTCCAAGCAACAATGAATGAGATCTTTCGACCCGTTCTGCGTAAGCATGTCCTTGTTTTTTTTGATGATATCCGTCTTCAGTCACACTTGGCAGGACCACCTCCGTCATGTTCGGGAGACGTTCGCCACTCTCCGCTTACATCAGCTCACGGTCAACCGCAAGAAGTGCACCTTCGGCACGGCTACTGTCAGCTACTTGGGCCATACTATTTCGGCCCACGGCGTGGCCATGGATGAAGACAAAATTCAGGCGATGCTGCGATGGCCGACTCCCGCCTCCTTGCACGACGTCCGGGCTTTCCTCGGCCTGACAGGATACTACCGGCGCTTCATCAGAAATTACGGCGGCTTGGCCCGCCCCCTCACTCAGCTGCTGAAGAAATCCGAGGAGGGGCCCTTCACATGGCCACCGGCGGCCATGGAGGCCTTCACGGCGCTCCAGTCATCCTTGATCCACGGTCCAGTTTTAGCCATGCCGGACTTCCACCAGCCGTTTATCGTCGAGTGCGTTGCCTCGGGCACCGGCGTCGGCGCCGTCTTGATGCAGGCCGGCCGGCCAATTGCCTTTTATAGTCGAGCGTTCTCCAATGCGGTGCGCAGCCGCTCGGCGTACGAGAACGAGCTCATGGCGCTAGTCTTGGCGGTCCAACATTGACGGCCTTATCTCCTGGGGCGGCCCTTCGTCATCCGCACCGATCACCACAGCCTCCGTTATCTACTTCAACAAAAGATAGGCACGCCAACGCAGCAGGTTTGGGTGGCCAAGTTGCTCGGCTATGATTTCACGGTGGAATTTCGTCCGGGCAGGACTAATCGGGCGGCCGACGCGCTCTCCCGCCGCCCGCACGCGCCAGAGTTGACAGCCATCTCCCGGTCGATGTGGGACGATGCTGCGGCCATTCAACACGAGGTGGACCGGGACCCCCAACTGCAGGATATTCGGGCCGCCTTGTTGGCCGACCCCTCGTCCCGACCGCCGTTTACACTGATAGGGGGTCGCCTCTTCCATCGGGACCGCCTCGTTTTATCTGCATCATCGGTGAAGATTCCGGCTTTGCTAGCGGAGTTCCACTCCACCCCATCAGGCGGCCACGCGGGTGCTTATCGGACATACCGTCGGTTGGCGGCCTCGCTCTTTTGGCCCCACATGCTTCGACAGGTGAAAGCATTCGTAGCGGCCTGCCTACCATGTCAGAAGGCCAAATACGAGACGATGTTTCCCAGCGGCCTCCTGCAGCCCCTACCGATTCCGGAACGTATCTGGGAGGACATAGCTATGGACTTCATCACCCGGTTACCCCGCTCCAACGGCTTCGATTGCATCTTGGTGGTCGTGGACCGCCTAACGAAGTACGCGCACTTCATCCCACTTCGCCACCCCTACACTGCGGCGTCTGTTGCCGACTGCTTCATCGCGGAGATAGTCCGTCTTCATGGGTTTCCCCGTTCGATCGTTAGCGATCGGGACCCACTTTTTCTCGGTAGCTTCTGGACTGAGCTATTCCGTCTGCAGGGGACCCAACTCCGGATGAGTACAGCATATCACCCGCAATCGGATGGCCAATCCGAGGTCCTCAACAGGTGCTTGGAGACTTACTTGCGCTGTTTCATCGGAGAGAGGCCAGGTTCGTGGGCCAAATGGCTTGGTTGGGCAGAGTACTCCTAGTACTCCTACAATACCGCATACCACCACGCCGCCAACACCTCGCCATTCGAGACGGTATATGGCCGGCCACCGCCGACCGTGCTCCGCTACTTACCCGGGGAATGCCTGGTGGATAGATTGGCGGATCATCTCCACGATAGGGATGTCATCTTGGACAGTTTAAAGCACCATCTTCGACGGGCTCAGGCAAAGATGTCGTCTTTTGCCAACCGGAAATGCAGGGACCTTCAATTCCAAGTGGGAGAGCGAGTGTTCATTAAACTTCATCCCCATCGCCAGCTCACGGTGGCCCGCCGCACTTGCCCCAAGCTCGCTCCGCGCTTCTTTGGACCGTTCGAGATTCTCAGCCGCATCGGCGCCGTGGCCTATCGCCTCCGCCTTCCGGACACCGCTCGCATTCATCCCGTATTTCATGTATCACAACTTCGGCGCGTGATAGGCGATCATCCCGTCTCCGACCACATTCCGACCGACCTGGACACGCCCAGTTCAGAGCCGCTCTATCCGGAAGCCATTCTTGATCAGCGCAAGCCCACGGCCGGAGCTTCCCAACCGGAGGAGGTACGGGTGGCGTGGCGCAACCGCCCCCGTACGTCCGCTACTTGGCTCTTGCGGGATGATTTTCGCCGGCAGTTTCCGGATTACTGCCTTGAGGACAAGACCAATTTCCCAGATGGCGGTATTGTTACCGACATCCAGTCGGACGAGTCGGAATGGCAGGTGTATTCGAGGAGGGCTCGCGCGAGACCAAGTGACAACACCGAAGCGGGCGGTTCGGCGAAGGCCGTCTGAAGTGGCCGATCGGCCCAAGTGTTTCTCATGCAATTTTAATTAAATGTTTTATGTCGTCTTTGTTTTGCGAACTTTTGGTAGAGGTGGGTTCCCCCTATATAAGGGATCACCTTAGGGTTTGGACTTCATCTTTGGATCAATCAACTTAGGAGGGGCTGCTCCCCTTGTCTTTCTCCTTCTCTCTACTTCTCTCCCTCTCTCTCTTTCCCCCGTCCGTTCCCCCTCTACCGCCGCCGCTGTCGCCCGGCGCCAGCCCAGGCGTTAACCTTAAACACCCTCATGTGTAGTGCCTTTGGCCTCTAACACGGAGACTTCTTATTTTAATTCGTTGATGAGTACTGGGCTGTGGGGCCTACCCAATTCTAATACCATGTTAGAGTCTAAATATCAAACATAAATTCAATTGGTTGTTGGGGAAGGGGACCAAAATATATATTAGAGAACAAGGCTACATGAGTTTGCTAATGTGAGACTAAATTCTCAAAACAGCCCATCATATACAGAGCTTTTGACCTCTAACCCATGAACTTCTCTTCTTAATTGGGTGACATGAGTGTGTGCAATTAGACCTAGCATACTCTAATACTATGCTAGAATTTGTCCATCAAAGCCAAAACAATTGATCTATATTAAGTGCACAAAATTATATGAGTTTCTTAACAAGTTAAAAGTATGTCAATTCGATCATACCACCCTTCTTTGGTATTTTCCAGAGAAAACAATTTTTTTAATGTCATTTTTAATTTATGTTACTAATTAGATACCTTTAGTAGAATCTGAGATATTTTTTTCTATTTTCTTTTCAGTTATTTGTTTTCTTTGACCGGATTGAAAGAACTTCTGTTTTATTGCTACTTGTTATTTTTCTATTTGTGCTTGTTCTTGCTTTATTTTGAGTTTTTATCAAGTTGCTTTTATTACCCGGAGCATGAATGATGGCGTAGGCTATGGCTTACATTGACTATCGTTTGTAGTAAAAATAAATCACATCAGAGACATTAGAAGTGTTTCAACCCACTTAATTGTCCAGTATTTTGTTGAACACATCTCAGCTTTTGAACTTGCTAGACTAGATCGTTTTGCACCGGATATAATTCTAGGTTTTGTTCTGAAAATGTTTCAGGTACATTACTTCGTTTTTACTCATATGGTCTCTTAATAAAAGAGCTATTCTACTACCTCCTAGGATTCAAGAGTTACAGTTTGGTGGTTATGTAAAATCTGGTGAGCTTCTTTAGGCAAAGCAGAAATCAACCGGATTATATCTTTTTCCCTGTACTATGACTGTACCCTTGAGTCCTGTTCTTGTTTGGTTACTTGTTACCGAGCTAAGTTTTTCATGAATAGCTCTTCCTCTATTTTATTGTTATTGTAAAATAAAAAAGGAAAGAAGAGTGACGCAGGACAACCCTATTGCGGCTAATGGATGAATCCTAAATGCAACCATACGAATCCGACGACTTTAAAACATGCAATAATATTTGTTTTATAAATCAAAATTTAGGATAGACCACAATAATTAAAGCTTAGCAAACAAGGAGACACGTGAAGTTGTATAAATGTAAGATTGAAATCAAATAACTAAGTAAATGGAAATGTATGACATTTCAAAACTCAGAAATAATGATTACAAGGAAATATCCGTCAAGTAGGAAATTAGCACACAAACATTAAAAATGACTTCAAACTAGAAAACTCACACAAGTAGGTAGTAGAGGGTTTGGTGGGTTTCCGGCAATTGTCAAGTGGCTGGATATATGACAAAGACCTGAATGAGCCCCCCCCCCCCCCCCCCCCCCCCCCCCCCCCCCGAAAAGTGCATTTGCATTCAAATAAAAGACAAAATACAACCAACTACATAAGACCAATACCGTCCAAATCATCCTTGGTAAGCTCAAGGAATTTAGGACTAGCAAGCTCTAAATTTTCTTAAAGAAATTGATAGTTTTCCGCCATTTTGGCACAAAAATCAGCCGCTCTATTAGCTTCTCTTGGGATATGGTGGAATAAGACTTGATTGAAACTTGAGAGGAAAGTGATGTCATCCTCCCCATTGCGTGCTCCGAGCCACTGCCCCCCTTCGCAAAGTATTCTCACAAAAGTCAACAATACTCTTGCAATCCCCTTCAATGATAACCCCACGCGCCTCAAACATAGACGTGTGAAGAACATAATTGATGGCGAGGATACCCTCCAGCTCCACCCCGCCCGGATCCCAATGGGATAGGGAGATTCCGGAGGCAACCAACATAACCCTCATGTCGTTCCGAAGAACAACCCCCAAGCCCGTAGAGTGGTCTGAGCCGATCGCAACATCCGTGTTAAATTTGATCCATCCAGGGGTTGGGTGCACCAAAGGTTGGTGGATGACAACTGACTAGGCTGGTAAGTGCTCCAATGTCCCCAGATAGGATAAAATTTGCACGGGTGATGTTTTCCTTAACTGAAGCCGCCATAACCGTCGTGGTCCCGAATTCTCTATTGTGCACTTTTGCATTGCGAGACCTCCAAACTTGGTACACTTCATAGCAGAACACCCGCAGGGGCCCCACATCCAATTTGCTAGACCTCTCAACCATCCACGACACCTCGTCCTAGCAGTGGATAGACGGTAAGGAAACACCCCAACGCTTCGCCGGACGCGCATTTCCGGTTGGGAGCACGTTTTCGCTCAAGCAACCGTTTTCCAACAACAATGTTTTTGTTATAAAATACGTAACAATATTTCTGTTATAAAATAAAACAACTTTCCAACAGCTATTCTACCAAACAGTTTAAATCAGAAAGTTATTCGATCAGCATCCAAACAGTCTACAACTTTCTCATCAACACTTTTCTGACAGCTCTATTCTCACAAGAACTTTCTCATCAACATCAATCTCACCAAACATACCATTTGTCTTGTTAAGGCGCTGCCCCGTCCATCGACAGTAATCCTCCAAAATAGAGGTACAGCCGGCAACACCCGTAGTCATGGCATCAGAAACAATCAGGATATCATCAGCGTACATGAGGTGTGAAATGTTGGGGCTTCCATCAGAAAGCTGAATACCAAGATTGCTGCCTCGCTGATGGAGAGCGAGGGACGAGCTCGGAGCAAAGAATAAAAAGATATGGCGAGAGAGGGTATCCCTGGCGAAAGCCACAATAAACCTTAATCCATCTGGTGCGCCGTCCATTCAGCAAGAGAGAGAATCGAGGATGTTGCACGCACTGGAGCATTCTTGAGCTTATTCACGAGCTCCTGCGCAATAAAACACTGATGAGAAATCGATCTTTCCGGCACAAAGACACCTTGCTCTTCAGAGATAAAAGATGGGAGGAGGAGGTGCTTCAGGCAGCAAACAAGAAGCTTTGCCGCCACCTTGTAGATAGTTTGGTATAAGCTGATGGGGAGGAATTTATCCGGTTGAGATGCTTCAGGCGCCCCCCTGGGGAAGCTTGATGTGCTGGAGCTGGACTGCTTCAAGGCTGTTTGGGACAGCAGCTGGTTGGACTTATGGGGCTATTTCAAGAGGTTGGAAGGCTGGACAACAACAGAATGAGTGTTGTCTTCTTCCTGGACAGCAGCTGGTTGGATGATGGAGCTATTTCAGGTGGCCGGAAGACTGGATATCAGTAGAATGGGTGTTGTTTTCTTCCTGGATAGAAATCTGGATGGTTGCATGAAGGCTGAGGAGGATGTAGAGGGTTGCCAGCTGCTGGGTTTGAATGGGGATCGGCTGAAGGGGGTGCTTACACGATAAGGATGTTGTGTGGGGAATGTGGCCAGCTGAATGGAGGAAATGTGAGGCTCAGTTGAGAGGGGAGAGGTAGTTCAACGTGGGGGTGCTGCTTGTAGAGGTTGTGGCCGTCTGAGCGGGGAAAATGGGCTCGATTAAGTGTTGGATGGTTGCATGCCGGAGATGGTAGAGGTGGCCGGAAGTGGTTTTCCGGCGATCGCTGGAAACTGAAAATGGGTGGAATTAGAGAGGGGAATACAATTGATTTTGGAGGGGATATGAGGAGGGGTTGGAAGGGGGCGGCTGATGGTTTGAGGTGATGAATGGGGTTGCCGGCTGTTGGAGGTGGGACTGGAATGGGGAGTCCGGTTGGGGGATTTTGAGGGGGTGGAGGATGGTCTTGTTGTCACGGTTTTTGAAGGGTGGTGGGGAAAGGGGTGTCGGATCTGGGGGATGAGGGGAGGGGGGGGGGGGGGGTGGCGGCCGACTAGTTGGAGAAGGGAGGGAGAGGGATAACTACCAAGCTTCATCACTTGGATTCCGGATTCGGCACCGGGTGATAGAAAGAAAGATTTCTTCTTCACTTAAACTTTCAATCCATTTAAATGAACCTTATACTCCTATTTATATACTAAGGGGCTATCATGGATGGTGTTACGGTCGTAGCCCCCAGAACCGGGCTGTGCCCCAGGCAGGCCTCAATCCTCCTGGGCAATTCCCATGATTCCCGGTCTGGGTACCGTAACAGGTCCGTGGCCCATGTTATGGTACCTATTTAAGGAGTCATGTTTAAGACTCCTTATCATGGAGGTCTGGGGATCGAGGCCCGACCTTAACAACCCGCCACACTTATACTGGGTGCGGAGAAGGGTTGGGGTGTGTGGGCCACAAACCTGTTACGGTACCCAGGCCGGGAATCATGCGAATTGCCCAGGAGGATTGAGGCCTGCCTGGGGCCCAGCCCGATTCTTGGGGTACGACCGTAACATAAAAGTGCACTTTTATGTTACTGTCGTAGCCCCCAGAATCGGGCTGGGCCCCGGCAGGGCGCAACCTCATGACCGGCATCTTCCCACATTACTCGATCTGGGTACCGTAACAGGGCCGCGACCCATCCACCCCCATTTAATCATGTGGTAGGTTGTTAAGGTCGGGGCTCGGTTGGTGATGAGAGTCATGTTTAAGACTCCTTATCAAGGAGGTTTGGGGATCGATCCCCGGCCTTAACAACCCACCACACTTATACTGGGTGCTGAGAAGGGTTGGGGTGTGTGGGCCACAGACCTGTTACAGTACCCGGGTCGGGAATCGTGGGAATTGCCCAGGTGGAGTGAGGCCTGCCTAGGGCCCAGCCCGCTGGGGGCTACGACCGTAACATAAAAAGTGCACTTTTATGTTACAGTCGTAACCCCCAGAACCGGCTAGGCCCCAGGCAGGCCAACAACCTCCCGGGCGATTCCCACAATTCCCCTGGCTCAGTTGGTGATGAGATTTGTTATGAGGGGTCCTTATCAAGGAGGTCTGGGGATCGTGCCCCGACCTTAACAACCCGCCGCGCTGAGAACAGGTGCGAAGAAGGGTTGAGGTGTGTGGGCCGCGACCCTGTTACGGTACCCAGGCCGGGAATTGCGGGAATCTCCCGGAAGGGTTGGAGGTTGGGAATCGCCGCGACTCAGTTGGTGATGAGAGTCATGTTTAAGACTCCTTATCAAGGAGGTCTGGGGATCGAGGCCCGACCTCAACAACCCGCTGCACTTATACTGGGTGCGGAGAAGGGTTGTGGTGTGTGAGCCGCGGACCTGTTACGGTACCCAGGCCGAAAATCATGGGAATTGCCCAAGAGGATTGAGACTTGCCTGGGGCCCAACCCAGTTCTGGGGCTACAACCGTAATAGATGGTCCAACCCGATCATGACGACTCTCAAACTATATGAAAAAAATAACTAAAAAACTGAGATTGTTGATCCACATAAAATGGACGGCTCCGATCATCTTGTAGGTTGATGTGTGTCACGATCCCCATATAGAGCATTATGAATGGTTAGAATAAGAATCATGTCATGATTTACTTATCAAATTTCTGATCATTAATGGTAAATTTATTATAAATGACATGAGAAAGTGTTATGGGTTTCATGCCCAATTATTACGTTGTCTTTATTTTGAGTCCATTAGGTTTTTATCATATTTTATATTAGTGTTGGGATTTACAATTATGCCCTTGTATCTCTAGTATTTAAAGGACCCCTTAGATCTTGTAATGGAAGCAAGAATTATTCTCTTCTCCTTGTCTTTTATTTATGAGATTTTGATAGCTGTCTCCTCCCAAGCACACCCCGCCTAGGCAGCTGCGATTCTAGCTCCACCGCATCCTCTGCCTCTAGCCATACTTCGGGGAGCCCTCAACAACTTGGTATCAGAGCTATGTTGCCCTCCTCATCTCTTCCTCATCCAACCAATGAGTTCCATCCATAGCAACCACTGCATACCTGCCTCGCTGATCTGTAATGGAAACCGCACTGGCTTGACTCCTGCCTGGCCCTATTCTTCGTGGTTGCATCTGGTATCAGAGAAGCCCTGCATATGTGCCCCTGTCCCAGTTTAGGGCGTGAAGCCCTGTTTTCATGCACAACTTTTTCGCCTTCATGCGCGACTTTTCCTGCTCTTCGGCGACAACAGGCTGTCTCCGTTTGGATCGACGACCCACCCTGTTGCTGCGATCGAGCATCCAACACCTTTTTCTCGAGCCCCCAACAACACCGCAACCTTATGCGAGACCGTCCCCTTTTGCTCGAGCCCCCAACAACGTCACAGCCTCACGTGAGACCGACCTCTTTTTCTCGAGCCCCAACAACCTACTTTATACATAAAAAAGAAATGAAAAAAGAAGGGTGTTCTTTTTTTGACTAATCATAGGGAAGCGCCGCGTCTCTCGCGGCAACTCACAATCAGTTGTTTCAGAGGAATTCGGTCGTTCAATCATCCACTCCCTATCTCCTGTTACTCCCAATTCATCGTTGATCGTAATACACGCTATTGGGGACTCACCCGCTGGTGGAGACCAGCCCCGATCGGGTTGTCGCAAAAGTGCCCGACGTCGCGCCCGACCGGACCTTTACCGGTCCTAAATTATGGCATTTTAATTTTTGTATTTGGACATATATGTATATATATACATCTAAATATATATACATATATAGGATTTTATATATATGTTAAGTGGTCGGTCCAACCTCTCAATTAAAAGCCAACTGCACTGTTCTTCTTCCCGGTTCAGCAAATGTAGGGCTTGCGGCTCCTGTTCCCGATTCCGCCGCACTTCTCCCATGACGCGTTTCTCTGCCGCACCTCCCGAGCTTGGCGCTACATCTTCTGCACGCAACTGCCGCCATCTTCAACATCCGTCCACCTGGCCATGTTCCTTCTCCACGCAGGTGCTGCCACTGTTAACTCTGCCATGACCACTCCCGTCCACGCAGAGGCCGACGATTGCTGTGATCGTGGAAGTGAGGGTTTATTTCCATTTAATTTCGTTGTTGTTTGTTCGTGAAGCCCTATAAAAGGATTTGTATTTTGTTTTTTTAGTTGGTGATTGTTGATGAAAATTATCGAAGCTAATTGTTGCTTGTGTGAATTCCTTTTGAGAGGGCTTGCTGTAGCTTTCCTTAGGGTTGAGGAAGTTGAATGGAGTGATGGATTGTTGATGAATAGTAAACAATGGAATTTAGGTTGTTGTAGAAAATGGTATTGCTGCCGTGAGATTGGATGAGAGGAATTATTTTCTCTTGTGTTGAGATGTCGTGGAGCCACTAGTATGAATAGTGAGTGACTTTTAGCTCTTGTGTTAGAGATTACGTGGAACCACTTTCGTGTGAGATAGTGAGTTTTAGGTTGTTTAGTTTGTGGCTTCCTTACACTAGTGAGTGTTTGAGATTCCGCGGAACCACTTTCGTGTGAGAGTGAAATTTCTCCTTGGTGCCCGTGTGCGATAGCGGTCGACCTCGGAGCAGGAGATCGAAGGTGACAAGGAGTTTCTCGCGTGATTGCCGTCGACTTCGGTTGCGGAAAGACGCCTCTTTCCGTAGGTAACTTGTTTCTTTCTTCTCCTTTGTGTGTGTCTACATATTTTCTCGTAGGATAATAGATTCATTGTTGGATTTTCGCCCGGGTTTTGTCAGCAAACGCTACGTCGAAAACTCCAAACGGAAACGTATTCGGAGTTCACGATTTCCGTTTTGCTACGACAAGTGGAACAGTACGAAAGTTGCGAACTTCCTTCCCCGGATTTAGAATTGAATCATTTTTCAAGAAAATTCATTTTAAACAAAATAGTAATTTTGTGTTTTGCAAAAAACATCTAGTTGCTCCATTTCTTAAAGTTCGTGCAATGCCCGCTCAATTTTCAATTTTTAATTGCATGCACTTAGGGTTTCCTAGAAATAGCCGACAAGCGTGCAAACCCTACACGTCGTCCTGCATCACCCGCTCTAATGGATACTATCAGGGACTTAATGCAAACATTCATGACATCCATAGAAGTACGTCTTCGGGACACCGAAACATGTCATCGGGGGGACACGACCACACTCTCCAACAAGCTTAATGATTTGACAGCCGTCATTCCGGTAGTTACTACCCCACCCATTAATCACGCTTGCAGCAGTCAGACGCCTCCACTTCTACTTCTTCGATCTGATCCCCCAACCAGGGTACTACGTGAAGGCAAGAACATGCATCATTATACCAAGTTGGCATTTCCAACTTATGATGGGAAGGACAATCTCTTAGGTCGGCTCACAAGATGCGAACAATTTTTTAATTATCAGCAGACACTGGTGATAAAATGGATAAGTCTGACCTCCTTCCACATGTTTAATATCTCTATGTTATGGTTTCGCCGTTTGCAGGCGGACAATCCTGAAATGATCTTGCGCGACTTCAAGCGAGCCTGCAACCTACGCTTTTGGCCCCCCTATTCTCAGCAACCCCCTTGGTGCCCTCACGACGGTACGTCAGTCAGGGCCGATTGATGGATATCTAGAACAATTTCAAATTCTCCTGGCTCACGTCATTATATTTTCCGAAATGCAGATCGTCATCTTTACAGTCGGGCTTTGTTATCGACTACGTTTGGACGTCGAATTCATTGCCCCCAGGGACTTCGTGACTGCTATGAGCTTAGCAAGATTGTGCGACCGTCGACTTCAGTTGGCGCAGGAAGCTTACAAGTTACATCACCACCAACACAGGGACTACGGAGGGACGTGTCGAGGGCACCCAAACCCCGAAGATCCATCGACTGTCTACAAAAATGTCTGGACGGCGTGCACAAGGGCTATGTTATAACTGCGATGAGCAGTATACTCACGAGCATCGGTGCAAAAGACTTTTTTATCTGCACGTGGAGGACTCAGATGATGAGGAGGTTGGGTGAAGTGAGCACCATAGTCGATCTCCCGCTTGTGGTCAAGCTCTTTTTACTGCGGGAGAGATGTTATGGATTTCGTGCCCAAATGTTATGTTATGTCTTTATTTTGAATCCATTAGGTTTTTTATCGTATTTTATATTAGTGTCGGAGATTTACAATTATGCCCTTGTATCTCTAGTATTTAAAGGACCCCTTGGATCTTGTAATGGAAACAAGAATTATTCTCTTCTCCTTTTCTTTTGTTTATGAGATTTTGGTAGCTCTCTCCTCCCGAGCACACCCTGCCTAAGCAGACGTTGTTCCGGCTCCACTGTATCCTCCACCTATAGCCCTACTCCGGAGAGCCCACAACAGAAAGCATCTCGGTTTATGACATTTCTTTGTATTGTAATGATTGAATATGAACTTTGTCATATTCTTGTTCGCAATTGAATCCTAAATTTATGGTGCATGACGATGAGACCATTGGTATGAAAGCCTCCTGATGCGTTGTCTTTCTTCATACTATTAAAATTGAAGAAATACTTAATTTTTAGCTTTATCCAGTTTAGTCAACACACTGCTAGTGGCTACTTAGTTAAATGTTTGGATAATGTGCATGATTTGTTGCACACGATGCAAAGAGCAAGAGCGTTAATATGTGGACTTAACTGTTTCTTCTAATAAAATTAAACTTTCTCAGGGGGTTTTCTGCTTGGGAGAACTTTATCTGTCCTGGTAACCATGACCCTCGGAACCTCAATGGCTGCTCGGTTAGGGCCTCTGACTATGGCTGCTCATCAGATTTGTTTGCAGATATGGTTAGCTGTATCTCTACTCTCTGATGCACTGGCTCTTTCTGCACAGGTTTGCATTTTTTATAAATTTAATCATTTTTTATTCCGTCTTTATAGTACCTTTTGTGTTGTGTGCATGTTTAAGCATTTATATGTGCTCTCTCATTAGGTAATTTTTTATTTTTAGGCATTGATTGCAAGTTCTTTTGCAAAGGGTGATTACAGAAGAGTAAAAGAGATTGCAATCTCTGTCTTAAAGGTAATTTTTCTTTTTATCTTCAGCAGTTGTGTAACGTTTGATGCTATACAAGTTAGATACTATGTTTGATAAATACTTTTACCTGGGCACAATGATTAATACAAGTCGATTTCTATCTCAGACAGGACTTATTACAGGAGTCACGCTAGCTGTTGTTCTTTTTGTGTCATTTGACCTTCTTGCTGAATTATTCACCAAGGATGTAGAATTATTAAACATCGTTAAAACTGGGGTTGTGGTAAGAAATGTTTACGTCACTCAGGCTGACTAACTTTCTCAATATGGAGGAATTGATGTTTCTATATATTTGTATCAGTTTGTCAGTTTCAGCCAGCCCATTAACGCTCTCGCGTTCATTTTTGATGGACTTCACTATGGTGTTTCAGATTTTGCTTATGCAGCTTATGCTATGGTATGTGAATTTGATGAACTAGCTTCATCACATTTTATCCAAGCGTTTAATCTTTACCTGTATGGTTTTACTGTAATGAATAACATACTTTACTTGACAGATGATTATTGCAATGATATCATCTGCTGTTTTACTCTATGCTCCTCCTCATTTTGGTATTAATGGAGTCTGGTGTGGCCTATCTCTTTTTATGACTTTGCGCATGGCTGCAGGATTTTTGAGGTGAGCTTTTTTGGTCAATGTCGTTTTTTTCACTCTTCTTAATATTCTTTTACAAGCTTCATAGATTTAGTCTCTTCCCAGATCTATTTTTTCTCATTCCTTTTTTAGCATGAAAAAGATCATTTTTATCAGTAGCTTTGGTTACAATTTTAAAGCAGGCAATTGCTGTCCAATTTGTTTATAAAGAAAAAAAATATATAGTTCTTAGGGGATGGACCTAGAACAGTAGTTAGATTGCCGAAGAGCTAGTGATTGGAGTGAAGTCTAACAATGTAGCCGTACTGGAAGGTGCGGCTGGATCACGTCCTTTTCAGGGAGACCTAATGTCTCGGGGTATGCTGTGAGGGGTGGTTGTGCCGACGCTAATGCAATCCTAAGTGAATGTGCGGGATGGACGCGAACAAACCCAACCTAAATGATGCATGTATGTGTTAACTAATTCTGAAATAGAATTTTAGCCAATAAAATTATAAAAGTTAAGCAAATGGTGTGATGGCAACGACAAGACGGGCCGTCTGGGGTGATGGTGCACTCGTGCACCATAATATCATAATTGCTCTCAGCTCCCACCTCTTGTGCTGGCGGGTCTAGAGGAACCTGTGCAATCATAGAAGGCGCGGACAAGCGCGGACGTGCTCGTCCAAGATGGTCAGGGTATGGGTCAAGCTATGCGTGGGAGGGTGTTGGAGGTGGCTCAAGGTAGGGGTTCCTATGCTCTAGAGTCTCAAAGTAGAGTGTCAAATTTTATGTATTGAATACGAGATGAATACCCATATCTGTCGGGAGGTCGATCTCGTAGGCGTTTAGCGGCCCCTTTTGAGAGTCTCTCAATGCGAATTCTGATCATGACCTGCTCGCCCACCTGAAAATGTTGCTCACGCATGTGCTCGTTTTCCAATGTCTTATATAATTCATTACTACTAACAATTTTCTTCTGGATCAGTTCGTGTATATGATGGATGAAGGATTCAACGGACTCACTAGCGCGTGCCGCTAAAGGAACCGGGGCGAGGTCAATAAACTTCCTAGGCTCATATCCTAACACTATATGAAATGGACTCATGTCAGTAGACCTATTGACGGAGCTACTGTATGCGAACTCAGCTATGGACAACACAGAATCCCAAACTGAATGTGCTCACCAAGTAGACACCTTAGCAAATTTCCTAAACTCTTCTTTACGACCTCAGTCTGGCCGTCAGTCTGTGGGTGATAAGCTGTGGAAAATTTTAGGGCCGTACCTATCTTATGTCATAATGTCTTCCAAAAATAACTCATTAATCCTATGTCACCGTCAGACACTATGGATTTGGCTAACTATGTAAACAAAAGATGTCTTTCATGAAGAGGGTCGCTATGTGGGCCCAATCTGCGGTCTTGCGACAGGCAATAAAATGGGCCATCTTCGAGAATCGGTCTACCACTACGAAAATGGAATCATGCTTCCTCAAAGTGCGAGGAAGGCCCAGTACGAAATCCATGCTGATATCAACCCAAGGCTGGTGCGGGTCTGGAAGGGGGTTATAAAGTCCAGTTTTTTTAGTTTTGAACCCTTCACAGTCTTGTCTCTGTTTAAGTGGCCTGCAACGCCACCCGTGTGCGATTCCCAAATAAGGAAGTCTCGGTTGGAGGTTCGGGGAATGCAGGGACGAGACCCACGATATAAATATCCCTCGACGATATCGAACCCCTCAGTGGGCTCAGGGGAATCCCTCAACAATTCAGAGTAAATTTCACCGAAGTCATTGCAGGTGGGATACTCCCTAGGTAGTCGATCAAAACTAATCGCACTAGCGCTCATTGTGTGGAGTAGGGTGACACGACGACTAAGGGCGTCATCAGGCTTGTTCTCAACACTCGCGCGGTGTTTGAGAACGTAGTGAAAATCCTGCAAGTATTCGACCCACTTAGCATGTTTATGCCTCAATTTCCGATGTGAATAAAGATAGCGCAGAGTCTGGTGTTCAAAGTATAGAACGAACTACCGTGGGAGTAAATTGTGTCTCCAGTAATGAAGCGACTGCACTATTGCGTAAAACTCTCTATCATAATTTGAGTACTTCTGTCGGGCCTCATTCAGCTTCTCACTAAAGGAAAAAACTGGATGGCCCTCCTGGCTTAGTACTCCACCAAATGCCAACGCCAGATCTGTTGCAGGCTACCCAAAATACCTTAGAGAAATTTGGTAATGTCAGAACGGGCGTTGTCATAAGCTTCTCCTTGATCTCTATAAAAGCTCGCGTGGCGATTATCGTCCACTGGAAATCTCTCTTCCGCAGGCAGCTCGTGAAGGGGGTCATACTGGTGCTAAAACCCCTAACAAACCTCTTGTAGAAGGTGGATAGTCTATGAAAGCTACAAGCCTCAGTGATAGTGGAAGGAATAGGCTACTCACGAATGGAACGAACCTTGTCTGGGTCAACTGATATGATAAACCCGAGGAAGTGCATGAAATCAGGCAGGAATGCGTACTTCTTCAAGTTCACCACTTCTTAAAATGGGTCATCTTCGAGAATCGGTCTGCCACTACGAAAATGGAATCATGCTTCCTCAAAGTGCGAGGAAGGCCCAGTACAAAATCCATGCTGATATCAACCTAAGGCTGGTGCAGGACTGGAAGGGAGTTATAAAGTCCAGTGTTCTGTTTTGAACCCCTTCACAGTCTTGTCTCTGTTTAAGTGTCCTGCAGCGCCACCCGTGTGCAATTCCCAAATAAGGAAGTCTCGATTGGAGGTTCGGGGAATGCAGGGACGAGAATCACGATATAAATATCCCTCGACGATATCGAACCCCTCAGTGGGCTCAGGGGAATCCCTCAACAATCCGGAGTAAATTTCACCGAAGTCATTGCAGGTGGGTTACTCCCTAGGTAGTCTATCAAAACTAATCGAACTAGCGCTCATTGTGTGGAGTAGGGTGACACGACGACTAAGGGCATCATCAGGCTTGTTCTCAACACTCGCGCGGTGTTTGAGAACGTAGTGAAAATCCTGCAAGTATTCGGCCCACTTAGCATGTTTATGCCTCAATTTCCACTGTGAATAAAGATAGTGCAGAGTCTGGTGTTCAAAGTATAGAACGAACTACCGTGGGATTAGATTGTGTCTCCAGTAACGAAGCGACTGCACTATTGCGTAAAACTCTCTATCATAATTTGAGTACTTTTGTCGGGCCTCATTCATCTTCTCACTAAAGGAAGAAACTGGATGGCCCTCCTGGCTTAGTACTCCATCAAATGCCAACGCCAAATCTGTTGTAGGCTACCTAAAATACCTTAGAGAAATTGGGTAATGTCAGAACGGGCGTTGTCATAAGCTTCTCTTTGATCTCTATAAAAGCTCGAGTGGCGATTGTCGTCCACTGGAAATCTCCCTTCCGCGGGCAGCTCGTGAAGGAGGTCATAATGGTGCTAAAGCCCCTAACAAATCTCTTGTAGAAGGTGGATAGTC
Organism: Dactylorhiza incarnata; assembly: GCA_033032865.1. NCBI lineage: Eukaryota > Viridiplantae > Streptophyta > Magnoliopsida > Asparagales > Orchidaceae > Dactylorhiza > Dactylorhiza incarnata. Next base: position 289,541 of record JAWHQI010000402.1, on the reverse strand, counting down.
TATGGAAGCTACAAGCCTCATTGATAGTGGAAGGAATAGGCTACTCACGAATGGAACGAACCTTGTCCGGGACAACAGACACGTCGGACGCTGATATGATAAACCCGAGGAAGTGCATGAAATTAGTCAGGAATGAGTACTTCTTCTAGTTCACATATAGCTTCTCCTTTCGGAGGACCTCGAATAAGAGCCTCAAGTGGCTCAGATGGTCAGCTGGAGAGTGGTTGTAAATCAAAATGTCATCAAAGTAGACGAACAGGAATTTGCCCATATAGGGTCGCAGTATCTGAGTCATGATCCACATGAAAGTGTTGTGGGCGTTGGACAACCCAAAAGGCATGACCAACCACTCATAGATATCATATTTGGTCTTAAATGTCTTGTTCCATTCGTCTCCCTCACGAATCAGGGAATTGGGAAACGATACATGAGAGTAATTTTATTGATAGCCCTACTATAAATACACATACGCCAGCTTTCATCCTTCGGGGTGAGAAGGGCAGGGACTGCATAGGGACTCAGGCTCTCGCGTATGAACTACTTACGGAGAAGCTCATCCACCTGTCTCTTGAGCTCAGCATGCTCATCCGGGTTCATCTGGTAATGTGGTAGGTTCGGGAGCGAGGCACCCGATGTCAAATCTATGGCGTGCTGAATATTAGACAATGAGGGTAAACTCATCAGGTAAATCATCCGGCACAATGTCAGCATACTCATCGAGAATACACTGGACTTCAGGTGGTGGATTAGTGATCTCCGTAGGGCCATCAGAAGCCATGGTGGCGGACACTACGTAGAATATGCCGACATCTACACTCTCATAAACTCACTGCAACGCACAACGACCTGGATGAACTCGTGATAGTGGAGGGTATGATCTTCCCCGTGGATTTTTCCTTGGGTTGGGTTGGGTTGGTGTCAATGTGATCTTATGACCCTTGTCGTAGAATACGCACATATTCGAGCTACCGAAACACGTGACATCGCAGTCGTAGAGCCAAGGTTCCCCTAACAGAATATGGGCGACATCCATGGGGATGACATCGTACCATACACCATCCTCAAATGTGGCGAGAGTGATCGGAACCAGGCATCTCTGGGTAACATGTATGGTCGTCTTATTGACCCAGATAACTCGACAAGGATGGGGATGAGGCTCAGGGGTCACCTGCATCCGCTCTAAGGCCCTTTGGGCCACAATGTTCGCACAACTCCCGCTATAAATGACTAGCTTACATGGACTTCCTGCGCTGGGATTGAAAGTATGAAAGATCGTTGTACGACGTCTGTATAACCCGTAATTCGTCGAGACCAGGGTTGATAGTTAAAGTGGCTGTGACAAGTGGAACGACCGATCGGAGGCAACCGAAATCGACCGGAATAGCGAGACAAGGCCCGGAGGAAGAGGAAGTGGACCATGGGTCCACTTCCCCGCTTGGGCGAGTGGACCTAGTGGTCCACTCGCTCAAGGCAGGGGCGAGTGGATCACTGGTCCACTTGCCCAGCCTCGGGCGAGTGGACCATAGGGGCGAGTGGACCTAACAGGGGGGGGGGGGGGGTCGAGTGGGCCCGTGGTCCACTCGCCCGGGTAAGGGGCGAGTGGTCGCCCCTAAGGAGAGTGGACCGAGTGGTCCACTCGCCCAGCCCCCGACAAGGGGGGGGGGGAGTGGACTCCTTGAGTCCCACTCGCCCCCCTCCTGTCTCGGTCGTGACCTTGGATTTGGATTCGGGGTTGAGCTGCGGATAATGGAATTTGGCTATCTACAACCCAAATTTAGGAAGTCTATAGACCCCCATGGGCACCTTGTGAGGGACACCTCTTCTTCTTGTCTCCCTCACGTGTTACTTGTGAGCAAGCACTCCAGCCCTCTGCCAGCTAAGGTCGACAAGCAAGTGCTCCTTAGTGCTCTCCAGGGTGCCCAGGCTCGGCATTGGCTTGGGAGGGGAAGCTCTCTTTGATCTTCCGGGTTTGTGGTGGGGCCTCCTCGGTGCAGCTCAAGGGGTCTGTTTCGGGCTTCAAGTCTTCTTAGGTGCAAGGTCCTTTGACTCTCAGCGACTGGTCACATGTTCTAGCTCAGGTGAAGTAAAGGTCAGTTGCATACCCGTTGTGAACATCGAATCCAGTTCTCTGGTTTCAACAACGTCAATCCTCATCGATATGCGGGGTGTAAAGGAGACATCGTATAAAACCTAACTTTAGGGAGCGCTCAACCTCAACATCAGCATTGGGTTCGCCTTCTTCAACTTACAAATTTCTTGTAGGGCATTGGGTCGTCATATGGCCCCTACTCGAGCAGCGATAACACTGAACGTTCCTCCAGCTGGTGGCCGTGGCAGGTCCGGTGGCGATAACCTTGCCATTTGTGTCCATGGGAACATGAGAGGGTCCTGCAGGAGTAGTAGTGGCCAGTGGTGGCCTCCTAAATGTGGGCCCGTCTGATCTGGAATGAGCCCGACGGGCACCAACAAGTTGTAGGTACTGCTCATACTGTCATCTGATGAACTTGATCTACTTTCTCCATCCGATGGAGAATAAACTCCATACGTAACTTAGATCTCAACCCAAAACCAAATCGGGAAGCGGTGACACTAGTCTCCTCTCGTAGATCACTCCTCACAGATATCTCGTCAAATCGAGATTTGTACTTCACCGCAGATAGCGTGCCCTGGCGCAATTCATAGAGTTGATCATCTAGAAACTTGTCACGATAGGAGGCGGGAAGATATTTATCCTTCAATCTTCGCTTCATGTCCTCTCATCGGATAATAGGACGGTATCCATCTCGATGAAGTGACCTCTCTAGGCTAGTCCAGAAAATATTGGCTGGGCTAACCAGCTTCATCCTCAAAAATCTAGCGCGTCGCTCATCAATCATGTCATACCACTTGAAATAGTGGTCCATCTCCTGAAGCCAATCATTAAAGGCCTTCAGGTCAAGGTGACCGTCGAAGGTAGGATCGTCAATGCGTATACGACGATTGATGTCGTCCTCTACGTGTGGTGCTCTTCGTGGCTCAAGATACTCATCCAAGTAATGATCCCGCCCAAAGTCAAAACGACCCTGGACTCAATCATAAGGGGCTGGGTAGTGAGGTGGATAGTCCTCCTGAGGGTGGAGATGTCTATCCGGGGTAGGTCCAAGTCGACGGTCGTGAATGTGATCTAGTGGTCTCCTCAGGCGTGGTGCAGGCTCTCATGGTGGTTGATTCCTAGCACGCCAATCTTGAGGTGGGAGGGCGTCTCGTTTTTCCTCAAAGAGAATGTCAGGTGGAGTGGGTGGGTTCTCCCTCCTTTTGAGAGTGGCATGCTCTCGATGATCCTCAAGGACGTCGATGCAGGTGCATAGATCGTCAAATTGAGCATTCATTTGATCGAACCGATCTATCATGAGATGTTGAAATTTTGTATATACCATTTCGGAGTTGGAGTTGGTGGTTCTCTCGTCTATAAGGTTCGGGTCAGATATGGGCTGACGATAAGGCCTACCGGTACATAACATGCAAGTGGAAGTGTTATTGAAAGTCTTTATTTCTGACTTCTACCTCTCTTTGAAAATTTAGACTGAAAGAAGTTTCTCTTTGTAGGCCTTGGAGGCGCTTCACTCTTTCTTCTTCTTCTCTTTTTCATCTTCTTCTTAGTCAAAATTGTTGTCAGAGTTTCAGAACATGTTTTGGTCTACGAGACTTAGTCCTGAACTCCATAAGCAAGAATGGACGGATGCACGAGGCAAGCGATCTGATAGCAATCTAACGCAGGGCAGGTTGTTAGGGGTGGTTGTGCCGACGCTAATGCATCCTAAGTGAATGTGCGGGATGAACGCAAACAAACCCAACCTAAGGCTGTGTTTGTTTTAGCGTCTGAGCTCCGGTGTGGCTAGCCAAAAACGGTATTTCCCAAAAACGAAGCGTTTGGCCGCGCATTTCTGTAAAACCTCGTTTTTTTAAAAAGGAGCTCGTTGGTCAAATTTAAACCGCAGCGTGAAGCTCCTTTTCCTACGTCTAGAACCGTGTGTCTCGCTCGCTTCGCTTGTCGCGTCTCCTTCGATGTTCGCATCTGCTTCTCGCTGCACCATTCTTCGTACCAGTACTGCACAGATGCGGGCTCCATTTTTCGTACCAGCACAGATGCGGGATCCATTCTTCGTTGCGTTTTACTGTTTTAGATGGGATCAACCTCTTCTATTTGGCGTTCCTCGTACCAGTACTTTTATGGGATCAAGCACAGCTGCGGGCTTCAAGTTCTCCTATGGGATCAAGCACAGCTACGGGCTTCAAGCTCTCCTATGGGATCAAGCACAGCAGCGGGCTTCAACCTCTCCTATGGGATCAAGCACAGCTGCGCGCTCCATTCTTCTCTCAAAGCGCTGTGTAGCTGATCTCTTTCCCTTTCTCTCAATCTTCTTCCTCCAGAAAACTTTGAATACTGTTTCTTTCTCTTCCGTTCTCTCTCATTGACATTTCTTTGTTCTGTTCTCAAAATAATTTATTGCTTGTTTTTTTAATTTAAATTCATAATAATGATAGACAAACACAATGTATTGCATTTCAATTTTTTTCTTTGCAAAATTCCATTTTCAATAAACAGTTTTTTATGCACTGCTTTTCGAACAACTCTGTAAACTCCATTTTACGCAAACACATTTTTATTGCAATCTCCATTTTCCAAACAGTTTTTTTTTTCAAACTTCATTTCTATCAGCTACTTTTAAATCAGCAGCAACCGAAACAAACAGAGTCTAAATGATGCATGTATGTTTTAACTAATTCCGGAATAGAATTTTAGCAAATAAAATTATAAAAGTTAAACAAATCGACACAACGTAAACTTCATTTTCCGGTGCGTAAGCAAGATCACGCTCGCTCCTCCATATGTTGTTTCTATAGAACTTTGTTGCTCTAACTCCTGTAATAGTCACAACTTTTGTCAGTTTTCTCCGATGCATAAAGCTCTTTGGTATTAGTGACGCATGGTAGACTGTAAGAGTGTGTGTCGACGCTAATTCAAGCTTATGTGAATGTATGGGTCAATCCAAAAATAAACTAGTTATATGATGCACGTGTGATGTGTTTTAATCCGGAAGGAGATTTTAGCCAATAAGATTATATTAGTTTAGCAATCGAACACAATGTTCGCAAGAATCTTCAACTACACGGGCAAAGTCGCGTTCTCCTTCACACGAATGCTTAAAACTACACTTGCACAAATGCACTTTTATAGGAAGATGTGAAAATGAAATCAATTACGCAAACAAAGTAACATTCCCAAACAACTATGTGACATTCATCTAGTATTCAATAAAGAAGAAAAAAACATAATACAAGAAATACTCACAAGCACAAATATCCGGCGGAGGAGTGACGCTAGACCATTGGAACGTGGCCGGCGGCGGTGGCAACACAGTTGGGGCGCAAACAGGAGGGGAGCGTGCAGTAGGAGTTTGTTGTAGAGGGAGATAGGGAAGGGGAAAGCCGGCTGTTGCGAAGCTTGCGTCAGGATACAGGTGGAGAGGTGGGAGATAAAGGATTTAGGCTACCGGCAGCCCTGGAGGTGGAGCTTACGAGTGAGAACTGGAGAGGAGTCGTTGGTTCAGGATGCGGGGGAACAAAAGGGCTTCAACTCAATTGGTGATGAGGACCAGTTTAGAGCTCCCTTATCTAGGAGGTCTAAGCCCCATCCTCAACAACCCGCCATTGGAATTAGCGGTTGCGGCCAATCAGATCCGTGGAGATGGGTTGGGGTCACTGGTCTGCAGACCTGTAGCGCACCCACAGTCGACCATGACGTTACAATTTTAGGGTTTAGATATTCCACTACATATATTAAATGGTAATCATTATATGCGATACTTCAGAGATTGTGTTGAGGAGATCGATGGGGAACATGTTTATGCGCGGTTTCTTGTTGAAGATCAAGTTATGTTCATTGGAGGGCATGAATTCGCCAACTCAAAATATTATTGTTGTTTGTGACTTCCATACTTTCTTCAGATTTGTCATGGTAGGGTCGGAAGGTTCAACACATAATAATCTTATTTTTATCATTATATTATGGACCCAAGTTTAATATTTAATATTTTTATGCATACTTTTTTTGTTTGCTTTTCTTATATACTAACGCTAGACTAATCTACAGGTGAAGGACGCGCGATGCCCTAACCTTATATGCAATGCAAACAAGTACGAACAAATGCCAATATATTTACGACCACGGACTAACCCTAAAATGAAATTGCAAGGGCAAACACACAAACAACACACAATTCAATGAACAAGAGGATAATGACATAAACCTAACCGTGATGCAAATGCAATGCTGCAATCCACTCATGCAATTAATTCCGATGAGTAATTAATTAGATAACAAAACTTTAAAGCTCACACAAATATTGACAATTTATTGCAAATATTTCAAATAAGATAAACTGACAACCATTACAAACTATTGTGTGTGTAAAATTAAGAGCAAGGAGAGTAAGTGTCACATTCAATGAAAGATACAAGCCGAAATTAATTTGAGTCAAGTATAACTTGAAATAAAATGATGTATCCGTACAACTGTAGATAAAGTTGAAAATAAATACGGAATTCACCTAGTAGAGGGCCGTCGGTGTTGGGTTGTAGATTCGGTGGTTATAGATGCAATGGGAGATGTATAGAAGGGAGGAGACCGTTGTAGGTTACTGTCAAGGACTGGTGGGGGATGTTTGGGGGTGGATTGATTAGGAGAGGGGTTGTGGGGCTTAGCTAGAGATGAATGGAGGGATGGGGAATCATGTGAAGGGTTGCAGAGGTTACTGGAAGCTTAAGGAGGGGTGGCTAGAGGCTTGGCCAGCAGCGAAAAGGTGTTGGAGGTGGGAGAGGGTTGTGGAGGTAGAGGCGGGGCTGCCGGAGGTCGGAGAGAGTTGTGAAGGTGGAAGAGGGACAGCCGGAGGTTGCAGGGGGCGGAGGACGACAGCCAGCGGTTTTCTCGTGGAAGGGTAGGCGGTTGGAGGTTTTGCCGGCTATGACGGGTGCTGGGGAGGTGGGAGAGGGGCTATGGAGGTGCAGGCGGGGCTGCCTGAGGTCGGAGAGGCTGTGAAGGTGGAAAAGGAGCAGCCAATGGTCGGAGGGGTGGCGGATGGAGGTTTTCTCGTGGAAGGGATCGGTGGTTGGAGGTCGATTTGATGAGGGGAACGGCGATTGGAGGTCGATTTGATGAGGGGATCGGCGATTGGAGGTCGGGGCATGGCAGAGGCAGTGGAGGGTCGCAGAGCCGGCTTCGACACTAGTGGCGGCGGCGATGAAGACCCGTAGAGTCCACGACTGGTGTCGTCTGACGTCAGCACCCGACGTGAGAGATCGTGCGGCTCTTGAATAAAAACCCACGGTTCCCTCAAACCAAAAGGTCTAATATTATATATAGAGAGAGGACTTATGGTAAATATATCTGATGGTTATGATTGAGCTCGGATTATTTAAACATATTGCTCCAAAAATAAATAAAAATTAAAACTACAGGAATCGAGTCGGTCGCAATCACGGTCTCCAATCATCCATTCGATGATCCAACAATTGTCGACCTAGTAAATTCTTAAATGACGCACGATCGATCTCCATCAATCTCCCCGTCTCAAAAGCATCTAACTCATTATATATACAATTTTCAATACATTGCAACTAACTTCGGCTAGTTTTTGAACTCACGGTATCCTAGAACTTGCTGCAACTTTATGTTTTAAAATTTGTCATGGTTAAGCTTAGGACATCACTGATCTCATTTCTTGATGTTCTCTAAAGTCGTGATCTGTACTACCACATGATGGATATTCTCTAATTGAGTCTCTCAGCTTTTCAATTGTTCTATGCTTGTATTTGCAAAAAATATAATCTAGCTCGAAAATATTTGTAATACATTCAATATAGCCCACAATTTTGTACTCCTTATAACACTGCTATGTTTTTTGTAGATTATGTTGGGGATCAGGGCCATGGTGGTTCTTACAACAAAACAAAATCAACCATGAGGTGGTTAAATAAAGTCAATTTTTTTCTCTTTCTTCCTTCTTTGATCATATTCTTTCAAAATTTAATCTTTCATTGTGTTTAGCATATGTTTTCAGCTCTTATGTTAAATATGAGGGCATCATAGTAGAAAAATGTTTTTTCCTCTTGATAAAATGATTAGAATACTCTGAGGGCCTCAAACCAACTTTTGAGTAAGTATACCTAGGTTTCCTTACAATGGTATCAATAAATGACTCAAAATCGAGTAGAAGAACGGAAAGTTGCACGGCAACCTGTGCCTAGTTTGCATGTATGCCACAAAATGTTTGCTAGAGGAAGTAACATTCTTAAGTTGGCTTAGAGGAGGATGTCTCAGCCTACAGTGCCACTGATGTTAACAGATAGAAGAGGTTAAGTGAGATTGTGCATCATATAGTCAATTGATGCGATAAATTCATGTTCTCCAATCTATACTCGATTAAGGCAAGTGTACCTATCGAAATATAGCATAGGATATAAAGAATATCAAGGTCGTATTAGACTCGGGGCTGTCGAGTACTTTTACTTCAGGAAAACAGAACTATTATTTTATCGAATAATATTTATAAGTGATTTTTATAAATGAACTAAAATGCGAAATAAAGAGAAGAAGAAAACAAATCTTGATCAAAGCACACTTGGAATGAAAATCAAAAGAGATAAAATCTAATCTGATCCTTAACCGTGGAGATTCTCGGACTATGAACGTACCTCTTTCGAGGACTACGCCCAACTGAGTTTAGGAAATATCAATTGAATTTCCATTCTATAATTGATAACCTAAGACTCGCTTTACGAGGTGAATCCCACTATTGGCTTTTACTCCAATCCGGAAGGGTAACGTCGTCCTCATCCAAGGATTGCGTTCTACTCTTTTTATCCTTGAGCGATCGATTCATACTCACGAGCTGGTTCGGCTAACTAGAGTTTGAAAACAAATATCGCAATTCATAACCGAAATATGAACACGACACGTTAATATTCAGAATAAATCGAAGGAGGAAAAGAGATAAAAATGAATAAGAGAAAATTTCATCCAAGGTTTGCAAATTTCAAGATTCAAATATTAATCTAATTGACATGAAAATAAAGAGATGAAAAGAAAGAGAAAGGCATTTTATTATTAAAACTGGATTACATAAGAAGTGGGTGCAAGAAATTGAAAGCATTGCATGAATTGAAATCTAAAACTACCTTGCATAAAATGAAAATACATGAAATTGAAAGTGCATATAATTAAAATCTAAACTAATACAGGAATTGAAAAAGCAATTCTGCCCCAAAAGGGGGCAGAAGGAGAGAAGTTTCGACCCAAGGAGGGTGGAAAAAGGGATTCCTCGAGATCTGGAAGAGCTGCCTTTTTATAGGCAAAAGTTGGGGTTACACACCCGTGACCAAGGGCGTGTAAGGGGCGTGATCGGTGCTGGTGCGGAGAGGGCGCGTTCTGGCTTCAATGCAGGCGTTTCGGGCGCGTCACGCCCTAGGTCACGCCCGTGACCCCGTGACCTGGGGCGTGTAATCTTAAAATCTGGCTTCTGGCGGGAATCTTCGGCGGGAAGGAGCGCGGGGCGATTCACGCCCGTGACCTGGATGTCACGCCCACTGGTCACGCCCGTGACCTGGGGCGTGTAATTTTAAATGACGTAGCAAGCGTGATGGCAGCTGGTGGCGGGGTCCCGGCCGTGACTTGGATGTCACGCCCTTGGTCACGCCCGTGACCTGGGGCGTGTTCTTGGCGAATCTTCACAGAATGATCCCGGGGTGGCGGAATCGGGTCTGGAACACATCTTTGGCTGTCACGCCCTTGGTCACGCCCGTGACCCTGGGCGTGTACTTGACAATTTTGCTCAAGATGCCCAGAAATCCTGAAAATCATAAAACAAACTTAAGTTAGTGAACAATTATAAATAGAAATGATTATTTAGTTAAAATAGACATATTATTTATAAATTTATATTATTATTAGCCTAAAAACTATAATAATATTATGCAAAAATACTACTCATCAAATACCCTCATACTTAAGCTTTTGCTATTCCAGAGCAAAAGTATGATAGATATTCATAAGTCATTAATAATATTTCTAATTAAACTAAAATTTTCTTGAATCATAAGAAAGCTTAAAAATAAAATTTAGGGATTTAAGAGATAAGTCCTAAATTATGAAATTAAGATAAAAAGAGAGAAATGTTTAGCCAAGAATTCTCAAATTATTTAATTAGCAGACAAAATTAAGTAATTTGCGAATCAAAATTAGATTAGAATTATAAAAACTCCAATTTTAAAGAGGCTTACGGAAAAATTCAAACTACTACTTATGCTCTCCCAATATTTTAATTTGAGTCTAAAATCAATTTTAATGGCTAAAGGGGTTTGGGTAAACAAGAAGCTAGCTTTGATTGGGGGTGATGAATTTTATCCTCTCACCCCATCTTTTTTTCTACTTGAACATGTTTAGGAAAATGATGAATTTTATCCTCTCATTTTCCATGACATATAAACTTTTCATAATAAACTTCATAAAAGGGAGGTGCATATGTTTAGGAAATAATGAATTTTATCCTCTTATTTCCATGACATATGATCTTTTAATAACTCTTTTTTTTTGGTAGGGCTAAAATAAATTTTAGATTAAATTGAAATATTTTGAGAGCAACTATAGTAAATTGAAATTTCCTAAGGATCTAAAAGCATGAGGTAAAAATAATTAAAATCTAAAGTTGTTAAGCACAACTACTACAAAATTGAGACTAATTAAAATAAAAGAGAAAAAATGCTAAATAAATTACTCTAATCAAATTAAGATCATAATAAATTCCTTAAAACTAAATCAACTAAAAATTAAATTTTTACTAACCATGATAAAATAGAAGATTAGCCAATTAAAAATAGTTAAAAATGCTTATAAATAAACTCTCAAATGTTTGATTTTAGAAATAACAAAAACCAAAGTAAAGGGTTAATTGATTATTATTAATTTTTTTAAGTTTTGAAATTTTCATATATTTTTTTGTTTTTGTTTTTTTTTTAATTAATTTTTTTTTAAAAGGTAAATATTAGGAAATATACCCCCATACTTAAAATTCAACTCTGTCCCCAATGTTGAAAACTAAGTATGAAAAAGAAAAGAAAAAAAAAGGGAAAATAAATTTTTTTGGATATGTTAAAATTAGTCTTGGACTTCCCAAGGTCAACCCGGTGAAGGGCTCGCAAGGTACTAGAGGTTGTGATGGGAATTCAAGCCCAAAGCGTCCTTTCCAATTAATTAATTCTAGCATAATTTTTTTCATTTTTACTTTTTTTTTAAATAAAAGGAAGGAAAAAGAGAGAAAAAGAAAGATAAAATTAATAGCGTTTCCCCTTTTCGAAATATCGACAAAAAATTCCCCGGCAACGGCGCCAAAACCTTGATGCGATAAATTCATGTTCTTCAATCTATACTCGATTAAGGCAAGTGTACCTATCGAAATATAGCATAGGATATAAAGAATATCAAGGTCGTATTAGACTCGGGGCTGTCGAGTACTTTTACTTCAGGAAAACAGAACTATTATTTTATCGAATAATATTTTATAAGTGATTTTTATAAATGAACTAAAATGCGAAATAAAGAGAAGAAGAAAACAAATCTTGATCAAAGCGCACTTGGAATGAAAATCAAAAGAGATAAAATCTAATCCGATCCTTGATCGTGGAGATTCTCGGACTATGAACGCACCTCTTTCGAGGACTACGCCCAACTGAGTTTAGGAAATATCAATTGAATTTCCATTCTATAATTGATAACCTAAGACTCGCTTTACGAGGTGAATCCCACTATTGGCTTTTACTCCAATCCGGAAGGGTAACGTCGTCCTCATTCAAGGATTGCGTTCTACTCTTTTTATCCTTGAGCGATCGATTCATACTCACGAGTTGGTTCGGCTAAATAGAGTTTGAAAACAAATATCGCAATTCATAACCGAAATATGAACACGACACGTTAATATTCAAGAATAAATCGGAGGAAAAGAGATAAAAACGAATAAGAGAAAATTTCATCCAAGGTTTGCAAATTTCAAGATTCAAATATTAATCTAATTGACATGAAAATAAAGAGATGAAAAGAAAGAGAAAAGCATTTTATTATTAAAACTGGATTACATAAGAAGTGGGTGCAAGAAATTGAAAGCATTGCATGAATTGAAATCTAAAACTACCTTGCATAAAATGAAAATACATGAAATTGAAAGTGCATATAATTAAAATCTAAACTAATACAGGAATTGAAAAAGCAATTCTGCCCCAAAAGGGGGCAGAAGGAGAGAAGTTTCGACCCAAGGAGGGTGGAAAAAGGGATTCCTCGAGATCTGGAAGAGCTGCCTTTTTATAGGCAAAAGTTGGGGTTACACGCCCTTGGTCACGCCCGTGACCAAGGGCGTGTAAGGGGCGTGATCGGTGCTGGTGCGGAGAGGGCGCGTTCTGGCTTCAATGCAGGCGTTTCGGGCGCGTCACGCCCGAGGTCACGCCCGTGACCTGGGGCGTGTTATCTTAAAATCTGGCTTCTGGCGGGAATCTTCGGCGGGAAGGAGCGCGGGGCAAGTCACGCCCGTGACCTGGATGTCACGCCCCCTGGTCACGCCCCCTGGTCACGCCCGTGACCTGGGGCGTGTAATTTTAAATGACGTGGCAAGCGTGATGGCAGCTGGTGGCGGGGTCCCGGTCGTGACTTGGATGTCACGCCCTTGGTCACGCCCGTGACCTGGGGCGTGTTCTTGGCGAATCTTCACGGAATGATCCCGGGGTGGCGGAATCGGGTCTGAAACACATCTTTGGCTGTCACGCCCTTGGTCACGCCCGTGACCTTAGGCGTGTACTTGACAATTTTGCTCAAGGTGCCCAGAAATCCTGAAAAACATAAAACAAACTTAAGTTAGTGAACAATTATAAATAGAAATGATTATTTAGTTAAAATAGACATATTATTTATAAATTTATATTATTATTAGCCTAAAAACTATAATAATATTATGCAAAAATACTACTCATCATCAATTTCTGCAACTTCAACACCTCCAACAATTATTTGACATTCTGAAAAATACGGTGAGAATGAATAAAGTTATGGGTCAATTATGAGTTTTAATAATATGATTAATGGATAAAAGATTGATAGAAAAATGTTATTCATATATATGAGAGTGAGAGAGTTAAGAAGGGGTGGGATGGACCACCTGTAGAAACCATTAATAATAATGACTAGTGGAAGTGAAAAAATAATTTCTTAGGTTACATTTCTAATGAGAAGAATGGAGTCTAAAACACGCGACATACCGGTACAAATGATCTAGAGATGACATGGGGCGTAGAGATGCAGCTTGGTTTCGTGGAGGGATCGTAAAAAAGACGGAGTGCCGTGGAGTTGACAGCTTTGTTTGTATTCCTTAGAGAGAAATTCTTCATTTTGACTTTGTCAAGCAATATAGTTCGTGGTGAATGGTGATAGTAATTTGCATGTGTATGTTCGTATGTATTGTATGCATAGACACATGCACAAATATATAAAAATACATAAATATATATATGTATATATAATGAAAAACATCTTTTTGCGAAACATTCATCTTTTCAAATTTACCCATTATTTATTACAATTTTTTACAGTTCTCTATAAGTGGGGTTAATATTTGTATTTTTTGTTTTATTTTAAAAAGTGTCTCATCATCCCCTCAATTTTATTAAGTTTTGTATTCGGCGTGACAAATTTTCACGGGGTCGACGAGCGGCGAATGTATTGTCGCATTGGGGCACTCTGGAAGCTTGTGCACGATTACTTGTGTGTGTGTGTGTGTCATTTATCGGGACCTCCCCTCTATGTTTGCTAAATTACAGGTTGCACCTACAAAAATATCTCCTGAAGTTTACATTTCATAACATTAACCTCTCCTGAAGTATACATTTCATAACATTCATGCACAAAAATACCCCCTTGAAAATTTACTCCGAGGGGGTAATTTTTATGCATGGATGTTAGGAAATGTAAATTTTAGGGGAGGTTTTTGTAATTTCAAAAGTAAGAGGGTGCAACTTGGAATTATGCTAACTTCCATGAGAAGTTTTGGTAATTATTCCTATACTGTGCGTGCGTGAGTACTATCAAGTGTAGCATTTCAAGAAAAAAAAAGATAACTCAATCGCATCAACCGTTGTATTTTGTTCACACAAACTCCTTCAATCTTATGAAATTCTTGCTAAATTCTTCTAGTTATACATAGCATCAAATCTATTGAATCATCTTTTTTTTTGTTATTTCCCCTTCCAGCCTTCATGCAACACATACTCTGGGTTGCCAGGAGAAGCAGAGCCTCAGGATTTTGATTATGCTGTCACCTGCGACTGATATACGAATAAACTTTGTAACCGCAAGCGAAATATTTCACGATCATGTTGTAGTCATTGTGACTCTTGTGACAATTACCTTTTTCATTTCAAAAATTCTCGAATGTCAGCTTATTGCAAGTGCTCAAAAGCGTTTGGATCTCGATTTTCCTGTTTTTTAGAAGAAAAAAATTTTGATCAGAGAGTTCTTATCTTCATGGCTTGGAAGCCATTTTCAGTTTTAATTTCAGTTTTTGAGAACAATAAAATTTTATTAGAGTATTGAGATGTGCTAGATATTACTTGTTGTAGGAAATAATATATATATATATTTTCATAAAAGGTGACTGGTTGGAACAAGTTTGTAGTGGCATGGATGTAATACTATGTTATTGTAGGGGTATTTTTCCATCTCTGCTTTTTTAAACCGAACGAAAACGCATTTGTACAAAATAGTGGTAGTTATTATTCAAGATATGATTTTGTGGGGTATTGGAGAAACCTCAGGGGATTGAGCTAAACCCATGCTTGTTCTCTCATATGTTAGGATTATTGACCTAATAATATAATGAGTTATTATTATTTTTTTAAATTTGGTTGTCATGAGAGTTGGATATTGACTTGTTGTTTGCTTTGATGTCATGTTAAAATCTATGCATGCAACCTAAAATCTATCGGTTATAGGTGAAACGCCCCGATATCTATATTAACTAGCATGGACCAAAAGTGAGATTATATTCACAACGATAAGTTTTGCGGGGTAAATACTTTGGGAGGAGCGATATTTGCCCGCAATTTAGTTGCCTTTGTTTTGCTATGGTGAACTTCAATTTGCTTATTATTGCTTATTACTAAAAAAAGTAATATGTCAATGACTTGTGCAATAAAAATGTTCAAGGCATTTAATTCATTTGGAAGTGTAAGAAAGTTAGCAGGGTTGTAGAGAATAGAGACACATTTTAATTGATGTTTTAGTCTTCGTTTGGCGCGGTGGTGGCGGTCATGAACCGTCGTTTGTGAACGCTCGACCTCATCTAAAAACATTAATGCAATATAAGCTCAAAACTAGTTCATTTTCTTGGGTAGCGATCATAACCTGTCTTGCCAAACTTACATTCATCTATGATAATGATGGTTCATAACCACCGCTTTCACGACCGCCACAACAGCGCCAAACGGAGCCTTAGTTGTATTTCATAATCACAAAGTCGAGTAATCTACCTAGTAAAGATGTTGACTCTAGTTGGCATGTCGGGTTAAGGAGAATATGTATGCATACTATTCATGAAATATACTTCTAGTTCTACAAACATAATAATTTAGAAAACTTTTACAACTAATAAACTTTCAAAGATCTTTTTTGCTCACCCTTTTTGAGGAGGATTTATTAGCTCCAGGCCCAGAAGGTTAGCTTGCATGTCCTATACCAGTTGCAATGCACTTTGTAATGCAAGCATTGAACCCCGCAAAGCCGCGGTGTACTTTGAGGTCAAAATGTTTTTGCCCGTGTTCCTCTGGATGGCCGCTTGACCTTCATCCATGCGGCCACGTAAAAACCCGTACCCTCAAAATGTATAAAGATCCTCTTCATTTGGTGGTCATGATTCTTTCTCAAGGAATTCAACGGTTTAACTAATCTCATTCTTTCATATTCTTTATATATTCAAAAAAAATCTACTCTTAAATAAAGGAGATTGTTAACCACAATCCGATTTTGGCTTGTCCCCAAGGTTAACCGTAATCCAATATTTGACATGCCGCACCCCATTTTTAAAAGCAACCTGAAAATTTGAGAGAAATCGGAGAACACAATCTAAATTTGGAGAGAAATATGAGAAGAAATTAGAGAAAGTGGAGATGATCGAGAAGAGAAGCGAAAAACAAAATCGAAAACAAAAATGAAATGAAAATTTGAACGAAAATGCAACCTGAGGGGAAAAGTAATGCATAAAAATCTTGGTGAAATAAAAAATGAAAGGAGAACTGAGAGAAATCTGAGAAGATCGAAATGAAAAAAAAAACGAAAACAAAATCAACGAACCCATTTCAATTCTCCGATGATTCCTTCCGTATACTTGTTCCTTATGAAATTCAGCTATCAAAGAACATTTGCTCGTTGACATCGCCGTTCCATCTCCGCCAGCCTTGCAGGCACGGGGTCCACGAAGCTGTGCAAGATGTCGGAATCAACCGGAGAGGAGATTTCGGAAACTGGGGATCATCCGGCCCAGCGGCAACGGCAAGTTGACGCTCCTCCACGCGTTGAACCACATCTGGGAGCCCGCCACGTCGTTACCTCGCTTCGACGGAACCAATATTTGCTGCCTCGACGTTTTCTCGCTTCGTTGTCGCATAGGCATGTTGTTCCAGCTTCAGCGGGAGGAAGGAGGAACCGAGGAGGGGAATACGCGAGCGGGCGTGACTGAAGACAAGATACACAAGGGGTTAGGGTTTTAAGTCTTGGGTTGCGGTTAAACATACAAAAATGAGGTGTTTTTTTAAAAAATTTGGTTGCGGTTAGCAAAAGACAAAAGACAGGTTGTGGTTAACAATCACCTATATAAATAAAGAGAAGATCTTACCATTAATTAGATAATATCCATTTCATAAATTAAGAGTATCTCACCATGGATGTTTTATTCCACACTTACAATTTTGTTGTCACTTGGGCACTTTTGTTTAACCTGAAAGGCACATTCATCCGAGAGAGATTTTTCTGTACGTTCAGCGCATATACATGATCCTACGAACCTTTTTTTAATTTACAGTTGTAGATTGACTGTATTTTCACCTGTAATTACAGTCGTAAAATAATTCAAAATTTTTACTTTTTTATAATTGTATTTTCACCCCAAATATACATGAATCAATATTCTGACTTATTTTATAAAAAAATAAAAAATATAGCATAAATTTAAATTTGACCGGAACACACTTTTATTTTCCCCCGAGAAAGTATTTTTTGCACCACGTAGCACGTTCTTAAGCAGAAACTTTTTAAACAGTTGACAGATTCAGACAAATTCTCAAACGCACTTCTCTTTCTAACCATGCTTCAAAATAGAGCCGCGTGGCAATTCCGCCACGCGTCATAATATAAGTACGTGGGGGCATTTCAGTGGACATGACGTTGGTCAGGATTGCTTGTGTCCTCGTAATGACAATGTCGACGGACAACGGGACAAAGCATCCGAAACTCTTCAAGGGTAAAGGCGGCCGAGAGAGAGAGAGAGAGAGAGAGAGAGAGAGAGAGAGAGAGAGAGTTAACATGGCGGGGTTTCCAAACGGGTGGTTCATGCCCTTCGTCTTCATCGGCGTCGTTCTACCGCGGCTAGACCCCGTCAATGGAGGCAACTTGTCATTTGCATCATCTGTTACTCGAATCCCGCGCGATCTGTACCACACGAGGTATTCGTTAAGTTCCCTTTTAGTTTTTTGCCGGAGATCTCATTGCCGTCTGATCTCATTACATTGCCGTCTGAATTTAGTTGTCTTTGTTTAGTACCTCCTAAGACGTTCTAGTCGAATGTTGGTTTGATTAGGAACAACCAAGTCCAGAGAATTGGTTGGTAGGCTTGATGCATGAAGTCCTTGGACTCTCTGTGGTGCTTTGGAGGCGATGATAGAGCTTGAGACATTGGAGATGAAAGCTGTCCACCGTGCGATGATAAAACCTGAGCCATGGATGATGGAATAGGATCACTGAACTAGGGATTAACTTGTAAGCGATGATGAAACTAGGTCGGGGGGAGAGAGATGACTGAGGAGCGAGGAGAATCTTAGAATAACAAAGAAAATAATTTTAGCATAGTTTCCCTAGCAACCAATTTTCTATTTTCAAGTATAATTTGAAATCCTTGAGGATTTCTGTCTGGTCATGTTCTATTGTGTTGGTTCTGTTGTTTCGCCAATGATGATTAATTTCAATTTTGCTGCTTATGTTGCAAGTGCTCTGGTTGATCCCGTTGGTGTTTACTGGTGTTGCCTGATAATTAGTATGTGCAAGAGGTGTTAACAATACTTGGCTTCTCTAGAATGATGAAATCATTGTCAAGGCAATAAATATTTAGATTTCTCTATTCTGTGATGTTGTTAGTGGTTGGGGGGCTTCACTGGATCGATCTTCTTGCAATTTTCGGTGGAGAATTTTTTAGCTTCGTTGAGCTCATGCTGTGAGATTTAGGACAATTTATTGGACATACTTTGTGATTTTGTGTATTGTGCATTGATTTTATGGATTTCATGCGAATACGAAGTTGATGGAGGATGTGATGCTGTCGAGTGGTGTTTTTTGTTGATTTGGTTTAAGATCTAGAGTAGGGAGCACGTGCAATGGAGTATGACTTCGAGATGCATGTGGGTAGTGTTGTGTCGTGATGTTGTGCTTCTGTAATGGATGATGTCTGTGTTGATTTTTAGAATGTTGTGGTGATACTTTCAGATATGTTTCTGGAGTGACTTGTGTGGTATGTTGAGTTTGTTGCTTGGCTTGTTTGGAATGTTTAGTTTGTAGTGTTAGGGGTGGTGTGTCTCTGGTGCTTTTGTTTTTGTGATGTTTTTCTGCATGGTGTTTGATGAGGGAATGCTGGTAGGGTAGAGAGAATGTACCTCCTTCCAGGAGTTTCTCTCTGGTCGCAGTCAATTGCATTACACTTGTAGTTATTCCCGAGGTTTCACTTGAGCAATTCCGATTATTTCATCAATTGTTGCATTGGGTAGATGGGAAGGAGGTTGATCATTAAATTGTAGATGTTTGGCTCTGTGGTTGTGATGGTATGGCACAATATTTTTTAATAATGAACTGTGGAATACGTTGTGGATCTTGGAATGGGCGGGTAATAACAATTGGTAAACAACATTAATAATGGGTTGTTCCTGAACCTTGTAGGGCCCATAATATCTCATTGCTAGTTTCTTTGAGTGTGTCACAGGGAATGCTGCGGTAAGTGAGATAATTTTGAGCGGTGTAAATCTAGTCGTTTGGTTCACCATTGGAGCACTTTAGGAAAATAAATTTAATGTTCCTATTCATGCATTGATGGCTGCTTTGGTGAAATAAGGGCGTTGGAGTTTTCGTGGGGATGCTTATATGAGTGAGTTCTGGTTGAAGACCATCTAGAGGTTTGTGGGAACTGAGGAAGCAATACATCCATTATTTACTTCTTCAAACTTTGATCAAAGCCTATAAAATCCTCATGAAGCTCATTCAAATATGCATGGACTTAGTTAAATTGTGCTGTAGATAAACACTAGACTAAGCGTTTCCAAGTGCCTTCCGAACAATAGGGATTCATCCAGTAATAATTTGTTGTTTGGAAGACATATCTCCACCAACTCTCTCAAATATAGGGTTCAAAATAAAGTTACGCCCTCCCGCAACCACTCTCTAGTCTCTAGGGAACGCACAAGCAAAACGTTTACAACAAACTTCTAGTGATTTTTGATCCCTACACCTTCTAACATCATGTAGTATGTATATATTATATATAAAATACCTCTTGTATTTTGGCAAGGGATGAGGTTTTTCTAATATGATGCCTAAATTATTTGCAGCGGGTCATTGTTGGAGGAAATCTATGAACTGGTGGGTCGTCACCCTGATAAGTTAACTGTGAGTGTTGGTTCTTTTGTAAATTAATAATTCCATACTTCTGAGATATGTTGCAAGTGTTGAAAGTTGAAATTTGAACAGATGGAGCTCTTAAATGCCGCCAATAAGGGATATAGAGCTGAGGTACCAGTAGTCACATACAGCCATGCCAAGAAAAAAGGGGGAAATGACTTACAGTACCGTATCCTCCTTGTAAGTTTCTAAATCATGCATTTGTAATATTAATATCAGGACATTGTAACACGTGGGAAGAATTATTTAGTTGAGTTTGAGCATTCACTGAAACCATGTTAACAAACCAATGATTTTTTTTATAAAAGTTCTGAATACTTCTGTAGACGTGTAATTTAACTATGGTTATGATGAGTACTACTTTTAAAATGAAGTTAAGTTCATTTCCTCTTGGTCAAGAAGAAGATGTGAATGAATGCCTTGTTGTCAAACTATGTTTACCAATTTGTTATTCTTCTGAAGATGGTTGTAGTGGTTCAAGTCAATTAAGCTGTTCATTTAGGACTGTAATTTTTCCAATATCATGATTCAAGTCCCATGTGTGATTTTGATTGATGTATTCATGCTTTGACAGAAAGAACTTTTTTCTCCAGAGCTTTGGACAGCATGGGAGAGAGCTTATTACCACTGAAGTGGCATTGCATCTTCTTTCTATTTTAAGCGAAGAACACAGCCTGCATAAGATGGTTGGTACTGACCCAACCTCTCTTGAGAAAGCTCTAGATAATACTGTGATAAAGGTAGGTGTGACCTTTCTCATATTATTTATGTGAAGTTTATTTACATGTTTAATATATTTTTAGGCCTCAGAGAATCAGCTCATGAAATTATAGGTACTTATTAGAGCAATGATATTGTTGTGCTAATAAATATGTTATGATATTTATCTTAAATGAATAATTGCCAATAGTTGTATTAGTAAAAGAGGTTAAACCACGAGAGATGTCCATTTCATAGCCATAAGGCTCTTTATATGGAAGTCACATGAATTTCATTTTGTAGCCAAGTCCACATGCTAGGACTATTTGAGAAAGATACCCAAAGATGAATAATAATCAAAATGACAAATAAATTTTGCAACCAGGCCACATTCTCAGACTATTACGGTTGCGCACGCCCACAATACGCGCGCACGCCGACGAGACGCCGCAACGAGTCTACACCCGTAGGAAGGCGACAGATACTAGCCCACCGGTCGTGGAAGAGACCACCGATGATCGATCTACTTGATTATTTCTAGTTCAATGTTGTTTTGGTTCTTACTATTTGCCGACCGTATTTTGTTATTCGCACCCCGCTGCTATAAAGGGTGTTGTATGCTTGTACTAGGGTTTATTCTTTTGGATGAATGAATCTTTTAGGGTTGCTCCCTATTTCCTCTCAATTCCTCTTTCCCCTCTTCTCTCTCTCCTAGCCGACGGCCCTCCCCTTGCCGGATTCCTCTTCGGGATCGTATCAATTTGGTCCAACCTGCCACCGCCCGCCATCCAACCGCCGGTGCTCGCTGCCTAGGCCTTCGTTCCGCCCCCGATCCCACCTCCTCAGCTCGCGTGAGTTTTTTCCGTCTGCCTATTTCAATCCTCCCGATCCCGCCAGATACGCTCGACCCGTTCCCGATTCCGTGACCTAGATTGTGGGCTTCTCTCGTCAGCGACCCTACGTAGCTCGCTCGTCCAGTGACCCCCGATCCGCCAGATCCGCCTCCCTCCGAGGCCGTCCGTCGGTTCCAGACGCCTTCCAAGCCGCCCTCCGCTAAACTCCAGCCCCATGCCCAACACTCGCTCCTCTGGTGACCCCGCTCCGGATACCACCTCCGACGCCCTTAGCCGTCGTGAGGCTCAAGATCAGCTCATCGCCTCCATGCATGCCTCACTCCTCTCCCTCCACTCCAAAATTGACTCCCTCCAAGCGTCGACCACCGCCTTCGGATCCGGCTTACCCGCGGACGGGGACTCCCTCCTCGGCGCCATACCGCCGAGACCCCCAACCGAGCCGCTATCCCACCCGACTCCGGGTTGCTCGGCTCCCTCCCTCTACATTCCTTCCTTCATCGGCACCGACCCGATGGGTTGGATCACCAAGGCAGAGCAGTACTTCGACCTCAACTTCACGTCGGAACAGGACAAAGTGTCCACCGTTCTTGACGGCTCTGCGCTCCATTGGGCTCGGTGGCTCCGCCAATCTAACCAATCCCTCTCCTGACTCGAGCTCAAACATGAGATGATTCGGTGGTACGACACCTGCTACTCTATCTCCTCCGTTGTCGAGCATCTTTGCGGCGTCCGCCAGACAGCCGGCCTGGACGACTATATTGATGAGTTTGCTGCATTGGTCACCCACGTTCCCGGCCTTCCGCCCGACCATTACCTAGGCTTTTTCATGCAGGGTCTGTTGTCACACATCAACTCTCGTCTCCGCACGCACCACCCTCGGACAGTCTCCGACGCCCTTGACATGGCGCGTTTGGTGGAGACCGACCTCTCCCCTAGACCTCATGCTTCTCCTTCTGGCCAACCCCCTCTGCAGCCACCTTGGCGACCGCCCTCCTCGACTCCGCCACGCCCTCCGCATGGGGGACCCCACCCAGGGCTCCTCTTGGCCCCTCGGCGCCTCTCCAACAGTGATTATTTTTCGCACAATTTTCAAACATTTATGTTCTCACAAAGCATGATCCACTAATCCCCGTGACCTGATACTCCACAACAAAACGAGATTGCTGAAAGAAATAATCCGCACTAGTTGAAGTCTCATATCTAATTTATATGCATGTCCCATCTTTATATTTGGGACGATGATATATTGGCGGCTTGTTATTTCATTAACCCTATGCCATCTTCAAATTTGCATCACCAAGTATCATTTTCTATTGTCTCCTTGGAGTGTTCTATTTCTTGTTGTGGCTTAGGTGTTTCGCTTCACCTATTTCATTCATATTTTTCACCAAGTCAGGATAGATTATATCCCCAAGGTATTCAAATGTGTATTCTTAGGATACTCTCAGGAAAGGATATCTGTATTATTCATCTTTCCTTTCTCAAGCCTTTGTGTTTGCAGATGTCACATTTTTGAGACCACTCCTTTGTGGCTTACATCAAGGGTCAGCTTTAAGCCCTTATCTCTTTACCATTATCTTAGATGAGCTCACCAGACATATCCAACAAGCAATACCTTGGTGTTTATTATTTGCAGATGATATTGTTTTGGTCGATGAGACGCGCGAGGGTGTAAACGCGAAACTTGAATCTTGGCGAGACACTTTAGAAAAGAAGGGTTTTAGGTTGAGCAGGACAAAGACGGAGTATATATAGCTTAAATTTAGTAGTGCAAGAAGGTCGGATTACTCCGTCTAAATTGGGTGACCAAGATATTTCCCGCAGTGAGTGTTTTAAATATATGGGATCAATAATTCAAGATGGAGGTGTAGATAAAGATGTGATACTTAGAATCCAACCAGGTTGGCTGAAGTGGAGAAGCGCGTCTGGGATCTTATGTGATCGTAAAGTACCATTAAAACTTAAAGGCAAGTTTTACCGTACTGCAATTAGGCCAGCAATGCTCTACGGTTCCGAGTGTTGGGCAATAAATGGTGTACATGAGCAAAAAATGTGAGTTGCGGAGATGAGAATGCTTAGGTGGATGTGTGGTCGCACGAGACTGGATAAAATTAGGAATGAATGTATCAGGGATAAGACAGGAGTGGCGCCAATTGTAGAGAAGATGCGAGAAGCTCGTTTAAGATGGTTCAGACATGTACATAGGAGACCATTAGAGGCACCTGCTATGCGTTGTGAGAGTTTAGTCACTAGACATGTTAAACGGGGGAGGTGTAGACCAAAAAAGACTTGGAATGAAACTATAAGGAAAGATATGATGTACTTATTCATTAGTTATGCTATGACTAAAGGTAGGGCGCAATGGCGACAAAGGGTCCATTTAGCCGACCCCACTATGGTGGGATAAAGGCTTGAGTGTTGTTGTTGTTCTACTTTTCTGAGTCAGACGGTCTCTAGTCCTGCATCGCCCCATGTAGTGTTTCCTCCTATTCCTGTTGTGTTGTATATCTTAGGGGTGAAAGTGAGTCGAGCTCCAGCCGAGCTTGGCAAAATTCGCAAGCTCGAGCTAACTGTTTTGAGCTCGTGCTCATTTTGCATGACTCGCGGAGAGTTTCTGTTTGGGAGAACTACAACTGGTTTTGTATAGCAAAGGAAGAACGTATATCACCTGATACTTTATGGTATTAGAGCTCCAGGTATCATGATTGTGTTATGAATCTACTAGGAAGAGGAGGAGAAAGCACCAATTGTTATGAATCTACTAGGAAGAGGAGGAGAAAGCTAGATCTAGAGAGCTATGAGAGGAATTAGGGTTGAGGATTACCTGATAGTTCTTGCATACCCCTCCACAAGAGGATCCGGGTATATTTATACCCGGACCAAGGCCGGCCGGCCAAGGGGGCCGGCCGGCCCCAATTGGGGCTGAACCGGGTGGGTTCAGCCCCCCCCCCCCCGAGGGCCGTCAATAGAAAGTGGGGGCTGAACCAGTTGGTTCAGCCCCGTTGTCGCCTTCGGATCCGTCCGGGGGCGTAACATTCCCTACCCCTTTAAGACCCAGCTTGTCCTCAAGGTGGGAATCTGGTGGCTCGGTCCCTTCCTTCGGCACCCTCCCAGCTACGTCATGCTCGTCTCCTTGCAATCTCCAGGCATCGAAGAAAGGCCTTTGTACTGGTAAGATTCTGATTCCATTCAGGCAGTACTCCCTCCCTTCCTCAACAAACTCCATAGTCAACTCATCCCAAGCCAAAGTGACCCTCCCCAGCTGACGCAACCACTGGGTCCCCAGAATCATATCGGACCCCTGGATGGGCAAGAAGTAGACATCCATCCTGTCGGTGTATCCCTGCACACTGACCCTCACGTCCGGAAGTCTGCATTCGCACTGCGACGTGCGTTCACCTGCCATCATAACCTGGGGCGCAGCATCCTTAATGATCTCTTGCCCACGCTTCTGTGCCACCGCCAGGTTGAGGAAGTTATGTGTACTCCCGCTGCCAATCATAATGGTCACGGGTTGTTGGCCGAGCCACCCTGCAACAGTCATAGTGGGCGGTGCGGAGTCTCCTGGCAAGGTCAGGGTAGATACCTCGAACTCGATTGTATCTAAAATGTGCTCCCGGTCCTCGTGGCGCCCCTGGAATGGAGGGGAATCCATGGCAGACACGTCGATTCCAAGTCCCCCATTGAGGATGGAGGCCCGATCGGCACCATCTCGAACCGCACAGTCTTTGTGTCCTGATGCTGAAGACGGAATGAGAATCTGGACTGCGTTGGTCTCTTTCGCAACAGTCGGACCTTTGATGTGCTGAGTCAACAAACTTTTTAGCTCGTCCATGCGCGTATCTATCTTTTCTGCCAATCGTTTTTCTGAAGCCTTCAACTGTTCTTCGAGGGCCGCAACCGTGTTAGCCAACCCAGTGTAAGTCGCTTCGATGGTGGCCAACCGATGAGATTCTTCTTGGGAACGAGTCACCATGGTCGACTCCGCAAAAATGGGACGAGGTACTCCTCAAGGAGGAAGTCGGAGAAGAAGCTCGTTGTCGAAGTAGCCGCTGGAATCAAACGCCTTGAGGCTCGGCGAAATCGTCGCGGAAGAGGATTGGCGGAAGAGCCGGAACTGCGTGACCGGCGGAATTGGCCGCTGGAGACGTCGCTGGAGAGGTCGCTGACGGAAATCTGGACTGTCGGCAGCCGCTGGAGTCGGGGCCGGACTGATCCGAAGGAGTCGGGGTTAAGCGGGTCCAAAACAGGCGGAATCGGCCGCTGGAGACGTCGCTGGAGCAGCGAGATGTCGAGGGCTGGAGCTTCAGGCGGTGGCCCGGGAGCAGCAGGACGTCGGCGCTGGAGTCGTCGAGGCGCTGGAGTCGTCGATGTTGGCGTTGGACGTCGTCGATGTCGGCGCTGGACGTCGATGTCGGCTCTGGAGTCGTCGAGGTCGGCGCTGGCGATGTCGAGGGATGGAGTCGTCGAGGGAAGATGTCGATGTCGGCGCTGGCGAGTCGTCGATGTCGAGGGATGATGTCCATGTCGGACGCGAGGGATGGAGTCGTCGAGGGAAGATGTCGATGTCGGCGCTGGCGAGTCGTCGATGTCGAGGGATGATGTCCATGTCGGACGCGAGGGATGGAGGCTGGAGGAAATCGGAAAAGAAATTTGGAGGAAATCGGAAAAGAAATTTGGAGGAAGGAATCCTCTGATACCAATTGTTATGAATCTACTAGAAAGAGGAGGAGAAAGCTAGATCTAGAGAGCTATGAGAGGAATTAGGGTTGAGGATTACCTGATAGTTCTTGCATACCCCTCCACAAGAGGATCAAGGCCGGCCGGCCAAGGGGGCCGGCCGGCCCCAATTGGGGCTGAACCGGGTGGGTTCAGCCCCCCCGAGGGCCGTCAATAGAAAGTGGGGGCTGAACCAGTTGGTTCAGCCCCGTTGTCGCCTTCGGATCCGTCCGGGGGCGTAACAGATTGCACCATCTTCTTAGATCTTGCTCAGTTCCTCGGTCAAGATCTTCCCGTTGTCCTCTAATTCAGAGCCACTCTTTTCTGTCTCCATCACATCATCTTTCTCAAGCCAAAGGCACAAATCCAGAGTCCGAGGCACACATTGTACACACATAAGCACAAATAGTCGGTCAACATGTCATTCTTACCTACCTATCTGTCATCCTTGCCTGCTTCATTGTTGTCTTTGTTTTCATCATAATCACCTTCACCATAACCCTTTTATCACTGTCATCGCTATCATCGCTGCTTCCATCATTATTAATGATACATGATAAAGTTTTCTAATTCATGGTTTTACTTTTCAACTCATACTTGGCCTAGGTTGTACATGATTCTCCTCTATATCTTTGTTTAGAAATTACAGAGTGAGGGATTTAAACTAAAGTTTTATTGGATTAACATGCCTTTAAGTTTTACAGATTGTGCCAATGGAAAATGTGATGGGACGTAAACTAGTAGAAGCTGGAGACTTTTGTGAGAGAAGGAATGGTCAGAACATCATGCATTATATTAATGTAATTTATTTAAATATCCCATCACCAAAATATATTTACTTGATATACACTTTTCTTCTTAACAGGACGAGGAGTGGACCTCAACAGAAATTGGAGTGTTGATTGGGGGAAAAAGGAGAAGGTTTGTTGACTTATCATGGAAGAATAGATAAAAAATGATGTGCTCCTTAAATTCCTTTAAAACATTGTGCTCTTGATTTTTTTTAATTATGTATACCCAGAATTTTAACTACTGTACTTGAAAAAGTTATCCCCTGATAGCCAGCATTATTGTCTTGAGAAGGTGAGGTATAATATTTCTTCTTATAATTAAATCTTAATTGGCTGAACCATAAAACTCCGTCATACATAAAGCCTGAGGCCAGCCCTTTTGAACCCGTTCCTTAATAATACAAGGAACATACTTGAATCTGGATCACCATAGTAATCAATTCTGGTTTATGATTATTATTAAAACCTTTTGTAGCCATTGCTTGATTTTCTAATATTCCCGCCTGGAGGATTCAAGAACTCAATATCTTGAAGATTCGACAACATCTTGATTATTCACTGCTTGTTCTATTTTCTAGAGCTTTGTTATCTCAGTCAACGTTACCTAATATAATTGTATGAAGATTAAGATTTTACTCCGTTAGATTTAACCTTCCTTTTTATGTCAACTATTTTCCTGAATGTCTGGTGATTTTAATCGTCCTTATGTTCTTCTAGCACATTTTTTATCCTGTTGTTGGCATTTTCTCTCCATTTTTTTTAAAATTATATAGCATGTTCTATATCCCTATTCTTTTGTTTTCATCATATTTGTTTAGTTTTTGCATGCGCAATGAATTGTGACATCATTGTTCTTTTTTGTATTTCTCATATAAAAATTGTGAAATATTAGGTTTACTCTACCCTCTAAATATTGTATGATTCAAAAAGAAACTGCATAGCTTGTGTATTGTGTAGTGTAGATGTCGATATTTTATGCTAAAAAACTGCTTCATAATGTTTTGTTTATAATATTGTTAATGGTGCCTTATTTGAAATTGGGAGTACCTCTCCCACATTTTCCCTTATGCAATTCTTGTAATACCTCATTATTGCATTTAACTTCAACTTCAAATATTTTTTAGCACAATGTTAGATAAATTCCCATTGCACTTTATACAGGATTATGATCCATTGCACTTTATACAGGATTATGATCCATATGAAGAAAATCCTGGAGTTGCACCTTTTAGCGAGCCTGAGGCTCAAATAATGCGTATGCTCTCCAAGACATTCAATCCTCATATTTGGGTGAATGTCCATTCTGGGATGGAGGTACTTTACACAGTTCTTTTTTACTGAATTCCCACCAAATCAGTGAAAGAAATCAAATAATTGATAATTTAAGGACAGGTTGGAGATTTTACCGTATCTTTGAAGTGACCAAAAATATTAAATGAACAGAAAAATTAGGAGTGGAAAGATAAATAAATTGGTCATCATATACTCGTGGACTGATTATAGTTCTTGTGTAGGCTTGTATTGGAGTTGTGATTATTTTTCTGTAGTGTGTGTATATATATATAAGCAGTCATGCACGGAGTTTCTCCTTGCCCTGGCGCCACAATACATCTTCTGTGCTCGTAAAATTTTGTCACAACAAATACAAAATCACAACGAATACAAAACTCAACAGAAATTGTGGGATAATGACACTTTTTAAAATTAAAAAAACATACAGATTAAATTCACTTATGAAAAGTTGAAAATTTTATAATAAAGAAGGTAAATTGAAAAAAATGAATGTTTCCCTAAAGAGTCTTTTTCCCTCATTTATAGTATATATATAGAGCTATGTTACGTGCAGACCATTTATGGCTGTGCACACAAATGTTATGTGCACACAAGCAAATGTTATTTGCAACCGAATTTTGTATGTGAACTCCAATATGAAATGTTATAAAAATTATAGTCTCTTGAAGCAATTTTGGAAGGTCCGGAACTTTGGAGGATAAGGAAATCGAAATCTGGAGAAAAAGAGGAGATCAACAAAGGGAAAAGTATGATATCAAAATCTGTAAAAAAAGAGGAGAACAAAATAATGCAATCAACTCCAAATCTTACCAGTTCATCGCATAAATGGGAGAGCCAAGAATCATATGACTGAACGGAGAGGAGGTTGAAAAAAATGACAAAGAAAGCAGAAGGAGAGGGAGAAGATAGCTTATAGTGGAAATGTGGAATGGAGAGGAGGAAGTAAAAATCGTTCAATCCTCCTCAGATCGGAGCCATTGATGTCAATGAGAGTTGAAACCTAAGGCGTCGTGGAGGAGAGGGGTCGTCGGCGTGAGCACAAAGGGGAGTCATCGGCGTTAGCAAAAGAACCGGTGCGGGCTCGTCGGCGAGAACCGGCGCAGATTCGTCGGCAAGAGGGACTCTGGACTAGGAGAGGGGTTGACGTAGGAGAACGTCGGGGTGGGAGGCGGAATCCTTCCGGACGGATCAACTCTCGCACGGAGAGAGAGGAAAACAGCGGCTAGGGCAACAATTTCTCAATTCTCAATAATCTGCATACAACATAACACATTCCACCCTTTATACTAGGAGGGGGAAGATACCGCTATTAGCACACCCGCTAATGGCACGCCAAAATAAAAGTGCAACATAGACATGCAAATATAAAATAGAAAACAACATATGCTACGGAAATAATTAAACGGCTCGGGGCTTCCAAAGCGGGTCGATCTTTTCTAGCCACGCGATTCCGGGCTCGCCGGGCGATCCTCCAGTCGCATTGTTGCCGTCTGCGATGCATCCTTCATCATTCGCCGCCGCTTGGGAGGCACTCGACCTCGAGTGCTCGGGGTAAAGCGGAATGTCCGGGTAGAAAGGGGACAAATCGCTCACGTTGAAGGTCTTGGAGATGTTGAGGTCCGATGGAAGGTCCACCACATAAGCGTTGTCATTGATCTTGCGGGTGATGGGGAAAGGGCCGTACTTCTTTGGCATGAGTTTGTGGTGGTGGCCCGCGGGAAGCCTCTCCTTGCGGAGGAAAACCATCACCAAGTCTCCCACCGCATAGATCTTCTCGCGCCGGTGTTTGTCGGCCATAGCCTTGTATTTGGCATTAGACTCAAGCAGCTTGAGCCGGGTATCAGCTTGGATGTCGCGGGTTTCTTCCGCCAACTGGGCCGCGGAAGGAGGAGCGGTCGGGAGGCGGGCGAGATCGAGTGCATGTCGGGGAACCTTGGTATAGACAATGGAGAATGGCGAGCGACCGGTAGAGCTGTGCACTGCGTTGTTGTAAGCAAACTCAGCCTGCGCAAGGGCGTGATCCCATTGCTTCGGGCGATCTTGGCAAATGCAGCGAACGAGGTTCCCCAAGGTCTTGTTCACAACCTCGGTTTGGCCGTCAGTTTGAGGGTGGGCGGAGCTACTAAACTGAAGAGAGGTGTCGAACATCTTCCACAACATTGTCCAAAAGTGGCCGAGAAATTTGGGGTCGCGGTCCGATGTGATAGTGGTTGGCACGCCATGCAAACGAACCACCTCCCGGAAAAAGAGGCGCGCAATGTGAGAAGCATCGGACGTCTTGCGACAAGGGAGAAAATGGGCCATCTTAGAGAAGCGATCCACCACGACAAACACGGAATCGACCCCGTGTTGCGTGCGCGGGAGACCCAAGACAAAATCCATAGAGAGATCCTCCCAAGCGCTGGCGGGAACCGGGAGGGGAGTATAGGGCCCAGTGTTGTGGGCATGTCCCTTGTACTGTTGACACACATAACATTTCCGAACGAAGTTCCCCACGTCCTTCGATAGTTGCGGCCAGAAGTAACGCTCTTGGAGGCTGGCAAGTGTTTTGTCTCGGCCCAGGTGTCCACTTAACCCGCCACCATGCAAGTCTCGAATGAGCTTCTCCCGTAAGGAAGTGCGAGGAATACACAGGCGGTTGTCTTTAAGCAGGAATCCGTCGAGTAAGAGGAAACCTTGATGCGAACCGCCTAAGGAACAAGCGCGCCAAATCTCGTGGCGTGGAAGTCAACTGTCTTTAAGCAGGAATCCGTCGAGTAAGAGGAAACCTTGATGCGAACCGCCTAAGGAACAAGCGCGCCAAATCTCGTGGCGTGGAAGTCAACGTCCTCAGTGTACAAGTCGACGAGAGTATCAAACCCGATGATCTCGTGGTGCATAGTCGCCAACAGACAAGTGCGTCGGCTAAGTGCGTCGGCTACGACATTGGCCGTCCCCGGCTTGTGTTGGATAATATATGGAAACCGTTGGAGATATGTGGTCCAATGAAGGTGCATTCCATCCATGCGTTTCTGACTGTTGATGAACTTGAGAGCCTGGTGGTCAGTGGA
This sequence comes from Dactylorhiza incarnata, assembly GCA_033032865.1. Lineage (NCBI taxonomy): Eukaryota > Viridiplantae > Streptophyta > Magnoliopsida > Asparagales > Orchidaceae > Dactylorhiza > Dactylorhiza incarnata. The sequence goes on along the minus strand of JAWHQI010000402.1, from coordinate 258,133 downwards.
CAAGATGAACTCCTTGTGCAGTAAGTAGTGTTCCCAATGCTTGAGAGCCCGTACGACCGCATAGAACTCCAGGTCATAGGCGGCCCATTTCCGTCGAGCTTCACTTAATTTTTCGCTGAAAAACGCCACGGGGCGCTTGTCCTGGGAGAGGACAGCCCCTATGCCAATGCCACTGGCATCACTCTGCACCTCAAAGAGTTTATCAAAGCTGGGCAGTGCCAAGACTGGGGCCGAGCTGAGCTTCTGCTTGATCAAGTCGAAGGAGCGTTTGGCCTCGTCGCCCCAAAGGAACCGCCCCTTCTTCAAACAGTCGGTCATGGGAGCGGTAATGGTGCTGAAATCTCGGATGAACCGCCGGTAGAAGGTGGCCAAGTCGTGGAATGACCGCAACTCCGTTAGAGAGGTGGGAGCCGGCCAATCTCGGATCGCCTGGATCTTTTCCTCATCAACCCGGATGCCATCCGCGCCCACAACAAAACCCAAAAATGTCAGCCGCGGAGCGAGGAAGGTACACTTTTTGAGGTGAATGAACAGTTGGTGCGCCGCCAGCACCTCCAAAACAGCCCGAAGATGGGAGAGATGATCTGCCCGGCTCTTGCTGAAGATCAAGATGTCGTCAAAATAGACGACGGCCGACTTTCCCAGAAAAGGTCGCAGTACCTGTGTCATGAGGCGCATAAAAGTACTTGGAGCGTTAGATAATCCAAAAGGCATTATCTTCCACTCGAAGAGGCCGTCCGGCGTTTTGAACGCCGTCTTCCACTCGTCACCTGGCTTGATGCGGATTTGGTGGTACCCGCTGCGTAGATCTATCTTGGAGAAGAACTGGGAACCATCTAACATGTCTAGCATGTCATCAAGTCGAGGAATGGGAAAGGAGTACTTGATCGTGATCCGGTTGATCGCGCGACTGTCGACGCACATGCGCCATGAACCATCCTTTTTGGGGACCAAGAGTGTCGGGACTCCGCAGGGGCTGAGACTCTCTGAAATGAATCCCTTCTTCAACAATTCTTCCACCTTCTCACGCAAGATGGCATGCTCCTTGGGGCTCATGCGGTAGTGCGGTAAATTCGGAAGGCTAGCTCCTGGAATGAGGTCGATCTGATGTTGGATATCCCGAAGAGGAGGAGGACGGTCAGGCAAGTCGTCCGTCGTGATGGTTCGGAACTCGTGCAGCAACGCACGCACGTCGGGCGGTGCGGCTTCCGCCTCCTGCTCACGAGTGGTGTACAACCCGTAGGAGACAAGTGCCACCACTTCCTTAGCTTCTGCCACGTCCCGCTCAAACATAGAAGCGTCCTCGGCCATCACCAACAGGCTACGCTCCCTATCGGACGGTGGGCTGACTTCGGGTTTCCCTCCGACCCGGGCAATGATTTGTATCTTCTTGCCGGCCCAAGTGAAGGTGACAACATTCTCGCGGCCCTTGTAACAAACATCTGTGTCATATTGCCACGGCCGCCCCAAGAGTAGGTGGCTGTCATCCATCTCCACGACGTCGCACCAAACATCGGCCCGGTAATGCTTCCCAATGGCAATAGGAACATGAGAGCGGTGGGTGACCCGAACTGACGGGCCGCGCTGAATCCAACCGATGGAATATGGGTGGGGATGAGGCTCCGTCGTCAGCTGTAAATAGGAGACCAACCGGGTTGCAACAAAGTTCTCGCAACTGCAATTGTCAATCAGTACGTCGCAGATCTTCCCCTTGATGGTGCAGTAGCTCCGAAAAATATTGTTGCGTTGGGCGTGTTCATCCACTCGTGGTGTGAGAAGTAGGCGATGCACCACGCAGGCGGCGAACTCGCCCTCCTCGTCATACTCATCAATGACTTCGTCGACCTCTCCAATGTCATCCTCTCCCTCTTCGTTCTGTGCAACTGTGTGGACGGGTTGGCGAAGCAGGGGGCAACGGGAGGCGAAATGGCCGGGTTGGTGACACTTGAAACATGTGCCTGCCGGTGCTCGGTGAGGTGCCCGACCCTTTGGTGCGGACGCGGAGGCCGGCACCCGATCCACAATCTCCTTGCCGGTGGTGTCCCGGCTGTTGGAACCCGACGCATCCGTCCAAGGGCGGCGAGAGGCCGTGCGGTGTAGAGGGATGGCTGTCTTCTCCATTTGTTCAGCCTTGAGGGCCATGTTGTAAGCCTCATCCACCGTGCGCAGAACATGCAAGCCGATCTTCTCCCGTAGGGAGGGTCGCAGCCCGTGTAGGAAACGAGTAACACGTTGGCCGTCTGTCTCTGTGAGGCCGTTGCGGTCCGCGAGTCGGCTGATCTCTGCTAGGTACTCTGTCACAGTACGAGTCCCCTGAGAACAACTCTGGTAGAACTGGAATAAATGTTGGTCGTAGTCGGGCGGAAGGAACCGATTCCGCAACAACTTCTTCATTTTCAGCCACGTGCGAACTGGCGCCTTGCCTTGGCGGTTGCGGTTGAGTTGAAGTTGGTCCCACCATACGGCCGCACCGGATTTAAGGCGGTAGGCGACCATCTTCACTTGGCGGCGGTCGTCGATCTCCGCCATTTCGAAGAAACGTTCGACTTCCGAAAGCCAATCGAGGAAGTCTTCGATGCCCAGGTTACCATGAAAGTGGGGAATGTCAGCCCGCAGGCGGTACCCCGGTTGGTACTGGGGCTGTGGGGCACCCCCGCGTGGAGGGCTGCCGCCGTCGAGGAGATCGTCATCGGAACTGGACGAAGAGAGGGCTGGATTGAGGGGCGGGGCTGCTAGAGGCACGCGACCGCGGCGGTATTGCCGCCCAAAATAGGGATCCGGGGGAGCCGCTGGAGGGTCGGCGGGGCGCGGTTGCGGAGGGCGGCCCGACTGTAGGTCGCCGAGGGCGGCGGTGAGGGTGGCGAGTTGGGCGGTGATACCATTGATGGCCGCCCATAGGGCGGCGTCATCCCACGGGGTATCACCCATCTGCACGAGTGGGAGATGGCGTGGACGAGGGGCGGTAGGGCTGGAGCGAATGGGGCTGGCGGAGGCTTGCAGGCCTGGCGTTTCCGCACGGGAAGACGTACGCGGGATGCCGGAGGGGGATGCAGGTCGTCCGGTCGGGTGCGTCTGCAGGGGAAGACGGACGCGGGAGGGCCTACGGGGCGCGGTGTCGAGCGGAAGGAGACGCGGGCGGAACACGCGAGGAGGAGTCGTCGAGCGTAGGAGTCGACGGGAGTTCCTCTGATACCAACTGACGTAGGAGAACGTCGGGGTGGGAGGCGAAATCCTTCCGGACGGATCAACTCTCACACGGAGAGAGAGGAAAACAGCGGCTAGGGCAACAATTTCTCAATTCTCAATAATCTGCATACAACATAACACATTCCACCCTTTATACTAGGAGGGGGAAGATACCGCTATTAGCACACCCGCTAATGGCACACCAAAATAAAAGTGCAACATAAACATGCAAATATAAAATAGAAAACAACATATGCTACGGAAATAATTAAACGGCCCGGGGCTTCCAAAGAGGGTCGATCTTTTCTAGCCACGCGATTCCGGACTCGCCGGGCGATCCTCCAGTCGCGTTGTTTCCGTCTGCGATGCATCCTTCATCCGGGGTCGTCGGCCTGAGTAAACGAGGTCGTTGACTTCGTCTTCCTGCGGATTGGGAGGGCTGGATGCTGGTCGCCGAGAGAACAAATGGCGATAAAGAGAAACCCTAAATGTCGCGCGGGTTGGGAGGAAGGATTCGCTGACTGCGCATAAAGTCTTTTGACATCCTAAAAAGTATCAAAATAATAGCTAATTTTGTGTGTGCACATAGCCATACTTGGCCTGTCTTTAACATTGCTCTATATATATTGATCACGCTTATAAACTCTCACGATATATACCTTGAGCTAAACATTTTGCTCTGGGTACAAGATATTTCTCCTTAAGTTGTAAGACATTTTATTCAAGTTTTGAGACATCCCGTTTGTTTTGTAATTCTATAGTAAAGACAGTCATATAGCTAGACATAAAAACAGAAATGTCTTGCAAAGTTGAATTAACTTGTCTTCCTCATGGAAAGGTTTTATATGCAGAGCAAATTTAGCTCTCTTTAGCCAAGGTTTTCCCCTCCTGTTGATGCCTGCTGCATATTACTTTAGGGTCATTTGCTGGATTAAAATCTCCTCGCTAAGTTTATATCATTAATTAATATATAGAAAGGGCAGCCCGGTGCACAAGCATCCCTGCGCAGGGAGGGTCCGGGGAAGGATCCCACCACAAGGGTGAAATGTAGGCAAACCTTTCGCTGCATTTTTGCAAGAAGCTTCTATGTTTTTTACATGTATGTCAGCAATGTAAATTTAGAGAGGAGGTTTTGGTATTAAAGGGTGTGTCCCTGTAATTATGCAACATTGAGACTTTGTGATGGCAGTTATCTTGAGCCAAAAAGTAGAATTACATGAGTTATTACTCGGCTTATATGCGGATAAGTTCATGAATATTAATAGAATTCTTTGCATAGAATTACATGGATTCTACTGCTGTAATTTTGTCTTTTATATCATGTTAACCAGGCTCTCTTCATGCCATATGATCATAAAAATACAACACCAGAGGGGTTGACATCACAGTTGATGAAATCAATGTTGGAAGACGTGAACCATCATCACTTTGAAGGCAGATGTTTAGTCGGTTCAGGCGGTGGTTCTGTTGGGTATGTAACATGATTTATATCACACAATCATTTAGCAAAAAGAAAACTTTAATCATTATCCCATCATCATCAAGTCATCAATAACCTTATCCAAACTTTTTGGATAGGGTTTGAGAATCCTCGTTTTCAATGTCTTCTTATCGAGTATTGCCTAATTTGTTAAGTTTAGATTATGTAAATCATCTTGAATAAATTTCATCCATTTACTTTGGGTCTCAGGATTTAGGGTAAACTTTGTGAACCATTGTTTTCGGGTATTACCAGATGTGTTAAATTTAGATATATAAATCACCACCTTGAACAAATTTCATCCAGTTACTTGAATCTTAGGGCAGTCTTTGTGAATCCTGGTTTTCCATTTGTTCTTATCCAGTAATGCCCTATGTGTTAAATTTAGATTATGTAAACCATCTTGAACAAATTTCATTGAGTTGCCTTGGGTTTTACCCTTTTCCTACATAATCTGTTATTCATGCGCGGCGACAACAAACAAAAATATTTTTTTTGCCATCTATGTATTTTTTTCTTCTTTATGAAGGGCTTTTTGGTAAATTGTAAGTGAGTCTCCTTCCTATATAAGGAGGAGGCTAGGGTGTCTTAGAATTATCTTTTGGATCATTTAGGTTTGGGATGATACGAAGAAGACTCCTCGGACCTTCCACGCGTCCCCCTAATAGTCTATGTAGCCATCGTGGTATTATTGTTAATTTATGTATACCCACTTCCACCTTTATAAGGGAGTGGGGGGAGAGTCGTCTATTTTATCTTGGATCATTGTTAAGGGTAGGCTCTCAGCCTCTCATAGGAGAGTGGCTCTTAGAAGGACACTGCCCTCAAGTGTTGGTATCATGCATGTTTTGATAAATTGTATCCTGAATTTAATTTGAATGTTTGTCGTCGTTGGCCGAGTCTATCAACTGATCCAACCTGCCGCTCATTTAGGGTTTCCTCTGTAACCTTAAGTGGATCACCATCACGGTTCCTAGCAGCAACCGCCCGATTGATTCCCATGTCCGCTCGCTCTTCCACACGACAGCCTCGCCGTGATCATGCCTTTTCCCTCAGATCTTCCACTGCTTCCGTCCAGCCATGGTTTCCTTCGGCGACGCCGCGTCGTTCGGAGCCGCAACTCCAAAACTGACCTTACCGCGTCTTCAGTTGCTCGTCCTCTGCACCATCACAACCCTTTCTCTCCTCGTCTGATCTCGATTGACACGGCGACTGCAGCCCATCGCAGCAGCCCCCCTCCCCGCGCACCAACCGCGTCTGTCCACTTATGCCCGACGCCAGCCGCCCACATCGCTTCGTCAAGAGTTAGTATCGAGCATGTCTCGATAAGTTGTATCTCATATTTAATTTGAATGTTTGTCGTCGATAGCCGGTTCTATCATGGGATCTCTCAAGTGAGAGGGACTTAAATGAGGAACCAACCTCCTGGAGTATGGCACGAGTGTTCCTCGTGATTGTGTATCACGTTATTCCTATTGTGAATGCATCTAATTTCAACTGGGTAACATTTGGTGGAAGTGCAGGGATTTTGTATCCCGTCATTTCTCGCGATTTTGTAACTCGTCATTTCTCGTGATTTTGTATCCCGTCATTCCTCGTGATTTTGTATCCCATCATTTCTCGTGATTTTGTATCCCATCATTCCTCGTGATCTTGTATCCCGTTATTCCTCATGATCTTGTATCCCGTTATTCCTCATGATTTTGTGTCCCATCATTCCTCGTGATTTTGTATCCCATCATTGATCATATTTTTTTATGGAGGGTTTTTTGGGTAAATTGTAAGTGAGACTCATTCCTATATATGGAGGAGGCTAAGTTGTATTAGAATTATCTTTTGGATCATTTAGTTTTGGGATCTCTCAAGTGAGAGAGACTTCGAAGAACCGGCCTCCTGGAGTAGGGCACGAGTATTCCTTGTGATTTTGTATCCCGTTATTCCTATTGTAAATGCATCTAATTTCAACTGGGTAACAATGATCCGACCTGTCGTGGCCCCCGCCGCTTGCTCTGGTCATCGGTGTAGTCCTAGCTTCCCGATTTTCTCTGCTTCGCCGGCCGCCCAATATCCTTGTATTCATGGACCGCTCGACCTTTGTCTCGCACGCAAGCGCCCATCCGTGCTAGATCGACCTCATGTTTTTCTTTCCCGCATTGATCGGCTCCTTCCCCATACCAACTCGTCAGCTGTGACGTTGGTGACGCGATCATCCTTCAGCGATGAGGCCTCCGTTCAACAATTAGCCCGCACACGATCACTCCTCCCGATCTTCCTCCAGCAACTACCACTTGGATGATCCCTCCTCACAACACTTTACAACAACCCCCCTCCTCCTGATCTTCCTCGACCTAGCTCCTCCATCGATGTGTGCATCCTGTCCCTCGATTGGCCCGTCGACCTCTCCCAGCTCTGTCACGATGGCACTTTATAACTCTACATTCGACCATCTTTCCTCCTGCAGCTACTGACCCATTCTCCAGCGCCGATCCAACCCTCTCTCTTGTTGCCCTAATCTTTTACCGGCGGTCTTCCTGCACCGTTCTGCCCCTACATGAAGTTTTACCCACCTCTCTCCGCCACAAGCTCTAGTTCTGACATCTCCTTCCGGAGCACCACCGGCCCTCGTTTATTTACGACATCTTCTGCTTATGCACAAGACCCATCAAACGTTGGAGAACCGTGTGGAGGCCCTGGAGTGTGGCTTAAGGGAAGTGGTGATCATCTCTTGGGAGAATGTGGCTGACTGATTGATTAATGCAGGGGAGGGAGAAAAGTGGCAGTTAATGACTGAGTGGGATTATGGGAGGTAGTTATAAGTGGTTATGTGTAGAGAAGAGGTAGTTACTTGGTGGTTATATGGAAGAGGTGGTAGTCATGGTTAAAGGGGAGGTTGAGAAGGTGTTACCTTGGCTCAACACCAAAGATTCACAGAATCGGAACCATAGGACGACTGCGAGATCCTAGAATTTGTCCAAAATCTGTCAGCCCTGAAATTAGCCACTTAAACTCCTTTTTATGTTCAAAGAGATCACTATGGACAGTCTACATCATCCTAGTCATAAAGTCACTGATTTTACATAAATAAAAATACAAAAATATGTTGTTATCACTCTGAACGCAATTACGGCTCAGATCATTTTTTCCACGATCCTATATCCGTCTCCTGCATATGTAGTTTCGTGTGAGCTCCAATAAGTGTCGGCCCACCTTGGATCTGTGATCCTCATCATCTACTTTTTAAATTAGTGCATGTTTTAGCTTTCATATTACATGTCCAAATCACCTCAGCATTATTCATAGCTAAAATTTTCAGGTATTTTGCTCATGGAACAACTACTGATTACATGCATGACATCGCCAAGGTCCCCATGGCTTTTACTTTTGAGGTCAAATATGCTTTATGAACTAAAATATTCAGTTTTAAGACAAGCATTATCGTGAGCAAATTGACCATTTATTTTTTTTAATCTTTTAACAGATTTATGGAGATCAAAGTGCTTCGTCGAAGGATTGTTTTAAAATGTTCAATCCAGTTGACGCTGCTACTTTCCAAGTATGCATTCTTACTGTTCTTAGGAGTATGATTTTGTAGATAAGTATTTGAACTTTATTTTATCAAATATAAATTAATGTTGCTTTTGATCTTTTTTTATCTCTTCACGAGCTGATAATCTTGGACCTCTATTTAGTTAAAGAGGTTATATATGCACTACCCGATGGTCGGAGCCTTCATTTTAAAGTAATAAACTTATGATCATATGTTACGGAGGAGGACAGCGACCACCGCAAAAGCAAGGCAGACTCGGGCACCGTCAGGCTCCAACAACTAGCCTGGCATAATTATCTATTTTATTTCATAAGTTTTTAAACCATTTTGTCTCTGCACTTATATTGAGTATTGATGTAAGAAGTAAGAACTCATTTATCTATAGTTGAAGTTAAATTTGAAGCTCGGGGTTGGCCAAGGAACTTCTCTTAGAGGAATTTCTCTCTCTTCCCCTCTTCCTCCCCTCTCTCCACTGCCGATAACCTGTTCATACCATAAGTATATCATTTGCCCAACCTGCCTGTTGAAACCGTCAACCGGTCTCTTGAGTTCGGACCCACGGGGTGGGTGTAGCCCGCACCTACTTCTCTCTCACTTGCACTATTGACTGTGGATGAGGAAAAGTGAATAGACCCAAAGCTGTAGCGAGGAGGTCTCGCCGCACACCCGGAAAATCTTAGAGAGCTTCCCCTCCCAAACCAATGTTCAATCGGGCACCTTGGAGGGCAATACGAGCCAACCAAAACTAGCTAGGAGGAGAGAGCCCAAAAGATCGGATCTCCTCCAAGGTGCCCTTAAGGTTTTTTTTTTCTAGTTTGGTCTGCAAATAGCGTAAATTCGCATTTTAGTTCCACTAATCGCACCCCAAATTGGTCTGCTCACAGCCTAACTCCGTTGTTCTGAATGGCTATTGGCAGCCCACAAAGGGTGTTTAGGTCATTTCCTCACTAAAGCCTTCTGGGCGAGTGGTCCGTGAAGACACCACTTGTCAGACCTCTCACACTAGATTCCACTGGGCGGGTGGTCTGTAAGGGCACCACTCGCCTGATACCTGGGTCGCCTGGCGAGTGGGGTTCCGCCCTCACTCGCCTGGCCTCCCGCGCATTCGCACTCCTAAGCGAGCGAGTGTCTTGCGGATGAGGCTCGCACTCGCCCTGAGGCTCCCCTGCATCTCCTGACCTGGGCGAGTGCTCTTCTTGACCTACCCTACATGCCTTTTGAACTTTTGGGGACCCGGGGACCCACTCCACGAATACGGGGTTGTACACTGCCCTTCTGGTCACTCCTGCCTATGCCTCAGGATTCCAGCCCTCGCCGTGTGTTCCACCAACTGCAGCTGCTCACCGCTTGCACCTCGCCGACCGCAACCTTTCTCTATGTGCCCTCCGCTAACCGCAGCTGCTCAATGTGTGCACTCTGCCAACCGCATCCCCCCACTTTGTTGTGTTCTTCCACGTCAAACCTTGCATGATGCTCCCTCACTTGTTGTCTTGCCGCATGCTGCAGTTTGTCCGCACCCACCTCCTCCATCCCTACTTAATGTGTGCCCCTCACACGAGCCTTGGTTGAAGTTCTTTTCGATGTCGTTGAAGGTCGCTTCAACAATCCAGCATCCTTGGCTCCATGCAAACCGCCTTGCAATGCATCGAGGCCCGTGAGACTTGGATTGAGTAGCAATCCCACCATTCCACCTTCTAAAATTTACCCAAGGACCCTTCATCCTTCCTCGCCTTGTCGGCTGAACTCCTAGACACAACTCCCACAGTAGCTGAAGCTGCCACATTTGCCTCATGCGCACTCGGAGTACCTTACTTCAACAGCTCTAATCCTATGGATTGGAACGGGAATGCCGAGCAGTTGTTTGACATTCAGCGCACCTCCGAATCTGAAAATGTTCTGATCATTCTCTTGGGGATTAAAGGATATGCCCTCCATTGGATTTAATGCTCTTCCAGACAACCCATGAACTCACATGGTCCTGGTTGAAGCATCTTTGACTAAGCAATATGATCACAGCTTCTGTAGCGACACGGTAGAACACATTTGTTGTCTGTCACTTTATCTCCCTCTACAACGACATTGACAAGTTGATCGAGCACATCAATCATGTTTACAGGATCAGCACCCCCCTCCCCACAAAAAAAACACCACTTTACTTTTTCATGGAAGGGCTCCAGCCACATATTCGCTCCCGTCTATACTCACAGTCCCACATCTGAAAACTAACATAGTCATGTGCACTTAATGTTGAGCGTATGTCTCTCCACCTCTAACCAATTGGTTTTTAGGTTACCTCCTACTTTTTCAATCAATGCAGCATATGCACGGTTTTTAGATGGTCTTCCTAATGGTATTCTTAAAACAGTTAATAGTGATGAAATTATACACGCGCATATAGTAAATACCCGAAGTACTTCGTGAATGAAGAGCTGGACCTCCATGTTACGATTCTTGCATATCTCTGTAAAAATACTACATTTAAACCGAATCTGGAAGAATATCAGTTAGGTGTTTATCTGAGATTAATTCTTCCAAGCTTGCAAGAATAGATATAATGTTTTTTTTCTTTCCTAAGACAAACTTATTTCTACAATTCCTTAGGACTAGCTGCTTTTGCCTTCTCTCACAGTTGCTTTTAGTGATAAGTTTGTTGTCGAATTCTCGGTTCCGCAGCTCTTTTGTTGGCTCTTTGGTTTAGCATATATTTGTCTTCGTGCTTATTATACGAAAAAAGGTAAAATTTTAACAGAAACCGTTCCAAATTTTGTGAATGTTAACCGCGGTGAGTCATGTATCTTCAAATTCAATCAACTTAATGTGATTATAGATTTCAATAAATTTTAAGGGAGGTTATTATTTAGAAATGCATAAATTTGTTGTTATAATTGGAGTTTTTCAGTAAGCCTCTATTTGGGAATATGTAAATCAATAAACCTTCAAAACAATGATGTTTCTTCAGAATTACATCAGTTTTTTTCAATTGCATGCAACATCTTCAGCAGAAGTCTGATTGTGATGTTATTCTATATTTCGCATGCAGAGAGTTGTCGACGACTGGTGTGGCGCATTCCTCACTATATTCAAGACTAGTCCAGAGTTACTAAGGAGCGCGAATATGACACGCGGTAGATGGATTTCTATAGGAGGAGACTCGGTCGAAGGGCTATTATTAGAGCGAAACGGCGGAGGAAAGGGAAAAAAGACTGATGGGCTCGAGTTCGGCATGAGCGAGATGAGAACCTATTTCAGGCTCTTCATACTCTCATGTTTCTTCTTGATGTTTATGTTCTGTTCAAGGATAACTAAGAGCAAATGTAGACATGGTTCACTACATGCATAGCTAATTATTTATATCCCGTCTTCTTTTTTTGGCGTTGTAACTCGGCCAATTTTTATGAAATGTAATTATTCATTTTTCTTGTAGTAAATGTGAGTTTCATTTGGTGTACATCTCATCTTATTTTCAGATTTATTATGTTCTAATTTTCAAATTTACCCTCCATTAGCGTCTTCACGCAGTCGGATCTTGTGTAAGATCACATGATCGCGATCCTAACGATCCAAGTCTTTGTTGCTTCACGCTTATTAAAAAAAGAGAGCAGCCTATTCCCCACTCTCGCCTCTACTTTTGCGCGCTCCGATGGCCTGATTTCCTACTCTTTCTGGCGTCGTTCGGCCCGTTCAAGCTATTTTCGGGGCCGTTCGGCCCGCTCCTGCTATTTTCGGCTGTTATTGGTCCCGTTCGTGTTAACGATTTCTCTCCGCTGTCTCATTTTTCGATAGGTAACCGGTCATTTCCCGCTTTTTTGCTAATAAAGAATGTTATTTCATGCTGTTATCGGTCCTATTTCCTGCTAAAGAATGTTATTTCTTGTTGTTATCCTGCCAAAGAATGTTGTAATCCATGCTATTTACTGCTTGTAGTCGTGTACAAAAAAATCGGTCCTACTCGATCCGGTTGGGACCGGACTGGTTAGAACCGGCTGGGGACCGGTCCCAGTTAGGACCGGTCCGGTCCCGGACCGGTCCCAGAGGTCCCTAGCAGTCCCCATTTTTCCCTCAAAGACCGGTCCCGGACTGAGACCGGTAAAAGACCGGTCCAGGACCGGGACCGGGACCGGTAAAAAACCGGTCCCGGACTGGGACCGGTAAAAGACCGGTCTTTTACCGGTCGTGGGATAGGACCGGAACCGTGACTCCCGTGAAGAGCTTTTAAAACAGCTCTTAAAAGAGTTGTTAGCTGTTAACAGCTCTTTAAAGAGCTGTTAAAACTTAAAACAGGTCTTTAAAAGATCTGTTGGTAACAACTGTTACCTGGCCGACAATAATTAATGCTGCCGGTCTGCTGCAGCAGCTGAGCTGGTGCAGCCTGCGCCAGCCTATGGCCTAGGCTGCACAGCCTAGGCCCTAGGCTATTTAAAAAAAAATATTTTTTTTAAATTAATAACCCCCTCTCATTTAAAAAAAAAAAAATTTATAACCCCCCTCCTATCATCCGACCCCCTCCCTCTCTCTCTATCACTCTCTCTCACCTCACTCTCTTTTTATATTTAAAAAAATAAAAAAAGACCGATCTGGGACCGGTTAGGACTGGTTAGGACCGGTCCTCCGGTCCCAGCCGGTCCTCCTCCAGATAGGCCTGAAATTTTAAAACCGAAACCACAAAAAACTGCAACACCGCACCGCACCGTTTTCAAACCGCACCGAACGGTTCGGTTGTGGTGCGGTTTTGGTTTTTTGAAAACCGCATGGTTTGCGGTGCGGTTCGGTTTTTACCTTGACAAAACCGAATAAACCGCACCGCACTAATTAAAATATAATTTTATTTTGTATTTTTTATTCTTATATTATATCTTATAAATATATAATATAATATATTAATATATCCTAATCTACTATCTAACTATCTCACTACCTAAGCATATGTATATCGTATAAATCTAACTATATAATATATCATTATATCTTATTAATTTTAATCAACTATTCTCATTGGCTGCTCATTATCATTATATCTAAATGCCTAATGCGGTACTGCCTAATGCGCTCGCGTGAACCCGTGGGCTTGAAATTTTTATTTTCTCCTTCCTGACTTCCTGTTCTGCACGAGCGCACGAGTGCAGAGTGCCGAATGCCGAATGCAACTTTCTGCCCTAGCCTGACGGCCGACCGGCGACGACGACGTAAGGGAGTGGCAGGAGCTTTAACAATCTTCCAGGTGAAACAAGTCTACTAATTTAGCTTGGTAATGTATTTTTTATCATGGCGAGTACCCCCTTTTCATGAGAAATTTGGTTAGTCACAATGTACTCTTTGATAAGTTTTGTTAACTTTGCAAAAACCAAAACCGCACCGCAAAAACCGACTCCAAACCGCACCAATGCCAAACCACACCGCACGGTTTGGATGCGGTGCGGTTTTGTAAAATCCAAAACCGACCCTCTTCGGTGCGGTTGCGGTTTGGACTCAAACCGCACCAAACCGCACCAGTTTCAGGCCTATCTCCAGAGGGGAAAAACCGGTCCCGGACCAGGACTGGTTTAGACGGGACCGGTCCGGGACCGGTCGGCCAAAAGACTAGTCTTTTAAAAGATCGGTCCCGGACCGGACCGACAGTCTTTTTGTTCACGGCTAACTGCTTGTAAGAATATTGTTATCTGCTCATCTCTATTCTAATCTTCCTAGATATAACATTTGATTAACACTTAGATTTATATGATCTTATTGAGATTTCATACATATGATGTTAATACTATTTGTAACTGTTCGGAGTCCGCCACAATTTAATTTATTTCTTCTGAGTGACTTTTCACAATTAAATAATGCAGTAATTTTAATATATATATATATAACACAAGAGTGGTACCAGGAGAAAACATAAGACAAATTTTTATTCATTAAGCATAATTTACATCATGTCACAAAATTCTAACCCGTGTTTGAAGCGCATCCTTCCCTTTGCTTTATTTCTGCCTCCGCAGGTATTCTCCTAGCGGGGCATGGTACGCTAGCGGTCTGATCCTAAAAAGAGATATTAACAATCAGTTAGTTTAGAAAACTAAATGAGTTTCTTACCTCTTCAACTGTACTACAGGCAAACGCGAAGAGTCAGAATCAATAGACAGTTATATATTTCTATATGAACATGTGCAATATAAAAGTGAAACAGAAGAGTAAGTTGTACAAGTACAGTAGCAATAACAGTAGTAGTGAACTTGTACAAAGAAGTAAACTATTACATGTATCAAGTTTGTTATTTCTTTTATTCTTTTTCATTTCTGTATTCAATTCTCTTCTTCATTTATGTATTCAATTCTCTTCTTCATTTATGTATTCAATTCTCTTCTTCATTTCTGTATTCAATTCTCTTCTACATTTCTGTATTCAATTCTCTTCTTCATTTCTGTATTCAATTATCTTCTTCATTTTTGTATTCAATTCTCTTCTTCATTTCTGTATTCAATTCAGAGTTTTCTTATCATATCTCGTTCTTCAGAAATGCTGAGAATCATTGTCAAATTTATCAGTCATCTGGGCCCATCAAATCCATGTCATATCTAGGGCGATCGAACACAACCTTTTGTTTCCTCGCCTCCTAGTTTAGACAATTCTGTTCCAGTTCAGGGTGATTGAAGATGGTTCATATTCATTTTCAAGATATAAGAAATAATTATATAAATTTCTCCTCATAGTTTTTATCACTTGTTAATCCATGTTTAACCTTTTAGCGATTTCATATTTTCAGTAATTTCAAATCTTCGAATTTCTTCAATTCAATTCATATTCAGTGTCTATGCAAGGAAGTAGTTCAGAGTAAAGAAATTTTACATGTTCATATTGTAAGACCCTATTTTTTTTTTTGCAAAAACCACCGGGTCTTAGGCCCAGAACCGCCGTTTTGCGGTGACACCTTCGCTCGAGAAGGTCGCCACTACAAAACGCCGATCCTGCCGGCCAAATCGATCACAAGAAAAGTAAGCTAAACTGATTAGTAGAACAAGCTAAGTCCACATCACATATATGAATAACTCATCAAAAGATGTCCACAATGTAACTGAAAAGAAAGGAAATAAGATAGCTAGGGCCTTGCCCAATACATCAGATCCTCACTACATGAATCACTCGCGGAAGCAAAATAACTAAATCAACACTCACGGATCCTGTCATCTGAGCTCCTGAGCTAGACTGCCCCGCCTCCATTTGCACCGGCCTCCGGTGCTGCTCCGTCGCCGCGGTCTCCTAAAATGATAAGGTCCACCGACCGTCAGTCATAAAGACTCAGCCAATTCCCCACCCCTCCCCCCAAGGCTCCTAGGCACCGGATGGGAAGGAGGAAGCGGAGGACAAACAAGGGGTAGAACAAATGCAGGTGACAAGGAAATATCTACGCTACACAGGTGATATATATAGGTAAATGAAACCAGAAATAAAGACAGCAGGGTAAAGTATAGGTAAAGCAGTAATGAGTAAATGTAGAAACAATTAAATATTATAATATTAACCATTGATTTATAGGAGTGCCCATACAAACCTATAGACCAAGGGGTCGTTTAGCAGGGCCTATCGTATAAAAAGTCCCATACCAATTTATACGATAGGTGTCAGGGGTTGAATGCAATGGTTATGCTATGACATGCAAATATGTTGTTATGCGGTGATCAAACAAGTGCAACTCACCCACTACGACTCTATGCGCATAGACATTTAGTTCCCCCTTTTTGGAGCGAGCTAGACTCCCCGGATACTCCCGTAGTGGCAAACGGAAGCGGTGGGTTGGGCCCCGCCCACCTCTAGGTTGGTAAATGCACTACCCGACCTAGACCTATCGTACGCCTCCACTAAACCCGCGGAGCGTCTGCGTACTCTTACTGACTGGACCGCCAGATTTTATGGCTAAGTACAAACCCGCACTAGCCGAGCCCAAGTATCAACGTCGGTGCAACGACCGCCAACACTAAGGACCCACCACCTTATGCACATGCAAGATATCTTCCAACAACACCGAGCTACAAGCTCCCCGGGCTAACCCGCCCGCCACCAACAAACATCTCCGAAACAAAAGATCACCGGATTAAACCGGCCAGACTTCCACAAACACATTCTCATAATAACTTTCCTGCTATAGAAACTTAGGTGCTAAAAGACGCTTAACAGGAAAAGACGATCTTTCGTCAATCCCCGGACGACCTATTCCGAGGGTGGCACTCCACCACCCTAAGACTTACCAAACCCTAACTCCTCTAGGGATCCAAACATAACACAAGGCTACTACCCAACCTTCATCACTCCAGACCCAAGACCATCAGTTTGACCTTTAACCCCAAAGTTGTCTAGTTGCTAAACGCAGACCAACCTTAACGTTTTGATGCTCATGAAGAGAGGTACACTAAATAACCATCTCCTTGACCCAAGGGATTTACTGGGGACCCATGCTACCTATTTCAGACCAAATCTAGGGTTTCATAATTTTTCCAATAATAAAAGTATTTTAAATAATTTTCCAAAGGGCCATTTTACTAAGGTTTGAACTACAAGTGTACTTTCCTGACCTCCACTGCCTACTCCAATTTTTACATAAATCCATAGTACCTAATAAACAGTAGGTATAAAATTTTAGGAAAAACCAGCAAGATTTACTATTTTTAGAAATTCCAAAACACAATTATTTCCAATAAATTACAAAGGAGGTACCCTCATATGATCTCTAAACCTTTTGCAAATTGGTACAGTGGTGTCTCATGATATGATATTCAGTCCTACAAAGTTTGACCATGTTCCACAGAGGGCATATTTGTAATTACATCCAAGGATATATTTGTAATCTCTTCCAAAATGAACTAGAGGTACCAAAAATATTGATCCATAAATTATGGGAAAATTACAGTGGTTATATATTGTTATGAAAAGACAACCAGCAAAGTTTCATGCAATTACAGTAACTTATCATCATAAATTTAACCAACCCAAAAATTGCCAACAATGAGGAATATTACAATTTGGACCTCCAAGGGTTAACTCATGATCTAACCAATTCTTCCAGAGATTTATATCATTAAAACCATGTTTATGACAGAAGATGGTAAGTTGATAAGTACTATTTCTCCCTAAAATCCCAAACCCTAATTATTTACAAATTTACCCAAGGGTTTATTACCTAAGATGGGCAACTCCAAATCCCTCCAAATTCTCACAGTAGCATTCCCTAGTCACTAAGGCCACCTCCCCAAAATTTCAAGTCAAACCATTAAGTTTTGTCCCCTCTTCCTTCATTAGCTTCTAATTGCACCCCATTGGGGTTTAACCTAGGGTTAGGGTCTAACCTTCTCCAACAGATCTAGTAGGAACTCCAGAGATTCATAACCTCAAAAACAAGTGGGTGACAGAAGATGGTGATTCCCTAAGTGTTATTTCTTCCTAGAACTCCAAATTCCAATTATTTACAAATCTACCCAAGGATTTATTACCTAGGTTAGACAACTCCAAACCTCTTCAAGTTCACAAGGGAGTCTTCTCTGGTCACTATGACCTACCCACCAAAACTTTAGGTCAAACCACTAGGGTTTGACCCTACTCCCTTCATTGACCTCTATTTGCACCCCTTAAGGGTTTAGCCTAGGGTTAGGGCCTAAACATCTCCAAATCCACTCAAACCTCTTGGGAGGGGATTATACCACTCTTAGGACTCAGAGAGGTCTATTACACTTCTCCCCATGGGCATTTACTCCTACCTCCTTCACAAACCCTAAAAGGCACCATAAACTCAACCATTAGGATTCATGGGCACAATAGGTCCTAACCCACCCAAAGTGGCTCCTTGGGGTGCCTCCTACCTCCCAAGGCAGTGACCAAAGTTACCCCAACAATCAGTGGGAGGAAACCCCTCCACACTCCAAAACTAGCTTAGGTTTACCTTTACCCTAAACATAACCTTTAAGTGAAACTAGTCTCAAAGATCTCCCTACCTTGCCCATGTCCATGCTACTCACTATACTGACCATGGGTCAGTGAAAGACCACCCAAAATCCTACCAACATTTGGTGGGGAGTGGAATTCCAATGGGTACCTATTTGGGGTGCAAATAGCAATTTAGCCCCTTTTTGATTTACTAGAGCAAAACCCCTCCAATGGCCACCAAACTTGGACCAGAGGTTGGCATGGGGGAGGGTGAGGTGCACCCCAAATATGAAGCCAAAAGACCTTGTGGAAGAGTGGGGGCACTCACCCAAAGTTTTGCCTAAACCTAGGGAGCCTAAGGCTATTTTGGTGGAATACCCTACCAAAACAACTCCATAAATCATGATATTTTAACCAGGGCCTATACATACCCCTTAGGACCACCCATCCAAGTTTGGAAGGGTTTTGAGGTGTTTAGGACACCTAATTAGGTTAAACTAGGATTATTGGTCTTTCCCAAAAATTAAGAAGAAAACTTCTCCAATCCTTGTGATCTTTGGACATGACCTAAGTATGCACAAGACTAGACTACACCCCAAAAATCAAGTCATTTGGAGTTCTATAATGGGGTGGGCATCAAAAATGAGTTCTGATTAGCCCTAAAGACAGCCTCCACTAGAATGAGTGCTGAGCCCTAACCAGGACTCCAAATTGAGTGATCTCAATTTTGTATGAAACTAGACCCAAAGGGCTACATTTTCTATGTTGACCACTTTTCATGATTCGGCCTCTAAGTATTTTTCCCAGATTTAAATAGAGGCTGCATTTTAATCACAGAATTAATAAGGATTGAATTAAATTAGCACGAATCTTAAAGCAGATCGGGCGGCGCCGGGTCATCGTCCCCAAGAAATCAGCGGCTGAGATTTACCGCGCCTGGGCCGCCTTGATAGGTGATTTCCCGGCCACCTGAGCGCCGCCCCGGCCGACCAACGCCACCACCACCTCCGTTGAGGTGGGGGCCGGCGATGAGCGGTGTTTGATCGGCCGGAGGTGGCCGGAATCGCGTTCTGTAAGAGGATACCCAACCCGATCAACGGGGGGCAAGGCCGGCTTGATTCCCGGCCAATTGGCCACGGATCGAGCCGCCGTCGATTTGGATCTAATCCTTAGAGTTCAGGGAGGAGAACGGGACCTGCTGGAGGGCTTGCCGTCGGGTCAACCTCGAGTACACCATGGGAGCTGCCGTCGGTTGAGAAGCCATGCCAATTCCTTCCTACAGTGCACGAAATCCTCTGGAAGCTTGGGGGTTTCTCTCCTCTCAGGTCTCTGAAGGTGAAGGGGGGTTCGATTGGGGGTGGTGATGGCTTTAAGCTCCATGGCCATTAATGGCTTCTTCGGTTTCACTCCAAGGTCGGCCCCTCTTCCTCTCCTTGCCTTAATTCCCTTGTGTAACTGATGGAAACTTCTCCCAGCTGGCTGGGGAGTTGAATGGAGGCATCAATTGGGGGGGGCCAAGAGGTAAAACCTCTTAATGGCCATGAATGGCCTCTTCTCTCTCTTCCAAAAATGGTGAAACCCCCATTTTCTCTCTCCTAATCACCATGGTCGGTTTCTACACTCTCTCCTGAGTTTAATGAGGGTCCACATGGGCTGGTTGACCATCCAATTGAGCTAGCCCAAGGAGATTGGGTTAGGTTTGAGCATTTTGACCTAAATTGGGCAATTTTGACTTTTGGTCAAATTGGTCAATTGGGGAACCCTAGGATGGGGCTTTTGGGTTCAATAGGTTCTAAATTAAGTTTAGGAACTAATGGTGGAGTCAATTTGGTCATATGGTTCTTGGTTGACCCAATCTAAGATGATTTGACCAAAATAGGCTAAATTGACTTTGGTCAAATTGAGCCCTAGGGTTGACTTGGTCATGGGGCTTTTTGGTCCACTAGCTCCCCTATGGTGAGGTCAATTTAATGTGGTGAAGGTCAATTGGGGTACTTTGAGAAGAAAGGTCATTTTGACCTAAAAAGGGCATTTTGGTCAATTTGCACCCCTGGGGGTCCCATGATGGGGCTTTTGGGTCCACTAGGTCTATAATGGTATTCTAAATCTAGGGGTGTGATCAATTTGACATGGTAAGGGTTGATTGGCTCTAAATGAGCTACTTTGACCAATTTGAGGGTTTATGTTGACCTTAGTCAAATTGGTCTCTTAGGTTGACCTCAATGGGCCCTTGGTGCCCTAAGGGGACCCCTAAAGGGTTAGGGACACTATGGTGGGGTCCAAGGGTTAAGTTGAAGCCCTAAATTCCAATCCCAAGCTTGGAAGATGGGAATTGCTATTTGCAGACCAAGGTGGCTTCCTCCTCCTTTCCTAAGCTCTTAGGTTCAAAAAGGTTCTTCCTATGGTTTTGTCATGACCCAGTCATGACAAAACCAACTTAGGGGTCTAGCAGTTTGGGGGATGTTACACATATTTCAAAATAATTCAAATGTATATGTAATCAAAGCGATAAAGACTCACCACAACTTTTTCTTTGTCTTTGTGCTTCATAGGGTTCTCGTCGCATCTATCATCGGACGTCATCCTCTGCAGTATCAAGTAAATCATTTACTTTAGGGTTGCGTCGTTAAATAGTTACGAGCGAACTCTTATGATGGCCACAACTCTGACCTATTAGGCGTTGCCTAAGGTCGGAAAGACTTCAGAGACTCAAAGAAAGCGTCAAAAATCAGATTTCAGCCACAACGGGACTCAAAATTCAGCCACTAATGAAATCAGAATTCAGCAACTAATGAAATCAAAATTCAGCCACTAATGGCATCAATAAGGGCCACTAATTGCATCAATAAGAGTCATGAAAGGGCAACTAATAAAGAGCCAACAAAACAACCTGCCAACACAAGCAATAGCAGCCAACAAAAGGGGCAGTTAACCACAACCAACAAGAGCCAACATCAGCTATCAACAGCAGCACCAATTAGCAGCCAACAACAGTACTAAAGGTAGTCAACAACAATCTAAAAGCCCAAGGGAAGCAGACGGCCAACACTATCTCAGTCCAAAAACAGCGCCCAAATCAATACCAAGGCAAAATCATCAAATAGTTATATTCTTATTCAATTTCATGTTTTAAGTCTTACTTTATGAATGTGGTAGAATATTACGGTTCTCGATCCGATATTATGATTCTCGATCCGATCTTATGATTCACAAAACGATCCCACCCGCAAAACGATCTCACCTGGGATCTTGATCCTGACAACCTTGCATGCACTTTAATTTAATTGGATGATGGTTCTTGTTCCTTTTAATTGTTATAAATTTGCCTCCACTGCAACATTTCTCATCCCCGTCTAGAGGTGGAGCTCTGGTGGGATGAATTACTTCCTCCTGCTATTGTTGTTCCTCAGCTCTTCCTCTTGTTTCAGTTATGTGGCCTGTGTGCTTCCATACTACTCTGTTATTTTCCGGAACTTGGTTTTGGTTGGTTAGCAGCGCATTGCATCGGCTTTGGCATGCGGTTCTTGGCTCGGGTTTGGCCTGGGTGTTCCCAGGCGGCACTGTGAATTGCTGGAACTTTGGTTTTCGTTGGTTGGCAGTGTATTGGCTTCGTCGGTTTTGGCGAACTGCTTGCTGCTTCTCGGGCTCGGTTTTGGCATGCTTCGCCGAAACATGTTGGATTGGGTGGTATATGATCGATCATGTTGTTTTGGTTATGCCTGAACTGTTGGTTATGAGGCATGTATGTTATCTTTCCCTGGTCTTTCTTCTTTGATTAATCTAATGAGTTCTTCTGTTCTATCTGGAGCCTTGGCGCACCGGTTAAGGTGTCGCCGTGTGACCTTGAGGTCACAGGTTCGAGTCCTCGAAGCAGCCTCTTGCAAAAATGCTAGGTAAGGTTTGCATACATTTCACCCTTGTGGTGGGAGCCTTCCCCGGACCCTCGCTGCGCGAGGATGATTTGTGCACCTGGCTGCCCTTTTTTTGTATAAAATATGTCTTTATACTTTCATATTTTATTAAGTTTTGCATTTGGCGAGACAAAATAATTATAGCAATAATGAGTGGCGTTGTGGCATGGGGGAACCCGGTGCAAGACTATTTGTACAATATAAGTGAGAGTTGTTTAGTGTTAGGCATGATTTTGGAATTTGTCATTGCATATTTGGCTTGGGAGGGCGGCGGCGCTCCGGTGCGGGAGCAAATGCCACCGACGGACATTTTTCCGCCACCGGTAGCATTTGTTGTTATTTTCCCAAACAAACAGCGGCTGGACGGAGCGTCTCAGAACCCTGCGCCCTCCCTCCAGTCCACAACGCCAGTGTGAGAGCAAACTCACCCGAGCGCTGTTAAATTTTATGCTACTACCATGCAAGGTCACCAACGATGGACAAAAAATGAAGTAATCTTTATAACAAGGCAAACAATTACAAAGACAAGCTGACTACAAGATGCATACACCTTGAATCACGTCAGCTGAGATATATAAAAGAATAAACTTGTCGCGGACATGGTCCGCTTCTCCACTTCACAACGCACGCAACCCTGCACTATGCACTCTCCACCTCTCGCTGAGGTGCGGGTTGGGGTTGGACTCTCCTAGAGTGTAGGCACACTCCCACTCTCACTCACTAGTTGATCACTAGTTCTCTCTCTCTCTTCTCTTGTCTCACATCAACATACATTAGGGGGGGGGGTATTTATAGGCAACCACAAATATAGGAGAGATGGGGGGGGAGGTGTGTTGAAACCGACTACTCGGTCTCTGTGGAGTTTGGGTCCCTCAACGAGGCTGAGGGGTGACCAACCCTTACTTCCCCCAAGGGAGAGCTCTAGGTTGAAGGGGTTGGAACTAAGAACTGGACCAAGGGCTTAGTGGGGAGGTCTCGCCACATACCCGGAAGTCCCCTTGGAACTTCCCCTCCCAAGCCACTACTAAGTTTGGGCACCACTGGAGCCTCTCCTCACCCCCTAGAGAGACTTGGGGAGGGAGAGAAGGAAGGAGAGAGCTAGCCTAGGATGAGAGATCTCTCCAAATGGTGCCCCCTTGGTCCTATTTATAGGATTTTCGGATCTGGGCTGCAAATAACCTAAACTGGACTGCAGAATACCCAAAATACCCTCGGATTTGGACTGCGAATAGCCAAAACCGGACTGCAAATAGCCAAATCCCGCTGTTCTGGGATGCTAAACGCAGACCAACCCCCCCCCCCCCCCTCCTTTTCTGGTGGGTGAGAGAGGTTACCTCTGCTGGGGCTGGGCGAGAGCTGGGCTAGCGCCCGGCGGTATCGCTACCGCCGGCGCTAGCGTCTCGCCCCCTACTGCTGGGGACGGGGGCGAGAGGAGCTCGCCCCCCTTGCCTTGGGGCTGGGCTAGCGCCCGGCGGTATCGCTACCGCCGGCGCTAGCGTCTCGCCCCCTACTGCTGGGGACGGGGGCGAGAGGAGCTCGCCCCCTTGCCTTGGGGCTGGGCGAGAACTGGGCTAGCGCCCGGCGGTATCGCTACCGTCGGCGCTAGAGTCTCGCCCCCCTGGGGTCTCGCCCCCCTGCTGCTGGGGGCGCCGGGGGTGAGAGGAGCTCGCCCTCCTCTCTCCCTGCTTAGGTTTATCTTGAAGAATGATGTTCGAAAATACTTTCTGTGCTTCGAGAACCTACTCGGCGAATACAGGGTTGTACACAATCCCCGCTCTTTTCGAGCGAGGCACACGCTCGGAAAGAAACGTCCAACCCTGTATATTCGACGAGTGTCGCTGGGAATCCGGCTAACGGTGCTATCTCGGAAAAACATGTAGCCTCTCCGAAGAGGTCCTCCAACCTTGTCGGCTAATGAGGGCCCGGTTAGGGAGTCTGCTCGGGACTGAGCGCCTCCGGGAGCGAGCTCCGCTAGTGGTCGACATTGGGTCGACACACTCCTAGGAGCGAGCTCTACTAGTGAGAGCCACCCAGCTAGTGAGAGCCTGGATTGGGGAGGACATCTCTTATCCTCCATAGGAGGTCAACCTGGCCTGCCGTCTAGTGAGAGCCCGGTCAGCGGAACCATCCGAGGGGAACATCACTTACCTCCCTGGGAGGTCAACCTGTCCTGCCGTCTAGTGAGAGCCCGGTCAGCGGAACCATCCGAGGGGAACATCACTTACCTCCCTGGGAGGTCAACCTGTCCTGCCGTCTGGTGAGAGCCCGGTCAGCGGAACCATCCGAGGGGAACATCACTTACCTCCCTGGGAGGTCAACCTGTCCTGCCGTCTAGTGAGAGCCCGGTCAGCAGAACCATCCGAGGGGAACATCACTTACCTCCCTGGGAGGTCAACCTGTCCTGCCGTCTAGTGAGAGCCCGGTCAGCGGAACCATCCGAGGGGAACATCACTTACCTCCCTGGGAGGTCAACCTGTCCTGCCGTCTAGTGAGAGCCCGGTCAGCGGAACCATCCGAGGGGAATATCACTTACCTCCCTGGGAGGTCAACCTGTCCTGCCATCTAGTGAGAGCCCGGTCAGCGGAACCATCCGAGGGGAACATCACTTACCTCTCTGGGAGGTCAACCTGTCCTGCCGTCTAGTGAGAGCCCGGTCAGCGGAACCATCCGAGGGGAACATCACTTACCTCCCTGGGAGGTCAACCTGTCCTGCCGTCTAATGAGAGCCCGGTCAGCGGAACCATCCGAGGGGAATATCACTTACCTCCCTGGGAGGTCAACCTGCCCTGCCGTCTAGTGAGAGCCCGGTCAGCGGAACCATCCGAGGGGTAAAGAACATAGCCTCCCTGGGAGGTCAACCTGCCCTGCCGGCTAGTGAGAGCCCGGTCAGCGGAACCATCCGAGGGGTGAAGAACATAGCCTCCCTAGGAGGTCAACCTGCCCTGCCGGCTAGTGAGAGCCCGGTCAGCGGAACCATCCGAGGGGTGAAGAACATAGCCTCCCTGGGAGGTCAACCTGCCCTGCCGGCTAGTGAGAGCCCGGTCAGCGGAACCATCCGAGGGGTGAAGAACATAGCCTCCCTGGGAGGTCAACCTGCCCTGCCAGCTAGTGAGAGCCCGGTCAGCGGAACCATCCGAGGGGTGAAGAACATAGCCTCCCTGGGAGGTCAACCTGCCCTGCCGGCTAGTGAGAGCCCGGTCAGCGGAACCATCCGAGGGGTGAAGAACATAGCCTCCCTGGGAGGTCAACCTGCCCTGCCGGCTAGTGAGAGCCCGGTCAGCGGAACCATCCGAGGGGTGAAGAACATAGCCTCCCTGGGAGGTCAACCTGCCCTGCCGGCTAGTGAGAGCCCGGTCAGCGGAACCATCCGAGGGGTGAAGAACATAGCCTCCCTGGGAGGTCAACCTGTCCTGCCGGCTAGTGAGAGCCCAGTCAGCGGAACCGTCCGAGGGGTGAAGAACATAGCCTCCCTGGGAGGTCAACCTGCCCTACCGGCTAGTGAGAGCCCGGTCAGCGGAACCGTCCGAGGGGTGAAGAACATAGCCTCCCTGGGAGGTCAACCTGCCATGCCGGCTAGTGAGAGCCCGGTCAGCGGAACCATCCTTCAGAGTTGTCGCGAAGAGTCGACATTTGAAAGCGTCCGACATGGGCATGATGGAGACCATGTCTTCAAACCACTGCAGGTGTAAGATGGGGTCATCCTTGCCGAAGTAGTGAGACATCTTCACCCCCTTGAACCCCTCCGGAATCGGGGCCGAGAGGATCAGCTCACAAAAGGGACCTCCCGTGCTCGCCCCCTTTTGGGGCTGGGCGAGTGGGGGCCTGGCGCCTCCCCACTCGCCCCCTTGGGGCTGGGCGAGTGGGGGCCTGGCGCCTTCCCACTCGCCACCTTGGAGCTGGGCGAGTGGGGGCCTGGCGCCTCCCCACTCGCCCCCTCCTGTCACCTCTCTGGTTGGTTGGTTGAGAGGGATCTCACCCTCCTGTCGGGGCGAGACCTCCGAACCACTTCCTCTCCTGCTTTCGCCTATCGAGGCGAAAGTCACCTGCAAGGTCTGCAGGACCTCTTGCCTGAAATTTTCGAACATCTCCAACATCACCCCAGCCACCGGGGGCTGCGAGTGACCTGGGTCGGAACTTCCTCCACCTCCATCCATGGAGCTCATCTTGAGGGTTTCTTTAATCGGTCACACTCCACGCTCACCGCACCAAAATGTTGAAACCGACTACTCGGTCTCTGTGGAGTTCGGGGCCCTCAACGAGGCTGAGGGGTGACCAACCCTTACTTCCCCCAAGGGAGAGCTCTAGGTTGAAGGGGTTGGAACTAAGAACTGGACCAAGGGCTTAGTGGGGAGGTCCCGCCACATACCCGGAAGTCCCTTTGGAACTTCCCCTCCCAAGCCACTACTAAGCTTGGGCACCACTGGAGCCTCTCCTCAACCCCTAGAGAGACTTGGGGAGGGAGAGAAGGAAGGAGAGAGCTAGCCTAGGATGAGAGATCTCTCCAAATGGTGCCCCCTTGGTCCTATTTATAGGATTTTCGGATCTGGGCTGCAAATAACCTAAACTGGACTGCAGAATACCCAAAATACCCTCGGATTTGGACTGCGAATAGCCAAAACCGGACTGCAAATAGCCAAATCCCGCTGTTCTTGGATGCTAAACGCAGACCAACCCCCCCCCCCCCCCCTCCTTTTCTGGTGGGTGAGAGAGGTTACCTCTGCTGGGGCTGGGCGAGAGCTGGGCTAGCGCCCGGCGGTATCGCTACCGCCGGCGCTAGCGTCTCGCCCCCTACTGCTGGGGACGGGGGCGAGAGGAGCTCGCCCCCCTTGCCTTGGGGCTGGGCGAGAGCTGGGCTAGCGCCCGGCGGTATCGCTACCGCCGGCGCTAGCGTCTCGCCCCCTACTGCTGGGGACGGGGGCGAGAGGAGCTCGCCCCCCTTGCCTTGGGTCTGGGCGAGAACTGGGCTAGCGCCCGGCGGTATCGCTACCGTCGGCGCTAGCGTCTCGCCCCCCTGGGGTCTCGCCCCCCTGGGGTCTCGCCCCCCTGCTGCTGGGGGCGCCGGGGGCGAGAGGAGCTCGCCCTCCTCTCTCCCTGCTTAGGTTTATCTTGAAGAATGATGTTCGAAAATACTTTCTGTGCTTCGAGAACCTACTCGGCGAATACAGGGTTGTACAAGGTGTACACATCCACTACTCCCTATGCTCCACTTGCCAGCCACCTTGCTTGGACTCGCCACCCCACCTTCTTCCACTCGCCACCCCCTCTTCTTCCATTCGCCAACACTCCCATGTAGTCCACTCGCTAACTAGGGGGAGGAAGAGGAGTGCACTCGCCAACCCCCATGTTGTCCACTCGCCAACTAGGGGGAGGAAGAGGGGTGCACTTGCCAACCCCCATGTAGTCCACTCGCCAACTAGGGGGAGGAAGAGGGGTGCACTCGCCAACCCCCCAGATGGACTTCGCCCGCCTCCACCATTCCACTCGCCCCCAATGCACTACCTCACTTCAACCTTCAACACTCCCCCTTGAAGTGAGCTTCAGGGACAACTCCAAGGCAGGCGCGAAGCTTCTTGAACGGACCCGCAGATAGGGGCTTTGTGAAGATATCCGCCAGGTTCTCTTCACTCCGCACGTGCTCCACCGCAAGAGAGCCACCCAACACCTTCTCTCAGATGAAGTGGTGTTCGATATATATGTGCTTTGTCCTTGCGTGACACACTGGGTTGGTTGCCAGCTTCAGAGCACTCTCGTTGTCTCCACGCAGCACCGTAGGTCCTCTGACCTTCTCATCCTCATCTTCCACCAGCCTCCTCAGCCATACACACTCCTGAGCTGCTAAGGACGACGTCTTGTACTCAGCCTCAGTGGTGGAAAGGGAAATGGAGTCCTGCTTCTTGCTACACCATGAGATGGCAGTGGCTCCACACATGAACACGTAACCTGATGTCAACTTGCGGTCATCAGCGTCACCCGTAATCTGCATCTATGTAGCCATGCAACTTGAAGTCGGTCCTCCCTCCATAGAGCAACCCCATCTCAAGGGTCCCCTTCACATACTTCAGTATCCCCTTGGCTGCCTCCAGATGAGGCTTCCGCGACTCCTGCATGTATCGACTCACTTGGCCGACAGCAAAGGCGATGTCCGGCCTTGTGATGATCAGATAGATGAGGCTCCCCACCAGTGCCCAGAAGATCTTCGGATCTGGAAGAATCCTCCCTTCTTCCTTCCGAAGCTTCAGCCCAACCTCCAGTGGAACGGAGCTGCTCTTCCCCTCCTTCATGCTGAATCTCTCGACGATCTTCTCGGCATACGCCTTCTGGGTCACGAGCAGCCCGTCACTTCTCTTCTCCACTTGAAGTCCAAGGAAATGGTGCAGTTCACCAAGATCTTTCATCTTAAACCGGATGGCTAGCTGCTGTCTCAGCGTCGCGACCTCTTCACCATTGTTCCCAGTCACGATCATGTCGTCGACGTACAACAGCACCAACACGTGAAGATCTTCACTCTTCTTCACAAACATGCTAGAGTCTGAGTCTGAGGCATCGTAACCACAGAACTGCAGATACTCTGCAATCTTCTCATACCAGGCTCTCGGCGCCTATTTCAACCCATAGAGGGTCTTCTTCAGCTTGCAGACGTGAATCGTCGGGAAGAGCAAGAAATGATTCGCAAAACGATCACACCCGCAAAACGATCACACCTAGGATCTTGAGCCTGACAATCTTGCATGACACTTTAATTTAATTGGATGATGGTTCTTGTTCCTTCTAATTGTTTTAAATTTGCCTCCACTGCAACATTTCTCATCCCCTTCTGGAGGTGGGGCTCTGGTGGGATGAATTACTTCCTCCTGCTATTGTTGTTCCTTAGCTAGCCCTCTTGTTTCAATTATGTGGCCTGTGTGCTTCCATACTACTCTGTTATTTTCAGGAACTTGATTTTGGTTGGTTAGCAGCGCATTGCATCGGCTTTGGCATGCGGTTCTTGGCTCGGGTTTGGCCTGGGTGTTCCCAGGTGGCACTGTGAATTGTTGGAACTTTGGTTTTCGTCTGTTGGCAGTTATTTGCTTCGTCGGTTTTGGAGAACTGCTCGGATTGCTACTGCAGTTTTTGGTTGGTTGGGGCTCGGTTTTGGCATGCGTCGTCGAAACATGTCGGATTGGGTGGTATATGATCGATCATGTTGTTTTGGTTATGCCTGAACCGTTGGTTATGAGGCATGTATGTTATCTTTCCCTGGTCTTTCTTCTTTGATTAATCTAATGAGTTCTTCTGTTCTATATGGAGCCTTGGCGCACCGGTTAAGGTGTTGCCGTGTGACCTTGAGGTCACGGATTCGAGTCCTCGAAGCAGCCTCTTGCAAAAAATGCTGGGTAAGGTTTGCCTACATTTCACCCTTGTGGTGGGACCCTTCCCCGGACCCTCGCTGTGCTGGGATGATTTGTGCACCTGGCTGCCCTTTTTTTTTATAAAATACGTCATTATACTTGCATGTTTTATTAAGTTTTGCATTTGACGAGACAAAATAATTATGACAATAACGAGTGGCGTTTTGGCATGGGGGAACCCGGTGCAAGACTACTTGTACAATATAAGTGAGTTGTTTAGTGTTGGTCATTATTTTGGAATTTGTCATTGCATATTTGGCTTCGTTTGGGAGGGCGGTGGCGCTCCGGTGCGGGAGCAAATGCCACCGGCGGACATTTTTCCGCCACCAGTAGCATTTGCTGCCATTTTCCCAAACAAACAGCGGCTGGACGGAGCGTCTCAGAACCCGTCGCCCTCCCTCCAGTCCACAATGCGGGTGTGAGAGCAAACTCACCCGAGCGCTGCCGCCCTCCCAAAATGTCGATCAGCTCTACAATTTTTTTTTAAAACTACCGATTATTTATATATAAATAATTTAGTTAATTTAAATACAATTCAACGTTGACTAGATGCAAATCATGATTATGTGCAAATCAAACAAATTTATGTGAAAGTAATTGTTATGTGCAGACCATTTAAAAAAAATGAAGTAATCATTGCCTCTTTCAAATCATGACATATAAATAGGATCAGTCAAGAACAATGCCGCCGGAATTGAAAAATGTTCAGTCAACACTCAGTAAAGCATAGAGGCGAGCATTGTAGAATTCGACGTAGAGAAACACATAAAGATAAAAGGGTTAATTACCGGGACCTCCTCTGTAAATTTGCGTAATTACAGGTTGCACCCCTCTCTCTTTCGAAATTACATTTACCTCCCCTCTAAATCTCCCCAGTTTACAAAAATGCCCCTTCCGCTAGTAATATGGATAGAAGATGATAAAATCAGCTAAATTATTTTATGATATTCAATTTTATTCTTTGTAATGGCTCTGCATTGAAAGGTGTGACCTTTTTCTTTAGAAATATAGATGGGAAGTGATCAAATATGCCAAATTATTTTATGATATTCCAATTTCACCCTTTGTAATAACTCTACATTGAAAATGATGTATTACATTTTACCCAATGAATCTAGAACCGTTATAAATAATAAAATTGAAATATCATAAAATAAGGGAATTGTTAAAGGCAAACCAAAAATGGCTAGTCGCACACCATTTTTATGGCAAACCCATTTTTTTGAAAATTACTCGGTGCAAACAAATTTGTTAACGACAAACCATTATTGTTAACAGCAAATCAAATCCTGAACCATCCGCCGGAAGTTGGACGGATCAACGTTGATATACGTTGTCGGGGAACGCTTGGACGCGCGAGATTTCCGCTTCGAGATATTCCCCAACGGCGAGCAGGCGACTCCCCTGGCGGCGGGCTGGGTTCTTTGTCAAATCCTGCGGTGCGGGAGGAGGCGAAGACTCCACCCTCGCTTTCTAAAGGAGGACAGCACCGGGGGTTAGGGTTTTTTCCCATCCTCGAGGAAAAACCCTCCGGTGGCTCGAAGGTTCCAGATCTGGCCCATGGCGACTCGGGATCGCCAGATCTGGGCAAAGACGAAGGCGGTGATGCTCTTTTGGTGGGCGGGGCGACGGTGTTAGCCCTTGCGTCTCCGGCACAGGTAGATCCAGCACGGCGTGCGCTGGAAGCTGAAGGATCGGGCCTGGACGACGCTTCGAAGGCTCCTTCGCGTGGCCCGGGTGCGGCGTAAAGCGTGAAGGGTAAGCTTGTGCCGGCCTCTCTCCCGGTTGGACCTTGCGGCATCTTCTCCGGTGCAGGTTTGGTGTTGTAGATCACGCCGTTGTTGCGCGACTGCAAGCACAACTCCTGAACCATCCGCCGGAAGTTGGCCGGGAAAGGGGGTGAGTCGACGGGAGAGGCGACGGCGGGAGAGGCTTGCGACTTTCGGTAAGGGAGGGTTTGTGACTTTCGGTAAGGGAGGGTTTGCCTAAATAAAAACGAGAGAACAGTTTTCGGTCTAATATTGAAGTGTGCTGGTGTGCGACTAGCCATTTTTGGTTTGCCTTTAACAATTCCCTAAAATAATTTGGCTGATTTTATCTTTTTCCATCCATATTTCTAGAAGCAGGGGCTTTTTTTGTAATTGTAATTTTGAAAGATAGAGGGGTGTAATCTGTAATTATGCAAATTCCCACAAGAGTCCCGGTGATTAATCCTAAGGCTCCATTCGTTTGAACGGAATTAACTTTCTTGGAATTGACATTGAGAATTGGAAAAACGCGCAATCGAGTGAACAACGCGCACCCGGGTGAAAAAATTTCTTTTTTTTTTCAATTCTTGAAAATCAATGTCTTTCATACGAACAAACAAAAGTAACTAATGTCAATTCTCGTGATAGAATATCATCATGCGGACAAACAACAAAATTTAATTTAAACCTAATGTCAATTCCTACATGTATTGATATTTGATTGAAAGCCAATTATTTAAAACCAATCTCTTCTGAATGCAAGCTCTGAATGCAAGCTTTTGACATGGAAGAAATGAAATAAAAATAATGCCACTAAATGTAGGAATATAAACCAGAAGAAGAACGGAGCTTTAGGAAATATTAAGATCTGTGTAGAAGAAGAAGAATGGCTCCGTTTGGGGGAACTTATTTTCACCGGTCAAGCAGTTACGATCGTATGAATCGGACCTTAATTAAGGTCCGGTTCATGCGGTCGTAACCGCTTGACCGGGGAAAATAAGTCTCCCCAAACGGAGCCAATTATTTGTGGGATTTGAGGATAGTCGGCAGCTATCGTTAGCCGCTATCATCGGCGGGGCGAGTAGGGTCGGCGGCGATGTATTCTTGGCAGCAGTCTTGTCGGCGGAAGAGGCGATCACGAAGGCCATGGTCATCCGTATTTGATCTACCTTAACTAGCTCATAATGAATTGTTGATTATTTTCTAATAATACAATCGTTAGTCATAAATGTTTATCCGTGGATCAATTTTTTTCACTTTATTTGAATTTGTAAATTATTATCCACAGACCAATTTTAAACTTGAGGAATTGATGTCTTCGTTCTCTTGAGCACTTCAATGTGTGCAGGGATCGTGATTCATTAAATGAATGCGCGGATATAGATCGAGTTGAGGAAGAAAGATGATTTTTTCGCTGTCCATGCGATTTTGGTTTGTTTGGGAAGATTTAGATAGCTAGGTTACTTTTTCCCTGAGAAATACTTTTATACGTGTAGTGTTCCATGCTCTAGGCGCGAGACTGTATTTTTCCAATTAAATACAGTTGTATCGAAAATTTAGTTCCAAAAAACTGTATTTTCAGACATTTTTTGTAGCAAAAAATATAGTTATATTTAATACTAAGAAAAACAACTTTTCTACAGTAGTTTTTTTATAAACCTTATCCAAAACATATACATATGTGATCTTAAAATGATCGTAAAAAAATTGATATTATAATTTGTATTTGTAAGAAAATATATATCTTAACATACAAAATCTAACTTTGCATCTATTCGTAGGAACGCTAGAAGTATAAAAAAAATTCATGGTGAAGAAGGTGAAGAGGAAGACCAATTTTTTTTTTTCTTTACTAATTGTGAATTAACAAAAATATTGGGAATAACAAATTTGACTTCTTCTTTTTAGAGCTGCAAATAAACAAAATTTATGTGCGAATAACAACCGCCTATACTTATAAATCTCTTTAACCATTCGGTGGCTTGGACATAATTTATCCGGCAAGACGGGGGAGTAGTCTGATATCGTAACTCGTAAGAAGCTTCAAGGCCGCAATGGTCGGGAAATGGAAGAAAACCGTCCTCAAAAACTGCAGTTGTGGTGATTACCGATGAAGCCAGAGGATGACTGCCCTAATCTATCACATGCTTTCCGACTTTCTCGTGCTGCACCAGTAGCTATGGCGTGATTTCTTCCCCCGCACTAAATTTTCCTCTCGTCGTTTTTCTCCGATTCGAGAGGCAAAATGGGCGAAACGTTGCCGTTTCTTCGTAATAGCTACTGGATTCTGAGGCATGGCAGGAGCATCCCTAACGAGAAGGGACTTATTGTTTCTTCCATGGTAAATCTCTCTCTCTCTCTCTCTCTCTCTCTCTCTCTCTCTCTCTTTATTGGATCGGTTCAGAATAAAATTTTCCTTCTGAAGCAATCCATGAACTGATTCTATTAAGATGTAATTCTGAAAACTCTAATATCTGTTTTTATCGGTTGGATACAATGGTTTAGCTTTTCTTCTTTTGTTTTCATGGCGTGTATATCGATACTGAAATAATCAATAGGGCAGTTTCTAATGCTGGGGTAAATCAAATATATCATAAGGTTGGATCTACCTCTAGATGGAGGTTGTTAAGTGTGCTTTGTGCATCCATTGTGCAATGTTTTCGAATTGGACTCTGGCCACGAATCCCTTTTTTAGATGCTCCGAATTAATTCCTCACAAAGGCATAGGTATCCTGATCACGAGTTTCTTGTAATGGAGTTTGTTTAGTTTGTTGCAAAATAGATGTAAAAACTAGAACACAACACATTGAATCATATATTTTTTTGCATTTGATTTGCTACAAAATGTTGCAAATTTCTATTTGGTTTAGAGACCATTGTAATGGTTGTCAGTAAACTGACAACTTCAGATGACATTGTATAAATGACTTATATGCTCTATTTGAATTATAATTAGATGTCACTAGAATCATCCGATATTAGATAGTGCGGCCTCCTCTTAAAAACATATTACATTCTGATAACAATAGCCATATATACAAAAGTTTACGGAGAACCCAAACTTGTAACTACATTGCATCTTAACGTTAACATCTAGAAACATTGAACCAGATAGTCTCTGGCTTACTTTTTTGTGTTCATTTTCTTCTCAAAATCCCTGCAAAAAGACGATCAATTTGCACTGCACGTTGTCTATTTCTATTTGCAGGAAAATGGCACACTTAAAGAGTTTGGATTGACTCCTGAGGGCATGCAACAAGCTAAATTGGCCGGTGAATTGTTTCATAAGGTAACTTTTCTAGAGAAATATTTTCGATTGACTATAGGCATTTAATGTAACTCCAACTAAATCTAATGAGTTCTTTGTGATATAAAAATTATGAGGTCATATTCTTCAATAACTCCTTGACAATGAAAGTGGGGGCTTTATATATACATGGTTATTTCTATATTTCTTTTATTAATATATCTCTTAGTACTCTGAAAAAATGTTTAATTAGAATCAGTTGTTCCAAATTTTTGGTTGTAAACATGTTGGGACAGAGAATTAAGAGGTGAAGTCTCAATTATCAGTTGATTGAATAACCAAAATACAAAGAATTTGTTAATGACAACTTATTAGGTTAAAAAGGGCTGATTGGCATATCTGTGAGGACCATGCTTTACAAAGTATACTTTTGTCCTCTTCTTTAAACAAATTATTTAGTTTCTTTGTCTTCTCTTACTAATTTAATTACTAATCTTTAAGAGAGGTAGTACAAAACTTAGGGTATCTATCTGTCAATTAATTAGCTCTGAAAAAGACCTTGATTTGTTAGGGTAGTCCGCCAAAACTAAATAAATTTTTTAATACTAAAAGTAATCATATCATATAAAAATAAAAAAAAATAAACCATAACAGAAGAATAAGCCAAAAAAATATTACAATAGACTGTTAAAAAAAGGCAACCAAAAGTCAATTAATTTATATTTAAGAAGCATTGCTTTCTTTTTCATGGCACATAAATTGATTGAAGGTAAAATAATTGAAAAAAGATGGGTGATTTTGAAATGTACAAGGAAAGATAGAAAAACAATATTATCGATTAGATAGGTAGATAATATACTGTCTGGGGATTAGAAAGATAGAATGCTCATAAGGTAATGTAGATAGAAATTGCTCAAAACAATTAGCAAAGTAGGTCCAACGCCTTAAACAATACTTAGTAGGAACAAAAATACATTTAGGATTTATGAATACAAGCCCAAATAGTTGGGATATGGATGTTGACACATCATTTTGATCTTCCTAAATATCATTCTATCATTCTATGAGTGACCGAAGTAAATAAAAAAAGGGCAGCCCGATGCACAAAGCATCCCCGCAGAGCAAGGGTCCGGGGAAGGGTCCCACTACAAGGGTGAAATGTAGACAAACCTTACCATGCATTTTTGCATGAGGCTGCTGCTTCCAGGACTCGAACCCGTGACCTCAAGGTCACACGACAACGCCTTAAACAATACTTAGTAGGAACAAAAATACATTTAGGATTTATGAATACAAGCCCAAATAGTTGGGATATGGATGTTGACACATCATTTTGATCTTCCTAAATATCATTCTATGATTCTATGAGTGACCGAAGTAAATAAAAAAAGGGCAGCCCGGTGCACAAAGCATCCCCGCAGAGCGAGGGTCCGGGGAAGGGTCCCACCACAAGGGTGAAATGTAGGCGAACCTTACCATGCATTTTTGCACGAGGATGCTGCTTCCAGGACTCGAACCCGTGACCTCAAGGTCACACGACAACGCCTTAAACAATACTTAGTAGGTACAAAAATACATTTAGGATTTATGAATACAAGCCTAAATAGTTGGGATATGGATGTTGACACATCATTTTGATCTTCCTAAATATCATTCTATCATTCTATGAATGACCGAAGTAAATAAAAAAAGGGCAGCCCGGTGCACAAAGCATCCCCGCAGAGCGAGGGTCTGGGGAAGGGTCCCACCACAAGGGTGAAATGTAGGCAAACCTTACCATGCATTTTTGCATGAGGCTGCTGCTTCCAGGACTCGAACCCATGACCTCAAGGTCACACGACAACGCCTCAACGAGTGCGCCAAGGCTCCCCTTCTGAGTGACCGAAGTAAATATTTGAAGAAATTGTACTAAATCCCTTCAACGCCTATTGATGTTCATAATATTCTTCACAGTTCTCTCTGTTAAGCAAAACAAAAATTTCAAGATATCTTGTGCATCATTGTCACTGATGCTTTAGACAATTGATTTTGTTCCATATAGGCATTATTCTTGTTTTTAGCTCTCTTTCAACCAAGGTAAGACTCATAATCTTTTTCTATTTTCCTCATGAATAGAAGCAAAGAAGTCAGCAATCACCAAAAGCCGTATCCCTATGGTACGTATAAATAGCAGTGGGTTGAAACTTGAAAATAATAGATGTTAGTATAGGAAAGGGGAGAAATTTGCATGAGGATGAGAAAAAAAATCAATTTTTTCTATTTGTTAAGCTTGTCTTTTTTAAATTTAAATATTTTTTGAATATAAAATAGCCTTATCTTCTTGTTTCATTAGCTTCAGTATCCAAAACAATATATTCATTTACTAGTTAACATTCATTTTTGTAGTGAAAGTTGAAACTTGTGCGTATTTATTCCATCATCAAATACAAGGAGAGAATACATATATATAGGAGAGAAGAGAGCAGAGAAAAACATATACACAATGTGGGACTAAAGGAGAGAGAGAGAAATAAATACACTAATAAATACAATAATGGGCCTAATTATGGGCCTCCGACATGGGCTTTTCTAACACTCCCCCGCAAGCTGGAGCGTACAAATTGTAGGCGCCAAGCTTGGATAAGCACTGATGATAGAGAGTACTGGACAGA
The DNA here is from genome assembly GCA_033032865.1 of Dactylorhiza incarnata. NCBI lineage: Eukaryota > Viridiplantae > Streptophyta > Magnoliopsida > Asparagales > Orchidaceae > Dactylorhiza > Dactylorhiza incarnata. The sequence goes on along the minus strand of JAWHQI010000402.1, from coordinate 221,081 downwards.
GCCTTTGTGAGGACATCCGCAACCTGTTCAGTACCCGGGACATGCTTCAATTCAATCTTCTTCATCTGGACTTTCTCTCGAATGAAGTGGCAGTCTACCTCAATATGTTTTGTTCTCTCGTGAAAGACGGGATTCTTGGCTATGTGTATTGCAGCTTGGCTGTCACAGAGAAGGAGAGCAGGTGAGGGAAGCTTCATACCAAGATCCGTGAGAAGGCTTTCAAGCCACGTTAGTTCTGATACTACTGATGCCATTGCCCGATATTCTGCTTCAGCTGAAGATCTTGCAACTACTGCTTGTTTCTTGCTCCGCCAAGTGATCAAGTGTCCTCCAAAGTAAGTGCAAAAACCACTTGTTGATCGCCGATCATCTATGGACCCAGCATAGTCAGCATCTGAATATGCTACTAGATTTGGAGTTGAAGATGAAGTTTTGTACACAAGGCCTTGACCGGGAGCTGTCTTCAGATATCGGAGGATTCGTTCAACAGCCTGTAAGTGAGAACTCCGAGGGGCATGCATGTATCGGCTGACAATACCTACAGCAAATGATATATCTGGCCTTGTAACTGTGAGATAGATTAATTTTCCGACCAGACGGCGATAATACTTTGGATTTTGTAGCAGAAGATCAGTGTCAGATGCCTGAGCAGAAATCCTGTGATTTACATCCATCGGAGTGTTGATTGGCTTGCACCCCGAGTAACCTGCATCGTGGAGAAGGTCGAGGCAGTATTTCCGCTGAGAGAGGACGAGACCATCAGGTCGTCTGGCGACCTCTAAACCTAGGAAGTAGTTGAGATTTCCTAGATCCTTTGTCTGAAAGGCAGTGCTGAGATGTTGTTTGACCTTCTGTATCCCTTTGATGTCATCTCCAGAAATGACGATGTCATCCACATAAACTAGCAGAATGACTGTTCCGGTTGGTTGATTGCGAATGAACAGAGAGGAGTCTGCCGAGCTCTGTTTGAAACCAAGTACCCGAAGTTCCTTACTGAACTTGTTGAACCAGTTCCGCGGGGATTGTTTGAGACCATACAGAGACTGCAATAGTAGGCAGACCAGTGACTCCCCCGTGGTCTCAAACCCGGGAGGTTGTTCCATGTACACCGTCTCCTGTAGATCGCCATTGAGGAACGCGTTTTTGATGTCCAGTTGATAGAGGGGCCACCGTCGATGTACAGCAACAGAGATGAGTACCCGAACGGTATTCAGTTTCGCCACCGGAGAAAAGGTTTCCTCATAGTCAATGCCATGTTGTTGAGTATATCCACGAGCGACCAAGCGTGCTTTCAGCCGATCAATAGTGCCATTGGGAGCATGTTTGATAACGAAGACCCATTTACAGCCAACTGGTTTCTGATCCGGGGGGCGGGGTACCAGAATCCAGGTTTTGTTCGCCCAGAGAGCTGTCATTTCCTCTTCCATGGCAGCACGCCAGCCAGGGTGTTGGAGAGCCTCCTGTACTGAATTAGGAATAGCCACAGTAGACAAAGAAGTAGCAAGAGTTTTAAGTGGAGGAGAGAGACGATGTAGAGATACGTAGCTTGCTAGTGGATGAGCGATGGACTCTGTTACCGGATCAGCAGGACTTGGAGCACCAGAGGGCGAGGACGACTGCGCAGGGGCAACGGGGCGGGAGGTGCGACGGGAATAGACCTGGATAAGAGGTGGGCGGCAGGGAGGCGGAGTAGGGAGTGGTTGTGGTAGAGGTGTTGGAGGAGGTGTGTTAACCGGGAGGATGGGTCGCATGACAGGTTGTGGGAGATTAGGTGATCGAGAATGTGTTGCTGGAGCTGAAAAAAATGGCAGGTCTTCCCGGAAGGTTACGTCAGCGGACACCGAAATTTTTCGAGTTAGAGGAGAATAACAGACGTAACCTTTCTGTGTATGAGAGTAGCCAACAAACATTTGCTTAGTCGCTCTGGCATCGAGTTTGTCCGTAGATGGTCCCATGGAGTGGACGTAACACGTACACCCGAAGATGCGAGGTGTGAGAGGGAAGGCCGGAGTAGAGGGAAAGAGTAGACTGAACGGACTGGCATTATTGAGTACAGAGGAGGGAAGGCGGTTTATAAGGAAGCATGCGGTAGATATCGCAAAGTTCTAATAGACCTTAGGAACGTTCATGTGAATCATGATCGAGCGGGCCATATCAAGGAGATGTCGGTTCTTTCGTTCGGCCACACCGTTTTGTTGAGGGGTGTAAGCACAGGAGGTTTGATGAATAATCCCAAATTCAGAGCATAAGCTCGAAAACTCATTGCCAGTGTATTCGCGAGCATTATCGGTGCGCAGCGTTTTGACGGTGGTGGAGAATTGAGTGCGGGTTTCAAGGATGAATGCCTTAAACACACGAGGTAACTCAGAGCGTTCGCGAAGTAAGTATAACCATGTTGTGCGGGAGTAATCATCAATAAAGGTAATAAAGTAACGGAATCCAGAGATACTACAAATTTTATAGGGACCCCAGATATCGGAATGAATAAGATCAAAAGGAGCGGGGCTCCGAGTACAATTTGCAGGAAAAGATGAACGCGGCTGTTTGCCGAAAATACATGATTCACATTGAAAAGCAGGAAAAGATACATCGGGGAGTGCCTTCTTGAGGATAGGGAGTGGAGCATGTCCAAGGCGCTGATGCCAGTCAGCAGACGAGACGGAGGCGAGGATGGTGGGAGAGTCGTCGAGAAGGTAGAGCCCGTTGCGCAGCTGCCCTTTACCAATGGTAGTCCCCGTCCGTCGATCCTGTATCAGAAAAGAAGAACGTGAAAAGGTGACGGAGCAATCCAAATCAGTAGTGAGACGGCTAACAGAAAGTAAGTTAAACGGGGAGCCCGGAACATGGAGTGCCGAGCGGAGAGAAATGGATGGGCTGAGAGATAGGTCAGCTGAGCCGGACACAGAGACAGTCGCTCCATTGGCCACAGTGATATACTTCGGATGAGGAGCACCTGAATATGTTGGTGGCTGAATAGACGTAATATGATGAGTGGCACCGGAATCCACTATCCAGCGAGGACTAGCGGAGAGACAAACGATACCTGGGCTGGAGACGGAGGCAACCGAGGCAGGTGGAGTCATCATCCCTTGGAGTTGCTGAAACTGTAGGCGGAGAGCCTCAAGATCGGCACGAGAGGCCGAGGAGCTATCTTCAACGACTGCAGCAGTCGGTCGTGGAGGAGGAGGATTGCCAGTCTTCCGATAGCAGGTGGACTCATAATGGCCATCACGACCACAGAATGAGCACTTCGGCCGTCCTCGTCCACCACGGCCCCTTCCACGGTAGGCCGACCGACCTCCTCGGCTAGAAGGAGGAGGAAACGAAGGAGCAGGGACATTTTGGAGAAGAGCCGGTGAGGGAGGAGCAAGAGCCTCCGGAGGTTGTGATACTTTGAGTAGCATGGAGCATACGACCGATAAGGAGGGAGTGGGAGTCGAGGCCAAGACTTGTGCCCGAATACTCAGAAGATGTGGAGGAACACGGGCCATTAGCATAGCAATGCAGACGGCCTCCCTTTGCGCGCGCTGAGTGGCATGATCAGAAGTAGGTGGCTGGTGTTGAAGCCATGCTTCGGAGAGTGACTTGACCCGAGCGACAACAGAAGTAATGTTTGGTCCACTGGTGTCCAGAGCCTGAAGGTCAGAGATAATGTCGAAGAGACTTTGAAGGCTATCCTTGCCGGAGTATAAGGAGTGGAGCTCGTCCCACATCCCTTTGGCCGTGGTTAAATACATGACCATTTCATATGGTTCGCCCTCCAAAGAGTTAAGGATCCAGGTCTGGACCCGACCATCATTCTTGAGCCAGTCAGGAGGAGGAGGAGCCGGGGGATCATCGGTAAGATGAGCCAGAAGACCCTTGGCCTGGAGGACCCGGCGGATTGAGTGACCCCGAGGAATGAAGTTTTTCTTCCCGGAGAGGGAGAGAGTTGTAATCCGCAGCTCATCACGGAGCTCACTAGGAGGGTGCTGGGGGGCGGTCTCGGGAGGCACGGTCGAGGAGTTCTCAAACGAGCCCATTATATCAAGGAAGGCTGCTTCGGTTAGAGAGGGCTGGAGACCGACTGCGGTTAGAGCTGGAGACCGGCTGGAGACCGGCTGCGGTTTGATGAGACCATGGCAATTTGATGAGACCGCGGCGATTAGAAAAGGCTGGAGACCGGCTGCGGTTTGATGAGACCGTGGCGATTTCGGGAAGAGATCGCTGAATCTGGCGGTCTTGAGTTCGCCCGGCAAGATGCAAGGAGAGCGCGGCTAGAGGAGAGTTCGGCAAGATGCGACTAGAGAAGAGATCGCAGAAGAGAGTGCGGCTAGAGGAAAGCTCGGCAGAGATCGCACGAGCTAAACAAGGAAGCAAGCCGCAGACGAGAGACCGGCAGAGAATAGCTGTCGAGAAGGAGAGGAGACCGTGCGACTAGCTGAGGAGGCCGCTGATCGTACTGGAGGCTGCAAGGAGAGATCGCTGAAGGAAGCGGTGAGTAGGAGGCAGCGAGCTGACGAGGCCGCAGAAGCGATCGGCAAGAGGCCGCGGCGAGCAGAAGAGGCCGCGAGCAGGAAGAAACCGCGTCGAGTGCGGTTAGGAGGAAGCGGATGCAGAGACCGCTGAAGAAGCCGTGTCGAGCTGAAGAGGAAGACGCGGATGCAGCGAGTAGGAAGAAGTCGTGGCGAGCTTGAGGAGGCCTCTGAAGAATGCAGCGAGCAGGTGGGACCCACGAAGAGGAGAGATTCTATAAAAGCGGTCGAGGAGGAGGAGGGGTTGGGGGTGGATCCACGGGATTTCTAACTGCAGCGCTGCGGTTAGAAAGAAGCGAATTGCGGCAAACCGCAGTGTTGCGATTTGAAGGATGTAGGGCTGCGGTTAGAGAGAAAAAAAACAGAGCAGCCAACTATTGTGTAGGACCGAACTTCGCTCTGATACCATGTAGTGAAAGCTGAAACTTGTGTGTATTTATTCCATCATCAAATACAAGGAGAGAATACATATATATAGGAGAGAAGAGAGGAGAGAAAAACATATACACAATGTGGGACTAAAGGAGAGAGAGAAAAATAAATACACTAATAAATACAATAATGGGCCTAATTATGGGCCTCCGACATGGGCTTTTCTAACAATTTTTAAAGAAACAGAATATGGGTGGTCTTGAAAGGACGCAAAACATGATTCTCAGTAAGGATCAGTTGACATATAATATATTCATTTATACAATTTTCTTTGTTTTTTTATCACCAGCATAGAATAGAAAACTCTTGATTTAACCTGTAAGAAACCATTCTGGTCGAAAGAAATTGGTTCCCTCAAGGCGAATTGCACCATGAAATTTCATCAAGATTCCTCCTTAAGCTGTGTTTGGATAATGGGAATTTGAGCAAAAGCAAATTAATGGCAGCAGATTCATAATCAACCCACAAATTGTTTGAGTTTCATTATATTTCCTTCGATCCAAATAAAACTTTTGCTATTCACAATGTTAGGAATCATGACTTCTGCATAAAACTTGATTATAATGCAGCACTTTTGCTTGAAAATATGCTTCTTACAACTTATTTGATTGAGATTCAGCATCTGAGATCACTAGCTTGAGATTACTCTCAAAGATTTGTTGGTTGAGAAAGAATTTGGTGGAGTCATCGGTGGTAGATGAATCATGTGCTTTCACCATCTTCTTAAGAAAAATAGATTTTGTTTACTTAGTTTCAGTCAGCTATTTGTGCATCTTGCGGTAATCTTTCTTCTAGATAAGTCAATACTTTTGCCTAGCCCCTTGAGATTGCAGACAAAGTTTTCTCCAAGTTGAATCTCTTTTCTCATTCTTTTTTCCTTCCTTCTATCTTCACTTACCTTATCTCCTCACACGCCCCCACTCCCCACTCTTATTTATCTTTTTCCCGATTATCCCTCTCTACCTTTCTCTTATCATGGCCAAGCCTTTCTTCTCGTGTTCCAACTCCTTTATTTGATAAAAATGGCACACACCCAATATTTGGTGTGATAAATTTTTTTATTTAAAACAATGCTTAAACTATTAGTTAAGGAAAAACACAACTACAATTGTCCATAAAAAGTAATAAGTAAACTGTATAATAAGATACAACATGTGGAGAAAATTATTACACTAAGAGAAGGATGCCCCTACATTTGTTCCGGAAACATGACCATGATACGCCTACAGTCAAGAGACAAGTCAACACTCATGTGTGCTAGTCAAGAAAAGGGACTTGATCTAACGACCAAACTCACAATATTAGAGGTATTATTCGCTTTGGTTCAATCCAACCAACACTAAGCTAAACCGCATGATTTTATCTTTTTCCACAAGCGGTCTATAAGTACTTCTCAGGTGGTCACAACATTACAAGACTACTTCTACAAGAGCACGCTTAACTACGGAGTTTCCAACACAACTCAACTATTTGCTCTCAAAATAGTGAAATACGCCTCTGGTATTTATGGTTCTAAATTATAACTTAAGCCTAATAATTGTGCTGCCAATTCTTATGTGATATTCAATTCATTCATGCACCTTATTTCACTTAGAAGTTTGTCATCTTAGAAGCCTACCAGGAGTTGTCATTCTCTGGGCTTCTATGCCCTAAAGACACTCTCCGCCCCCATTAGACTACCCTTATGCCATTCAGAATGTTACACCAGATGACTAAATCTATCATCATGGCATGTGGTACCGCCATAGTGATCATGAAGGAATGTGTGGAGACATCTCGGGAATATGCCATGTCGTAATTATAGACTGATTATAGTTGTTATTATTATTAGGTAATTAAGTGGAGGCTTTAATGCCATTAATGTGAGAATATCAAGAGTTATATTTATTAGGGGAGTTTTTTTATTAGTAATTAAGAGTTGCTAGGTGTGCCCATGAGGTTTTGTAAGGATGAGTCTATATCTTTTTAAGTATCTTTGGATCACTTGTCATTTTGGATTCTCTCCTTTTGGAGAAAGTTCAACCAAGTATTAGGAGAGGATTGTTCTCTGGAGTTGTATGTTTGTTCCCACTCAGTAAAGTGTTGTCTTTTTCCTCTAGTTCATCTTGTTGTTTGGAGATTTTTTTATTTATTTTGTCTTTTCATAACCATTTGTTCTTCTTTTTATTTCTCGCCTGAGTATCTCTGTCTTTTGTCGTATGTCCTTGTTGTTTTGTTTGTGAGAGGAAATTATTTTCTCTTTTACTTATTGTATTCTTTTTAGTGTTATGTTATTTTTATAATCTCAATATATTTCTTCATCAACTAATGTTGATATATATATGGGCTTGTGGGTGGTTGTTTTGGTTTTTAAATAAAGATTAATTCTTTTTGTCCTCTTGGTCAAGAGTTCAAAAGTGAGTCCGTCCCTCGGTAATAAGAACTCAAGTGTCTCATTTGCTTTTCTCTAAAAGACCAGCCGAATGCCTCTTTTTCTCTCTTTTTGGTACACAATTTTCTCTAAAGAAAAAGTGTTGGTTGATCCTCCTTGTTCATCTCATGTTCAACTGCCGCCGACAGCTGTACCATGGTGCAACTCGATCGCAGCACGGTGTTTTTCTTCTCCTCTCCCCTCCCCTATGTTTAAGAATCCTCCTTTCTTCTCTGTGGATCTTGTACATCTCATCCTTGGTGGTTGTGGCCAATGGATTTCAATAATTGTCATCGGATTTGTGCTCTTCTCAGAGTTGTTTCATTTCTTTGCTACGTGTCCTTGTTCAACTCCTCTCTTTTAACAGTGATAAATATTGTTCTTTAGTGGTCATTGTTATGTTTTTCTCTTCTATGTGAAGTTGTAAGAATGAAAGAGATATAGAGGATTGTGGTATGGCTATCTTTGGTATGATCTTGTGATGGAGTTGGAGCTCTGTTCGTGAATTCTTGACAGCATAGGGAAGACCGACTTTCTATGGGTTAAATTCCCCCTGCAACTAAATTGAGTATGAATATTATTTCATGCAAAGAATCTGAGCATATTCCCCAACCAGAACTTTCAATGGTTTATTTGTCCACTGCATTTAATTTTGTGTTCTTTTACTGCTTTACATCATATTCAAATCGCTTTTATTAGTCTGCAATAACACAATTTCAAACTATCTTCAAGCTGAAGTAAATCATTTCATGATATTAAAACTCAAATGAGTTATGAGTTTTTGACTATCTGCCCTACACCCTAATTCTGTCTCTATCATTTAATACTGGGAATAAAGCTCCTTCTAGTATCTATTGATGCAATTTACAACTGCTGTAAATTTTCAATAAATTTTCAATCAATAGAGTGCCTATATCTGACTTGATTTATCTTTAAACTTTGTTTTTATTTCATTTGCAGGAACTCAAGGCAAGAAATATCTCCATAGAAGCTGTTAGAATATGTTATTCGCCATTTTCAAGGACTACCCATACATCTAAAATAGTTGCAGAAGAGTTGGGTATCCCATTTGAAAGCTTCCAGTGTAAGGTATGCTATTTTTTTTGGAACTGTATTTTCTTCGTATCTAAATTGATAGAAATTTAGTATGTTTGATGCACCAAAGAAATGAAAATTTCTCTCTAAAACCTTCCCAAATTTGACCCACTAGTTTTTCCTTGGGTTGTTATTCTTTTCAATAAACTTAGTACTCACACTTCCAAGGCAAAGTTAGGTTTTTATAAATAGACATTTGGTCATGTTGATCAAATAGCTTATCATTAATTGTCCGTATTCAAATCATTTGCTTTACTAAGAATACATTGTGCACGATAACTTCAAATTTGTTGTATGAAATAATTATAATACTAATGGGGAGGTATTCCATTGAATAGGTGATGAAGGAACTTCGTGAACGTTTCTTTGGACCTCCATTTGAGCTACTTGCGCATGATAAGGTAAGCATATTAAACAGGTTGCTAACACTTCCATTGCTAAGTACTGTTTTTTTTAAAACTAAAAGCACAATTTTGATGGACCTAGATGCATAGATTACCTGCATATTACCTGTTGAACTGCTGAAGAAAAGCACTGATAATCATCACCTGAAGATTTCATTCGTTAATAAAGACAATTGAGCTAAAACAGTTGGACTTAAACCTCTAGAATTTGACCACCAACACCAGTTATACTTTATTATGTTCGTATTCACTGTCACCGCCCTTTTTAGGTTGTTTGGATTAGGAGCTTTTATAAGAAATGTGTTTTGGGGGCTTTCTGATTAGCCGGTCCAACATGGCTTTCTAAAAACCAATTTCTCTGCTTTCAGCTTTTTGTCTTTTATTTGAAGGTTTTCTTCTCGTATTCACGATTCTTCACCCATTTACGATCTTTGCTTCTCGCCATTGACCTTTTGTAACCTGCTTATTCAGGATTTATATAATATTTATTTATCTATGCAATAAATGATTAGCATAAAATACATTTTTATTATTAAAAAGTTGTTCTTCCAAATAGAAAAACATACACACCTTTTTGAAAAGCAATTAAATGGAGATTTTCCAAAAACTCTACAACTTTTTCAAAACAACTTTTTGGACAGCTTTGATGCCACCACTGGTTTCCCACCACTAGTTTCCCACAACTGCCTTTTCCAGTGCCACCGCCGCCCCAAACAGAGCCTTTGTTTCATATACCGAGTATTTATTCTACCAATTGTAAGCTCTTTATTCTTAACATTTCTCCATTATTCTATTTTTATACTTGTGATCAGATGAAAACTGTCATCGCCGAAAAACATACATCAAGTCATCTTTGATCACTTTTATAAGAATATTGATAACCAACAAAATGTATTCTTCATACTAAGTGCTAGAAGTTTTCTTCTTCTTAAAATCTAGAAGTTAGCTTGCTGGCCTCTTAAATGAAGTAATTTCTCATTTCAACAAGTGAGACCCACAGAAGTAAAATTTTAGGTGGTTATATCACTACTGAAACTAGTTCAGCTATTTGATTTTTTAAGAGAGCGAATCTGGTGAGGTGCTCCACTTCAAAATAACTTCGGAGAAAATGGACTGATGTCAAAGATCAAAGTACATAACAATTGCATCCCGGAGGAATTGGCCTTCTCTATCCACCGCCTTGTATGCCGGATTCCTCTTAGAAGTGGCCAAACATGTCTAATAGCTTTTTGTAGAATGTTTGAACACAATTGTAGTATATCTTATCATGCTTCGTCTAATAGCTTTTTGTAGAATGTTTGTTGACCACAATTGTAGTATATCTTATCATGCTTCGTCTGTTTTGCAAAGTACTTGATTGTCTAAGGTTGAACAATAAACGGTGATGGTAGTTTTTAGATTGTTGGGCCAAAGCAACAAAACAAGTATAAGGTATCATTTGGTTGCATGTAGATAGAAAGCAAGTTTAAGAAATAATTATTTTGTTTTTTCATTCATCTTGAGCCTAAAGATGAAATTATCACTTTTGAAGGATTTGGAAGGTGTTTTCTATCTTCAATCAAAGCTCTAAGGTGTAGTAGATAGTTCAAACATACATGCACTGCTCATAAAATTTAAATTTTGAAAGCTTTTTGTGATTTATTAAGCGTAAATGCAGAAAAATGAAAACATCAAATCAACTCTTAAAAGAATTTAAAAGAAGAAATATTTTTTGCAAAATAAATAAGTTCTTCACTTGTTTGGACCTTCAATCTTAGAAATCCTTGTCATAATATATAGGGATTAAATTTTAATCGTTCTATCTATAACTATACATTAAGTTTTAAAAAAATTTAATAAATAGCTTGGATTTTTTTCATGGAGATAATATCTGATAATCACGACAAAATAAAATGATACTCAAAAAATTCTTCGTTCTTTTAGTTGAACAACGATCTAGATGCTCGCCGACGGACCTGGTGATCCACTTTTTTTCACCAGTGTTCTGCAGTTATATAGATTTGCAATAATAGAATTCGGATATGAAAATTCAAGCAGACATTAAAAGGTAAAATTTCGGCTTAAAATTATAGATTTGCTATAAATAAATCAATATCTATGCAGCTACACATTTCTCATGCTTCAAATTTTTGTCTTCATAATCCATCAATGTACAGATTACAACTGGAGACAACTAATAATGAGCTTAGGTAGTTTTCATGACAAGCGCAATCCATTAAACTGCACTATTTGATTATGTGTATATGTTCCATGTGCTCTTACACGTGATGGGACGTGCTGAAATATTTAGTCCCACGTGTACTTTATATGTTCTTGGGCCGCTCCATCCAGTACCAATTGATTCTCTTTTCTTTTCTAAGGATAAGGTGGGATGAAGATAATTTACAAAGAACACACTTGGTGCAAAATGCTTGTTTAATGAACCATCCTTCATTATTATCCTTTCATTTCCAGGAATTGTATAGAAATTTATTGAAGCTAATTTTTTTTGTTCATGACTAAATATTGATTTACAGTATGCAGAGATATGGGCCCTTGACGAGGAGGATCCTTTTAGATCGCCTGAAGGTGGAGAAAGCGCTGCAGATGTTGGTTCTCGACTTTTGACTGCTTTGGAAGCAATGGAGGCAGAATATCAAGGGTAGTTTTTTCTCCAGTTTAACAGAAATTTCTCTTCTGATCAAATTTTTTTCTTCCCATGCTTAAATACTTAGTTATATTTCTTTTTATTGCAAGGGAGGGGAATATGTTTGCTATTACTAGAATATCACTAGGCATTCATTACCAGTATCTTTCCTGAGGCGTTGCAATAATTATAGGCGATTGTTAACCGCAACCCGGTTTTCGCTGTTCGCACCCCAAAATTTTAAAAAATACCTATTTTATATTGGTGTTAACCGCAACCCTAAAAAACATAAGAAAAATCAAACCCCATCTGGCTGCGGGATAGTTTCTGCCCAGCGTTCTTCTCGCAATAGTTTAATTCCTTCTGTTTCATAGGGTTTCTTTTGGATTTCCGAAATGAAGAACATACACATCTTCCTAACTCCTCCGTCATTTTTGCCTTCTTTCCAACAATCAAACAGGATCGGGTGAGAGAAAATAACAAGTACGACAAGGAAGATCAGAGAACCCAAGCCGGCGATGAGAATGGAACTCCTCACAATCGCTGGATTTTGCAGTGGACTGGGAGTGGAAACCGTGCTACTGCTCATTCTCCTCATCCGGAAACATTGTGGCTACCGGTGGCAACAGTAACGGAAGCAACGTTCTACTCCTCTGCTCTTCCACCAACCGCCTGCACCTAGAGAGCATCTCCGGCACGCTCCACTTCCGTCCTTTCTCTTGTCCGACTTGGCAACCTTCATATCCAAAAAATACACTGGCCATCACCGCACACCGACAATTCTAGAAATTCCCAGCCTGAAGCCAAAGCCTCGCACTGTGCCCCGGTGGTCTGACTGTGACTGTCGCACCTGCAACGAGTGGAGCACCGGCCGAGAATCTGAGTCGAGGTCGCTTTACGTTCGCGCGGAGGGGAATTTGGCGGGGACGGAGGAGGACGTGGAAATGATCGAGCGCTCCATACATCAGCACGACGTTCGGCGCTTCCACATTATCGCGCACTCGCTTGGCTCCGTCCTAGCTCTTGCCCTTGCCGCTCGCCACCCAGATTCGGGTTGTGGTTAAAAAATTTTTTTGGGTTGCGGTTAACACTGGGGTGCGAATAGCGAAAACTGGGTTGCGGTTAACAATCGCCTAATTATAAGACACTTCCCTCTACTTTTTGAAATTACAAAAACCTCCCCTCTGATTTTGCTCCGTGAATAGAATACCCCCTTACAGTAAAATTTTAGAGAAAATGGTAAAATCAGTCATAATTTCTATTGATTTTCTTAATTTACACTTTGCACTTGAGCCATAAAAATGGCTGGAAATATTTTTTTTATTTCAACATAGGTGCAGTATTTTAATCTTTCTGCACTGCCATTTGTGAGGTTATAATTATGCGGTTCAAAGTGAGGTTTTGATGACATCCCAAGTTCTGTAGAAAATGTATATCCAGTGTGCAGTTGTGTTTCATTAAGGCTTCGTTTGGCGCGGTGGCGGTGGTGGCGGTCGTGAACGCGGTGGTCATGAACCGTGGTTCGTGAACGCGGTGGTCATGAACCGTGGTTCGTGAACGCCTGATCTCACCTAAAAAAATTCATGCATTTTATGCTCAAAACCAATTTGTTTTCTTGTTAGCGGTCGTAACCTTTGTCTTGCCAAACATTCAATCTATGATAATGGCTTTTTTGACCCAACTCACCGGAGCAAATAAGCCACGCCAAACGAAGCCTAAGGCTCAGTTTGGGGGGACTTATTTTCACCGGTCAAGCGGTCACGACCGCATGAACCGGACCTTAATTAAGCGGTCACGACCGCATGAGCCTAAATCTTGAGCAATCTTATTAGGCATCCTAAACCTCACTACTAGTAACATATTATATCAGCAAATAAGATAGTGTTAAACTTGGGGTGCTAATTTAAATACTCTAAATCCTACAGCATAAGAACACAATAATATGAGATTGTTTGTTCTCCTGCTAGCTTTTGCTCAAATCAAGTATTAAGATATTTTGCCCTCAGATGCAGCATCCTGGTGGTCAGCCACGGCGATCCTCTCCAGATTTTTCAGACCATTCTACATGCGGCGAAGGAGGAAATTTCTTCGGGAGCAGACATTTCATCAAGAATAAAGCGAGTTATGACACACTCAGTCTTGACTCGGCACAGGAATTTCGCTCTGCTCACCGCCGAATTGATTCAAATAAAATGACCTAATGCATACAAATGAAAGTATTTTTTTCTTGTATTCTCCGTCGCTACTGAATAAATTCAAGTGATTTGATACCCATTCTTGGGCAAACTTTCTAACTTATGATTATTATTTGGTGGATAATTAATCTTCTTTCCTTTATCTATACTACACCATCAAAATCATCTACACCGTTAGTTAAAAAAATAAAGGAAAGATTCAGTTGTTTGTTATTTAGAAGAAAAAAGAAGAGAAAATGGGGGATAAGAGAAACTAGGCCCTCGCACTAGAGAAATATTTATATACGTGTAGCATTCCATGTTCTAGGCGCGGGATTGTATTTTTTCAATTAAATACAGTTCTAACGAAAATATAGTTCTAAAAAATTGTGTTTTTAGACTTTTTTTGCAGGAAAAAATACAGTTGTATTTAACACTAAGAAAAACATCAACAATGTTTTTTTAACAATCTTTATCCAAAATATGTGCATATGGGATCTTAAAATGATCGTAAAAAAATATGAATCGATATTATGATTTTTATTTTGTAAAAAAATATAAATCTTAGTATACTAAATCAATTTTGCACCTACTGGTAGGAATGCTACAAGTATAAAAAAAATTCCCCACTTATTATGAGGGAGCGCCTGCTTCGAACATAGTAAGACAAATTTATTGATTTAATCGCAATTTTTGCGTAGCTCATGTGCACCCATAGCACGCACTGACAGGTAAAGCCTGTTTGCAACCAAGAGTCGGGTTTGTGACGTAGCTATGAACTCGATCGCTAATCTTATATTAGTATATACTAAACAAGCGGTTGTGCTTTTTAGGGTTTTAGGGTTTTAGAGTTCTTTGTAGTTTTTAGAAATACAATTGGAGCGGCTACTCTTATAACAATTTTTTAGTGAAAATGTTAATTTTGTTTTAAAAAATTAATTGATTTTTAATAAAAGTTAATTGGTAGAAGCTTAATAGTATAATTTTAATCTAAAATATATTTAAATATTTTTTAAAATTCTAAAGATAAATTTATTTAATTTGCATGATGTTTAAGAATTTAAAGACTTCACACATCTTTCTAATTATTAGAGAGGATCTAAATGTTTTTTTTAAATAAACTTTATGGTGTCAAATATATTTTACCATGTAGAATATTATGAAGATGTTAGACTTATCACTAAATCAAACCTCTAACATCTTTGAACAACAATATACAACTATGGAGTTATTGCTGAGAAAGTGCTGTAGTAGTATGATTAATGTTTTGAGTGTCAACATACCAAAAAGCTCATAATTTACACACACATGCACATTCAACGAGTGACAATATTTGGCGGATGATAATATTTGACGGGCGGCAACATTCGGCGGATGATAATATTTGACGGGCGGCAACATTCGGCAGATGACAATATTTGACGGGCAGCAACATTCTGCGGATGACAATATTTGACGGGCGGCAACATTGAGCGGATGACAATATTTGGTGGGCGGCAACATTCGGCGGGCGGCATGATTCGGCGGGCGACATCATTCGGCGGGCGGAAACATTCGGCGGGCGGCAACATTCGGCGGGCGGCAACATTCGGTGAGCGGCAACATTCGACCGGCGGCAACATTCAACGGCAGAATTATATGGTGTGGGCAGGCAATGACGAGTAGTAAGGCTTCACTTTGGTTGTAGGGAGATCGGGAGTTTGGAGATTATGATTTGGACAGAGAACGAAGTTAAATGCAATAGAATCGAGCTCATCAATGCAAAGTTCCTTAATGATGCAACAATCTATATGAACATCAATTGTCAGACAATGACTCTAAACTAAATGCAAGACAATCATATTCTGAACTAACATAGAATCTTTCGAAACTAATGCAGTATCCTTACAAAAGCCGCAGCTTGCAGAAACTGCAGCTTGCCCTTTGCCATAAACTACAACTAAAACTGCAAGCTGCAGTTTAATGTTTTTCCAATGTATGTAACAAGTCCAATGTATGTAATGGTGAACTTAAAAAATAACTGCACTATTATTGAGAGCATACATTCAATTATAAGAATAAAAAAAGTGCAAGTTTGCATTCTTTTTGGCCTACATAACTTATTTCTTGGAAATATGGAACAGAGAAAGCAGCAGAAGAAAATGAAGCAATAATTTGTTTATAAATGTCATGTTGAGGAGTTTGAAAATTAAAGAATGAGAAGCAAGATAAGCTCCCCGATATTATAACAATTTTTACAAAATATGCATCATCCTTTAAGCCTAAATACCGCATCACTCTAATAATAGATTTGATGGAAGCATATCTAACAAGGTTGCTCGCTAAGCTCCTTCTTGCTTTCCTAATAGGCAGGTATATCTCCCATAGCATCAAATAAAAAGGGGCATCTACTGAATGTGGACCCAAATCTTTGCTATCTATTCAGAAATTATCGCAAACAATAAACAACATCAAATAAAATTCAAAATAAACAGCATCAAATAAAGGCAAATGTGCTCGATGCACTCTTCCGGGCTATTTATATAAGTTTTAACTATTTTCACTTCATATCAATCTCAATTTTTCGATGTGATGGAACAAAAGAATACTTGAAAGCGAACAATCATTGTCATAAAAAATTCTTTCCCTACTATTTTGGGGTCTGCTTTATTCTTCTTCTTTTCTTCGTTCGCATCGAGTGCTTTATTAAAATGCAAATGTTACCTCATATGTAAGTCTCATATACACAATTTATATCTCTTGCACATGGAAATCAAAATACAGTTAATCGGTCAATATTAAGCTGCTACGTATGCCATGATCAGGTTTAGCTATGTTACAACAATGCATCTGATTCAATGCATTCTCAGTATTGTTCAAAGAAGCAGTTTTGGAGCAATTCTATTTCTTCTACACGTTACTCAATTCTTCGAGATTGAGTAATATAATAATAATCATAAATACTGAGAATGTATATTGTACCTCACAAAGCCAAGGGAATAATGTAAGTCATGTTTGAGAGAGCACCGGCAATTGTTAATACAGTTATGAAAAGTGCATATAGCATTTCGGTAGCTAGTGGTGTGAATACAATTTCCCAAAACAATAGTTTAGGCCAAAACGTCACCACATTCATGCGGGTGCGATCAAGCACTAGCGGTCATTAAAACCCAGACCCTATAAATTGAAATTTGGGCAAAAAAAATAATCACAAAAATTTCAAATGCAAATAAATCACCGCCAATGCATTTACAACCACGGTTTCATACCGTCACAACTGTCCCTGACAAAGCCTAAGATGAATAGAAAACAACGTGACATTATTATATTAGAGGAACCACAGGAAAAAGGTGAATGGAAAATAAAGTTATAGAATATAAACCGGAGTTAAAAACTTGAGAGCGAAGGTTAAAAAAAAAAGAGGATTCGAAGATCAGACGCGCATAGTTGGGACATGGCCATTGATTTTGATGATTGACCAATAGGAAGTTCAACACTCGATTTCCCAATGCATTTCAATGCACCAATTATAATAAATCATGATATTTGGAAGTATATGTGCTCAAGATAATCAGAGTTCAAAAACAAATTATGATGTCTGAAAGAGCTCTAAGTCAATACAGAAGGAAACCTCAAAGATATACAGATCATGGTATCTGTAGCAGAAAACCAAAGGGAAATTGCATCAGAACAGGCTAAAGCATATGTACTCTTGGAAGCATATAGCATTTTGGTAGGTATTGTTGTGAACACAATTTCCCAAAACAATAGTTTAGGCCAAAACGTCACCACATTCATGCGGGTGCGGTCAAGCATTAGCGGCCATGAACACCCAGACCCGTTGAAGGCCAAATATTACTTGGAACTTCAATTGTAGAAGATCAAATGTGTATGCTTGTGATTTATGAAGTAATGGGAGGTCGCTCAACATTTGCAAATAGAGTTTATTAGACTACCATCATTACATGGAGTTCGAAAAAGAAAAGACTAAGACTCTGTTTGGCATGGCGTTTTTGCTCCGGAGACTTCAGACAAAAACGCCATCATTATAGAATGCATGTTTGGTATGACAATGGTTATGACCGCCACCAAGAAAAAAATAGTTTTGAACATAAAAGTGGATGAAGTTCCTTAGGTGATGTTGGGCGGTCACAAACGACGGTTCATAACCACCGCGTTCACGACCGCCACCACCGTGCCAAACAGGAGATTAACTAGACTACATTTATAATCAAGGGTTAGTTTCCTCGCCGGACCCAAGGCTCCAAAATATGAGATATTCAAACTCATACACAGGCCTCTCTTTGTATAGAAGGACTGGGCATTACCAGGATAATACTAAAAGATAATTTTGAAATCAACTGCCACCAACAAAATCTTCCAAAACCTTCAACTTCACATTAAAAACGAGCGAAAAATGAAATTCTCACTTTTCGGAACATATTTTATATCTACAACGAACTAACAGAGTCATAAGAATCGCAAACTCTCTCTCTCTCTAAACAGACCTTCGACCAAAAGTTTTTCGCTTTAGAAAATATAACATGAGGATCAAGTCAATTAACATTCATAGAGAGTTGAAGTTTAATACATTTTGCTCAAGAAACACAAATACAATGAATAAAATATATTCATATTCCAAGATTTATAACTTGACAATGTTTGAACAAGTTATCAGGGACAATACCTCATATCAAGTTGTATGTCTGCAGCTTCGATCGAGCGAAAACAGGAACCCGATGCTCAAGTGAAAAAGAAACCCTAAGCGTTGTTGCTACAGTTGTTGAGTTCTCCTTGGATGGAGAAGTTGATAATCTGTTCTTGATTCAGTTCAAAATGAAATCTCAAGAACCGCAGGTGAGTGCTCTGTAAGATGCCCATGAGTATAAATTTCCTTCAGCAGAGTTCTCATCCTGATGTTATTGTTGGTGACACACAACAGAAACACATGACAGGTCATCATCTATCAGCCACATTTCCATGTTTTTGAGCCCTCTCTGGATAGAATCCTCACTCAGGTTTCCAGGCCAGAATATCATCTGGGAGTCATTTACTGATGCTTTATTCAGAGAATCGGTGCCTAATTTGACACCAAACATAGACCCAAATGTGCATACCTCGGCAATTCCAGAATCTTCCAATGTTTTTCCAGCAAGATATGCAAAATGCGCATTTTTCGCATACAACAGATCACCGTGCGTTGAAGATCCTGCAGCTGATATAAGTCTGGAGATAAAATCATCATCCCAGATCTTCGAAGAGACTCCGGATTTCCTCACAAACATCATGTCATGATCTTTAGCGACGAAAAAGTGGCAGGAAGGATCCGGAAGCTCGGTGAAAGAGTAGCTGAGAGGAATGAAATTGCCATCAATAACCCACGAGTCATACCCTAGTTCGATAGAACTTTTCACAACCATCGATTTTGCAAAGATTTCCCTGATTAAATCAGTTCTAGATGGATCATAACGACTCGATTTATAACTTCCAATGCTGTTTATGAGCTTCTCTGAATCAATGACTGCATATCCTCTTTCTGAAAGCTCACGGATAAGTTCTAATTTCCCGCCGATGAAGATTACATTTCGTATACTTCTTTTTTCAAGATGACAGAGAAAATTTTTGGCCATCCTATTTGAAATTTTGTACAGGCTTACAATTATAACAGGCTTTTGTTTCTGCATAGAGCTTAGAACAGATGAAAGTTCATCATAGCACCTCACAAATCTCCAAAGAAGAACTTCTCTGAAGCAAAAATCATACCATTTCAAAATTTTCAGAGGTTGCATCTCCCAAATGTTAAAATCAAGGGATTTCTCATCCAACAAGTTTGAATCAGGACCAGCTGTTCTGCCATAGTTTACACCAGCATCTCTATGAGAGATGGCGAGTGCCCTCTCATGCAGAAAATTTGTATAAATATTGTAGTAACCCTTAGCATGGATAAATTTGATAAACCAAGGAGTCCATATCCTCTCACCCATTTTTTTGTACCAGCCTGTTGTTACCTGCAAATGCAGCCAGAAAGAAAATTACATCTTGCCTTCTCTTTTCTGAAAATGCATGAAATGCAATAAACAAGGGGGAAAATGGAGAAACGACTAAAATAGTTATCCATAAAAGAATTTTTTTCTCCATCCAACTGTGACCATTATGGACTTGTTATAGTTCAATCATGAAAAACTAACGAAAAAGGCTCCCTTAAGGCTCATGCCAAGGTCAAACGTGGCATTTCATGATCCAAGGAAATTATTGTTCACCTCTAGTCCTCTTAATATTAAACATAAAACCATAATGGTCACGGTTGGACAATTCTAGATGCCATATTAGAGGAAAAAAGAATATGATATCAAAATAATATATCAAAAACAACTATCTGACCATTTTGGTCAATCGTGAAAATCTAAGGGTCCCGGTTCTGAGTGTTGGGCAGTGAATGGTGTACATGAGCAAAAAATGGGAGTTGCGGAAATGAGAATGCTTAGGTGGATGTGTGGTCACACGAGACTGGATAAAATTAGGAATGAATGTATCAGGGATAAGACAGGAGTGGCACCAATTGTAGAGAAGATGCGAGAAGCTCGTCTAAAATGGTTCAGACATGTACATAGGAGACCATTAGAGGCACCTGTTAAGCGTTGTGAGAGCTTAGTCACTAGACATGTTAAATGGGGGAGGGGTAGACCAAAAAAGACTTGGAATGAAACTATAAGGAAAGACATGATATACTTAGGCATTAGTGAGACTATGATTAAAGACAAGGCGCAATGGCGACAAAGGATCCATATAGCCAACCCCACTATGGTGGTATAAAGGCTTGAGTGTTGTTGTTGTTGTTGTTGTGAAAATCTAAGGGTCCGTTCGGATCAATGGAATTCACCAGGAAGAACTGGAATTGAGCTTATATAATTCATGTAGGTATTGGAATTCAAAACAATTCCAATTCCTACAAGTTTTGTAAATGGCTAAATTCCAATTCCTCAATTCCAAAACCCATGATCCAAACAGGCCCTAATGGAAAAGGCTCATGTGAGGCTCAAGCAAAGGCCAAGAGTGACTTTTCATGATCCAAGAAATGTTTGGTCACCCATAGTCCTCTTAATGTTAACATTAGACAGTAATGCTCACGTTTGGACATGTCTAAATGCCATATTTGAGGAAAAAAGAATAAGATATCAAAATAAATACATCCTAAACTGTCATGTTGTTAAAGGCGCGCCTAAGGCTCCAGGCTCAACAGGCTCAGAGGCTTGTGCCTTCGTGCGCCTTTTTTGCGCCTTTGGAGTATAAAAGACGCGTCTGAGAGCGATTTATATTGCAAGTTTTTTTTCCCCAAAAGAAAGAAAGAAATAATGTAAGAACTCAATATTTTTTGCATGATTTAGTGTTTGTGAAACATAATCGAGTGTTAAGACTTAGATATGATGCAAACGACCACATTAATTCTATTTTTTAAGAGTTATAAATGATAGGAATGAATGATTAATGAGTAGAATAGTTGAAAAATCTGATCAAGAAGATGATCTGATGTTTGATGCTTATTTTTTAAAATGAATGTGGTTGCGCCTTGTCTTCGTCAGGCGCGCGCCTGCGCCTTGAGCCTAGGCTCCAAGACCCCTTTGCACCTTGGTGCGCCTTGCGCCTTTAATAACTAAGCCTAAACAATTATGCTACTAATTTGTTCATTCTAAAAATATATATACACATATAGGCATTCATTACTATTTTACGATACAAAATAAATTACCATGCCATGCAAAATTGGTTTTAAACCCTTTGCTTTGTGTGCATCATACCACAACCGAAACTCTTTCCACGGCTTTGGAAAGAGAAGCTGGCCCCATGTACCCACGATCTGGTAAAGGAAAAGGCGTGCCTCCTTATCTACCTGTAGCTTGTTTCCGTGTTTACCTATACAGTGAAAAAATACAAACAGAATAAAAAATTCAGAACATTAACATGTTAGGACTCAATAGAAATATTCTTACATGGAAAAGATGTTGAGACTATGAATCCTAATCCATTTTCACAGTCATCAAGCATAAAGATAAACTTATAGACTTAAATGAACATGCACCATGAACAATATGGAGAAGCATCACTATGAAAGTCTAGATTTTGTTATAGAAATGATGTAAGAAGACAAAAAATACTTCTTTTCCAGAGCCCGGTTAAGAATTGATCCCATATTTAGCAAGACTGTAGATTTAACACCCTAAAATGTCAAGGGGCATTTTAAAATTTTTCTCCGTGTGATGCCGCAAATCATTAAAAAAAAGGGGCAACCCGGTACACATAGCATCCCCGTGCAGCGAGGGTCCGGGGAAGGGTCCCACCACAAGGGTGAAATGTAGGCAAACCTTACCCTGCATTTTTGTAAGAGGCTACTTCCAGGACTCGAACCCATGACCTCAAGGTCACACGGCAACACCTCAACATGGGCGCCAAGGTTCCTATTCATTATTGCCAAAAATAAAAATCGTACTTCTAGCAGTTGAAAATATGTCGCATGTACATAATATAAGTGCCAATTTTCAAATACATAAAGATTAAGAACTACTGGGTGATGATGATGATTAAATGAACCTCTTTTTCACGATATATTCTGCACTAGGAGTAGCAATGAAGTTGTATAAATATCGAAGCCATCAAATCAATTATAAGTTAACTACTTGACAAGAGGCATGCAATAGCTGGCATTTGTCTTGGAGAGAAAAGAAATGCAAACCACTAACCAAAAAGTTCTAGTTCAGAAACAAATCCTTTGTTTGTTATCATGATGAATCCTCTTTAGGGGTGACCAATGCAAGGAGAAGAACCAGAAGAAGAACATCACTATATCAAATTTTCAAAATGAGTGGTATAGAAGTGCACTCCATAACAAACTGAAACAACAATGTGTTATAGACAAAAAGTGATTCAAAGCCCATATTTTGCAAAAATACAGATGCTTTATGAAATCATTCAGTAGGAATCACTCAATCTGCTACTGAAAAAACATACTTTTCTAACAAGGTAAAATGCATTTTTTGGTTTCCCATGTGCTACAGTAAGATGTCAACATAAACAAAGGGTCATGTTATATGCAGGGAAGTTTCGGTTGTATGCAGTTCAAGGATAAATGCAGGTCAAACTATAAGCATATAGGAAGTGTGAGCCCGTTCAGAAATTGGCATGCATATAGTCATTTTCAAATTGCACGGCCTACACATAGCTCAAGTCAGCCTGTATATAGTTATTGCCTAAACAAATGAATCATACCAGCAACAAACCTTGGCCGCTGCAAAGAGACCCCGTAGATCAATGGGCTGTAGTTAGACATGTCATAGTAATACTTCAAAATCAGAGCCTTCAGATACTTGTAGAAGAGTGGCGAGACCTCCAGATCATCCTCTACAATGAAGGCAAAATCATCATCCGAGGCCGGCCACCACGCCTCCAACCACTGGGCCTGCAGTCCAGCATTCCCTGTCCGGTAAAGAATGAGCTTCTCTCCATGGGGCCATTCGAGCCCATCGACAAGATCCAGGATCTGGCGAGATTCCTCCAGTTTCCCATTTACCAGCACATCGGAACCGTTAGTGGCATCAATGGAAGGGAAATGATCCACGAACACGTGGAGATTGACGCGATCACTGCCGTAGTCTGCGGTGACTAGGGACTGGAGGCAGCGGCGGAGGGACTCAATGCGGTCGAAGGTGAGGACCTTGATGGTGAAGGAGAAGGGGTCTTGGATATGACTCGGGTTCCGGCTAGGGTCTGAGAGGCGAATAGGGTTTCCCGGTAGTGGTAGTTGGACGGAGGAGTGATAGTGGTAGGAATAGACAAAGATCGCGGCGAAGGTGAAGAGGAAAAGGAGAGGGAGGGAGGCTTTCCTTGGATGCATCTTGTTGGGTTTACGCTTTATGAGGAATTGTGATTGGAAGCTGTGACAGGATGCCTCGTCGACGGGAAAGGCTTCGGCGTCGTTCGCCGACGGGTGAAGCGTCGGCAATGGCTGTGCAGGGAGATGTCGAGGAGGCAGCCGAAATCGAGCAATAGACTGAATCGAGAGAGCGCCTTCTCTACCGTCGAACGCTCGTTACAGCCAGCTGTATTGCAGGCTAGGGATTTCTCCGGCAGTATTGCACGACGCAGGCGCCGGAGAAGGTGGACGGCGACGCCGGCAGTGTTGCAGGATCGGGATCCGCCGGAGGAGCACGACCCAGACGCAGCGAGGAGGTCGACACCAGAATCGGCAGTGGAATGGACAGGCGGAGACCGGCGGAAGGCTGGCTTCGACGAGCGGACACCGGCGGCAGGCTGGCTTCGACGAGCGGACACCGGCGGCGCGAGGACGAAGCGATTGTCGATGGAGATTCTCTCAATTCAGGGTTAATTTCACAGGCAAGATCTATTTTTATTTCTCCAATGATTCAGAATATCATCTTAATATAAAAAGGGCGCTGTTAAACGCGCCGCAGTTTCTGCTAATCGCTGAAGGTATTAATTTTTGGGCTTTTTATTTCCTTAACCGCACTCAGCCTTCTCGCACCGCACCTTCCCGATTCCGCCACTGCTATCTCGCGACCCCGCCGCTGTCTCACCTAGCTTCTTCCCGATCTCCGGCGCCACGAACCACCGGTGAAACCACCCATTGATCGTGGCTATAGGAGCGGCCCGACTGTCTTTTCGGAGGATTTGTGGAACAGTGCTCACCTCCCTTCTTCCACATCTCTGGAGGCCACGAATCGCCGGCGAAACCCCCATTGATCGCTGTTACTAGAGCGGCCCGACTGTCTCTTTGGAGGATTTGTGAACGCAGCAATGGCATGCCCGATTCCGAAGGTCTAATTGATGAGCCTAATAGTGAACTTTGTTCTATCGTGCAACCCCATGACGGGAATGGGCAATCTGTTCAGGAAGAAATTGTGGATAATAATTTGGGGCACTCAAAAGTTTGCGTTCATGGCGCAGTTCCGTGGGTTTCTAATCCTGAGGAAGTTTTGAAGGTTTCTAAGGAAGATGCTAACAACAAAGTGCTCAGCAGAGTCTTGCCCAGGCTTCGTTTGGCGCAGTGGTGGCAGTCGTGTATGTGGTGGTCATGAACCATCTTTTGTGAACGCCCGACCTCACTTAGAAAATTTCATACATTTTATGCACAAAACTAATTTATTTTCTTGATAGCGGTCATAACCTGTCATGCCAAACGTACATTCTATGATAATTACGTTTTTGTCCAAACTCACCGGAGCCCACGAGCCTCTCATTATCAGCAACATGTGATGATGGGAAGAGCCCACGAGCCTCTCACATACCTAAATCATCAGAGAAGAAGACCAACTTGGCAAAAAATTTCTTGGAAAAGGCACAAATTTGATAAATTTTATTTGACGTAGGATTAAATCTCTAAATATAAAAAAAAGTCAAAAACAAGTTGGTGTGCAAATAAAAATATTGCTTGCGGATAGCCAATCCTCAAAATGATGCTTGCGGATAGCCGTTAGTGCGGATAGCCAAATCTGTAGTGCTAATATCAGCGCCCTATAAAAAAGAGAAGAGTTGTGTTATGGACACATCATTTAAGGTTATGGACACATCATTTAAGGTTATGGACATCATTTAAGGTTATGGACACATCATTTAAGGTTATGGACACCTTAAATTAGAAATAAATTAATTTTAAATACGTAATTTTTAATATTTCTCCTTATTCTATGTACAGCCCAACCCGTGGCTTCCCATTTCCGAAAACTTTAGGGTTTTTTCGCTGCAGTGGCCGCCTATCTTCCCGGACGCTGCTTTCGACCTCCAACGGCGTCGGAGAACGCATTCTTCCTCCTTGAGACCGTGATCCGCTTGTAGGTACTCTTTTTTTCCTTCTCCCTGCCATTTCCGGCGTGCATCAATGGCCAGCGAGTTCTGTTTTTAGGGTTTTAGTTGCATTTTCTGGGTGTCATTTTCCGGGTGCTTCAGTTTACCAGCGTGCCATTTTCCGGCGTGTTTCAGTATGGATTGATGCTTCGTCTTCTCCCTGCCTTCTTCCTTCCAGATTTTGTTAGATTTTGTTAGATTTGAGCGGTGTAATTATAAGGTCTACAGATTTTCATTGGTATTGTTAGTTTCCGGCGTGCTTCAGACTTTGTTAGATTTTGTTAGTTTATACTACAGTTTTTCTTCCCAGCATCCTTGTAATTATAAGGTCTACAGATTTTATTATTCCCGGACACTGCTTATTAACTGTTTTTACCCTTTGAGATTGTACATGTCCTTAGAATTCTCGTGCTGCTAGACTCAACATGCTCACGAGCATCCTGACATGCTATTGCCATTTTGTATATTTTGTTTTAATTATGATATTCTCTTATCACGTAGCTTTTAAGTGGTTAATCCACTTTTGAACCTATTTTACTTTATTTTAGTATGATATTTTGTTTACTCTTTTGGATTTCTTTTTCCTCTCTTTGTTGGAGATTTTAGTATATTTTCGGATATTTTCATTATAGATTGCACGTATAGGACTAAATGGTACAAATTGCATTTACTTTCTGTGGTGGTCTTACATCAACCAATTTGACATTCTTCTCCGCATTTGCTTTCATGTCAAATGAAACTGAAAGTAGTTGCAGGTGTGTTTTGAACTGTTTTAAAAGTGTATTAGATTCTACTGCTTTATCCAGTGTATTGATAGTTGAAAGGAAAATTGCGTTGATGAATGTCATAAAAGCTTTGTTCCCTCAAGCTAGAATTATATTATGTCAAGTTCATATCAGCCGGAATATATTAGCACATTGCAAGAAATTTTTTTAAAACGGGAAAGAATGCGAGCTCTTTTTGTCGGAATGGCAGAGCTTGGTAAACTCAAATACAGTTCAGGAGTACAATATGTGTTTCAATTTCTTGTTATCCAAATATTCTGAGAAATATCCTAATGTTTTGCAATATGTGGTGTTCACTTGGCTAGAACCCAATAAGGAGTATTTGTTACAGCATGGATTGATAAGTTGATGCATTTTGGGAATACAACCACTAACCGAGTGGAGAGCGGACATAGTCATCTTAAATGATTTTTAGAGGTATATGGGTGTAACTTGACATCAATATGGAAAATCTTTGATCAGATGCTTCATTTGCAACATACCGAAATTAAACGTTCTTTTGGGCAAAGTTCAATACAAGTCAACAAGGGGTACAGAGGATCATTATATATAGAGTTGCTTAGTTATGTTTCTATTACAACTCTAGATTTAATAAAAAAAAGAATTGGCTAAGCGTGGTTGTGTAGAAGCCCTCATTGCACATGAACTAGTGACTTATAAGAAACATAATGGGGCTGCCATGTGCACATGAACAAGTGACTTACATGAATCAATCGTTGGCATTTTCTCGCAATCGTTCGGTTCGATTTGAAAGTCGGTGCAGTGCGGTTCGGTTTGACGGTTCAATGCGGTTTTCGATTTTACTGCACAGGCCTACTCCCAACCCATCATTTCAGGATTCGAGGGTCTCCATCCCGTCATTTCACGATTCCAGGACCTCCCGACCTGTCATTTCACGATTCCAGGACCTCCCGACCTGTCATTTCACGATTTCAGCTCTCTCTCTCGATAAAGCCGTCCCTCGCGATTCCTTCTTCGTCCACGACTCCATCTTTTTCAACGACTGCGAGCATTTTCTCCTCTCTCATCCGCCCCTCGCGACTCTTCCGCCTACGAGCAAGTTCCTGACTCTTCATCCTCCGTCAAAATTCTTCTCCGGCCGGCAGTAGGTAAATTTCGTTTTGCTGTGATTTTGATCCTCCTCCATAGGGATTATGTTCCCGCAACTTCTAGATGTAGGGTTTTTCTGGATCTATTTTTTTGCAGACCTAAAATGATGGAAAAAAATCATTATTTTCCAAAGCACGAATCAATCCATGAGCAACCCAGCACTTCTATGTTTGTCCCATTTACAGATTCACTTCTAATTTTTAGATCACAGAAGAAATCGGATTTCATTTGGAGGTGTCGTGAAATCGAATTGAATAAACACATTGTAACAGGGCTTGGCCGGCGGTGGACTCTCGGAAGCTCTGTATCGAAACTCTATTCTAAGGGTTCATTTGGCGCGACGTTTTGACCGCGCGTTTGGGGCAAACGCCGCCGGACAGCGGGTAAACAAACGCCCTCCGGCGGCGTTTGCTCCGGCTGGACCCGCCGCGCCCTTCAAAACGGAGCAAAAATCCTCGTTTCGATCCCCTCCTCCTCCCCTCCGTTCCCAACCCTCCGTCTCCACCCGCCCATTCCTCCCGTCACCGCCGCGCCAAATAAAGCCTAAGTGGAAGATGAACAGTAAAACAGAGAAGATAATATTTCATTCATAATAATAATAATCCTTCTATTACAGAGCTTATATATATCAGTCCAAAATAGCCGTTACAGGCATGTTACAGATATTATAGTCGTTACAACGGCATTGCAGGTGTCCTCATATGAGCAGCTGATGTGGCGTTGATCTTATGGAGGGTTTAACACCACATGTAGCGGAATTATGTGATGATTCCGCTACATTTCTCCCCCTCTCGGACGGTCGGGATCGACTGTTGTCTGGTAAAAGTATTGATCGGTTGAGGGTTGAAAACTCTAGCGTTGTGTTTGTTGCGAGGGTGTTTGAGTTGAGCGGGCCAGCTGAGAGGCGGAGATGCCTTCCACGGCGTTGCGGTGGAGGAACGAAGACGGTGAAAGCCCCATCCTTGTGGTGGCGTCGAAAAGTCTGGCGGTGCTATGGATGGTGCTGACGTAGCGAGTCCCGGTTGCTGGTGAGTCGATTTCCTTGAATATTGTGGTTCAGTAGGGAGGTGTTCCGGGTCCCGAGCGGTCCGTGAAGAGGATGCTAGAGCTGGTGGCATTGGAGCAGTAGAATCTAAAATACACAGAAAACGGGAGTTAGTTAGATTGGAGTCTGGAGGGTTTGTAGTACATACTTGTGGATCTATCGAATCCAGGCGTTCCCATGAGCTATTGGCCGGGTCCAGGCCCTTCCATTGCACAAGTACCTGCTTAACTGGTTTATTTTGAATCAAAATAGTGCGTTCTTCAAGTATAGAAAGTGGTTCATGTATAGGAGATGAGGTAGTGATAAATCGGGGCAGAGGGGTAATTGGGAAGATGGCGTTAGCGTGATAGGGTCGTAATTGAGAAATATGGAATACTGAGGGTAGCCGTGAAGACGGAGGAAGTT
Organism: Dactylorhiza incarnata; assembly: GCA_033032865.1. NCBI lineage: Eukaryota > Viridiplantae > Streptophyta > Magnoliopsida > Asparagales > Orchidaceae > Dactylorhiza > Dactylorhiza incarnata. Next base: position 192,249 of record JAWHQI010000402.1, on the reverse strand, counting down.
GTAGTTTGTAAACAGTTTCGCCAATTCATTCTAAAATCTTAAAGGGTCCGTAGTAACGGGGACTTAATCTTGTGCAAGAATGGCGATGCAAACTGAGCTGCCGTTGTGGTTGAAGCTTCAACAATACCAGGTTGCCGACCGCTAGATGTAGATCTGTTCGCCGCCGATCAACCTGCATTTTGAACTTTTGTTGAGCTTTATGTAAATTCTGTTTTAAATGTGATAATAATTGGGTGCGTGTGGTGAGATCGGCTTGGATAGCCTGGATGGAACTGTCTCCTGAAAAAAGGGGATGAAGCATGGAGGCGGCCTATCGAACATGGCTTCGAAGGGAGTCATGCCCGCGGAAGTGTGAAACGTCGCGTTATAATTATATTCCGCTCAGCTGAGCATGTCGGACCAAGATTTCGGGTGTGTATGAGCGAAAACCCGTAAATATTGGTTTAGGCAGCGATTAACTCGTTCGGTTTGGTCATCTGACTAAGGATGGTAGGCCGAACTATATGACAGTGCGGTGCCGTTTTGGGTAAATAATTCGCGTCAGAAATCACTAAGGAATATTGTGTCACGATCAGAGACAATTGTCTCTGGCATGCCATGTATCTTACCGCAATGTTCCCAAAAAATGTGAGCTACAATGTGGTCGTTGTAAGTTGATGGTAGTAGGGCGAAGTGGACACCTTTGGACAATCGGTCTACTATAACCAGAATGTTAGAATAAGATTTAGACGTAGGTAAATGTGTAAATCCACCCAGATTTTTGATGGTATGGGTAACGGTTGTAATAACCCGAAAGGTGCTGAATTTAGGGACTTACATTTTTCGCAAATATTGCAGGTTTGGACGAAAATAGTAACTTATTTTGACAGGTTCACAAACATTGGCGTCAACTCACTTTAAATACATGCAACGCTAAAAAAATAAAGAAGGAGGATAAACTCGTTAACATCATACAAATGGAGTTGGACGGTTTACTAGAAAAGTACAATACTATTACTGATTCTCAAAGACATGAAATGAAAAGAAAGTTGCAGGAAGTAATGGAGCTCACTACCACTCAAACTAAAGAACCACATATGCCCTTAAAATTGAAAGGAAGACCGCGTGGAAGTTACAAAAATTCAAAGATGATTACAAATCAACTAAAAGGGAATTATCACTATTTGAGCATATTTTGTTAGCCGAACAACATCCACAACATAAAGCTAAGAAGCTCCTTCCAAGAAGAAGAGCGGAGACCAACAGATTTGTTGAGTGCATTCAGATGGATATGTCATCATATCCATCTAATTATATTGTTGATGCCATAAATGTGATCGGTGATGGACATTGTGGTTTTCGGGTGGTAAGTAAAGCACTTGACATGAGTGAAAATTGGCTACAAGTTCGTAGAGATCTTGCAAATGAAATGAGATTAGTGATTGAATTTTTGTATAACAATTTATTCGGTACTGTGAGACAAACAGAACTACTATCATCTTTGGATTGCACTGCTGAAACGGCTCCACTAGAAAAGTGGATGACAATGCCAGACATGGGATTAGTGATTGCTTCTTATTATAATGTGGCGGTTGTTCATTACTCGAAGATTCAATCGTTCACATTTTTACCTTTGCACTCTTCCCCTCCGTCGAGCCGAAAATCTATATTCATTAGATTTGTGAATGACAACCACTTCATTCAACTATTGATGCGGGAGGATTGTCCCCTACCTCCAATAATCACTACGTGGAGTCGGTATCATGCTACCATTGCAGAAGAGTGAGACTTGACATACATTTCAAGAATTAAAGAAGATGATGATATGATAAAAGTGAAAGAACTAATTAATTTGACGGATCCTTGAAAATGATGTATACTTGTTTTTTAATTATCAGACATAGCAATATCCGCAAATAACGTGATTACTAAATTTTTTTCTAATGTATCATGTGCAGATTATTGGACCCTATGGTTTTTTGGATTATTAACTATATAAAATAACTTCACTACATATAGGTAAAAACTTACATTTCTACTTCTTTTACTCGTATTGTATAATCTAATATTTACATAAAAAATTTTATGCAGGATGGAGGATGTTGAAGAAATTTACGCAAGAATTTTGACTTCATATGTTATTTTTGGACTCAAATAGTTTTTGTAACGGAAGTCATATATTTTTTTGGACTGAAATAGTTAGTGTAACGGACTTCATATGTTATTTTTTTCCACTAACATTTTTTAAAATTGATGGGATGTTGAAATAGCTTCTTTTTGGAGAGTTGGTTAACAATTAGCAATTGGTGTGTACATAGTGAGATTCGGCTGTACATAGCGATATTGAGTTGTACATAGCCGTTGGCTGTCCATAGCCATTAATGGTGTGTCCATAACATTGCTCAAAGAGAACTGTTTAACTTGTGAAGAGTGAAATAAATAGTATTCATTTATCTTCAAATGAGAAATTTTTTGGCGCAATGCATCCTCTATTTGCTCATGTTTGATACTTTGCATCTTGAAATTTTAAATATGATACTTTGCACCCTCATTTGCATATTTTTGGCACTTTGCACTCTGAGGCATTGTAAGGAGAGATATTTCGTCTAGCTTCCTTACCGGACATATATATCCAACAAGCAATACCTTGGTGTTTATTATTTATAGATGATATTGTTTTGGTCGATGAGACGCACGAGGGTGTAAACGCAAAACTTGAATCTTGGCGAGACACTTTAGAAAAGAAGGGTTTTAGGTTGAGCAGGTCAAAGACGGAGTATATATAGCTTAAATTTAGTAGAGTGCAAGAAGGTCGGATGACTTCGTCATTAAATTGGGTGACCAAGATATTTCCCGCAGTGAGTGCTTTAAATATCTGGGATCGATAATTCAAAAAGATGGAGGTGTAGATAAAGATGTGATACATAGAATCCAAGCAGGTTTGGTTGAAGTGGAGAGGCGCGTCTGGTATCTTATGTGATCGTAAAGTGCCATTAAAACTTAAAGACAAGTTTTATCGTATTGCAATTAGGCCAGCAATGCTCTACGGTTCTATGTGTTGGGCCGTGAATGGTGTGCACGAGCAAAATATGGGAGTTGCGGAGATGAGAATGCTTAGGTGGATGTGTGGTCACACGAGACTGGATAAAATTAAGAATGAATATATCAGGGATAAGATAGGAGTGACACAAATTGTAGAGAAGATGTGAGAAGCTCGTCTAAGATGGTTCAAACATGTACATGGGAGACCATTAGAGGCACCTGTTAGACATTGTGAGAGTTTAGTCACTAGACATGTTAAACGTGGGATGGGTAGACCAAAAAAGACTTGGAATGAAACTATAAGGAAAAACATGATGTACTTAGGCATTAGTGAGACTATGATTAAAGATAGGGCGCAATGGCGACCGAGGATCCATATAGCCGACCATGGGCGGATTCAAGGGGGGGCCATCTGGGGCCCTGGCCCCTCCAAAATTTTTGTTTTAATATTTTTCTATATTAAAAATTTTGTATAAAAATTGCAATTTAATGTTTTGGCCCCCCAACAACCGGCGTGCGTGAAAACTGTGGCGCAGAGGAAATTAGGAAAATCTAATACATTTTCCGCTCCTCTTTCTCGCTCTCCTCGGCTCCTCCCGCTGCCTCGCCGTCATTCTCCTCTTTCCCCCTCTCCAGTCTCCAACTCTCCTCTGGCCGTCCGGCGTCGGCGCGTCCTGGCCGCTCCTTTTCCTCCATGTTTTGGTCCCTCCATGTTTTTTTGGCACTTATGTTTAGTTGAAATTCACAGATTCTATTAATTTTTTTTATTGAAAGACAATGAACATTATTTTTATAATATTAACGAAGAGATTTTTCAATTTAGGTTATTATGGAGAAGATGAAAACTATTAACTCATTTTTCAATAAGAAGTCGTCCTCGGAAGCCTCACCATCTTCCTTGGATGTTGATTCACTGTAGTTGAGAAACTTTCAATTGTGTTCGAGCGTGATCCTAGATTACGACCTCAAATTTGGGAATATCTCATTGATCAACAAGATGAAATGCGACGAGCATATATTAATTCTATGATATGAAAAATCATCGTGCACAATTGAAGTTACTTTTATATGGTTGTTTACGTCTCCTTTTGTTTGTTATTATAGTTGTTTACTTCTGTTATGACAAGATTAAAAATTGAAATGAAAGCTTATTTTCGCAATTTTTTTTGCATATTGCCTTATGTCTCCCCCCCCCCCTACTGTACTTCCTGGATCCGCCACTGTAGCCGACCCCACTAAAGTGGGATAAAGGCTTGAGTGTTGTTGTTGTGTTTCTTACCGATAGACATATTCGTCTGATTCCTTCTCAACGCTCCCAAATCCTTCAGGTATAGCCCCTTGAATTTAAAGAATTTTGGTCTTATTTGGATTGAAAATACCTCTTAAATTTAAGTCATAGTGCCAAAATAAATGCAAATGTGGTGTGTGTGTGTGTGTGTGGGGGGGGGGGGGGGGGGGGGGGGGGGGGGGGGCAAAGTGCCATATTTAAAATTTTGAGGTGCAAAGTGTTAAACATGAGCAAATTGGGGTGCAATGTGCCAAAAAGCCTCAACGAGTGATAAGCACGGGCCCCGCCCCTATCAATATTTAATGCAGTTTAAAATAAACATAATATTATTTAAGATTGTGTTTGGGACTCCCTTTTACCTCCATTTCATTCTAACCGGGCCAGAGGAGGGGTGTTTGACGACAACCAAAACTACCACCGTTTTAAAATGACCGGTTTGAAACCGACTTTTTCCTCCATTTTGAAATGGACCATGGGAGCTCCTTTCTCCCTTTCAAAACGACCTGTTTGTTTTTTTTTTTTATTTTTTTTTAATCATTTGAAGTTGAAAAAAGAAAAATTTTCATCTATAAATTTGTAGAAAATCAAAATATACAATACTTAATTTTGTTTTAAAAAATTCAGAAAAAATCGGACCAAATAAATTAAATTCATGTTGAGACAATTTTGAATACAATTTAAATTACCACCGGAACAAAGGTTACCAAACATAGCCTCAGTTTTGAAAATACAGTTTAGCATTTCTCTTTTGAATTTCTCACTTTTAAAACGGTATCGGTATCCCAAACAGAACCTAAGTAATGCAGAAAGCATCACTTTTCAATTTTTATTAAAAAAATCTTCATCCTGATGCATACATTATCATGTATGTCAAATCAACTTTAATAAAGTTGATTATTTAATGGTAGCACCTCGACGATATGTCTAATGACAGCCTTCATCGAAAAGACCGTTGACATGCTTAATGACAGTCTACCATGGTAAGTTTAGGAGCTCTACTAACAACTTTTTTGAATTTCATGAATTTTCATCATTATTTTTAGTTTTGGGATATGATGTAATTACTTGAAATATATTATAATATATATTAAATCATTAAATTAAAAAATATGAGTATATTTGACAATTTCGAATGTTGACAACTTTTCCCCTTTAACATTGTAAAGATGGAAAAGATCTCAATTCAACTATTGACGATGAAAATGAAACGACATTTTTTAAGGGCAATGTTATAAGCAGTCCTAGAACCGCTAAACGCAGTCCATTGATATTCGCAGTCCAGGTAATTTAAGTGTATTTAGGACTGCGAATAGCCATTTTAAGTATTTTTAGGACTGTGAATAGCCTTCTTAGGACTGCTAATAACATCGCCCTTTTTTAAACTTGTACCCATCCTGAAATTAGGTATAACACATCTTTTTGTAGGGTCAGCCCAAATGGAGATTACCCGAAAAAAAATAGCATTTGCATTTTAATTCATATATAAATAACATCCATTTAGAAACATTGATTCTTAAAATAAACTCTTATGTCTTATGCCTAAAATCTAACAATAGAGAGGGAGCTAAGGCTTCATTTGGTTCCGCGTTTAGGAGGGGTGTTTTGAGGAAACGCTGCCGCACGGCGGCAAAACAAACGGAAAGCCGGCTCCGTTTGCCGCGTTTCGCCCCGCAGCAAGGAGGAAAATCAGGGCCGCCGCTCCGTTTCGACCCCCGCCTCCGTGCCTCCGTTTCGACCCCCGCGTTTGCGTCGCCCTTTCCGCCCGCTACCGCCGCGCCAAATAAAGCCTAAGTTCGAGAACGCTGTTTTCTCCATCCGCTTCATCTCCAACTACCACCACTCACACAAATAGGTCTGAAATCTATTTTGCCACCATCCATTTTATTGCACTACTTGGCGAGATTGTTGGCCAAACAATAGTCTTTGCACTTTCGGTTTGGTGTTGGATCTGGTGTTTGATCATTGAACGGGTGCCCTGCGGCTACTCGTCGGTCTGGATAGTGAAATGGGTGATGATCAAGCGGGCGATGGCCGGGCGATGGCCGGGCGATTGGACGATAGGCGCTAAGCTCCAAAATCATGCTCCTTGCTTGACAATCATGAAGTTTGCACTTGAATAGAGGGAGGACGATCATAGAGGCCCTTTGGCAATCCCCCGCTCGATAATTATCGAGCAAATTTGTAATTTTTTATGTAAATTATAGTAATTTATTATTTATTAATGCTAATTAAACAACTAAATAAGTTTTAATTTTAAATATTTTATTAATCAGTATTCTAATTAAATATTGATTACTTTAGTGTTGGACGGAATATTGGAGGCTTTTTCGAGCCATTTTCATCCAAAATGACTCGGTCACATCGCTCCGGGCATAATCGTCCATTCCAGGTGATCCCCGTGTCCTCCTTTAAGCGTTAGATCGTAATATTCATACACTAGACGTATTTTCTTGTGCGAATTTTCATCCAACGCGCGCAAATTTCAATCCAACGGTTTTCCATGGATTTGTTTGCATTTTGGAGGCCACCATTGGCTTCAAAATGCTAGTTCCCTATCCATGCATATATTGGGGTGGAATTTTTGGTGTCCGGAGAGGTTTTGAGGTCTCCCGGAGCGAACCGGGCAGCAAAAATCTATAGTACGTGCTCGCCTAAGTGACCATGCCCGATGATCCAGCGGGGGACAGAAAACGGGATTGCCCGTGGCGATTGTTGGAGTTGGGGAACACTTCCGGCTCTCTTGTTTCTCACACCGGGTTATCCCACGTGAGCTTAGAGACGTCGGAGCGTGACTCTCTCCGATGACTGAAGTTTGAGGACTGAAAGTAAATAATTTTTTTTTTGTACTAATGTCAACTTTTTAGGTGAAATTAAAGAACTGTTTTAATCGTTTTGCCTTATTATTAACATGTTGGTATGACATGTTTGCGACATGACTCACACGAGTTTAAATCTTCAAAATTTATCTAAATCACCCTTGATGCTATGTGGGATCCAAATTAAGCAAGTTTAGTCACTCATGTGCATGTTATGGGATTTCCATCCCTTGAGAATATTGTTGCGAGGTCCATTAGTGGTTGTCGTTAAATAGGGTGTGCATGATTTGAGTGATTGTGGTGGGTCTATGTATTCTTGTTGCGGAACGCTTAGGGCTCTTGGTAGACTGGTTCACTTGAACCGCCTTAGCTCGTGAGCAAGCTAAGCGCGCAAACAGTCAATTAGAGGTTCGTTGAGTACGCAGAGACTTTTTAACGTGGAAAACCCGGAAAGGGTAAAAAACCACGCGGCCGGAGCTGTGCCGACCAAACTTCACTATCTTCTGGAGGAGTTACAACTTGGAAGCTAGAACTCGAGCGCGACAGACCGCTGCTCGTTACAATATTTGGAGAAAGAGAGCTTCGAGGGTGACAGGCCACCTCACGAAAAAACTAAGTCCTTTTCCCCTCAAAGACTGCTAATCGCCTTTCGGAAGCGGGAAGGCTAGTCGCCTTTCTCTTCTGAGAACTGCTCGTCGCCTTTCGGAATCGAGAAGGCTCGTCGTCTTTCTCTTCTGAGAACTGCTTGTCGCCTTTCGGAATCGAGAAGGCTCGTCGTCTTTCTCTTCTGAGAACTGCTTGTCGCCTTTCGGAATCGAGAAGGCTAGTCGTCTTCCTCTTCTGAGAACTGCTTGTCGCCTTTCGGAATCGAGAAGGCTCGTCGTCTTTCTCTTCTGAGAACTGCTTGTCGCCTTTCGGAATCGAGAAGGCTCGTCGTCTTTCTCTTCTGAGAACTGCTTGTCGCCTTTCGGAATCGAGAAGGCTAGTCGTCTTCCTGGAAGATGAAGATCTTCAAGTCCCGAAGGAGATCTTCAAGTCCCGAAGGAGATCTTCAAGTCCCGAAGGAGATCTTCAAGTGCCGAAGGAGAATTCCGCAAAAGTCTGCAAGGAGCTCTCCCGAGTCCAGAAGTCAAGGTCCTTTCAAAATGAAGCCATGGGGCTCCTTTTATAGTTTTTGTCGGGGGCGGCCCGGTAATTTTACCGTTGGCAGTTTCCATAAATGCTCGGTGGACGAATCATATTCTCCGGTTCGGGGCCCTCGGATCACTATTTTTCGTAAATGACCACCTTGCCCCTCGGGCAGCTTGGGCAGTTTGGGCAGTTCGGGCAGTTCTGTTGGAGGTGGAAAAGGCGACCAACTGTTCCTGAAAAGTGAGAAGCCTAAAACCCAAAATGTGAGAAGCCGGAAAAACAAAAAGTGAGAAGCCGGAAAGACAAAAAGTGAGAAGGCTTCCCGACTGTGTTCAGTAACGTTCCGAGCGCGGGTTAGCGCTGAAGCTCCCCAAATGCGCGACGGGCCCCGGGAGATGCCTCGGACGGACGGTGAATCGAGGAGCCGCTCCATAGCGAGCGGTTGAAGTCCTCCGGAGAGGAGCGGGCGCCGGACCGCACCCCTAGAAGGAGTGGGCACGGCCGCGCACCCCCGAATAGGGAGGGTGCGGATCGGCCGCATCCCAAGGGGTCGGTGCGGCTTGGCCGCACCCCATGGGGGGGTGCGGCCCGGCCGCACCCCTTGGAGGGTGCGGCTTGGCCGCACCCCACAAGGGGTGCGGCTGGGCCGCACCCCTTGGGGGGTGCGGCTTGGCCGCACCCCTTGGGGGGTGCGGCTTGGCCGCACCCCCTTGGGGGGGTGCGGCTTGGCCGCACCCCACAGGGGGTGCGGCTGGGCCGCACCCCTTGGGGGTGCGGTTTGGCCGCACCCCCTTGGGGGGTGCGGCTGGGCCGCACCCCCTTGGGGGGTGCGGCTGGGCCGCACCCCCTTGGGGGGTGCGGCTGGGCCGCACCCCCTTGGGGGGTGCGGCTGGGCCGCACCCCTTTGGGGGTGCGGCTTGGCCGCACCCCCTTGGGGGGGTGCGGCTTGGCCGCACCCCACAGGGGGTGCGGCTGGGCCGCACCCCTTGGGGGTGCGGTTTGGCCGCACCCCCTTGGGGGGTGCGGTTTGGCCGCACCCCTCAAGGGGTGCGGCCGGGCCGCACCCCCTTGGGGGGTGCGGCACCCCCTTGGGGGGTGTAGCCGGCTCGTACCCCCTTGGGGGTGTGGTCGGCCCGTACCCCCCTTGAGGGGTGCGACTTGGTCGGCCATTCTTCTTGCGGCGAGGGGTGCAGCCCGTGTGCTGCCGTGCGCTTTTGCGCGCAGTTGTGTACATATCTGGGGCTCGTGTGTGCTTCGATCGCTACCCCCATCTCTCTTCTGCGAGGTTTCCTTTGGGCGCATCCTGAGGCCTTCACGGGTATACAACATAAGCCCCCCAAACCTTCGGAGTCCGAGTTCCTGAGCGAGGAGTTCGAAGGTTTTGATTTTTCTGTGGCGGCTTTACCCATTGTCCGCTGTGCGGCGCTTTTCTGGTAAGAGCTGATGTCGGAGGGTGCTGGTTTTCCGATGTCGTTGTGGGCTTGCTGCCCGGCTCTGATATCCGCATGAGCTGAGGGGTTTCTGCAAAATGACAGATTAGCTTGCGCGGTTCTGAGCCCGCGGCTTTTACACAATAGAAAATTAGTTTGCGCAAGTCTGTGCTTGCGGCTTTTTGCACGAGTCGGGCTCGCGGCTTGGCCGGTGAATAGCGTTTGTATTCAAACCGTGGGTGAACGCAGGGGGGGCAGGCCCCGACGTCACCGGGACTCGACGGCGGAGGAGAAGGGCGAACCTTCAATCGACGGCGGTGCAAAGTCCCCGGGGCAGGGCCCCGAAGTGGCCGGTGAATAGCTGGTGTATTCAAACCGGAGGCGTTCGTAAGGGGGGCAGGCCCCTACGACGCTGGGACTTGACGGCGGAGGAGAAGGGCGGACCTTCAATCGACGGCGGTGCAAAGCCCCCGAGGCAGGGGCTCGAAGTGGCCGGTGAATAGCTGGTGTATTCAAACCGGAGGCGTTCGTAAGGGAGGCAGGCCCCTACGACGCTGGGACTTGACGGCGGAGGAGAAGGGCGAACCTTCAATCGACGGCGGTGCAAAGCCCCCGAGGCAGGGCCTCGTTGCAAAGTTTTTCTTAAGTGCGTGAAGGTGTCAAAACATAGCTTTTCGATAAGAAATCATTTGGTGCACAGCTTTATGTAAGATAAGATAGGTGCACGAGTCTGAGCTCGCGGCTTTTACACAAATTATAAGATAGATTTGCACGAGTTAGGGCTCGCGGCTTGGTACAGAAGTTGAAGATAAGTTTGCACGAGTTTGAACTCGTGGCTTAGTATATGGTAGAGGTCCTGGGATCACTGGTAAAAGCGGCGCAAGTTTTGAGCGTTCCAGGTGCGTGGCAAAGTCTTCCCTTCCGCCGTCCTGAGCCTGTACGTTCCGGGTTTTATGACTGCGGTGACTACGTATGGGCCTTCCCAGGCCGCTGAAAGCTTGTCTCCTTGGGGACCTTTACCGGCGGCCTCGATGCTGCGTAGGACGAGATCTCCTACGTTGATTGGTCTGGGCTTCACCCTCCTGTCGTAGGTCCGGGCTACACGCATTTGGTAGAGTGCAGCACGGTAAGCAGCGTTGTCCCGGACTTCGGGGATTAGATCGAGGTTTTCTCGGAGCAGTCCATCATTCTTGTTGGGGTCGAAGGTGAGTACTCGAGCACTCGGAACGCCGATGTCAACGGGGATGATAGCTTCGGTTCCGTAGCAGAGGTTATAAGGTGTCTCTCCTGTAGGAGTTCTTTCTGTTGTGCGATATGCCCATAATACATTCGGGAGCGCGTCTACCCACTGTCCCCCGGCTTCTTCCAAGCGTGTTTTCAGCCCTTTGAGGATGGTGCGGTTCGTGACTTCTACTTGTCCGTTGGCTTGTGGATGCGCCACGGCCGTGTGGCGCAGGTTGATTTTCAGATCTTCGCACATCTTGGTGAAGGACTTGCCAGTGAATTGAGTGCCGTTGTCGGCAACGATCGTAGCCGGGATGCCGAAGCGGCAAACGATGCTCTTCCAGACGAATTGTTTGGCGTTTTCTTCGGTGATCTTAGCCAGGGGCTCCGCCTCCACCCATTTGGTGAAGTAATCGATAGCTAGGATGATGAACTTCCTCTGTCCAGATGCTAGAGGTAGGGGGCCGAGGAGGTCGATCCCCCATTGCGCGAATGGCCACGCACTCTGTAGCGTGGTAAGTGAGACCGGGGGTTGACGAGGCATGTTGGCGTGTAGCTGACAGCTTTTGCACCTCTGGACAAAGTCGGCCGCGTCCTTTCTTATTGTCGGCCAATAGAAGCCTTGACGCAGTATTTTCCGCGCTAATGCCTTCCCGCCTAGGTGCTCTCCGCAGACTCCTCCGTGTACTTCCCTGAGTACGTAGTCCGCCTCGCTTGCCGGCAGGCATTTCAGATATGGTCCTGAGAATGCCCGTTTGTAAAGCTCCCCGTCTATAATGGTGAACGATGCAGCCCGCATTCGCAGCCTTCGCGCCTCTAGGCGATCTTCAGGAAGGTGCCCTTGCTCCAGGTAGGCTCGTAGCGGGGTCATCCAGGGCGACTCCTCCTGGTGGATGGTTGTGATTTCCCATGGCCCTTGAATGCTTGGGATCACAACTTCTTCGATTCGGCGTCTTCGAGACTGGTAGCTGGAGGGTGAGGTGGCGAGCTTGGATAGGGCATCCGCCCTGGTATTCTGCTCTCGGGGGATATGTAGGATCTGATATGATGAGATCTTTTGGAGAAGTGACTTTGCGAATGCGAGGTATTTCGTCATCTGCTCGCTCTTAGCCTCGTAGTCTCCTTCAACCTGTGAGACCACGAGTTGGGAGTCTGTATAAATTGTTAGGTTCTCGACTTTGCAGTCGATAGCGAGCCGGAGACCAGCGATCAGTGCTTCATATTCCGCGATGTTATTTGTTGCGGGGAACTTTAGCCGGAGTCCGTAATCCAGGGTGATCCCTTCGGGGCTCATAAGGAGCAATCCCGCTCCGGCCCCTTCAGCTCCCGAGGCGCCGTCGACATAGAGGGTCCACCGGGTGCTTGCGGTGTCTTTGATGAGGGTTGTTTCTGGCGGGATGGTGTATTCTACCACGAAGTCGGCGAGCACCTGCGACTTGATGTCAGGGCGAGGCAGGAATTGGATGTCGAATTCGCCGAGTTCTACGGCCCACTTTACAAGTCTCCCCGAGACTTCCGGCTTCTGGAGGATCGCCCGTAATGGGAGTTGTGTCAATACTTTGACTGTGTGAGCCTGGAAGTAGGGTCTGAGTTTTCTAGCCGAGAAGACAAGAGCCAAGGCTGTCTTGTCTGCTGCCGGATATCTGGTTTCGGTATCGGTGAGGACTTTGCTGAGGTAGTAGATCGGGCGTTGCACTCCTCCCTCGTCCTTCACAAGTACTGAGCTAAGAGCCGTAGGCGATACGGCCAGGTACAAGAACAGAGTTTCCCCGGGGGTGGGCTTTGACAGAAGCGGTGGCGAAGCCAGGTACTGCTTGAGAAGCTCGAAGGCCACCTGGCACTCGTCCGTCCATTGGAAACCTGAATGTCGCGCTCCCCGGAGGATTTTGAAGAAGGGGAGGTACTTGTCTCCTGTCCGTGATAAGAAACGGGACAGAGCTGCGATCCTCCCGTTTAGGCGTTGTACTTCCTTAATTGAGCGAGGTGGCGACATATCCTCCAACGCCTTGATCTTCTCGGGGTTGGCCTCGATTCCCCGATGGGTTACCATGAAACCTAGAAACTTCCCCGCCGTCACACCAAACGCACACTTGCTGGGGTTGAGCCGCATCTGGAAGCGACGGAGAAGCTGGAAGCACTTTTCTAAGTCTTCCAAGTGGTCGCGTCGGTGGACGCTCTTTACTAGCATGTCGTCCACGTAAACCTCCATCGTTTCTCCGATGAGATCCTTGAAGACCTTGTTCATCAGCCTTTGGTAAGTGGCTCCGGCGTTTTTAAGGCCGAAGGGCATCACCTTGTAGCAGTAGACTCCCCGGTCGGTGCGGAAGGCGGTATGCTCTTCGTCTGCGGGGTTCATCCTTATCTGGTTGTAACCTGAATAAGCATCCATAAAGCTGAGTAGCTCGTGGCCTGCCGTAGCGTCGACGAGCTGGTCAATCCTTGGCAGGGGGAAACTATCCTTCGGGCAGGCTTGGTTCAGGTTGCTGTAGTCGACGCACATTCGCCATTTCCCCGAGGCCTTCTTGACCATGACCACGTTGGCGAGCCATGTGGGATATTCTGCTTCGCGAATGAATCGTGCCTCCAGGAGCTTAGCTACCTCTTCCTCGATTGCTTTTAGGCGCTCGGGGGCGAAGTTCCTCTTTTTCTGAATCACGGGTCTGCAGGCGGGGTTGATGTTTAGCGAGTGAAAGATGACGTCGGGATCTACCCCGGGCATGTCCTCCGGGCTCCACGCGAAAATGTCCTCGTTCTCCTGCAGGAAGGTGGCGAACTTCTCTTGCTCTTGTGATGTCAAGAGTGACCCGACCTGAACGGTTCGAGTCGGGTCTCGCCGGGAGAGCGGTACTTCTACTAGCCCTTCAACGGGCGTTCCTCGCTGCAGAGTCGCCTCGTCTCGCAGGTCGAAGTTATTGATGTTGAGAGCGGTCGCCCTTGCTGGCTGGGCCTGCTTCAGGTAGCAAGTCCTGGCTGCCTCTTGGTCTCCTCTTACGACTCCTATTCCTGCGGCGGTGGGGAACTTCATAGCTAGGTGTGGAATAGAGGGGATTGCCCCGAAGATTGACTGGAGCGGTCTTCCGAAGATGGCGTTGTAGGCGGAGGTGGACTCTACCACCATGAACTGGATGTTGTGCGTTGACTGTCTTGGAAATTCGCCCAACGTGACTGGGAGGATGATCATGCCTTGCACCGGGACGGGCCTGTTGTCGAAGCCGTAGACGGGCCCGGCTGCCGGACTAAGCTGGTCTTTGGTGAGATTCATACTTTGCAAGGTGGAGAGGAACAAGACGTCGACCGAGCTTCCGTTGTCGACTAATATTCTCTTCACTTTAAAGCAGGGATCCCCGATCCCTGCGCTGATCACGAGCGGATCCTGGTGTGGAAGCCGCAACCCTCGTAAGTCTTCATCTCCGAAAGCTATCGTAATATCCTGCTTGAGTTTTTTGTCTTCGTGGTCTCTCGCGGGCTGGGCGATCGAGAGGATCTGCGACGCCAAGACTGGCGGTCCGGCGATCGTCTCGATTTCCCCTACCATCGGCCTTCCTCCACCTGCGCCTCGGGGGGCGGGGGGCTGCTCTCCTGCCTCCCTAGGCTGCTGGGGCTGATTGGGGATCTGGCCTTGTAAGAATCTTCCCAGGAGTCCCTGGCGGATGAGGCGCTCGATCTCGTCTTTGAGCCTGGTGCACTCTTCGGTGGTATGTCCTGTTCCTCGATGGAACTCGCAGTATCTGGACTGGTCACCCCTCGGATTTGGCGGGGGTATCCGGGGCATGCGAAGTTCGGGGTTGTTCTGAATGGCGTAGAGCACGTTCGTTCTGGTGGTGTTCAGTGGGGTGTAGGTCCTGGGCGGCTGCGGTCCCAGATCCCTTCGGGGGTCACGCCGACGTCCGTCACCGCGGCACTCCTCGCCGCGACGATCTTCTCGTTCGCGAGGGGCTTGATCTGTTCCCCTTTTCTTTCCTTGGCTTCCTTCGAACTGCCGACGGTGTGCTTCGATGGCCTCATCTGCAGCTATTTGCGCTTCGACCCTGTGAACAAGGTCGGGGTAGCTTGGTACGGTTTCTCTCATGAGAGCCGAATAGAATCCACTTGGGCGGAGCCCTCCTAAGAAAACTCCTCGCAAGAGTTCGGGGTCAACCCCTGGGATCTGCCGCGCCTCGGTAGTGAAGCGTCGGAAGAAGTCCTTGAGCGTCTCTCCGTCGTTCTGGCGGATCCCTGAGAGATGGGAGGGATCCCGGACAATTCGGCGGTTGGCGATGAACTGATCCACGAACTGCTGTGCCATTTCCGTGAAGTTGTTGATGGCCCCATTCCGCAGAGAATGGAACCAAGTGCGCGCTTGGCCCTTCAAGGTCGCTGGGAACACCTGGCAGAGGAGCTGATCAGGAGCGCTGTAGATCCTCATGATGGTGGTGAAATGGTTGACGTGTTCCAAAGGGTCGTCCGTCCCGTCGAATGTCTCGATGTTAGGAAGCTTGAAGCCATTCGGGATTGGATGGGCTAGGACTTGAGGTGACAGGGGGGAGCCCTGATGCGCGGGGCGGCGAGCGAGCGCGGCGCGTCGCCCTGCTTGGGCATACTCTTCTTCGATCATATCACGGATTTCTTCGCGCGTAGTCCTTTCCGTTGCCCGCTCCGGGGGGGCTCTTCTGGGATGGTGGCGACGGTGGTCAGCTTCCGGTCCTCCAGCCGGCAGGACAAGGTGAGCGTAACTCGCCGCGCTGGAGAATCCTTCTGAAGCCTCATCTTCCTGGACGGCTTCTTGGTTCGGGACAAGGTTTAGAACTGGGGGTGGCGGTGCGTTTGGAGCTGGTGGCTGGACCGGAGCCTGAGGAGCTCCGAGATCCCTTACGAGAGCCAACATCTCGGCTTGGTGTTCCTCGATTCGCCGTATGCGCACTTCCATCCCAGCTGCTGGCGCAGGGAGTGCCTGCTCTGCGGGTGGTGCGTCGATTTGCGAGGGGGAGGGAGCTGGGTCGACGCGTCCCTCCAGCGCTGATCCCTCCGCAGTGCGGGTACTCTTCCTCGCCATCGCGGTTGACCTTCAAAAAGTTCTGGGAATGTTCCCACAGACGGCGCCAAACTGTTGCGGAACGCTTAGGGCTCTTGGTAGACTGGTTCACTTGAACCGCCTTAGCTCGTGAGCAAGCTAAGCGCGCAAACAGTCAATTAGAGGTTCGTTGAGTACGCAGAGACTTTTTAACGTGGAAAACCCGGAAAGGGTAAAAAACCACGCGGCCGGAGCTGTGCCGACCAAACTTCACTATCTTCTGGAGGAGTTACAACTTGGAAGCTAGAACTCGAGCGCGACAGACCGCTGCTCGTTACAATATTTGGAGAAAGAGAGCTTCGAGGGTGACAGGCCACCTCACGAAAAAACTAAGTCCTTTTCCCCTCAAAGACTGCTAATCGCCTTTCGGAAGCGGGAAGGCTAGTCGCCTTTCTCTTCTGAGAACTGCTCGTCGCCTTTCGGAATCGAGAAGGCTCGTCGTCTTTCTCTTCTGAGAACTGCTTGTCGCCTTTCGGAATCGAGAAGGCTCGTCGTCTTTCTCTTCTGAGAACTGCTTGTCGCCTTTCGGAATCGAGAAGGCTAGTCGTCTTCCTCTTCTGAGAACTGCTTGTCGCCTTTCGGAATCGAGAAGGCTCGTCGTCTTTCTCTTCTGAGAACTGCTTGTCGCCTTTCGGAATCGAGAAGGCTCGTCGTCTTTCTCTTCTGAGAACTGCTTGTCGCCTTTCCGAATCGAGAAGGCTAGTCGTCTTCCTGGAAGATGAAGATCTTCAAGTCCCGAAGGAGATCTTCAAGTCCCGAAGGAGATCTTCAAGTGCCGAAGGAGAATTCCGCAAAAGTCTGCAAGGAGCTCTCCCGAGTCCAGAAGTCAAGGTCCTTTCAAAATGAAGCCATGGGGCTCCTTTTATAGTTTTTGTCGGGGGCGGCCCGGTAATTTTACCGTTGGCAGTTTCCATAAATGCTCGGTGGACGAATCATATTCTCCGGTTCGGGGCCCTCGGATCACTATTTTTCGTAAATGACCACCTTGCCCCTCGGGCAGCTTGGGCAGTTTGGGCAGTTCGGGCAGTTCTGTTGGAGGTGGAAAAGGCGACCAACTGTTCCTGAAAAGTGAGAAGCCTAAAACCCAAAATGTGAGAAGCCGGAAAGACAAAAAGTGAGAAGCCGGAAAGACAAAAAGTGAGAAGGCTTCCCGACTGTGTTCAGTAACGTTCCGAGCGCGGGTTAGCGCTGAAGCTCCCCAAATGCGCGACGGGCCCCGGGAGATGCCTCGGACGGACGGTGAATCGAGGAGCCGCTCCATAGCGAGCGGTTGAAGTCCTCCGGAGAGGAGCGGGCGCCGGACCGCACCCCTAGAAGGAGTGGGCACGGCCGCGCACCCCCGAATAGGGAGGGTGCGGATCGGCCGCATCCCAAGGGGTCGGTGCGGCTTGGCCGCACCCCATGGGGGGGTGCGGCCCGGCCGCACCCCATGGGGGGGTGCGGCCCGGCCGCACCCCATGGGGGGGTGCGGCCCGGCCGCACCCCATGGGGGGGTGCGGCCCGGCCGCACCCCTTGGAGGGTGCGGCTTGGCCGCACCCCACAAGGGGTGCGGCTGGGCCGCACCCCTTGGGGGGTGCGGCTTGGCCGCACCCCTTGGGGGGTGCGGCTTGGCCGCACCCCTTGGGGGGTGCGGCTTGGCCGCACCCCTTGGGGGGTGCGGCTTGGCCGCACCCCACAGGGGGTGCGGCTGGGCCGCACCCCACAGGGGGTGCGGCTGGGCCGCACCCCTTGGGGGTGCGGTTTGGCCGCACCCCCTTGGGGGGTGCGGCTGGGCCGCACCCCTTTGGGGGTGCGGCCAACCCCTTGGGGGGGTGCGGCTTGGCCGCACCCCACAGGGGGTGCGGCTGGGCCGCACCCCTTGGGGGTGCGGTTTGGCCGCACCCCCTTGGGGGGTGCGGTTTGGCCGCACCCCTCAAGGGGTGCGGCCGGGCCGCACCCCCTTGGGGGGTGCGGCACCCCCTTGGGGGGTGTAGCCGGCTCGTACCCCCTTGGGGGTGTGGTCGGCCCGTACCCCCCTTGAGGGGTGCGACTTGGTCGGCCATTCTTCTTGCGGCGAGGGGTGCAGCCCGTGTGCTGCCGTGCGCTTTTGCGCGCAGTTGTGTACATATCTGGGGCTCGTGTGTGCTTCGATCGCTACCCCCATCTCTCTTCTGCGAGGTTTCCTTTGGGCGCATCCTGAGGCCTTCACGGGTATACAACATAAGCCCCCCAAACCTTCGGAGTCCGAGTTCCTGAGCGAGGAGTTCGAAGGTTTTGATTTTTCTGTGGCGGCTTTACCCATTGTCCGCTGTGCGGCGCTTTTCTGGTAAGAGCTGATGTCGGAGGGTGCTGGTTTTCCGATGTCGTTGTGGGCTTGCTGCCCGGCTCTGATATCCGCATGAGCTGAGGGGTTTCTGCAAAATGACAGATTAGCTTGCGCGGTTCTGAGCCCGCGGCTTTTACACAATAGAAAATTAGTTTGCGCAAGTCTGTGCTTGCGGCTTTTTGCACGAGTCGGGCTCGCGGCTTGGCCGGTGAATAGCGTTTGTATTCAAACCGTGGGTGAACGCAGGGGGGGCAGGCCCCGACGTCACCGGGACTCGACGGCGGAGGAGAAGGGCGAACCTTCAATCGACGGCGGTGCAAAGTCCCCGGGGCAGGGCCCCGAAGTGGCCGGTGAATAGCTGGTGTATTCAAACCGGAGGCGTTCGTAAGGGGGGCAGGCCCCTACGACGCTGGGACTTGACGGCGGAGGAGAAGGGCGGACCTTCAATCGACGGCGGTGCAAAGCCCCCGAGGCAGGGGCTCGAAGTGGCCGGTGAATAGCTGGTGTATTCAAACCGGAGGCGTTCGTAAGGGAGGCAGGCCCCTACGACGCTGGGACTTGACGGCGGAGGAGAAGGGCGAACCTTCAATCGACGGCGGTGCAAAGCCCCCGAGGCAGGGCCTCGTTGCAAAGTTTTTCTTAAGTGCGTGAAGGTGTCAAAACATAGCTTTTCGATAAGAAATCATTTGGTGCACAGCTTTATGTAAGATAAGATAGGTGCACGAGTCTGAGCTCGCGGCTTTTACACAAATTATAAGATAGATTTGCACGAGTTAGGGCTCGCGGCTTGGTACAGAAGTTGAAGATAAGTTTGCACGAGTTTGAACTCGTGGCTTAGTATATGGTAGAGGTCCTGGGATCACTGGTAAAAGCGGCGCAAGTTTTGAGCGTTCCAGGTGCGTGGCAAAGTCTTCCCTTCCGCCGTCCTGAGCCTGTACGTTCCGGGTTTTATGACTGCGGTGACTACGTATGGGCCTTCCCAGGCCGCTGAAAGCTTGTCTCCTTGGGGACCTTTACCGGCGGCCTCGATGCTGCGTAGGACGAGATCTCCTACGTTGATTGGTCTGGGCTTCACCCTCCTGTCGTAGGTCCGGGCTACACGCATTTGGTAGAGTGCAGCACGGTAAGCAGCGTTGTCCCGGACTTCGGGGATTAGATCGAGGTTTTCTCGGAGCAGTCCATCATTCTTGTTGGGGTCGAAGGTGAGTACTCGAGCACTCGGAACGCCGATGTCAACGGGGATGATAGCTTCGGTTCCGTAGCAGAGGTTATAAGGTGTCTCTCCTGTAGGAGTTCTTTCTGTTGTGCGATATGCCCATAATACATTCGGGAGCGCGTCTACCCACTGTCCCCCGGCTTCTTCCAAGCGTGTTTTCAGCCCTTTGAGGATGGTGCGGTTCGTGACTTCTACTTGTCCGTTGGCTTGTGGATGCGCCACGGCCGTGTGGCGCAGGTTGATTTTCAGATCTTCGCACATCTTGGTGAAGGACTTGCCAGTGAATTGAGTGCCGTTGTCGGCAACGATCGTAGCCGGGATGCCGAAGCGGCAAACGATGCTCTTCCAGACGAATTGTTTGGCGTTTTCTTCGGTGATCTTAGCCAGGGGCTCCGCCTCCACCCATTTGGTGAAGTAATCGATAGCTAGGATGATGAACTTCCTCTGTCCAGATGCTAGAGGTAGGGGGCCGAGGAGGTCGATCCCCCATTGCGCGAATGGCCACGCACTCTGTAGCGTGGTAAGTGAGACCGGGGGTTGACGAGGCATGTTGGCGTGTAGCTGACAGCTTTTGCACCTCTGGACAAAGTCGGCCGCGTCCTTTCTTATTGTCGGCCAATAGAAGCCTTGACGCAGTATTTTCCGCGCTAATGCCTTCCCGCCTAGGTGCTCTCCGCAGACTCCTCCGTGTACTTCCCTGAGTACGTAGTCCGCCTCGCTTGCCGGCAGGCATTTCAGATATGGTCCTGAGAATGCCCGTTTGTAAAGCTCCCCGTCTATAATGGTGAACGATGCAGCCCGCATTCGCAGCCTTCGCGCCTCTAGGCGATCTTCAGGAAGGTGCCCTTGCTCCAGGTAGGCTCGTAGCGGGGTCATCCAGGGCGACTCCTCCTGGTGGATGGTTGTGATTTCCCATGGCCCTTGAATGCTTGGGATCACAACTTCTTCGATTCGGCGTCTTCGAGACTGGTAGCTGGAGGGTGAGGTGGCGAGCTTGGATAGGGCATCCGCCCTGGTATTCTGCTCTCGGGGGATATGTAGGATCTGATATGATGAGATCTTTTGGAGAAGTGACTTTGCGAATGCGAGGTATTTCGTCATCTGCTCGCTCTTAGCCTCGTAGTCTCCTTCAACCTGTGAGACCACGAGTTGGGAGTCTGTATAAATTGTTAGGTTCTCGACTTTGCAGTCGATAGCGAGCCGGAGACCGGCGATCAGTGCTTCATATTCCGCGATGTTATTTGTTGCGGGGAACTTTAGCCGGAGTCCGTAATCCAGGGTGATCCCTTCGGGGCTCATAAGGAGCAATCCCGCTCCGGCCCCTTCAGCTCCCGAGGCGCCGTCGACATAGAGGGTCCACCGGGTGCTTGCGGTGTCTTTGATGAGGGTTGTTTCTGGCGGGATGGTGTATTCTACCACGAAGTCGGCGAGCACCTGCGACTTGATGTCAGGGCGAGGCAGGAATTGGATGTCGAATTCGCCGAGTTCTACGGCCCACTTTACAAGTCTCCCCGAGACTTCCGGCTTCTGGAGGATCGCCCGTAATGGGAGTTGTGTCAATACTTTGACTGTGTGAGCCTGGAAGTAGGGTCTGAGTTTTCTAGCCGAGAAGACAAGAGCCAAGGCTGTCTTGTCTGCTGCCGGATATCTGGTTTCGGTATCGGTGAGGACTTTGCTGAGGTAGTAGATCGGGCGTTGCACTCCTCCCTCGTCCTTCACAAGTACTGAGCTAAGAGCCGTAGGCGATACGGCCAGGTACAAGAACAGAGTTTCCCCGGGGGTGGGCTTTGACAGAAGCGGTGGCGAAGCCAGGTACTGCTTGAGAAGCTCGAAGGCCACCTGGCACTCGTCCGTCCATTGGAAACCTGAATGTCGCGCTCCCCGGAGGATTTTGAAGAAGGGGAGGTACTTGTCTCCTGTCCGTGATAAGAAACGGGACAGAGCTGCGATCCTCCCGTTTAGGCGTTGTACTTCCTTAATTGAGCGAGGTGGCGACATATCCTCCAACGCCTTGATCTTCTCGGGGTTGGCCTCGATTCCCCGATGGGTTACCATGAAACCTAGAAACTTCCCCGCCGTCACACCAAACGCACACTTGCTGGGGTTGAGCCGCATCTGGAAGCGACGGAGAAGCTGGAAGCACTTTTCTAAGTCTTCCAAGTGGTCGCGTCGGTGGACGCTCTTTACTAGCATGTCGTCCACGTAAACCTCCATCGTTTCTCCGATGAGATCCTTGAAGACCTTGTTCATCAGCCTTTGGTAAGTGGCTCCGGCGTTTTTAAGGCCGAAGGGCATCACCTTGTAGCAGTAGACTCCCCGGTCGGTGCGGAAGGCGGTATGCTCTTCGTCTGCGGGGTTCATCCTTATCTGGTTGTAACCTGAATAAGCATCCATAAAGCTGAGTAGCTCGTGGCCTGCCGTAGCGTCGACGAGCTGGTCAATCCTTGGCAGGGGGAAACTATCCTTCGGGCAGGCTTGGTTCAGGTTGCTGTAGTCGACGCACATTCGCCATTTCCCCGAGGCCTTCTTGACCATGACCACGTTGGCGAGCCATGTGGGATATTCTGCTTCGCGAATGAATCGTGCCTCCAGGAGCTTAGCTACCTCTTCCTCGATTGCTTTTAGGCGCTCGGGGGCGAAGTTCCTCTTTTTCTGAATCACGGGTCTGCAGGCGGGGTTGATGTTTAGCGAGTGAAAGATGACGTCGGGATCTACCCCGGGCATGTCCTCCGGGCTCCACGCGAAAATGTCCTCGTTCTCCTGCAGGAAGGTGGCGAACTTCTCTTGCTCTTGTGATGTCAAGAGTGACCCGACCTGAACGGTTCGAGTCGGGTCTCGCCGGGAGAGCGGTACTTCTACTAGCCCTTCAACGGGCGTTCCTCGCTGCAGAGTCGCCTCGTCTCGCAGGTCGAAGTTATTGATGTTGAGAGCGGTCGCCCTTGCTGGCTGGGCCTGCTTCAGGTAGCAAGTCCTGGCTGCCTCTTGGTCTCCTCTTACGACTCCTATTCCTGCGGCGGTGGGGAACTTCATAGCTAGGTGTGGAATAGAGGGGATTGCCCCGAAGATTGACTGGAGCGGTCTTCCGAAGATGGCGTTGTAGGCGGAGGTGGACTCTACCACCATGAACTGGATGTTGTGCGTTGACTGTCTTGGAAATTCGCCCAACGTGACTGGGAGGATGATCATGCCTTGCACCGGGACGGGCCTGTTGTCGAAGCCGTAGACGGGCCCGGCTGCCGGACTAAGCTGGTCTTTGGTGAGATTCATACTTTGCAAGGTGGAGAGGAACAAGACGTCGACCGAGCTTCCGTTGTCGACTAATATTCTCTTCACTTTAAAGCAGGGATCCCCGATCCCTGCGCTGATCACGAGCGGATCCTGGTGTGGAAGCCGCAACCCTCGTAAGTCTTCATCTCCGAAAGCTATCGTAATATCCTGCTTGAGTTTTTTGTCTTCGTGGTCTCTCGCGGGCTGGGCGATCGAGAGGATCTGCGACGCCAAGACTGGCGGTCCGGCGATCGTATCGATTTCCCCTACCATCGGCCTTCCTCCACCTGCGCCTCGGGGGGCGGGGGGCTACTCTCCTGCCTCCCTAGGCTGCTGGGGCTGATTGGTGATCTGGCCTTGTAAGAATCTTCCCAGGAGTCCCTGGCGGATGAGGCGCTCGATCTCGTCTTTGAGCCTGGTGCACTCTTCGGTGGTATGTCCTGTTCCTCGATGGAACTCGCAGTATCTGGACTGGTCACCCCTCGGATTTGGCGGGGGTATCCGGGGCATGCGAAGTTCGGGGTTGTTCTGAATGGCGTAGAGCACGTTCGTTCTGGTGGTGTTCAGTGGGGTGTAGGTCCTGGGCGGCTGCGGTCCCAGATCCCTTCGGGGGTCACGCCGACGTCCGTCACCGCGGCGCTCCTCGCCGCGACGATCTTCTCGTTCGCGAGGGGCTTGATCTGTTCCCCTTTTCTTTCCTTGGCTTCCTTCGAACTGCCGACGGTGTGCTTCGATGGCCTCATCTGCAGCTATTTGCGCTTCGACCCTGTGAACAAGGTCGGGGTAGCTTGGTACGGTTTCTCTCATGAGAGCCGAATAGAATCCACTTGGGCGGAGCCCTCCTAAGAAAACTCCTCGCAAGAGTTCGGGGTCAACCCCTGGGATCTGCCGCGCCTCGGTAGTGAAGCGTCGGAAGAAGTCCTTGAGCGTCTCTCCGTCGTTCTGGCGGATCCCTGAGAGATGGGAGGGATCCCGGACAATTCGGCGGTTGGCGATGAACTGATCCACGAACTGCTGTGCCATTTCCGTGAAGTTGTTGATGGCCCCATTCCGCAGAGAATGGAACCAAGTGCGCGCTTGGCCCTTCAAGGTCGCTGGGAACACCTGGCAGAGGAGCTGATCAGGAGCGCTGTAGATCCTCATGATGGTGGTGAAATGGTTGACGTGTTCCAAAGGGTCGTCCGTCCCGTCGAATGTCTCGATGTTAGGAAGCTTGAAGCCATTCGGGATTGGATGGGCTAGGACTTGAGGTGACAGGGGGGAGCCCTGATGCGCGGGGCGGCGAGCGAGCGCGGCGCGTCGCCCTGCTTGGGCATACTCTTCTTCGATCATATCACGGATTTCTTCGCGCGTAGTCCTTTCCGTTGCCCGCTCCGGGGGGGCTCTTCTGGGATGGTGGCGACGGTGGTCAGCTTCCGGTCCTCCAGCCGGCAGGACAAGGTGAGCGTAACTCGCCGCGCTGGAGAATCCTTCTGAAGCCTCATCTTCCTGGACGGCTTCTTGGTTCGGGACAAGGTTTAGAACTGGGGGTGGCGGTGCGTTTGGAGCTGGTGGCTGGACCGGAGCCTGAGGAGCTCCGAGATCCCTTACGAGAGCCAACATCTCGGCTTGGTGTTCCTCGATTCGCCGTATGCGCACTTCCATCCCAGCTGCTGGCGCAGGGAGTGCCTGCTCTGCGGGTGGTGCGTCGATTTGCGAGGGGGAGGGAGCTGGGTCGACGCGTCCCTCCAGCGCTGATCCCTCCGCAGTGCGGGTACTCTTCCTCGCCATCGCGGTTGACCTTCAAAAAGTTCTGGGAATGTTCCCACAGACGGCGCCAAACTGTTGCGGAACGCTTAGGGCTCTTGGTAGACTGGTTCACTTGAACCGCCTTAGCTCGTGAGCAAGCTAAGCGCGCAAACAGTCAATTAGAGGTTCGTTGAGTACGCAGAGACTTTTTAACGTGGAAAACCCGGAAAGGGTAAAAAACCACGCGGCCGGAGCTGTGCCGACCAAACTTCACTATCTTCTGGAGGAGTTACAACTTGGAAGCTAGAACTCGAGCGCGACAGACCGCTGCTCGTTACAATATTTGGAGAAAGAGAGCTTCGAGGGTGACAGGCCACCTCACGAAAAAACTAAGTCCTTTTCCCCTCAAAGACTGCTAATCGCCTTTCGGAAGCGGGAAGGCTAGTCGCCTTTCTCTTCTGAGAACTGCTCGTCGCCTTTCGGAATCGAGAAGGCTCGTCGTCTTTCTCTTCTGAGAACTGCTTGTCGCCTTTCGGAATCGAGAAGGCTCGTCGTCTTTCTCTTCTGAGAACTGCTTGTCGCCTTTCGGAATCGAGAAGGCTAGTCGTCTTCCTCTTCTGAGAACTGCTTGTCGCCTTTCGGAATCGAGAAGGCTCGTCGTCTTTCTCTTCTGAGAACTGCTTGTCGCCTTTCGGAATCGAGAAGGCTCGTCGTCTTTCTCTTCTGAGAACTGCTTGTCGCCTTTCAGAATCGAGAAGGCTAGTCGTCTTCCTGGAAGATGAAGATCTTCAAGTCCCGAAGGAGATCTTCAAGTCCCGAAGGAGATCTTCAAGTGCCGAAGGAGAATTCCGCAAAAGTCTGCAAGGAGCTCTCCCGAGTCCAGAAGTCAAGGTCCTTTCAAAATGAAGCCATGGGGCTCCTTTTATAGTTTTTGTCGGGGGCGGCCCGGTAATTTTACCGTTGGCAGTTTCCATAAATGCTCGGTGGACGAATCATATTCTCCGGTTCGGGGCCCTCGGATCACTATTTTTCGTAAATGACCACCTTGCCCCTCGGGCAGCTTGGGCAGTTTGGGCAGTTCGGGCAGTTCTGTTGGAGGTGGAAAAGGCGACCAACTGTTCCTGAAAAGTGAGAAGCCTAAAACCCAAAATGTGAGAAGCCGGAAAGACAAAAAGTGAGAAGCCGGAAAGACAAAAAGTGAGAAGGCTTCCCGACTGTGTTCAGTAACGTTCCGAGCGCGGGTTAGCGCTGAAGCTCCCCAAATGCGCGACGGGCCCCGGGAGATGCCTCGGACGGACGGTGAATCGAGGAGCCGCTCCATAGCGAGCGGTTGAAGTCCTCCGGAGAGGAGCGGGCGCCGGACCGCACCCCTAGAAGGAGTGGGCACGGCCGCGCACCCCCGAATAGGGAGGGTGCGGATCGGCCGCATCCCAAGGGGTCGGTGCGGCTTGGCCGCACCCCATGGGGGGGTGCGGCCCGGCCGCACCCCATGGGGGGGTGCGGCCCGGCCGCACCCCATGGGGGGGTGCGGCCCGGCCGCACCCCTTGGAGGGTGCGGCTTGGCCGCACCCCACAAGGGGTGCGGCTGGGCCGCACCCCTTGGGGGGTGCGGCTTGGCCGCACCCCCTGAGGGGGTGCGGCTTGGCCGCACCCCACAAGGGGTGCGGCTTGGCCGCACCCCTTGGGGGGTGCGGCTTGGCCGCACCCCTTGGGGGGTGCGGCTTGGCCGCACCCCACAGGGGGTGCGGCTGGGCCGCACCCCACAGGGGGTGCGGCTGGGCCGCACCCCTTGGGGGTGCGGTTTGGCCGCACCCCCTTGGGGGGTGCGGCTGGGCCGCACCCCTTTGGGGGTGCGGCCAACCCCTTGGGGGGGTGCGGCTTGGCCGCACCCCACAGGGGGTGCGGCTGGGCCGCACCCCTTGGGGGTGCGGTTTGGCCGCACCCCCTTGGGGGGTGCGGTTTGGCCGCACCCCTCAAGGGGTGCGGCCGGGCCGCACCCCCTTGGGGGGTGCGGCACCCCCTTGGGGGGTGTAGCCGGCTCGTACCCCCTTGGGGGTGTGGTCGGCCCGTACCCCCCTTGAGGGGTGCGACTTGGTCGGCCATTCTTCTTGCGGCGAGGGGTGCAGCCCGTGTGCTGCCGTGCGCTTTTGCGCGCAGTTGTGTACATATCTGGGGCTCGTGTGTGCTTCGATCGCTACCCCCATCTCTCTTCTGCGAGGTTTCCTTTGGGCGCATCCTGAGGCCTTCACGGGTATACAACAATTCTATTCCCGAGAGATAAGATGTGCGTGTATCACATGCTTTGATGGGACCTGTAGCCAGTATCACATGTTTTGACATGAGTTACCTTGGTTAACGCTTGGTAGTTTGGGTATGAGATATACACCCATGTAACATGCGTTTCATGCTTACACCCATACATCCCCCCGCGGGACTTTTTCTTAGCTCAAGTAGACTTACCATGCGATTAAGGCCCGAAGAATATTGATATCTTTCTATCTAAGTTATGGAGTTGGTTGAACCGCATTTGCTCAGTTTGCACACTAGGTGAGTGATGCGTCTTTGCTACACACGAATGAAGCCAAGGTACTATGTCGACATATGATGTAACGATGATTGGTTGTAATGGTAATTTGTGCATGAAAGGTGGTATGGCTCTTGGTGATTTTGGGCATGGGATGAACATTCATTTAGCATACCTTTCGAGCTTGCACATATACCATCGCCTTGCGTGTCTCTTTCATAATGCAAGTAGTATTACCTGTGAGGCATGAGGCATAACAACGCCTTTCTGTCTCAGTTGTGAAGTTGATTATCCCACTTTGCTCGTTACGCCACCCCGGGAAATTCCCGTGCCTTTGATAAACATGAACTAAGACAAGGTATTATGTCTACATATGGTGGATTGAATGATTGAAATTTTTTTGAATCTGTAGATAGGCACGCTCAAAGTAAACCATTATATTAGATGTATTCTGAACGATTGTACATTGTAAGATTATGGCTACTGTGAGAGTTGTTAAGGTATATTTAATTATTGGGTTAACGGATGCTTAGCGGTAGGTTAGGACCCGTTAGGGATCCACGCACCCGCCGGGGAATTAGGGTTTGCCTATAAATACCCTGCTAGGGGCAACGAGTAGAGTGTTTCAAACTAAACACTCACGCGGATGCTTCGAGCACCATTCTAACAAGAGTCACATTAATTAAGTTTAAAATGTCAATTCTCTCGTAGTAGGATGGTAGGGCCTGATCCTGCAAAATTTATATAAATATTATATGAGTGACAGTGCATGCATCTCTCCTCATGTCTTGCGTGACAGT
Source organism: Dactylorhiza incarnata (assembly GCA_033032865.1). Classification (NCBI taxonomy): domain Eukaryota; kingdom Viridiplantae; phylum Streptophyta; class Magnoliopsida; order Asparagales; family Orchidaceae; genus Dactylorhiza; species Dactylorhiza incarnata. Next base: position 164,448 of record JAWHQI010000402.1, on the reverse strand, counting down.
ACTCTGATCACGACATTGCCCCTGCGTTCCTGCCGTTTGCAAACTCCCGTGCGGATGACAATTTTGAGCGACGGACGGAGCACAATGCTCGGGAGTTTGCAAGCGACAGAGGCATCGTCACGTTGATGCAATGTCATGAACAACGTAGTGCCGATAACTGGAGGACAAATCTTAAATTACATATGTAGATATTTGATTTGAAATATTTTGAAATGTCCGAAGAAATGCGCAAATCATTTAATTAAAAAGAAAGAGATAATATATTGCATTATTCCAGACAAACTTGAGATTTTATTCAAGGGTTGTGGTATTATGAGAACCGGACCCAAACCGAACCTATTTGGAACCGACCCAAATCATTCGGCTCGGTACGATTCCGGTCCGATTCTCGGTTCTTCGATTATTTTTGCACACCCCTAGGACTATAGATAATAATAATAATAAAAAATTAATAATAATATTTTGCCGGCTTCAATTAACACTACCGTTTGTATTAGAAACTGCATTTTGATTGCACCCTCATTTCTACGAGGTTCAGTCGCAATTTGAATCCGGAGGTCGGACCGAACACTTTCCTTACCCCGTCTTCTCCATCCGCGATCGATGATAAGAGGAGCGCAATCGCAGAACACGCCGGCCGATGTAACTCAGTTGATCGAACAGCTCGAGCGCCATTGCCTTGCCTCCGATGGCTCTTACGTCTCCAAATCCTCCTACTCGGAACTCCATCTCGTAATTCCTTTCATCTCTGTTGCACGATTACCGACGGAAACCCTATTTCTCGTTCTATTCTCAGTTTTCGTTTTTGATTTGATTTCTGTTTTTTTTTAATTGAAGGCGAGAGAGGAAATGTCCAAAGAGAGGACCCGCTATTTGGAAGCCCTGGTACAATGTTCTTTACTCTGATTTAGAGTTTCTTGTTTCTTTTTCTGTTGCTATACCGCCCTGATACTATTTACTCTAGTTCGGATGAATTTTTTTGTAGCACCTCACTTAATTCCTCGTTATGATACTGGCTCGGACGGCGTCCGCATCACAATTCAGAGCCAATATACAGAAGTAAAACCAACATACTTACAAAATTCACACATCTCCACAATGTTTTGCAACACAAACATCGTAATTAGCTCCCAGAAATATATTTCGCCCCAAAACCCACTCGTCGCATCTAAACAATAACATGTAAAAGCACGTGAATTGCGATAGATAACTACAATTATGTCATGTGACGATAAAGATTGAAGTTGATCACAACTGTCAGAATCTGACATGCAGAATAGTTAGATCACTTATCATCAATTTCACACAAATCAATATACGGCATGCTCACGTAAATTGATGTACAACCCGACTTAACGTGTCAAAGTCCGTGAAGGCGCATCCATCACTTTGTGCTTCAACCAAGTGTCAACTATGAGGCACTATTCGGGCACCAACTGATGTCTAATAATTCATTTGATTTATAATAACCATCAAATTGGCACGTATAACACAAGGTGGCAAAAGATACAACATTATTCTTGTTAAATCCTTCGTCACACATACGAGGTCATGCCATTTTATTGAAATCATGTCTTAACGCGATAATTGTAACTCTATCTCTTCAACATCACATATGGGAGTAGGACAATGATTAGTAATACTTTGAATACTAAATCATGCATCCTACATGGGGGCGCAACAACCTTTTATCGTTCATCTATATCAGTTAACGAACAATAAGGATTTTAACACTACAACAACAACAATACTCAAGCCTTTATCCCTCCATAGTGGGGTCGGCTATATGGATCCTTTGTCGCCATTGCGCCCTATCTTGAATTATAGTCTCACTAATGCCTAAGTACATCATGTCTTTCCTTATTGTTTCATTCCAAGTCTTTTTTGGTCTACCCCTCCCCCATTTAACATGTCTAGTGACTAAACTCTCACAACGCCTAACAGGTGACTCAAATGGTCTCCTATGTACATGTCCAAACCATCTTAAACGAGCTTCTCACATCTTCTCTACAATTGGCGCCACTCCTGTCTTATCCCTGATACATTCATTCCTAATTTTATCCAGTCTCGTGTGACCACACATCCAAGCATTCTCATCTTCGCAACTCCCATTTTTTGCTCATGTACACCATTCACTGCCCAACACTCAGAACCGTAAAGCATTGCTGGCCTAATTGCAGTACGATCACATAAGTTTTAATTGTACTTTACGATCACATAAGATCCCAGATGTGCCTCTCCACTTCAACTAACCTGCTTGAATTCTATGTATCACATCTTTATCTACACCTCCATTTGTTTTGAATTATCGATCCCAGATATTTAAATCACTCACTGTGGGAAATATCTTGGTCACACAATTTAATGACGGAGTTATCTGACCTTCTTGCACTACTAAATTTAAGTTATATATACTCTGTCTTTGCCCCGCTCAACCTAAAATACTTCTTTTCTAAAGTGTCTCGCCAAGATTCAAGTTTCGCGTTTACACCCTTGCGCGTCTCATCGACCAAAATAATATCATCTGCAAATAATAAACACCAAGGTTTTGCTTGTTGGATATGCCCGGTGAGCTCATCTAAGATAAGGGTAAAGAGATAAGGGCTTAAAGCTGACCTTTTATGTAAGCCAACAACGATATAAAATTCCTGTGTTAATCCTCCAGATGTCCTCAACCTGGTCACTGAATTTGCATACATATCTTTGATTACGTCAATGTATGATACATTTACCCCTTTCTTTTCCAAGACTCTCCACAAGAACTCTCTTGAAACCCTATCATAAGCCTTCTCCACATCGATAAACAACATATGCAAATCTGTCTTTCCCGATAGTTGTCAATGAGTCTCCTCAAGAGATGTATAAGCTCCATGGTTGACCTCCCTGACATGAATCCAAATTGATTCTCTGAGATGCTAGTCTCGCGTCTTACTCTTCTCTCTATTACTCGTTCCCATAGTTTCATAGTACGACTCATTAATTTAATTTCCCTGTAATTGACACAATTTTGTATATCTCATTTGTTCTTATACTAAGGTACCAAAATACTTTCTCTCAATTGGTCTAACATCCTCTTTGTCTTCAGTATCTTATTGAAGAAATTTGTAAGCCATACAATTCTTTTCCTGCCCGAGCATTTCCATACTTCGATGAGTATATCATCTGATCCAACCGCCTTTCCATTTTTCATCTTCTTCAGAGCGTCATTTATCTCTGATGCTTGAATTTTACGATAAAAAGTTATGTTTGTATACTCCTCTGATTTACTTAACTCTTCCAAGTTCAGTTCATTGTCTTTTCCTTCATCGTATATTTTTATAAGTATATTTTTCATCGCTCCTCAATAGCCACATTATCCGTCAAAACCGTATCAGTTTCATCTTTTATGCATTTAACTTGACTTAAATCTCTTGTCTTCATCTCTCTAGCTCGAGCAATTTTATATATATCACACTCTCCATCTTTGGTATCTAGTCGTTTGTAAAAAAATTCATAAGCTTGACTTCTTGCTTTACTTACTGCATTTTTAGCTTCTTTTTGACTTTTTACTTTGTCAAGTTTTCATCATTCCTACAAACATATAATGTTTTGTAGCTGACCCTCTTTGTGCTCACTTTGTCTTCCACTTCCTCTTTCCACCACCAAGATTCTTTATGTGGGGACGCACAACCATTTGACTCTCCAAGTACATTCTTTTCACTTATCCTTAAATGAGAAGACATAACTTCTCATGCGACACTAGGATTAACATAAGTATCATCAACTAGTTGTTCTATAACCGCTGTCTTGAAAGCAATCTGTTTTTCCTTCTTCAAGTTCCACCACTGAATTTTTGACAACACTTTTGTCTTTCTCTTAAAGTTACTCTATTTAATTTGCACATCCAACACCACTAGACTATGTTGCATTGTCAAAATTTCTCATGGTATGACTTTACAATCCTTACAAATCTTTTTATCCATTTGCGAATCATAAAATAGTCAATTTGTGACTTATTTTGTGCGTTCTTAAACGTAATTAAGTGTTCTTCCCTCTTCATGTAGAATGTATTTGTCACAATTAGCTCATGTGCTATGACAATATATAAAATAGTTTTTCTTTCTTCATTTCTTTCTCCATACCCAAATCCTCCATGAGCGTTTGTATAATCCATATTTTTCTTTCCTACATGTCCATTTAAGTTTCCTCCAATGAAAATTTTCTCGCTTTGTGAAATTTCTCTTACCAAATCATCTAAGTCTTTTTAAAATTATACTTTAATAGCTTAACTTTATCATACTTGTGGCGCATAAGCACTAATTATATTAATAGTTTTCTTTTCTACGATTAATTTAAGAGCTAAGATTTTATCATCTTTTGTGCTTACCCCAACAACTCCATCCCTCCAAGTAGTATCTACAATAATACCTACTCCATTATTTGTTTTATTTTTTCCTGTGTACCATAATTTAAAACCTGAATTATCTAAAAATTTAGTTTTCTCGCCCACCCATTTAGTCTCTTGCAAACATAAAATATTTATCCTTCTCCTAATCATTGTATCCACTACTTCCATCGCTTTTCCCGTTATCGTACATATATTCCAACTTCCAAACCTAAGTCGATTACAAATCCTATGATCTACTTTTCTAGGACGCCTAATATGTTAAGGATTTTAACACTACATTTAAAAATTTCTATTCAAATCTCACCATGCCTCATCATATAGTTTTCAGTTTATTTTATTTTATGCTAAACAAATTGTGTACTTTTTTATTCTTTATAATTATACACCAAGCACAATGATGTAGTTCTCCCTTCAGGTTAAGGTATACGCTAGGTGGCGAACTTTGCACATTAACTAACATAAACGATAAAGACAAACAATATGGTTTTCTCTGATGCCACTCTGGTTTCAATACATGAATCATCCCCGCCAGCTCTCGGTTTGGCGCAGTCGCGCAGAACTAAGAACTAATTCAATATTACTTTCCTAAATTGAAATTTACTCAATTTGCATATGCTACCACCAAACTATGGGGATCAAATGGCCAACTAATGCTAAATTAAAGCTTTCCTTTTGAGTTCTACTATACATGCATATTTTCAAACCTATTCACTTTTAGCAAAAGCTGGTGCTTTCAGTCTTCAAACATGATTTTGTGTGGATAATTAACGTTTCTACTTCGTGCCACTCTAAGATGTTATTCCCCAGCTTGAACATCCTTTCCTACATTGAAATTTACTCAATTGTCATATGCTACCACCAAACTATGGGGATCAAATGGTTAACTAATCCTAAACTAAAGCTTTGCTGTTGAGTTCTACTATACCTGCAAAATTTCAAACCCATTCACTCTTAGCAAAAGCTGGGGCTTCAGTCTTCAAACATGATTTTTTGTGGAGAATTAATGTATCTACTACGTGCCACTCTAAGATGTTACCCCCTAGCTTGAACATCCTTTCCTAAATTGAAATGTACTCAATTGACATATGCTGCCCCCAAACTATGGGGATCAAATGGTCAACTAATTCTAAACTAAATCTTTGATGTTGAGTTCTACTATGCATGCAAATTTTCAAACCCATTCACTCTTAGCAAAAGCTGTGGCTTTTAGTCTTCCAACATGATTTTTTGTGGAGAATTAATGTATCTACTACGTGCCACTCTAAGATGTTACCCCCTAGCTTCCTAAATTGAAATTTACTCAATTGACACATGCTACCCCCAAACTATGGGGATCAAATGGTCAACTAATCCTAAACTAAATCTTTGCTGTTGAGTTCTACTATACATGCAAATTTTCAAACCCTTTCACTCTTAGCAAAAGCTGGGGCTTTTAGTCTTCATACATGATTTTTTGTGTGGAGAATTAATGTATTTACTATGTGCCACTCTAAGATGTTATTCCCCAGCTTGAACATCCTTATCAAGGGCTATAAATGCTAGGATGAGTTTCAGTTTTAAAAGTTTTCTCAAGCATATAGAATACGACATTTATCTTCACCGTTCTACTCAAAATTCACAGAATCATATACCGAGACTTGGACATGAACAACAAGTTCAATCTATAACTTAGAGGGATGAAATCGTTACCTAAAACCGCTGTGTCTCGGCGACACGAAGAAAAGCTGAAACTTTTCTTCCCAACAGGGAAGTGCCCAAACTGCTTCCTTAATCTTCACATACACGCCGACCAAGCTTCTTCCCCAATAATTTTCGGTGGCTGCCCAAGGAGGTAGAAGGTAAATATGAGTATTCTTCTTTAGGAGGAATATAAATTTATTTGATCCCCTTCCCGAGGAACCGCCAGCCTCCCTCTTTTGGTGGAAGTAGCGGAAGAAGCTTGGCTCAACTAATTACTCCCACTAATTTAAATTGAACATTTCAATTTTTGGCTATTATTAATTCCGAAAATTGTTAAAAAAAAACTCAAAACTCTATAAAATCACAAATCATTATTATAATTTTAATAATCACTGTTGACATTTCCCCTTCGATAATGGCTGCACGAATTATAACTAATTATATCCGGATCAAATTTAATTTTGCAAAATAAAATGCAGTTTAAAGTATTGTTTAGAATTTTTCTTTGAAATGAAAATGTTCCGCAAGTGAGTCGGACGTAATTTGCAATGCTATGCCTCGATACCAAGGAGAGGTTTGATTTGACAACATTTGTAATATTATATTGTTATTTAAAGATGTCATTCATTTGGTTTGCTTACATCTTTAAGCATGCCCCATTTTAGCTGCATATAGATGTGGTTAGAGTCGGTTAACATCTTAAAATCAATTATACTCAATAACACAATTGTCTTTAGGAAAATAACAGAATCTTGATCAAACACACATCACAAGACCAACATATAGTATTATTGATTTTAACATTGAAATTCAGGCCAAACAACAATGGTGAATTTCATTTATATGTTGTGGGCTGAAAGTTGAATATTTTGTTTAACTTCTTATAAAGTTGATTAAAGCTATAATACAAGTGCATTTTGTTTCTGATGTGTGCAGGCAGTCTACTGCGAGGCAATAGGAATGATTGAGGAGTATCAACAAGCTGTTTCTGCTGCTAACCATGGAGGAGGGAGAGATCAACAGGCTCTGTATCCACAATTTGGACTGACTTGTTCTCCACAGGTTCTGGCATTTTCATCATTTAATGTTTTGCATTTGGAACAAGTCTTTAATTGTTTTTGATAGATTTCAAATTGTATGCTTGGAAGTATTATTATGTTCAATTCTACCATTATGGTCATTCCTTGGTTATTGTTGGAGATGAATGAAATGTATCAACAACATGTGAATCTTCTTTTGCGATGTGTCTTGAGTGGGTTTCAAGAGAATCACATTCAGTAGTGTAAAGTATAATTGATATTAGATTAACTAGTACTTTCTGTATCAGATGAAACACTTGGCTGTTCTATTTATAGTGAAGTTTCATTGAAGGAAAAAGTAAAGAGAGGCGAGTAGGAAAGAAGGTTAAATTGAATTGTTTTATATATATTGCTCCAACCAATTCCCAAGAGAAATTGGTTATTTTTTTCCCAGTTGGATTGGAAGGATGAAAGGATTGATAGATAAAATTTTCCATCTTAGAAGAAGAACAAATGTTCAATCCATCATGCTTCAAAATTTATAATGATCCTTTTTCTTTCATTAGGAGTAACTATTTGATTATGTTGGCAAGTATGGTAATATATAAAAATTTATACAAGTGTAGAAAAGCAATCAACTAAAAATGTATGAGAGTATGAGTAATATTAAAATAATGTGTTGTGTGTTCTGGATTGAGATTGTGTAATAGGGCGATTGAGGGAAAAATCCCTCAATGGGTTGGAGTTCTCCTTTCTAGACCTCGAAGGAGCAATGGTGGCGAGGAAGGAGATCGGAGGAGAGGAGGGAACGAAGGACGTGGCCGACTGAAGGAAGTAACGACGAGCTTCTTCGCGATGGGAGGTGCAACTTTCGTAACGAGCGCGGGCTACTGCTGCTAGGGCTTACGGGAAAATTAGAAGGGGTAGAGAAAGAGAGGAGGGGGGGGGGGGGGAGAAGAGAGAGAAAACTTGATAATGATTTTTGATACCTTCAAACAAAGAACCACATCCCACACAAATAGGTTCAGTAATACGAACAAGAAAGAGATTGCTTGGATTAATGAAACAACAGATACAATCCGGAACAAGCTCCGGCCAACTCTCGAAGGTTGGTTCCTCCAAAGAGCTTCTCTCTAATGAGAGCCCAAAAGACAATAGATCCCAAGATATCCTAACTCTCCAAACCACCTCCTTATATAGGGAGAGGGGGGGGGGGGGGGGGGGCTCACATCAAACCTAATAACGTTTAAAAGAAAACAACAATGATAATAATAATAAGAGGACGCGTGCGCGTAACAATACATCCCGTCAGAAAAGCGACCTTGACCCCAAGGCCGGAACGCCGCCCGCCGATCAGTAATGATATGCTCGCGGTTGGGATGTCGTTGATGTGCCCGAGGGGTCTCCTGGTAGTCCGTCTGAGAGCAGCAGAGCGTCAAAGTCGGCGGCGGAGAGTGCGGCCACGTCGTCGCCGATGAGGACCCGACACTTCTTCACCGAGCACACATGACCAGGAGAGTAGGGTTGCTTGCAGCCGAAGCACATACCCTTGCTCCGTAAGTCATTGTACTCCTGGTTGGTCAGGCGGTGTGTAGGGCATGCCGAGTGTTGGTTGGACCCATAATTGGTGGCCGAGGTGGAGGTTTGGGATGGGTCGAGAAATAAGGTTGGGAGGGATGCCTGGAGGAAGGTGATGGGGAAGGAATGTCGCCGGACGTCGCGAGGAATTCCGCCTCCACAAGGGGGGAGATGTTGATGGCTTGGTGGACTGTTAATGGTTTGAGGGTGCGGAGACGGGAGCGGAAGTGGGGTTGCAAGCCGTTCATGAAGAACCCCAAGTAATGGTCTGGGGGGAGTCCGGGAACATGGGCGACCAATTCCATGAAGGCATCAATGTACGAGTCAATGGAGTCGGTGTGTCGGATCCCGCAAAGTCGCTCGATCATGGGGCCGGAGTAGCGGTCGTCATACCGCTGAATGAGGGCCTCGGTGAGATCTGTCCAGGTGAGGTCGGGAGAGATTTGGCGGAGCCAACATACCCAATGGAGGGCGGCCCTTCCATGCCGATAAGTGCTGTGGAGACCCGTTGTGTCGGAGGGGTCTGGTGAATGTCGAAAAACTGTTCGACGCGGACAATCCACCCGAGGGGGTCAGTCCCGTTGAATGTGGGGATGTCAGGTCCACGGTACGGTGGAGTTCCATGCTGATGTGCGAGCTGGCGGCGGAGAGTGGAAGCAGGCAGGGCGCAACGGCGACGGGTCGGCGACTGAGCGATGGTGCCGATCCGGGTTGGTTTAGGGCGGAACAGGCGTTGGGTCGAAATATCGGGGTTGGGTAGGGCTGCGCAGGGCCGATCGGTGCGGTGCCGAGCGGATCTGGGCTGCACAGGGGAGGATCGGGGCGTGCACAGGAGGAATCGGGCGCGGATCGCGGAATCGGGCGGCGAATGCGGTTACGCACGCGATGTCTGCGCGATGTCGGCGTGCGGTGCGACGTCGGATCGCGGAAGCGGGGCTGCGTGAGCTCTCGGACAGCGGATAGCAAGACTCCGGCGTCTGTAGCAGCGGGCGGAGCGACAGGTCGGACCAAATAATACGAACAAGAAAGAGATTGCTTGGGTTAATGAAACAACAGATACAATCCGGAGCAAGCTGCGACCAACTCTCGGAGGCTGGTTCCTCCAAAGAGCTTCTCTCTAATGAGAGCCCAAAAGACAATAGATCCCAAAATATCCTAACTCCCCAAATCACCTCCTTATATAAGGGGGGCTCACATTAAACCTAATAACATTTAAAAGAAAACAATAATAATAATAATAATAATAATAATAAGAGGATGCGTGCGCGTAACATTCAGCCCCTCACTTATGCCATAAAACAATTGAGTCCAAACATAATTAAAAAGTGTGCTACAATAATAAAAGACAACAAGCGAGATAGACTATCCCGTGCGACGATGATAAGTGCGCCCCCAGTGTGGATTTGCAACGTCCATAACATCTGAAAAACATTGTGTATACGGGTTTCTGGCGGCAATTTGAAGCTGGTAGGCCACTTCGTCGAAGTGCTGGAGGATCTGGAATGGCCCGTAGAACTTGAGCCCCAATTTGTTGGAGGGGACGGAGGCCGAAGTCTGACGGTAGGGTCAATACTTCAACCAAACCCAATCTCCAATGGCAAAGGACAGCTCCCGATGGCCTTTGTTGTAAGCAACTTCCTTGCGCAGCTGTGCCTGAAGTACCCGCTCCCTTGCGGTGGCGAGTATCTGGTCCCGGTCGAGAATCTCCCGGTCGACGGTATCAAGCATGGTCGTGCCCCCACTGTATGATAGGAGGCGTGGAGGATCCCGTCCGTAGATCAAGCGGAAAGGGGTCCTCTGGAGCGCGGTGTGGCATGAAGTGTTGCAACAATACTCAATCCAAGGAAGCCATCAGATCCAATCCTTGGGGAGATCCCTCATGATGTAGCGTAAATACATCTCCACCTGGCGGTTGACCACCTCGGTCTGCCCGTTCGACTCTGGATGGTAGGCGGTGCTTCTTCGGATTCGCTGACACTCTCTGGTCGTGCACAATATGTCCTAGGTAAGCGACGCTCCCCTTGTCGAAGGAACACTTTGAGGCTTTGAGAACGAGGTGGTGGTGGCGTATCAGTTGAAGAACAATACAGAGATGCTGCGGATGATCTGCGAATGATTTGTTGTTTACCAAAATGTCGTCAAAAAATACCAATACCGACTTACACAGTAAGGGTTGGAATACCTCATTCATCAGAGGCTGAAATGTGGAGGGTGCATTCGTGGGGCCGAAAGGCATCACCAAGAACTCGAAGTGCCCATGATGCGTCCGAAAAGCCGTCTTTTCGACGTCGGTGGCCGCCATCTGCACCGGGTGGTACCCGGAGTACAAATCCAGCTTCGAAAAGAAGCGTTTGCCATGCAGCTCATCCAGGAGCTCCTCTACTACTAGAATTGGGAACTTATCCTTCACTGTCTTAGCGTTCAGCTCCCTATAGTCAACGCAAAAACGCCACCAACTGTCCTTTTTGTGCACCAAAAGGACCGACGAGGAGAACGGTGAGACGTTGCGGCGGATGATCCCCTGCTGCAGCCTGCAGCATTACTGTACACCGGCGCTCAATCTCATCCTTCTGGAGGAAGGGATAGCGGTATGGACGGACGACCACGAGTGCAGTGCCTGGGAGGAGGCAGATGCGATGGTCCTGGCTGCGGGTGTCCGTTGGTTGTTGAAGAAAAGCTCGCAGCGGTTTATCCATGACCGGGGGTCTTCACGGCCTTCAAAAATGGGAAAATCCATTTTGACATAGAGGGGAACGCCGCCACCTTCGAAATGAGGGTGTTGTTGCTCGGCGTTGCGGCCGGTGCCGGGGCTGTTGTACGAAGAGCCTGCGGTGTGCTGTTGTTGTTGTTGGAGAGTGTCAATCTGAGCTTGGAGGTTGGCTACGAGCAATCGGAACGACTCCATAAGTTTGCAAGTTTTCATTTCAAGTATACTCCCAGAAGAATGGGCAGATAAATCAAGAACCCTTCCTTGGAGATTTGCAAGTTTAAGAAGAAGTTGGGTTGTAAAACTGTTACAATCCAAGTTCGTAATGATTATGGAATCTGCACTTTTGGCACAAGGCGGGGTGCTCGAGGGAGAGCTACCAAAACATCCTGAACTAGGACATTCCAATGCCCCGAGTCCCCATTTTAATACAAAAAAAAATGAATTTGCACTTTAGAATATTCAACCAGACTAATTGTAAAATTCATCTGGCATAAACAAAAGTCTAAACAAAGGCATAAACAAAAGTCTAAACAAAGGCATAAACAAAAGTCTAAAAACAGGCATAAACAGAAGTCTAAAGAAAGGCATAAACAAAAGTCTAAACAAAGGCATAAACAAAAGTCTAAAAAAAGGCATAAACAGAAGTCTAAACAAAAACATAAAGGACAAATTAAAATACCAATACAACAAAAAAAATACAATCCAAAATCCTAAATAAGAAAGATTGGTTGAGTCGTCTTGACTGCCACCTTAATATCACTCTCCACGTACAAATTGAGCTTTCCCTCAAGCTTGAACGGTGGATACGTCGTTTTGAATTCGTCCACGTTCTTTTTTGGGCCCACATCCTTTTTCCTTTTCAATAGGAACTTTCTCGCCCGCACCTTCAAATTAAAAATATAATTAGCATATGACATTTTGTTTGAATGCACCACTTCGAGTGCCATTGATGGAGATCGATTGCGCCTCATTTGAGGAGTTATCGGGTCGAGATTTTTTGGATCATCGGACGGACGATCGATGTCCGTGATTACGACGGGTTTAAATGCTCATATTTTTATGTATTTTTCTTTTCGGAGATCTATTTTGAAAATTAGGTTAAATCATTCGTTCGGATGATTCGAGCCGTCAGATGCACTTAACCTAATTTTCACAATATCTGTGCATGTGTTAGGGCTAAGGAGGGTATTGAGTATTTCGAATACTTTATAGACGCTGCTCTTGGTCATGTCTTTTCCTTGGTGCGACGCAAAGGAGCCTGTGCAGTGCCGAAGTCGTCGGCCCCAACTTCCGGTGGACGCCCCTGTTTGACACCTCCCTCGCCTCCGACGAACCATCTGCCAGTCATACAACCCCATCCCTCTAAGATCCCTCTCAGCCCAACCGCCATCAGTACAAGTTTTTCCCTTCTAATCGCCACCTGCCAGCCCTACAACCACCTACCCTTCTAGAACCACCCCAGTCTCCAGTGAGTCCCCTCCTTCCTTCTCCAGTTGTCCCTAGCTCCCCTCCAACCTCCAGCATCTCACCTCCACCTCCATAACCACCATCCAACCCATATTCAACCCGCCTCCACCCCAGATCAGCCTTCCTCTTCCTATCCCGTGCCACTACAACTATCCTTCATTCGGTTCTGGCGCTCTCACAACAGCCCTCTTCCTCGTCAAGAGCCTCCACGTCGCCGACTAATCCTTTCCTTTCCCCGAAGCCCTGCAAAATCTCCAAATCCTCAAATTCATCAAACCCTAGAAGTCTCCACATCTCATTTACCACCAACCGCACATCGAAACCAACGCATCGCGCCTACGACCACCTCAAGCCCGCCTATTGGATTCCCCACCGCCCGTGTCGTTCTCTTGGTGAGTCTTTACGCAGTTTTCACTTCCTCACAGTTTACTGGTGTACCTTTATTACTAGAAATTTTATGCTCTAATATAATTTGATTATTTCACTTTCAGTAGACGTGCATTTCTTATTCGCCCGATATTTAATTTCTTTGCACTTGCAGTTAATTGCAATTATCACCTGTTTACTTAATTTGAAATATCTGTGATTGAATGTGATTCAGTTGTGGGTGCTACATTTTATTATTTAATTAATGACACCTCAGAAATACTTGCATGATTGAATCACTCATGAACATCGTATTGAGGTTTAATGTTAGTTGCGTAAGCTCATCGGATTGAGTGCGTGCATTCGTTCACATCTTTAGTTTAGTCGGTCTATTGTTCCATTGTCATTTGCCGCCTGATTGTCTACATTCATCTAGGGTCAGGACATCACATGTCCGTCTCCTGTAGATTCATCTTGTGTCAGTTGGTATCAGAGCCCCATGTTCATTATATATATATGCAATAGTAGAGTCTATAGGTTCATTGATGACTAGTTATTGTCGCCATCCCTCTCTTCTATTTGAGGCTCCAGAGTCTGTATATACTTGATTTTATAGAGCCCCTCTTGGGAGATCGTCATAGTATTACGATAATCATCCTCGTCCCCAGCTCCACGTTTGCAGAGATCGTGTTGCCCTTCGACACCATTCAATTATGTCAGGGACGTTGACTATTATGATCATCATCTCAAGGAGGATTTCAAGTATAGGTTTCGTAGAGTTTCCCCATTGTTTGATGGTTTGTCGACTTCCGAGTTTTTTAATTATTGGCTCGTGGACATGTGATACTATCTAGATCAGTTTGATCATTCGATAAGCGTTGCGTTAGGTTTACGAAACTTAGACTACTAGGTCAGGCAAGAGAGTACTGAGATAGCATTGAGGATTCGATTTTGTGATCATCTTCGCGCTATAACTAGTTGTGTGAAGATGAAGCGGAGATTGTGTCACTAATATCTATCGATGTCATATAAGAGTCGCTTCCTCGAGCAAACATTTACCATTCAGCAAGGATCCAGGTCTGTTTTTGAGTAAAAGGAGTGCTTTAACGAGTTAGTGGTGAAGAGTGACATTCAAGAGGAGCCCGTAACAGCCGCTAATAAATTCCGTTTCGAAGATCGGTCTGTGATCTACATAGTGCTGAGCAGTCATCAGTTAGATTTTGTCGAGTAGGCATTTCAGCTCGCCCTTCATTTTGAGCAGTCCTTGGGATCCACTAGATTTAGTCGAGTAGACTCGCATTTTGACCTTCTCGCCACGAGTTCTCTCCAAGCCGAGGCCACCACCATGCCACTTGTGCCCCCTTGGGCACGAAAGACATGACTAATGATACAGAGTTATCTCATTCCAGTGAGATTCATTGTTCGACGAGGGATTTGCCACTTGATGATGAGATTGAGTCTGACTCATACCATATGCACTCGAAAGAGAGTTAGCACGAGCGACCCGATGATCTCATAGTACTATGTCCTCCCCTATCCTTGACATTGACTTGCTACTGCCCCGATCATAGACTCGCCTTTGAGTGTGTGTTCATCCGCATTTCTCCACATCGTACTGGCGAGTCACGTCCCGATTGAGAGTCATGAGCATAATATTGACTTAGTAGTAGTGGTTGTCTCTCCTGTTCCCAAGGACACTACCATTATTGAGGATACTCATCTTAAAGATCATCCTGCTACAAATGAATTATTTGATGACCCTCTGGGTGATCCGCCTAATGATTCATTCTCTCTAGGAAACATTTACTGATGCAGGACTGGCATCACCACCCGCCTGCCACCTTGGATACCTGGCGTCCCACCACAGCCCAGGGGTCCCACCGGGAGTCCACCCGATGAGCCTTATCAGGTCCCGCAGACCGTACACCCCAACCCATCCAGGTCAGTTGGTGATAAGGCCTGTTAGGAGAGGTTCTTATCAAGGAGGTCTGAGATCGAGCCCCAGCCTCAACAACTCGCTGCGCTGAGAACAGGTACGGAGACGGGTTGGGGTGCCTGGACTGTAGTCCTTCTGGTAGGCGTGCTTGGCCGTGGTCGCTAGCTGGTGTGATGCCACGGGGTGCGGCGGGGCCCCGACGTCCTGCATCATTTACCCTAGTGCGAATGTCTTGGATGTTCGTGTGAGCGATCGTCGCGGTCACTACAAATTTTCTTATATACCTGCTGGAGAGCCACTTGACGAGCTATTCTGAAAGTGTTGAATATATATGAATAGTTCTCTAGAAAGGGAAGGGCGAGTAGAGTTTAGAAATCTTTTCCTCTAAACCCTTCTCAAATTACAATATGTTTCAACAAACAGAGAAGAACACAACTAAAAATAGTAATAGTAGATATTTAGATAATAGAAAAACAGAATTAGTGCAGGAATATAAAGCTGCTGCAACCTGCGTCGCATTTGCTCATATTTATGTTATTATTATTTCCCGTATTTTTCTGTGTTGCGCATGTCTTCGCGCACATTTATTTATTTAACGTGCATGTAGTTCGTTTTATTTCGCGCGCATCGCCCGCGCTCGTTATGACGGCTTATTGGGGTGATCGCCCAATAAGTCCTTGAATAAAAGATCCGTCAAATTAGGTGACACATTAATTAAGGTAAGCATGCTTAAAAAGAAGAATATTTTATAATGAAATAAATGAGAATAAATAAATATCTAATTTTCCTAAATAAAAAATGATATAATTGAAAGAAGGAATTGACTTAAAAGTTATAAGTAAGAGATTAATTCTTTTTTAAGGCACTTAATAGTCTCCTAAGGAACTCCTGGCCAATCTCTTAAAAGGAATTTATTTCGCTGTTATTTATGGGCCTTCTCCTATTTTAATTCTATTCCATATGAGCCAGCATCATAATATTTTCTTTATTACTTGATTCTAGCCCCATTAAAACCCCCATTTCCTCCTTGGCACAGGGAGCTTGGAAATAAATCGAGAAAACATACTTTTTCTGTTTTTTTTCCCGGGAATCCAGGCATCCAACCTGACACCCAGCCCAACAATTTCGCCGGACTCATTTCCCCTCCCCGAAGCCCTCGCCGGACTTGCCTCCATCGGCCGATGCCACCTTCGGCTCAGGCGACCAGTCCTCCTCCAGATCCGGACGTTTTCATCCCACCTTTCGACGGAACCGTCGCTCTAGCTACATGAAAACGACGAATCCTTCGACCCTCTCCCAGTTTTCTGCATGCAGGTTCCCTTTCGACTTCCTCCATTCCGCTCGTGCAACCACCAACCATCGTGAGCATACCATCCAACCTTCCCGTGACCTATGGGTAACTACTCTCTCTATTTGCCTTAAAAAGAATTAATCTCTTACGTATAACTTTTAAGTCAATTCCTTCTTTCAATTATATCATTTTTTATTTAGGAAAATTAGATATTTATTTATTCTCATTTATTTCATTATAAAATATTCTTCTTTTTAAGCATGCTTGCCTTAATTAACGTGTCACCTCATTTGACGGATCTTTTATTCAAGGACTTATTGGGCGCTCACCCCAATAAGCTGTCATAACGAGCGCGGGCGATGTGCGCGAAATAAAACGAACTACATGCACGCTAAATAAATAAATGTGCGCGAAGACATGCGTTACACAGAAAAATATGGGAAATAATAATAACATAAATATGCGCAAATGCGACGCAGGTTGCATCAATTGATGTAAACCGGAATTCTCGAGTCGAGTTTAAATAAAATAAATTGGATTTCTCTTTTGAATACATAACGCAAGCGTGATGTTCTCGGGTCAGCGGAAAGCGACAATCGATCTTAACTTCACAAACGCTCCTATGAGACTAGCAATTGAGCATAATCAACAGTTATGAAATAATTTTTCCACAAGTAAACAAGAGTGAAGAAAATGCGAGAATGTGAAAATTAACGACAAACAAGTGACAAGTTAATTAATGGTAAGCTATAGAGTAATGCATCCAGACGACACAAGGTTTTATAGAGGTTCCCCGATAAATCTGGGTACTCCTCTCTTCTACAGCCTGTGGGATTCCATCGTCTTCACCAAGGCGATGAGTCTTTTTTTCTGGAGACTCCAACGCAACACAAATCTTTTGCCCGGGAGATCCAGTAAACCAACATGTCTATTTTCGCTGGAGGCCCAACAACCCTACGGGTCTTTATCTAGAAATTCTTACCACATCACCGCTCATTTGAAGGGAGAGACATGTAATCCTTTACGTTCAATAAGAGAGAATATCACAAGAGAAATGCTGATGAAGGGATGACTCGGTCACCAATCACAGGTCGCTTAGTTAGTGTTCGTTGATCTATGATCTTCCTTCTTCTGGGACCGCTTGGTCAGTGTTCTGGACTTCGATCAGTGATTGGTTAGAGAATGAACTATGAGAGAGTGGTCTTGATCTCAGTCAGCGTCCGGGTCGACGGTCTGCGAACGCTCGGTCGGCGATTGGATATTCGGTTAGCGATCGGGTACTCGGTCAATGAATGAGTCTTCGATCAGTGAATTCCTGGGTCAATGATCGTTGATCGCTCCTGTAGGAATTCAACCAACTTTTCTATTTCTTCCGGCTTCTTTTTCTGAGCTTCTTCTTTCTTCTATACCTCATCTTATCATGGTTTTGTACAATCAAATCCACATGGATTTTTACAACATTTTCCCTTTTGGGATAGTCGACAAACCCTAGAGTTGCACCTTTGTGTCCACATCCCAGACATTCTTTCGAGTGATCGTTGCATTCACAACGTATTCTTCTATACACCGCCAGACGCACCTCCTAACGAGCCACATTCCCTGAGAGACACTGACACTCATTTAGGTGTTCGTCACACACTTGATGGGTATTTGTATACCCTGTCGAAGGTACCAGCGGATAAACCACCTATCTTTAGGGACTTTCACCACTATGTAGAGTCTGCACTTTGTGAGTCTGTTGGGTCATTTATCATTTGCTTATGTTGCATGATTTGTATGTCATACTACGACGTAAAATTATATTAAATAATGACCATTTCAAATTTGCGCGGGTAACACATGAGAGAGCACATGTTCAAAAAAGGTGGTTGGATGATGATTGACACATTATTTGAGAGTGTCTGAGTCAAATTTATGTTAGCTTGATATTCCTAAGAATATGGGCAGTAATTATGTATTTAACGTGACAAATTTAATTCTAGATGTGGAGCCACCTAGTTTTTGAGATTTTCTGCATTCCCTTTCAACTTTAGCTCCCACCTTCACCACCTCCTCACTTGTACCACCCGCCACCTTTACCACAACCTCACTCACCTATACGATCAGCCTCCATTACAGCTCAACCTTGCACCTATATGGTGGCACTTCGTGCATAGGACCCTCAACAACTTTAGTGGGCGACCACCTTTTGTGGACATACATACCGGGAACTATGAGATTGAGACGTCAGAGTTCATGCAACTGTTTTCATTCTTGCCTGGCCTGCACCAGGAGTATGACAGTCTCCATTCTTCGGAGATGAATGCTTCTGATCCGGAGAGATTAATGGAGATTGAGCACACACCATTTGAGGAGTTACGGGTCGATATATTTTGGATCGTCGGACGGACGATCAGGAACCTTGAATGCGATTTGCGACAGACTCAAACTTTCATATTTCTATGTATTTTTCTGAGTTCTATTTTGAAAATCAGGTTAAGTCGTTTGCTCGGTCGATTTAAGTCGTCAGATGCACTTAACTTAATTTCCACTATATCTAAGTGTGTGTTAGGGCTCAGGAGGGTATCGAATATTTCGACTTCTTTACAAATGCCACTCTTGGTCGTGTCTTCCTCGGTGCGACGCCGATGAGCCTATATGGTGCCGACGCCGTCGGTCCTAGCTTCCGGGGGTGCCGGCGCCTCCCTCGCCTCTGGCGAACCATCTTCCAGAAATCTCCAGAATCCCCAAATTGCACAAAATCCCCAAAATCATCAAATCCTAGAACTCTCCACATCCTCATTTATCGCCAATTGCACGTTGGAACCAACACATCACGCCTATGACCGCCCCAAGCCCGCTTATTGGATTCCCCACCACCGGTGCGTTTCTCTTGGTGAGTGTTTACACTTAGTTTTTATTTCCTCACATTTTATTGGTGTACCTTTATTACTAGAAATTTTATGCTCTAATATAATTTGATAATTTCACCTTCAGTAGACGTGCATTTTTTATTCGCCTGACATTTAATTTCTTCGCACTCTCAGTTAATTGCAATTACCACTTCTTTACTTATTTTGAAATATCTGTGATCGAATGTGACTTAATTGTGCGAGAGTTTTATTACTTAATTAATGGTGCGTCAAAAATACTTGCGTGATTGAATCACTCATGAGCGTCGCATTAGATTTTAGAGTTATCTGTTCTAAGTTCATCGGATTGCGTGCGTGCATTCGTTCACATCTTTAGTTTAGTCGGTCTATAGTTCTATTCACATTTATTACCTGATTGTTTGCATTCGTTTAGGTTAGAGCATTGCATATCCATGACCTGTAGATTCGTCTTGCGTTAGTCATTATCATAGTTTTTATTTTGAGCAAAAAGACTTTGGTACATGGACGCAAGTGGTATATTCTTTATTAAAGTTGAAGCGAAGTCCACTTGCTGGTCTATTAGCTATCTTGATACGTATAGCGTGCAACCATCATATCTCTTCTCTTGGAAGTTGTCTAGTAATAGTGGGTGGCATTGACTTTTTGATTGTACTTCCTCTATCGTTTGAATTTTAACCTTGCTAGTATGTTCCTCCTTCGTCATGGATATGTTGTTCTCCTTGCAATCTTTCTGTCCATCTTAATTAGCTAATCATAAATGCTTGCTAAACTTATTGTTGTGATCAAATTTGTAGGGTTCGGGAACTTAACGTCTAATTGTTGTTGCTCTTGAAGTTCTGCTTTAAAACTGGCACTTGGTCAGATTGCGGTTGTGTCACAATCTAATAATATTTGAAATTTCTCCGAGTACTCCTCTGTAGGTTCTGTCTACTTCAAGAAAATTATTTGTCCCAAAGGATTACTGTGTTGGTATACCGAAACACATATTATAGAAGGTTTTTAAATCCTCCCTATTCATTTCAGGATGCTCTCGTCCCAGTTGTATGAACCCAAGTTATATAATGCAAACAAGGTGGAATGATGTGAGGATTCATTACGGCCACAAGGTTCATTACTTGAATCATATTATCCATTTCAAGGAGTCTTTCTTGCCATCATAGATGAGACAAATTTAATTTGATATAACAGACGCTTCTTTTATCATGATGTGCACACATGTAATCAGTCCCCATGCCAAAGCCCGTAATTACACTGTTCGATCCCGCCCTTTCACCTTTGGTACCCAACAGTGGGTACTGATGTTTGGGAGGCTCCCATCAACCCACCATAGCCTCTTCCCAGTTGTACGAAATTTGTTTCATGTGATGGGATGCATCCATGTAGGACATCTGAGCCTCTAGGACTAATAGAAGACAGTCTTATAATGGCAGCCACGCTGCCTAAGCCTTTGCAATCCCAACTATTGGTATTCAATCTCGTGATGGAATTGATACAACGTGAAAACATGAAATGTGTTGAAAGATGCTTAATTAGCTGCTATTGTGGTGTGGTTCTACACTTGCATAGCTGCAATGCCAGTCACCAACTTTTGAAGCATCTCCTTGAGTTCTAGTTCACCATCTAGGTTCACCCATGCAACTTCAAATGGAACAAGCCTTCTGGATGATGTACTTACTGGCATTCGCATCTATGGACATTAATTTTGTTCGTTGGTGGCAAAATGACTAAAGCTGCATGCTATTCTCCTTTTGTCTACTGGTTACTTTTTACATAATATACAAGAATGGAACACGTTACTAAGACAATTATTCATAAACTTCATTTGATATTCTTCGGTTTTCCAGGTTTATGAGTCTCTTGAGCATCGTTTAGCTGTTGCTGAGGCAGCTCAGAGATTGAGGCTTCCACTTTTGTCTAAAGATGGAGACATTCACGAGGAAGAGATAGAGAAGTTGAATACAATGTCAAGGAGCTCTCTTGATAGTGCAAGTAGTATTGCACTCAGCTCAAGCTCAATTTCAATTGGATACAACAACTATGCAGATAACAATAATATTTCGCGAATTGTTGGCCCACCTCCCAGTGTTTCTGATAATGCGGAGCTTGGAGTTGGCGGAGTACCGAATTGTTTCCTTGGAGTGACACCAAGTTTCTTATGGCAACTCCAGCCACAGCAGGCTAGCATGGCGGTGGTATGTTTTCTAAATGTTTTAATGTATCTATATGGTAACAAATGTACCGATCTATTCTGCTGATTTTTTGGTGTCTAGGTTGAATTAACAGTAAAATGTTCTTTGCATTATCCTAGAACCCAACAGAGTATCAGAGGTCCATTGTCCTGGAGATTGAGTCTCGGTTAGAAGCTAAATGTGATACTTTAGCTGATATTTTCACAATGGATGACACGGGTATAACCCAAATTTCTGTTATAAATTTGTATAGTTGAGCAATAACTCTGATTAAACCCCTCTTACTTCTTACTTATCTTCAGATTCTTCTTCCATAAGTCAAATTTCAGGTGCCCGGCTCCCAGAAAGGTGAAAATTCATATCATAGTATGCTTCATTATCAGTGTCATGAAAGATTTTCCAGTTGTGCTTGTGGTCTTGCAGTTGTCTCATAGAATTTTTAAATTTCATATCAAAATGTTATGACTATTTCCGCACTCTATCGCACGACATCGATATGAGTGTTCCAGATGTTTGGCTGAAATCTCAGTTATCCAAGTAGCCGAAGCTTGATGTGTTGCTTGGAATGTTTGATCTGGTGGATCATTGTCATGACTTTCTACTTATTTGCGTGATATCAAGCTAATATTTGATATTTTTTGTTGATAATATTATCCCACATCAAGAAACTCATAGTTTTGCGCATTTAGTATAAGAACCTAGGCCCCTCCAGTTACAACCAATTAATTTTAGGTTATTACTTGGATTCTAACATAATATCAAGGTTGCAAATGTCGGATGTCGAACTCATGTTGGTTTGAGTTTAAATGTCGGATATCGGATTGTGAGGGGTATATCGAGGATATTTCAAAATGTTGGATTTTAATATTATAATTATATATATATATTTACATAATATTAACATATTATTTTTCATTTATTAATTATATGGTAATTATTTTGTCTAATTTAGTGTAAACTAAAATTCAAAGGATAAATTTCAACTACATTTTAATGGATAAAGGGCAGCCCGGTGCACAAAGGTATCCCCGCGCAGCGAGGGTCTGGGGAAGGGTCCCACCACAAGGGTGAAATGTAGGCTTACCTTACCTTGCATTTTTGCAAGAGGCTGCTTCCGGGACTCGAACCCGTGACCTCAAGGTCACACGACAACACCTCAACCGGTGCGCCAAGGCTCGCCTTCTACATTTTAATGGATGATTTTTACAAAAAGTGTCAAAGAGATTTGATAACAAATAAGAAATATTACATACTTTCATACATGATATAACTTCAGAAATTCATATTAAAATGGAACTTTGATAATGTTATAAAAATATGCAAAATAAAGTCGTACTTCAGTTTATTTCAAAATTGTGAGTGCTCAAAAACATCTGCTACTAAAATATTCTTTTCCTGAAATCAATGAACGAACATTTTAGTCAGAACTATATTAAAGAACATGACGAAAAAAATCAACTGAACACAACTCACTTAAATAACATCATGATTCTTGATTTTTTTTGTTAGTCCTCGGAAGTTTGAAACATTAATGTATCATGAATATTCTCCTCATAATTCTCATCCTCGTCCCTATCCGACATATGTTGTTTTCCTTCACTTTTTCTCGTACTTGCCTGTTTCAAAGTCGGTCTTACACTTCTCCTAACACCCGCATCAACATCAGCAATGTCACCAATCTGAGCCCAAGTCATCCTCTCTCCAGGAAACACTTTCATCATCATCTGCATTAGCAGGACCCACTAACCACTCAGAAACTTTTCCTTCATCAATACTTTTTGCAGATAATGGGTCTCGAGATGGATTTGAATATGTAGACTTCAGCTTATAATTGAACTTCACAAATACAAGATCATTTTTTTTTTCTTTCTAGTTTATTCATCATCTTATCTCTTTTGAAGAAGAACAATTGAATATATATATATATATGCAAGTAAATTACCATCTCAAAAGTGCTTTAATTCCTTTCACAACTAGAGAAACTAGTTGTCAAGTTCAGAATTCTGATGACCATAGTTCTCAAATTTGGAGTTTCAATTTCAAAGAACTTCCACCAATGGGCTAATATCAGAATAATAAATTATTAGCACACTAACATAATTCAACAATTGTTTGGTAAAAATATTATAACAATGTAATATTGAAAACATACCTGGATTAAACGATGGGATGACTCTTTGCCTCTTTGCTATAACCTTTGCAAAATCCTTGCTTTAGCTGATAAACTTCGACCTCAGCAGTAGTAGAATCTTGCATAAAAGGATCATGGGAGTACATTCTTGTGAAACACTAAATAAATCCACCCATACATTGAGTCTCCATCTATCTCTTCCCTATTTAGTTAATAGAAGAAGGATTCAAAAAATAGTCTGTTAGGTGTAGAAGATTGATCATCTTGCTCTCTAATCTTCTATCTATCAACTTCCATATAAGAAAATATTTATTCTCCTTAACTCCAGAGCAACATTTGTTACGCCTCCCGAGGCGATCCGCTACAAGGGACAGCAATATGGGCGCAGGCCAAAGGAGAGCGTGGAGCAAGACCGGGCTGAACCATCCGGTTCAGCCCGCCAACATTAAAGCCGCAACGTGGGGCTGAACCACACTGGTTCAGCCCCTAGGGGGGCCGACCAACCCCCTTGACTCCGGGGCTATAAATACCCCGGGGTCCCTTGGAGTGATCATTAAGCATATTATTCAGGTATTCTTCTCCTTCTTCTTCTCTAAACCCTAGCCGTCTTCTCCTAGATTTCTCTCCTTAGCTTCTCTCCCTCTCTTAGCATAACATTTGGTATCAAAGCATCATCCTCCCGCCATGGTGAACACCCGCTCCGACGCCGATATCGCGCGACTAGCAACATTGGAAGAAAATTATGTGGGTTTAACGGACACTGTCGCCGCCATCGAAGACTGGGTAAGGAAATCCTCGGAGCAACTTGAAGAACGCTTGGACACCCGCATGGAGGAACTCAAGGCTCTCCTCGTTCAAAGTTTGAAGGGAAAGGCGCAAGTCCAAGAGGGATCGGAAGGGGAAATCTCAAATCAGCCACCCGGATGCACTGTCCAGGGAACGGAAAGGGGTTTTCCGACCGGATCTGACGCCGAGGGGTCCCGATGGACCGGTGGCCAGCCAAGGAGGACCGGAGAGGGCCCAGAGGGCTGGCAGGGGGTCGACGGGCAGCCTGCAGGCGCCTGGGAGGCGGGCGGAACCCGTGCGGTTCCGCACAGGCCGACAGACACAGTCCGCCTACCGCACGCCCCAGGGGCTCTTCCAGCCCCATTTTCGACCTATGGGGGTGACATTCCACTCGGATGGAACCCTCCGGAGCAAACATCAGCATTCCCTCGGCCGTATGAAACCTCCAGAGCGCCGATGGGGACAAAAATGGGGATTTTGCCCAATCCAAGAGCTTTCGGACCCCCTCTAGGGTTCGGAAACGCAAATCAAGGGGCCGAGCGCCCTCCACCAGCCATGCATCAAGGAGGGGGACATCCTGCGACGGACGGTCGCGGAGGCGGGTACTATCCCGGACCCCAAGGGCGTCCAAACGCGCCGATGGAGCAACGACGACCGATCGCACCGGGACAAGAATATGGGGGACACGACCCATGGAACCAAAGAGCTTACATGCAACCGAAGCGAACCCGCATGAACTTTCCTAGGTTCAGAGGAGGCGGGGACGCGTTGGAATGGGTGCAAAAGGCGGAGTTATTCTTCAATTACCAGGAAATTCCGGAGGGGCAATGGGTGCAGTTAGTGACCTTCCATCTGGAAGACGACGCTTACCAATGGACACAGTGGTTCCAACGTGGACGGGCATACACCCCATGGACGAAATTTGTGGAGGCCTTTTCGGCCCGTTTCGGGCCCTTGGAGTATGAGGACGTCGAGGCCACACTACAGAAGTTGAGACAGAAGGGGACTGTGATAGAGTACCGTACTGAGTTTGAGCGGCTGGCCAATCGGGTCAACTGGGAAGAGAAAACACTACTGAGTTGTTTTGTATCTGGTCTGAAGGATTTCTTGCGGGATGAGGTACACGCTTACGTGCCACGCAGCTTGAGTCACGCCATCAGTCTAGCCCGGATTCAGGAGGAGCGTTTCAACCGTCAGAGGAACCGTACCACTACCCGGTCCACTCCTGCCCCGACGACCACCAGGAGGGAACCACCGGTGACGGGACGACCGACGGTGACGCGGTTGACTTGGCCAGAGTTGCAAGCAAGGAAGGAGAAGGGGTTGTGCTTCAACTGCGATGAGAAGTACGGCCCAGAGCACAAATGTCAGAAGGTACAGGTCTTTATGTTACGGGAGGAGGAAGAGGAAGAGGACGCTCTGGCGGATACCATTGGGGAGGAGCTAGATTTGACAGAGTTTGGAGTATCCATACAGGCGATGGAAGGGTGTACGACCCCCCTTACCTTACGCATCGCGGGAAAGGTACAAAAGGAGAAGGTAACCATTTTGATCGACAGTGGCAGCACCCACAACTTCATCAACCCAACAGTTGCTGCTCGAGTGGGACACAAGGTAGATCAGGGAGCCGCCTTTCAGGTGATGGTGGCAGATGGAAGCAGACTGAGGTGCGAAGGGGTTATGAGGGGTATCGAGATGCACAACCAGGGATACAATTGTCAGACGGATTTATACTTGCTTCCCATTAGAGGCTCAGACATGGTATTGGGGGTCCAGTGGCTGCGCCAGCTAAAGCGAGTCACCACGGATTGGGAACACATGACTATGGAATTCACTCAGCAAGGAAGAGATTATTGCTTACACGGCCTTCGAACATCTCCCCTAAAGGAGATATCGCTCAGAAGCCTGGCTCGATTGGGGGAGTAAGGGAACATGCTTGCTATGGTCATGGGACACGCTCAGTCAGCGCAACTTGCTACCGAGATACCCGAGAAGATGCAACCTATACTGGGCCAGTACGGTGACGTCTTTCAGGAGCCCCAGGGCCTTCCACCCCCGCAGTTCAGAGATCACGCGATTCAGTTGAAGGAAGGAGCAGAGCCAACCAACATCAGACCTTACCGATACCCTTACATTCAGAAGGCGGAGATCGAACGCAGTGTCCGGGAGATGCTTGCAACCGGAATCATCCGACCCAGCACGAGTTCCTTCTCTTCGTCCATCATCTGGTGAAGAAGAAGGACGGGTCGTGGAGGTTTTGCGCGGACTATCGCGGCCTCAATAGTTCCACCGTCAAAGATAAATTCCCCATTCCCATGATCGAGGAGCTACTCGATGAGCTACACGGGACATGTTTGTTCACCAAGCTGGATCTACGCTCCGGCTATCACCAGATCAGGATGAAGGAGGACGACATTCACAAGACGGCGTTCCGGACTCACGATGGGCATTATGAGTTTCTAGTGATGCCTTTCGGGTTGTCCAATGCTCCGTCCACTTTCCAGACAGTGATGAACGAGGTATTCAGGTCACTTCTACGACGGTCGGTGCTGATCTTCTTTGACGACATCTTAGTGCACAGCCGCAGCTGGGCGGAACACTTGGAGCATGTGACACAGGTCCTCGACATATTACGTCAACATCAGCTGTTCGCCAAAATGTCCAAGTGCTCTTTCGGGCAAACAGAGGTGGAGTATTTGGGCCACTTGGTCTCGGGCCACGACGTTCGGGCAGACCCCAGCAAGATAGAGTGTATGGTCTCATGGCCGCGGCCCACGACTGTTCGAGCATTACGGGGCTTCTTGGGCCTCACAGGCTATTACCGACGATTCGTGAAGGACTACGACAAGATTGCCCGGCCGCTCACACAGTTGCTGCAGAAGGAGGCCTTCATCTGGCAGACGGAGGCAGAGGAGGCGTTCCAAGCCCTTAAAAGGGCCATGACTACTATGCCGGTGCTCGCTCTTCCCGATTTCAGCAAGGAGTTCACTCTCGAGACAGACGCCTCAGGTGTAGGCATTGGGGCCGTCCTGATGCAGGAGGGACGACCCCTGACTTATTTTAGCAAGGCGTTAGCTCCGCGGACTTTGGGGTTATCCACATACGAGAAGGAAATGTTGGCCATCTTGCATGCTGTGACCTTGTGGCGGCCATACCTGTTGGGGCACCATTTCAAGGTCAAGACGGATCATCAGAGCTTGAAACATTTTTTGGAGCAACGTCTGGCTTCTCCTCTCCAGCAGAAGTGGCTTACCAAACTCCTGGGATATGATTATGAGATCATCTACAAGCAAGGGAAGGAGAACGTTGCGGATGATGCACTCTCCCGTCTTCCGGAAGGCACCATCGCTCACATATCCGGGCCCCTGGTAGCCGCGCTTGACGATATACAGGAGGAGGTTCAGCGGGACCCGGAACTTCGCTCCATCCAGACGACCTTACCTGGCTATCAGCTCCAAGGAGGGCACCTCTATTTTCAAGGCAGGGTTGTTATTCCGCCATCCTCCGCCTGGAAGACAATCATGCTCCACGAGTTTCACTCCTCACCGACGGGGGGTCATGCCGGCGTACTCCGAACTCTTCAGAGATTGCGAGCCAATGTCTTTTGGAAAGGGTTACGCCGGGACGTGCAGCAGTTCGTACGACAGTGCGAGACATGTCAACGACAGAAATATGAAACGTCTGCCCCAGCCGGCCTGCTTACCTCCTTAGAGATCCCACAACACATCTGGGAGACGATCTCCATGGATTTCATCGACGGTCTACCCAAGTCCCAGGGGAAATCAGTGATTTTGGTGGTGGTCGATAAGCTATCAAAGTATGGGCACTTCATCGCCCTGAGCCATCCGTATACGGGGGAATCAGTAGCTGACATATTTGCCAAGGAGATTGTACGCTTGCACGACATACCTCGGTCGATCATCTCCGATCGCGACCCGGTCTTCATTAGCAACTTCTGGCGCAAGCTCTTCCGATTACAGGGCACCCGACTGCGGATGAGTACGTCCAACCACCCTCAGACTGACGGGCAGACCGAAGTTCTCAACAGGGGCATGGAAACGTATCTTCGATGCTTCGTTATGGACGAGCCCCGCTCGTGGACTCGCTGGCTACACTGGGCAGAATACTGCTACAATACCTCCTACCATACGGCTAGCAAGCTCACTCCTTTTGAAGTGGTCTACGGACGACCTCCTCCCTCTCTTGGTACATATGAAGCAGGCAACATGGCTCTTCCAGCAGTTGATCGTACATTGCGGGACAGGGATCAGACCCTAGCTCTCCTCCGCGGCAACCTCCGGGTAGCTCAGGATCGGATGAAGGTGCAAGTGGACAAACACAGGACCGAGCGGGAGTTCTCAGTTGGTGACGAGGTCTTCCTTCGCTTACAGCCTTACCGGCAGCTTTTCATCTCCCGCCGAGCAAATCAGAAATTGGCACCACGATACGACGGCCCATTCCGCATCACCCACCGTGGGGGGCCCAGTGGCGTACACCCTCGCACTTCCGGAAGGCTCGCGCATCCACCAGACCTTCCATGTTTCCCTTTTGAAGAAGAAATTGGGTGAGGCGACTCAAGTCAGTCCTCTCCTACCCGAGGCCACGACTACTGGGTACGTCCCCTACCGGAAGAGATCCTACTATCCAAATGGAAGAAGCGTGGCACCGAGTATCGCCCCGAAGTTCTCGTTAAACGGAAGACTTTGTCGCCAGCACACAACACATGGGTGGACCTCCTCGAGTTCAAGGAGTTGTTTCCAGATTTCCTGCTTGAGGACAAGCGGATTCTTGATGGGGAGGGGAATGTTACGCCTCCCGAGGCGATCCGCTACAAGGGACAGCAATATGCGCGCAGGCCAAAGGAGAGCGCGGAGCAAGACCGGGCTGAACCATCCGGTTCAGCCCGCCAACATTAAAGCCGCAACGTGGGGCTGAACCACACTGGTTCAGC
Organism: Dactylorhiza incarnata; assembly: GCA_033032865.1. Lineage (NCBI taxonomy): Eukaryota > Viridiplantae > Streptophyta > Magnoliopsida > Asparagales > Orchidaceae > Dactylorhiza > Dactylorhiza incarnata. The sequence goes on along the minus strand of JAWHQI010000402.1, from coordinate 135,084 downwards.
CCCTAGGGGGGCCGGCCAGCCCCCTTGACTCCGGGGCTATAAATACCCCGGGGTCCCTTGGAGTGATCATCAAGCATATTATTCAGGTATTCTTCTCCTTCTTCTCCTCTAAACCCTAGCCGTCTTCTCCTAGATTTCTCTCCTTAGCATCTCTCCCTCTCTTAGCATAACAACATCAACCTCCATTCTAGCCTTCTTTGTATCACCGTACAGCCATCCCATTGAAGGTGTGTCCCATCAGCTCTCCTGAGGACTTTCACCAATAGGACAAATATGAGAATGACAACCTCAACATTTTGCCAAAAAGTCCCACCTGTTGGGGCCGAAAACGCATCAACTCCACATTCAAGAAAAGGTGGGGAGAGTTAAGCACTTTAGGTAGAAGATTACTTTGTGATTGTTAGGATAGAAGATGCCGCGGGCGGCGATGCCAGGTTTTTGATGCACTCAAAAGATAACAGCTTGGTTTGAAAGCTCAGAACAAGCGGGAATATTAGTTGAAGGGTATTTTTAGTAATTTGTTAATAAGGGCAATGTCCTAATATCGCAGCTGATATATGTTTAAATAGCTGGCGGGAGAATTAGATGTTATGTTGAATATAATAGTTGTTTTCGTTTCTTTGTTGCCTTAGGATCCAGGTATCCAGAACCCAGCAATTGTTCCGCTCTTAGATCATCTGTTCAGAGGTTGTTATTTTCTCTTAGGTTGATCTTCTGATTGCAATTTAATAAAGGATTTGTGATTTGATTCCTGATTCATTTTTGTATTGATAAGATCTTATGTCTTGTTTTTGGTGATCAATTACTTTTGTTAAGATCTTATCATTGGTATCAAAGCAGTGACCTGGGCTGTGATCATGCCGGTGTCGGAGGGAACGAGATCTAAGGATCTACAAAATGAACTGAAACTCCTCAACCAAAATCAGGACTCGATGGCTCGAATTATCCAAACCTTGTCAGATCAACATAGCCGAACGTTCGAGGAGGTATGAGACATGTTCGCCAGTCTCAAATCTGAGAAATCCATGGAGACAGGAAGTATGAATTCTTCGTCTGACATTAGAAGCTCCTTTCCTAATTCATATCAACCATCTACTAGATTCTCTCGTATCAAATTTATGTGTTTCTTTGGGGAAGCAATGATGAAATGGATCTATAAGTGTGACCAGTTCTTCGACATTGATGGTACTCCGACTGAACTAAAGGTTAAGATTGCTCCCGTCTATATGGAGGGTAAGACATTATACTGGCACCAGGCGTATATGAAGTTACGACTTACTCGACGGTGGCCTAGCTGGGAAGAAAATAGTCAAGCTCTTCAGAATCGATTTGGATCTGTGTTGTTTGACACTCCAATGAGCGAGTTAAATAATTTAAAACAGAAACCACCGTTCAGCTTTATCTGGTTGACTTTGATAGTTTCCTTCATAGGATGCATATTCCGGAAGATTATGCCATTAGTTTTTGTTTGGCAGGACTGAAGGACGAGATTGAATTTGCAGTCCGAATGTTCCAACCCAAATCACTGCAGGATGTTTTTCAATTGACTAGAATTCAAGAGCACAAACTGGCGATTGGACAAAGGAAATTGCAGAACAGTTCTTCAGAAGCTGTAAACAAGCCAGATAAATTTCAAACTCCAGGAAGGCCTTTTAATCTTGCTTTGAATGTGCAGGCCAACAACAACAATTCAAGTCAAAGGAAGGGAGGACAGAGGTTGATATCCACTGAAATGGATGATAAGAGTAGTAAGAGTTTGTGTTTTTGGTGTAACGATAAATACACTCCCGGGGATGAGTGTTTAGAGAGGCATATGCATTGGAGTTACTCACAGATAGTGATGAAGAAGGGCAAATCAACTTGGAAGAAGTAGAGGAGCCAGTCATGATAGATGACCAAAACACAGAACAAAGTTCTCCTTAGGTGTCTGTGCACGCCTTAACCCGAATCACACACTTTCATACCATGAGGGTTAGGTCATCCTATCATGGACAACCAATAAGTATACTAATCGACTCCGGAAGCACATTGTCATGGACCCACGTTTGGGGCGAACATATCAATGTCGTTTTCAACCCACCAAGGAGTGGTCGTATTTTTAATTCGCACGTTATCGTACTTTTATGTTTTAACTTGGCGCACATTTTTTTATCTCACTTGTGTATGGCCCAAGTGAAGGGATCTTGAATCGGGTTGAACCCTTGTGATGGTTTGAACTCTTGAGAAATTAATAATTTATTCTTCCAAATTCTCTTTCTTTCTCTTATCTTTCCCCTTTCCCTCTCTCTCCCCCTTTTCCTTTTTGTTCTTATCTCATGGAACACGCAAGTCGCTTGATGGAAACGCTCGATCCGCCGATTCCAGTGCTCACATCGGTCGCTCCTCACGCCCCTCTCCTCCGATCAATTCCTCTGCAACTATAGCTCCACCGAGATCCAAGAAGGGGGACTCAAGCCCCTTAAGGGATTTCTCCCTTGTCTGCCCTATCACTCGATCTCAAGTCGGGGCACACAACAACTTGGTATGAGAGGCACTCCTCGCTGACACCGACGACATCTTCCCCCCTATACCGATTGCGACACGGCCGTTCCTCGCCCAACCCTCCGATGGTTCCGCCCCTGCGCCGCGCGAACCACCGTGCCCCCCCAGTTGGGTCCGATTGCCCTCCGGCCAGCCCTCGCTCAGTCGCCGCCTGCGATTCAGGGATCTTGCCTCTACCGCGCCCTTCCTTACCGCCACTTGCAACCATGGAAGACAGCGGCTTGACCATGACCCAATTGATGGAGATGTTCCAATCAGTGGTGGTCTCCCTCCACGCCTGGATTGACTCCATCTAGCCCCCACCACGCGCATCTGGCTTCTCAAATGATGTCCCCTACAACACCCACCTCCCCGAGCAAGGTCACCACAGGTCCGAAGGGAGTGGCATTCCTCGCTATATTAAAATGGATTTTACCATTTTTGAAGGCCGCGAAGACCCCCTCCCATGGCTCACCCGGTGCGAGCTTTTCTTCACCAACCAACTGACACTGTGGGAGGAGCGATTTGGTATTGCCCCCTTCCACCTCATGGGCCCAACCCAACTTTGGTTTACTCAACTCCAAAGGGAGCGACCCCAGCTCACCTGGGAGGACTTCAAGGACATTTGAATGCCCTGCTTCAGGCCTCCATTACGTAGCAAATCTCTGGGCGATCTCATTGCCCTAAAATAAACGGGGCCCATCGACGACTATTTGGAGAAGTTCTAGATTCTGTTAGTGTGGTGCCCCTTTCGTGAGCCCCACCCAACAGGTCCCCATCTTTACAACGGGCCTTCATGAGTGCTTTCGTCTCGACGTGGATTTCGAGGCCCCTCCAGACCTCACGACTGTGATGAGCCTCACACGGATCTGTGAGAAGCGTTTACTCTTAGACCGACCCCAGGGCAGTCGCAGGGATACAACAGGTCCTTTCAGAAGTAGCAACACCCCAGGGCAACCACCTCGATACAACAGGTCCTTTCAAAAGTAGCAACACCCCAGGGCAACCACCTCCCAAATCTTCTAAGGGGGGCATTTCAAGCTGCCCTCCTTTTTTTCCGCCGCCTCTCCATATCTGAGATGGATGGCCGCCGCGCCACGGGCCTCTATTTCAATTGCGACGAGACTTTCGGGCCGGGCCATCGATGCAAGCGTCTCTTCTTGGTGGAAGTGGACGACCCTTCAGATGATGACGACGATGATGCAGACATAGGAGTTTCAGAGATTTCCCTTAAAGCCCTCTCTGGCCCTCAGGAGGGTCATACGATCCAGATGGCGGTCACACTCTGGGGACAAACCCTCCTTGCACTCATGGACTCGAGCAGTACGCACTACTTCAGCCAGACTGTCGCCACCCAATTACACCTTCCTATCACACATCGTAGTCGTGTGCATGTGTTTGTTGCCAACGACAACCAGATAGAGTGTTCGGGGATTTGCCGCCGGGTCCCCATTGTAGTGGAAGACCATCAATCCCTCGTTGAACTCGTCGTTATGGACCTTCAGGGGTTTGAGGTGGTGCTTGCATCCGCTGGCTACGGTCTTTGGCACCCCTGGCGTGGGATTTTGACCGCCTCATAATGTGCTGGTACCAAGGTCACATCGGATTAAGTGGCACGAGCACTCCCTTATGACAAGGATCTCTTCCTTCTTTGTCCAGGGACCTCCACAGTTGGCTGTTGTCTCGATTCCGGGTGGTGTTTCTTCCGACCTCCGCCTCCCACCACCGGTTGGCCTTTCCCCAATCCGCATCCGGGACCACCACATCTGTCTTCTAACCGGCATGATTCCCGTGGTCATCTGACCATACCGTTATCCCTTCCTCCAGAAGGATGAGGTTGAGCGTCAGTGCACTGCTATGCTTCAGCAGGGGATCACCCGATACAACGTCTCCCCGTTCTCTTCGCTGGTCTTTTTAGTGCACAAAAAGGACGACACATGGCGTTTCTGCGTAGACTACCAAGAGTTGAATGCCAAGACAGTCAAGAATAAGTTTCCTATTTCAGTGGTGGACGAACTTCTGGATGAGTTGCATGGCGCCCTCTTCTTCTCCAAGTTGGACTTGTACTCAGGCTGTCATCAGGTGCATATGGCGGTCGCCGATGTAGAGAAGAGGCCTTTAGGACACCACTGCTCCTTAAAATTCTTGGTTATGCCTTTCGGGTTCACGATTGCCCCCTCTAGTTTTCAAACCTGATGCATGAGGTATTCCAACCCCTGGTTCGTAAGTCCGTACTTGTGTTTTTCACCCTTTTGACGACATTTTGATGTACTGTAAGTTCTGGAACGAGCATTTACAGCACCTCCACATTGTTATCCAGTTAATCCACCGCCACCGCCTCTTTCTCAAGGCCACGAAGTGCTCTTTCGACATGGGTAGCGTCGCCTGCTTAGGCCATGTGCTGCAGGCTCAGGGAGTCTCGGTAGATCTGGAGAAAATCCAGGGCATGGCTGCTTGGCCCACCACCCAAACTTCGCGCGACCTCCGCGATTTTCTTGGCCTCACCGGTTACTACCGCCACTTCATCCGAGGCTACAATACCATTGCCGTGCCATTGGTGTCTCTCTTGCGGAAGAATGCATTTGTTTGGGGTGACGCCACCACAGCGACCTTTCGGGATCTCCAACAGGCCTTGGTTTCCGCACCTGCCTTGCGCCTTTTGATTTTTTCAAAGGAATTTCATGTGGAGTGCGACGCCTCGAGCCTGGGTTGCGGGGCAGTATTGCAACAAGGACACTCCATCGCATATTTCAGCCACAAGACGGTGCTCCACCATCAAAAGTTACCAATGTATGAATAGGAGTTGATCGGCCTCGCCAAGTCCCTGCCGGCCCTATCTCTGGGGGCGCACTTTTGTGATATGCACCGACCACTTCAACCTCAAGTACCTTCTGGAGCAGCGCCTCACTACTGTGCCGCAACAACGTTGGGTCAGCAAATTCCTTGGATTCGATTTTCACGTGGAATACAAGGTGAGGGCCTTGAACCGTGCAGCTGATGCTCTGTCCCGCTGGGAACATTCCGCCGAAGGCACTCTCTTCACCATCTCTTGCACCACAACCACATTTCTCTCCGCCTTACGCTATGAGATCTAGATTGCTCCGGCTTTATCCGAGCTCCACCACCGTATTAACGTGGGCCTCCTGCCCCCTTGTTGGACCGCTCGTGAGGGTCTCATCTTCTACAAGGACCAATTATACTTGGATTCCACTTCTTTCATTGTTCCCACCATTTTGGAGGACATTCATGGCCGAGGACACAAAGGGATCCACAAGACCCTGCAACGCATTCACACGAAGTTCTTTTGGAAGGGCCTACATCGCAGGGTCCAAAACTTCATTGCGTCGTGCCGGTTCCCACTCAGTTTTGGGCGGACGTGTCCATTGATTTTGTAGAGGGGATGCCCACCTCCAAGGGGAAGACCGTCCTCATGGTCGTCGTCGTCGTCGATCACTTCTCTAAGGAGGCTCACTTTACTGGGTTGAGACTCATCTTGTATTTCCTTAGAGTTGAGAACGTTACCGTAAGGTCCTGAATATGAACCTCAAATTACCGGTTCTTGATGAGTAGATCATCTACGCATACCTCTAGATTGCGCCCTTTTTTATTTTTGAAGATGTAATTCATCATTTGTTGATACATAGCGCCAACATTCTTAAGGCCAACAAGCATGACTTGGTAGCAATAACATCTATCATTTATGATAAATGATGTATGTGAAATGTCTGAAACATGCATTCGGATTTGATGATATCTTGAGAAAGCATCCAAAAAACTCATCACCAGGAAACTTACAGCTGAGTCGACTAATGAGTCTATCCGAGGTAGAGGATATCAATATTTAGGACAAGCCTTGTTGAGATTAGTGAAATCTACATACATACGCCACTTGTTGGATTTTTTTACCATTACCATATTGGATATCTGTAGAGTGAAACAGAACTTTGTATATGTCTTCTATATCTTGAATACAATGTATGAATACAAATATATAGGAGGGAGAAAGAGAGAGGAAATCCTTATACATGATGTGGGACTAAAGAGAAGAGAGAAAAACAAGAAAACAATTGAGCTCCAATATGGGCCATTACATGGGCTTTTCTAACACTCCCCCGCAAGCTGGAGCGTACAAGTCGTAGGCACCCAGCTTGGACAGGAATTGATAAAATATGGTACTTGGTAGGGCCTTGGTGAGAATATCAGCAACTTGGTCAGTACCCGGAGCATGCTTTAATTCTATCTTCTTCGTTTGAACTTTCTCCCGGATGAAGTGACAGTCCACTTCAATGTGTTTCGTTCTTTCGTGGAAGACCGAGTTCTTAGCTATGTGTATAGCAGCTTGGCTGTCACATAGTAAGATAGCTGGTGAGGAAAGTTTTACTCCTAGATCAGTAAGGAGACTTTCAAGCCACGTGAGTTCAGAAACAACTGATGCCATCGAACGGTATTCTGCCTCAGCTGAAGATCGAGCAACCACAGTTTGTTTCTTACTACGCCAGGTAACAAGGTGACCTCCAAAGTAGGTACAAAATCCACTAGTAGACCGTCGATCATCCAGGGAACCAGCATAATCTGCATCAGAATACGCAACCAATGTTGGAGTAGAAGACGAGGTTTTGTATACCAGCCCTTGACCAGGGGCTGTTTTCATATATCTTAGGATGCGTTCGACGGCCTGAAGATGAGACATTCGAGGGGAATGCATAAATCGGTTGACAACCCCAATAACAAATGGTATATCTGGTCTCGTGACTGTTAGGTAAATCAGTTTCCCAACAAGTCGTCGATAGTACTCTGGGTTTGGAAGAAGAAGTTCTGCATCAGAATCATGTGCACACAGCTTGTGATTGACATCCATCGGGGTGTTAATCGGCTTGCATCCAGAATAGCCAGCATCTTGAAGGAGGTCGAGGCAGTACTTTCGTTGAGAGAGGACAAGTCCATCAGGACGTCTTGCGATCTCCAGACCAAGGAAGTATCGAAGGTTCCCTAGATCTTTTGTTTGAAAAACGGAGCTCAGATGTTGTTTGACCGCTTGTATTCCCTTTGAATCATCTTCTGTGATTAGGATGTCGTCAACATATACCAACAGAAGAACCGTTCCTGTTGTTCGATGTCGAGTGAACAGAGAGAAGTCTGCCGAGCTCCGTGTGAAGCCAACCTCCCGAACAACCTTACTGAACTTATCAAACCATGCCCGAGGGGATTGTTTGAGACCATAAATGGACTTCTTAAGGTGACAAACTCGAGACTCCCCCGTGGTCTCAAACCCGGGCGGTTGTTGCATGTAGACTGTTTCTTGTAGGTCACCATTGAGAAATGCATTCTTGATATCCAGCTGATGTAATGGCCATTGGCGATGCACAACGACAGAGAGAAGGACACGAACTGTGTTGAGCTTGGCCACTGGAGAGAACGTTTCCTCATAATCGAGACCTTGTTGTTGAGTAAAGCCACGAGCCACCAGTCGTGCCTTAAGACGGTCAATTGTCCCATCAGGAGCATGCTTGATGACAAAGACCCATTTACACCCAACATGAGTCTGGTTTGGGGGGAGAGGGACCAGGTCCCATGTCTGATTGGCCCAGAGAGCTGTCATTTCTTCATCCATTGCTGCCCGCCAGCCGGGATGTTGGAGAGCCTCCTGCACAGAGTTAGGTATAGAAATAGAAGATAATGAAGTAACAAAGGTTTGAAGCTGTGAGGAGAGGCGATGTAAGGATACATAGTTCGCCAACGGATGAGCGGTGGAGGCTGGTGCCGGATCAACATAGCGCAGAGTGTCAGAGGTCGAAGCCGACTGCATTGGGGCTACGGAGCGAGGAGGGCGACGGGTGTAGACTCGGATAAGAGGGGGCTTGTGGAAAGCAGGAGCCGAGTCAGGGGGGAGTATTGGTAGATGAGTGGTAACGGGAATGACTGGTCGAGGGAAGGATTGCGATGGTGGAGGTGGTGTTGGAGCGTTGAAGAAGGGTTGGTCTTCCTGAAAGGTAACATCAACAGAAACTGTCACTTTACGGGTAGCAGGAGAGTAGCAAACGTAGCCTTTATGAGTACGAGAATAGCCAACAAACACATGTTTGGCCGCCCGGGGAGCCAACTTGTTCGCGGGCGGACCCAGAAGGTGAACGTAGCAGGTACAAACAAATATGCGGGGTGTGAGAGAGAATACCGGAGTGGAGGGGAAAAGGAGGCTAAACGGAGTAGCATGCTGGAGGACGGAGGAAGGTAGGCGGTTAATGAGATAACACGCGGTGGACAACGCAAAGTTCCAATAGACTTTGGGTACCTGCATGTGAAGCATAAGAGAGCGAGCAACATCTAGCAGATGCCTATTTTTACGTTCAGCAGCGCCATTTTGTTGGGGGGTGTAGGCACACGACGTCTGGTGAATGATCCCAAAGTCCGAGCAGAGATTAGCAAAGTCATGGCTAGTGTAGTCGCGAGCATTATCTGTCCTGAAAGTTTTTATGTTTGCAGAAAACTGTGTGCGAATCTCCAGAACGAAAGCCCGAAATACACGGTGAAGCTCGGAGCGATCGCGAAGTAAATACAACCATGTTGTGCGAGAATAATCATCTATAAAGGTGATAAAGTAGCGATAACCAGAGATACTAGGAATTTTGTATGGGCCCCAAACATCGGAGTGAACTAAAACAAAAGGAGCAGAGCTCCGAGTACAATGGGAAGGAAAGGAGGAACGATGTTGTTTCCCCAAAATGCATGAGTCACACTTAAAAGCAGGAAGAGAGATATCTGGAAGAGCCTTCTGAAGGACAGGAAGAGGCGCATGCCCAAGACGTTGATGCCATTCAACGGAGGAGACAGAAGAGAGGATGGTAGGAGAAACATCAAGAAGGTAGAGCCCGTTTTGCAGTCGTCCTTTACCAATTATACTCGGTCGATCCTGTATCAGAAAAGAAGAAGGGGTGAATGTTACTGAGCAGTCTAAATCGGCAGTGAGGCGACTAACGGAAAATAAATTAAACGGGGAGCCCGAGACATGAAGAGCCGAGCGGAGAGGAAGTGAGGAGGATATCAGCAGAGCCGGAGACAGGAACGGTGTCGCCATTGGCTACTGTGATATACTTAGGATGCGGAGAATCCAAGTATTGATGTGGTTTTAGCGAGGTGATATGATGAGTAGCACCTGAATCCACTATCCAGCGTGGACTAGTGGAGAGACATACTATATCTTCATTGGAGATGGAGGCAGCGGAGGCAACAGAGACAGGTGGGCGGTTGAGCGTGTCGTAGAGTTGTTGGAGCTGGAGGCGGACTTCTTCAAGATCAGCATGAGTGGCAGGAGGACTGTCGACATCAATAAAATCAAGCAGACGGGGAGGCAGACTATGTTTGCGATAGCAAGTCGTCGCAAGGTGTCCATCCCTACCACAGAAGGAACACTTAGGACGTGGTCGACCACCGCGACCCATTCCCGGAGGCCCTGAATGTTCTCCACGAGCAGGAGCCATGCGGACTGCTGCAGAAGACAGGTCGCTGGAGAGGAAGCCGCTGGGAGGCCGCACGATCTGCGTGCAGGAGCAAACCGCAGAGGGAGCGGCGAGCAGGAGAGATCGCTTGATAGAGGGGAGACCGACTGAAGGCGAGCAGGAGATAGCTCGGTAGAGAGCGCAGACCACTGGAGGAGAACGCGACGAGAACTGCTGGAGGCTGCTGCTGGAGGGCTGCGATTAGATGAGGTCGCTGGCGAGCTGCAGGGGAGCTGCGACTTGAGAGCAGCTGGAGAGGTCGCTGGCGAGCTGCGACTGAGACCGCTGTGAGCAAAGAGGTCGCTGGCGAGCAGAGAGGTCGCTGGCGAGCAGAGAGATCGCTGGCGACCACAGAGAGGTCGCGGGCGAGTTGCGACAGAGATGAGACGGCTGCGATTTGAGAGCAGAGGGGAGACCGCTGCGACTTGAGATGAGGCCGGTGCGACTTGAGAGCAGAGAGGCCGCTGCGACTTGGGATGAGGCTTCTGCGCGAGCTGCGACTTGAGAGAGGCCGCTGATGGTTTGATAGCAGAGAGGAGACCGCTACGGGCGGTCTGTTGGATCGGCAGATTGCGGAGACCGGCAGGGAGGGGCCCACTTGTCAGATGGAGGCACTATAAGAGCGATGAGGGGGGGGGGGGGGGAGAGGAGATCTTGCAGGAGGGAGAGAGCGGGGGGGGGGGGGGGGGGTCTGAAAAAAACGGGGAAAAACTGCAGGGGCTGCGGTTAGAAAAAGAAGAGACCGCTTGTAAGGACGGGGAGGTCTGCAGTCAGAGAAGAGAGACCGTTTGGCTCTGATACCATGTAGAGTGAAACAGAACTTTGTATATTTCTTCTATATCTTGAATACAATGTATGAATACAAATATATAGGAGGGAGAAAGAGAGAGGAAATCCTTATACATGATGTGGGACTAAAGAGAAGAGAGAAAAACAAGAAAACAATTGAGCTCCAACATGGGCCATTACATGAGCTTTTCTAACAATATCCATTTAGGGTATTAAATCTCTTTGATGAATCTCGCTTTAAGGAGTTTCTCCACTTCTTCTTGGATGGGTCCTGCTAGCGTCATTTGTCACCGCTCGTTTCTTTTGCTTGATTGGTTTAAAGGTTGGATTAATGTTGAGGCGATGACATGCTACATTGGGGCTTATCCCAGGCATGTCGACCACTGACCAGACAAATATTTCTAGATTATTTATCGAACACCTTGTTAAAAGATCCTTTTCTCTTATTTACAGCTTAGCGTTAATCAAGAGTGTTCTATCTCCGTCGCCACCTTTTACTGGGATAAGTTGACGGTTTTGGTAGCCTCCAGGCGATCTCCATCTCTTTCTGTTTTCGATTATGTAGATATCTCTGAATGTTCTTGAAGTTGGATGTTCACGCATTCTGTCTGGAGTTCGCTAGTACAGGTTGTGAATCCCGCGTTGTCACGAATTCTTCGAGGAGACTCTTATGTTGCTTTCCATTTTCTCATTTAATCCGTTGTTCATCGACCACCCAATTTGAAGGTCGCGTGTTCACTCTGTTGGAGCCAAAATCTCAACTATACACTCAAGAAGAGGTGGGGCGAGTTAATCACTTTAGGTGGGCGGTTGCTTTAGGATTGTTAGGATAAAAGAAATGTCGCAAATGGCGAGGCCAGCTTTTGCACAACACAAACCTTTAGTTGTGCGTGATTTTATTAATTGAAGTCGCATTACAAAATTTTAGTTCGGTACATATGTGGCTCAATAGAGCTCGTGGGTACTGTGAAAGTCCAGAAATCGAGCTCGCCAAAGCTTGTGGGTAGCTCGATGGTTGTTTCGGATGTCTTTTATGGTACTGTTCACCCATATTTATACTAGTGAGGAGCTACCCAAGCGGGCATGCTCAAGGAAAAAGGTCTGGCCGGATACAAGAGAAACGGGCAGGGGTAGATATGTGTATGAGAAAAACGGTAAGAAAAAGGAGTCGGGTGAATACAATGTTCTAGTTCGTACAAGCTATATCCGGAAGCTGAGGTTGCTCGATTTAACCAAGGGTGTTTGTTTCATATAAATGTTTGCGTGACTTTGTTCAGAATGTTTGTTTTTTACTGAAAAAAGTAGTCTTGAAGATTGATTGCGGTCGCTGTATTCCTGGTAAACACCATCCAAGACTGTAGTTGTAGTCTACAACTTGAGATAATAGATAGATAAGTAAAAGGTAAAAATAGATCAATAAGTAATAGTAAATAAATAATAGATATTAAAATACCTGCTTGCCTGCATCACTACTGGATAATTTGGTAGCCTCCCACTTTGCAGATGTAAACTTCTCCCTCAACTGTCTCTTTTTGGATGTTCTACAAAGGAAGAAACCTTTTAGTGAATCTAGTAAGTACATGACGCACAAGATCATGAGACTCTTAAGTCTTTTGTAGTCTCCCTAAACATGTCAAAGGAGATGATATGATCATATATAAAAACTGATAGCTGTCGTCCAATTGCAATTGCATTCTTGATTTGCTTTAGTCTCGCAATGTCCCAGAGAAGCAAATTTAGTGTGTGTGCAACACATGAAGTCCAAAAGATCCTTTGTCTCTTCAAAGTCATCAATCGTGATGCCTCCATGTTGTTGGGCGCATTATCCGTCACAACTTGTAATATATTCTCCTCTCTTGGATTATCTGGGCTAGCCATCACCTCATCCACAAAATCAAAAGTAAATTTCCCATCATGCGTGGACGAGGATGCATTCTTGGATAGCCAAAATGTCATCCCAGCAATAGTGTGCACCACTATGTTCATGATGCTTCTCCCCTTCGTATATATCCATGCACCTGTAAAAAGACTACACCAATGCACCTTACAAGTTTGGGTGAATGTGCTTAACATCTCTTTCGTCCGTTGGACCTCCATCTGCAAGAATATTTTCCCTCATATCATATGGGGTTGGCCTTTTCATCCTTGAGCCACATTGCCCAACAATATGCAACATTTGGTGGAATGATGTAGCATACACGACATTGAACGAAATGCCTATCTCGTATGCCCACCTTGCAACATACAAGCATGCGTCATTCAGACCTTTTTCTTATACTTGCCATCAATAGTGCTTTGTATCCCTTTCTACTCTCAGCGGGTTGGACAAATTCATCTATTGGTCTTTTAGTCCCTACCCCTGCATATAAACTCCTTTGAGTGGGTTCTTCTTTGTCACTGTCCACTCCTCCAACAACTACCTCGTCCAAAGCTGTTTGCAACCCTTCATTCTTAGCTTTTTTGGTTGCTTGTGCAGAATTCAGATATCTCAACCTTTCCCTTAACATCAGATGGTAACCAAAGGACATGCTTTAACATTGTCCCTTATCCCCACCAAGTGTTGCTTCAAGCGGGTAATCCCACCATTAACTATTTACTTGCAGTAGATGCACCCGATCCAATTGGTGTCACCTTCCCACCAAATACCCAACACGGATCTCTACCAACTAATGAAGAAACGCTAGGTGCTTTGCTAGAACTTTCGGATGAATTCATTCTATAAAGAAAAAAATAGTTAAATAAAATGAACAAATGAAATAATAAAATAAAAATACAACATCAATGATATTTTATATCTTGCAGCATCGGTATTGTCATGTCATCACCCAAGTCTCAACATTAATTTTGCAAGCAACATCAGTAAGATTTTAATGCATCATGTGAAAAAAATGAACAAATATAGAGCACCCATCAGACAATCAACATTCCTCAATTATTGAATCAATCCATTATTAAAAAAAATTCTCCTTATTTTTGTCATTATTCATCATTCAATAAGAATATAAGATGGAATGTCAATTGCCAAGAGAAACTCAATATAATCATTCATTGATCATCAAACATGCTCAGTGTGTGTAAACAAAGATAAGGTAACTAGGTTCAACAAATTTCACAAAAACTTCTCATTTGTTGCAAAATTCAGGTTGAAACATAGTCTATAGTTGAGTTTTTATTTCACATCATATGTTGCAACATTTTAATAATATATAAAATTAGGGCCAATGAAAAAACCCTGAAAATTAAGCATGATTGGCTGTAATCAACCAATCAGTCAACAATTTTACTATTGTAGAATGGCAGCGAAAATGATTGAACAATTAATAAGCATGATTAAACCATTACTAAGCGGAAATGATCTTATTAGTAAGCATGATTAAACCCTAAACCGGAGCAACAATTTCATAATGGAAGTAACTAGGTAATTTGCGGAACCAGAGAGGCCGATAGGAATAGAGGAAAATACCACATAAATAGAATTAGGGCAACTGAATAAAAAACCCGCATTCCAGACCTCCAATGAAGCCGCAGAGATCGTGTAATTCACTGAAGCAGAGAGGGAGAGAGGAAGAGAGTAAGATACCGCAAAAATAGAGGAAAATAAGAAGAGAGGAAGATACCACAAAAATAGAATTAGGGCAACTGAAAACAAAAAAATCTCTCTCCATACTTCTCGCAGAAACCAGAAAAGGCCACAGAAACCGCAGAAATGAAAAATCTTTAAAAAAAACTCACAGTGCCGACTATTGAGAAGATGAGGCACAAAGGAGAGCAAGAAAGTTGTTGAGAACCATAGAACCTCAGCACAAACCACCAAAAGCTTAAAAATCTCACAATGTCGAGAAGAAGCAGCCGCATGCTGCAGAACAATACATCGTAGAACCAGAGAAACCACCGAAGATTCAGAATAGAAGAAGCATATAACAAGAGCCCAATTGCGAGAATCACCAAAGAACCAGAGCTCGGAGAGGCAGAGAATCGCGAGAGAATCAGAGTGGAAGGAAGGAGAGAGTCGAAATGACACCTGGAGAGATTAGGGCAGGTTGACAATCAATGAAATGAGGTGGTGCCGAGAAATAAAAAAACGCTTCTTTTTTCATATAATATATTATATATATTAGAACACGCGTGATATATCGACCGCCGTTTTCGGGCGATATATCGGTTTCGTCCGATATATCGCCCGAAATATTGGAGAACACAAATTTTGTTAAATGTGACGAAAACGGGTTGTTTTCTCCTCAAAACAACCCACTCCCACGCCACCCAATTAAAAAAAGTGTGTTTTAGTCTGTTAATGGTTAATGACCCTATATTTTATGGATGTGTTGAGAATATTATACCCACATCAGAAAACTCATAGCCAGTTTTCTCCTCAAAACAGTCATGACCCTATATTTTATGGGTGTGTGGGCATGTGAGGGGAGGAAGAGGGAAAAACAACCATCTATTTCTCGAGACAGTTTCCTTGACCAAGCTCTCCAATATGACAAATGCGGTATCTATTACAACCATCTATTTCGATACCAAATGACTATTCTTAGTAATTAATAACACGCAGGATCCGAGGTCTGGCTTCTGTTGTTGTTACCTTGAGTGTTGTATCTTCTTGTTTTGCTTCTTTGATGGCAGTTGAGAGGCCTATATGCCCAAGGAAGATTGGTTTTTTGTCCCCATGACCGAAGAGCGGAAATTGAGCATGCAAGTCACTTTCAATGATCCAAGTCAAGTATTCCAAGCCATCAGATTAGAACTTGTGGAACCTCTTGTTCTAGGCAAATGTAATACCTACATGCAAATAAGCATATAGGCATTCTTACATGCTTTTACATTTTGATCCCATGTTGAGTTGGCTTGTCTCAGATCTAGTCTCTACCTAGTCTTTGATTCTTGTCAAGCCTGACTTGTTAATCTGCTTATTGATTCTGATTCCCCAGCTCAATTCCTTCAAACCTCAATCTAGTACATAGCAATCTTCCTTCTCAGAGTCCAAATCGCAGCTCTAGGGGCATTAAAAATAGTTATTGGAGATAGATGATCTTGCAATCATGTTCACACGATTCATTCCCCATCAATTTAAATCCATCATAGCAAAGCTACCAAAATTGATAGGATATGAGAGGTTCGACCACGATTGCTAGATCATTATTTCCAAGAACTATCTTTGTATGTCTAAAGAGCCATTTGTTCATTTTATAAACACAAGTTTAATGTGAATTTCCATTCATTCTAAGCTTTTAACACCTTGAATTATTTTTCATTCAATATCGTTTATTTAAAAATTGAAAAGCAAGTAAATTCTTACGGAGGTTGTTACGGTCGTAACCCCACCCCTGGGTGAGCAATACCAGGTGGGCAATATGGCTGGTTCCGCCCTCAATCCCAGAGCATGGGCACCGTAACAGGGCCGCGGCCCACACCCCCAACCAAATCCCCTATCCCATTTAATCAGGCGGTAGGTTGTTGAGGCCAGGGATCGAACCCCCGACCCCCTTGATAAGGAGAACTTCCATGATCTCCCATCACCAACTGAGTCGGGAGATCATGGAAGTTCTCCTTATCAAGGGGGCGGGGATTTGGTTGGTGTGTGTGGGCCGCGGTCTTGTTACGGTGCCCATGCTCTGTGATTGGGGGTGGAACCGGCCGTATTGCCCACCCAGGGGTGGGGTTACGACCGTAACATAAAAGTGCACTTTAATGTTACGGTAGGGCTAGGAGTCGCCTCTGTGCGTTACCCAGCCTGGCAGGCCTCAACCATCACCAGGCCCCCTAATCGTAACAGGGTCCGCTGCCCCTACATCCCAACCCCTCTCTGCACCCATTATTCATGCGGCGGGTTGAAAGTGCACAGTGTGCCTCTGAGTATTCTCTAGAGGGGCGGGTGGAGTGAATAGAGTTTTAAATATTTTCTTTCCTAAATGTACACACACAATAAAACTACTAAGGAATATGCAATCTACACTACCAAAACAGAATAAAGTAAATGTAGGAAATATAAATACAGAAAACTGTAAAGAGGGACAACACAGAAAATTCAATCCAGAAGACACATGATTTTTATAGTGGTTCCCCAAAATGTGGGTAGTCCACTCTTCTACCTCCCTGGTAGGATTGCACTAACTGTGCCTGAGTCTTTTGATAAGGAGACTCTCAGAACCACTGAGTCTTTTGATAAGGAGACTCTTAGAACCACTAAGTCTTTTGATAAGGAGACTCTTAGAACCACCGAATCCTTTGAAAGAGGGATTAATAAAGAAGAAGAAAGAGGAGAATAGAATTTTGCTTTCAGAATTCTTCAGAAGCTATTTCTTTTGAACTGCTGCTTCTGTTTATTATCGGATCTGAATATAATGAACTCTTGCTTATGATTGTGATGATTGCAAGGGTTATTGGCTTGATCCTTATTCTCTGAGCACTTCTTGTAAACTTGTTGCTGTGTGATGAAGAAGAAGCAGTTATGATGTTTTTTTGTGTGCAGAGAGATAACTTCTTTTCTGTCTTAGGATTGAAAGAGGAAGAAGAGAAAGCCCTATTCGACAGATAGAAAAATATGGGATCAATGCTTCTGTTTTTCTTCTTCTCTCAGCATACTTATTCTCCATGATTTGAATCTGAATTTCTTTCTTCTTTTGGGCTGTCCTGAAAAGGAATTCCTATTGGACAGTTGATTTCCCTTTCTTCTTTTGTTTCCGACCCATCCATCAGATTTGAATACATTCCAAGATTGTTTTTGGTGTCTCCTGGAATACTCCATTCCATTATTGGCAATAAACGAGCTGTTGGAGAACTGTCTTCAGCAATGTGGACCTTTTGAAAAGGTATTAAAAGGACAACTGAAAAAGCTAATATTTCAGACTGCATTCGACGCTGCGTCGACTTCATCATTCTTCATATCGACGCACCTCTGAGTTCTTATAAAAGTAGCTTGGAATTCCTTCTTAGCTCTGGCTGAACTCAGATGTCGACGTTGCGTCGATTACTTATCGACGTAACCGTCGAGTTGAAGACTTGGACTTGAACTATATCTTCTACGTCGAATTGAAGTCGAAGTTGCGTCGACTTCTAAGATGACTTCAACAGGCTCTTCCTTCTGCGTCGAGTTCCTTTCGACGTTGCGTCGACTTGACTAATACTTCGACATGCGATTGAGTTGCTTCGACTTTCAGTCAGAGTTACGTCGACATCTAGTCGAAGTTGCGTCGACTTCTATTCGACGCAAGTTTTAACTCAACTGAATTTGTGCTTATCTTGACTTGGTCTTGACACTCTAAGGTGAGTGTGACATCATAAGACATCTAATGACCAATTTACCATTTCTATACAATGTGGGTAATACAACCTAACTGATGAAATCACTTTAAGTAATTTGTTAGATAAATTACAAGGGTTTTTCCCAACACGGGTTGTGAAGGCTGGGGATCGTACCCCAGACTTCCTTGAGGCGTGGAGATTTCATTCACCCTCACCAATTGAGCCGCGACTCAGTTGGTGATGAGAGATCATGGAAGTTCTCTCATGAAGGGGGTCAGGGGTTCGATCCCTGGCCTCAACAACCTACCGCCTAGTTAAATGAGGGCGGAGATTTGGTTGGGGTGTGTGGGCTGCGGCCCTGTTACGGTGCCCATGCTCTGGGATTGGGGGCCAAGATTGGGGGCAGAACCAGCCGTATTGCCCACCTGGTATTGCCCACCTAGGGGCGGAGTTACGACCGTAACATAAAAGTGCAAGAAGCTGTGTAAGGCTCAGGCTCAAAAAATAAACACCCTTGAAGACAGCAAATATGAATTACTTGAGAAGGTTGAAAAACTGACTCAAGAAAACTCAAACTTCAGTAAACTTAAGCAAGACTTCAAAACAAGTTCCAATACTGAGCTAATAGATCAGTTTGGGAAATTACTCAGGGCCTTGGTTGACAGCAAAGAGCTGTGCAAGGCTCAAGTAATAGAGATTGAATCTCTAAAGAAAGATAGAGATCAGTCTCTATTCCTGGAGCACCTCCACCACCACTGCCACTTTCTGGTGAGACCATTCCTCCTACTCTGTGTCCAACTATTACGGTCCGGAGGACCACTCGCAGCAATGCGAGCACTACTCCTGATAGATATGGTTGAGACCTTGCTTCTTTTGTCTCCTATGATAATATCTTTTCTTCTCATGGAGCATTCATCGCATCTTTGAATAATATTATTGCACCTAACAATTGGCATGTTGCCAAAGCCGATCCAAAGTGGCAAGCATCAATGAAGGAGGAGATGAAAGCTCTTGAGAAGAACAAGACTTGGGAGCTGTCACAACTACCAAAGGACAAGAGGGTTGTTGGGTGCAAGTGAGTTTTCACCGTGAAGCAGGATCCGGATGGACAGGTCAAGCGCTACAAGGCTCGATTGGTCGCAAAGGGGTACAACCAGACATATGACATCGATTACGACGAGACATTTGCACCCGTGACAAAGATGAGCACTGTCCGGACTCTGATCAGCTTGACAACGAATGGTGGATCAAAGTTGCATCAACTAGATGTGAAGAATGCATTTCCACATCACCATGCTTGCGGTGTATGTGGATGACATGATCATCATAGGGGATGATGAGCAAGAGATTGTCCGCCTCCAGGAAGCGTTGGGCAAGGAGTTCGAGGTAAAGGATTTGGGTTTGCTTAGGTACTTCCTTGTGATTGAGATTGCCTATGGTGCAAAGGGAATTGTTCTGTCCCAAATAAAGTATACCTTGGATCTCCTCACAGAGACATGATGTTGGGGTGCAAGCATGCTGCAATGTCGATCGACCCGAAGTGTAAACCGGGTGCTGAGGCAGGTGAACCAGTCGATCGGGAGATGTTTAAAAAATTAGTTGGGAAGCTGATTCACTTGAGCCACACGCGTCCGGACATTTCCTTTCTGGTGAGTGTGGTGAGCCGCTATATGCATGACCCTAGAAAGGGACACATGGATATTGTGTACCAAATCCTTCGATACTTGAAGACTGCCCCTGGAAAGGGGTTGCTGTTCAGGAAGAACGGGCATGTGAAGATTGAGGGCTACTGTGAATCTAATTGGGCTAGTTGTGCAGTCGATAGGAGATCAGTTGAACGGAGAAATAATGGAGATAATAACTAGAGCAATCTTATTTATCCACATAGGGGGAGATTTATAACATTACAAAGGACACACTAAGCCTAACACAAGATGTGGGACTAAACCCACTCACACATACTAATATAATAATCTCAACTCTCCCCCTCAAGCTGGAGGGGAAACCTCAAGCTTGACAACATCGATGGAAAGGATAAATGTGGTAGGCAAAGGTGGGACAAACGGGTGACCGGGGATACTCCCACACACGGTACACCCACGGGAAAGAAACCACACACACGAATCCACGAGACCGCGGGGATAACACCACACACGCACGGATCTACGGGACCGGGGGGATAACATCACACACACAAATCTACGAGACTGCGGGGATCACACCTCACACACAAATCTACGTGACCGCGGGAATAAAAGAGAAAGGGGAAAAATAACCACCAAAGGCCATACCACCTACCAATCATCTAGGAAAAACTTGGGGAGACAAACTACACACAACATAAGTCTAGAGGCCATGTGGAACGAAGGCGAAAGTCGGGAAAGATCATCCGAGTCTCTTTTGTCCCAAACACTCCTCACATGGATAACACGTGCATATAGGCATAACGACAATCATAACAAACACTGACACTATTCAAGCAAAAAACATTGAAACACACAAAATTTCAACATTGGCTAGACATCGACACTCGGAAGCGGTCGCAATGGCAAGATGGACAAATGCTGAATCTTAGCAACAAGAGTGCAGCAGCGGCAAGGCATCAACGACAAGACATCAGTAGGAAGAAACAGCAGCCTGTAACAGGAAGAAGCAGCAGCGGCCAGTCACTAGGAGCAGCGACGGAGACTCACTGGAGAGCAGCGAGAAGACATCAGCAGCGGGAAGACATCTCGTCGTCTCACTGAAGAGAAGAAGCTTCTGGAGTAGGCGTTGATGGAAGAAGCCGACCATATGATGCACGGGATCCGGCGACGAGAGGCAACAACACGGGAGAAGTAGCGACTGGAGCAGACGAGCTTGGCGGGAGAAGCTCCAGCGGCAGAGATCAAACGTCGATGTCGATAGATGGCAGCAGGGATCGACGACAAGGGAGGTCGACGAGCTGAAACAGACGGGATCTGGCGGCGGGCTGAAGCAGACGAGCTCTGGGAGACGAGACCTAGTCGACGGGCTCTGGGATGAGAACAACCAGCGGATTCCACGACGATGAGTAGCGGAGGGAACGACACCTTCGTCGAGGGGAGCGGGGGGAAAGGAGCCACTCCCGTCGAGGGAATCAGACGGTGATTCTGTCGACGGGAGCGGGAAGGGAGCGGCTCCTTTGTGAGCCCTAACCACGGCGCAGAACGAGGACGGGACCGAAGCAATAGCGAGAGAGGAAGTGGGAGACGGGACCGGGATCAAGCGAACCCCAATGCTCTGATACCAAGTTAAACGGAGAAATAAGTGAGGTAATAACTAGAACATTCTTATTCATCCACATAGGGGGAGATTTATAACATTACAAAGGACACTAAGCCTAACACAAGATGTGAGACTAAACCCACTCATACATACTAATATAATAATCTCAACTAGATCTACCTCAGGCTATTGTATATTCGTAGGAGGCAACCTGGTTTCCTGGAGGAGCAAGAAGCAGTCGGTGGTGGCCAGATCGATGGCAGAGGCAGAATATAGAGCTATGACATTGGGGGTTGCTGAACTTCTGTGGCTAAAGGGAATGCTGATGGAGCTGAAATTGGATCGAGGAGATAGGATGAAACTGTGGTGTGACAGCCAGGCAGCCATCAGTGTTGCAAACAATCCAATCCACCATGATAGAACCAAGCATATTGAAATCGATAGGTTCTTCATAAAAGAGAAATTGGATAGTGGGCTACTGGAGCTTAGTCATGTCTCGACTAAGGATCAGGCCGCAGATTATTTGACCAAGGGTTTTAGCTCGAAGGATATGATCAGGAATTGTGACAAGATGAGTTTAATGAATATCTTTCGCCCACCTTGAGGAGTGTTGATGTTTATTTAGTGGTGTGCGTTTAGTGCACTTATACACACACACACACACACATATATAGGTGTAATATGATGTAATGAGTTAGAAGCCATAATTCTTTTCCAGTCTACAAGTTTTATGTTAGTTGTTATTCATTTGTTATGTTCCTCCCTATATCATTATATATATAGCCTTGTCTTCTAATTCTTATCTTGTTTAATTTCTCACTTTTTGGTTGTATGGTCAGGGTTAAGTTAATCATTGAAGAAATTGAACGGGATGAGGCACTTTTGTTAGATGATCTTTACTCCATGGATAGAAAGTTTGCAGAACACTTCAATGTACCTTCATGAGATATTATTTTTGTTCCTTCTTTTTTCTTTCCACATGACTAATCTTTGCTAGCAGGTCCTAGAGCAAATACTGGAGGTACTTACTAAGTTTGTTAAGGACCTAAAGTTGCAGCATCAACATGAATATGTAAGTGTATTAACTTATGTGACTTAAAATCTCCGCAGTAAATATCCTGTAGCTTTTGCATGTACCTCCACTACTGATCCTTTCTTATTTTACCGTGAGATAGGATGAAGTGAGGAAAAGTTGGCTTTGTAAACGGTGCCAAACAATGAATGCCAAATTGAGGTTAGTGGATTATACCATCTCGTTGGTGAATCTTTTTCATCAGCTGAAACTGCCATGTGGTTTTTATGTTTTCCTCTATTGTTCTTGTGTATACTTAAAATTATATTAATGTGTATGAGTAGGTTTCATTATTGTAATTGCATGCTTTGTGTTCTATGATCATGGTGAGTGAAGATGTTACGTAGCGGAAAGTTTGGTGATTACGTTCGAGGAAGAGAGCACAAGCGATTCCCAGAGAGAGGGAGAGATAAGTGAAGCACTAAGGTTGCACTTAGATATAGTAAATAAGATACAACTTCGGAGACAAGCTCCTGCCAACTCTCGGATGTTGGGTCCTCCAAAGAGTTATTCCCTCCAAAGAGAGTCCAAAAGACTTGATCCAAGAATCCCAACACACTCCTACCCTTCCCCCTTATATAGATGAAAGGGGGGGCGGGGTACACCTATAAGAAAATACATTAAAGAATTAATTAACACGATTAATTAAGGGTGATGTTATATGTAAACCAAGAATGACTATATACAAACCAAAATATTACAATATTTTAGGTGCTTTAAAACACTATGCACAAACCTAATAAAACCCTAAACTTAAAACCTTTTTCTATTCCAGCCGTTCGCCCCTCCCGCCCGCTCTCTTGCGCGATTCTTCTTCCCCATCCGGCGCCGCCCCTCCTCCGCTCCTTGCCGGCGCCGCCCCTCCTCCGCCCCTTGCCGGCGACCTCCCTCCATGGCCGACGATGGCACCTTGGCCTACGACCTCTCTCCTTCTTCAGCTGGCTCGCCTGCGCCATTAGATCATCCTGATGCTTCTGCTTCCTCAATCTTGACCACCTCGCCGACTCCCGGTTGGTAAGCATTCTCTTTCGCTTCTTCTGGTCTATCGCCGCCTGAAGATACTCCTCGGATCCGGAGTTTGATGGCTGGCTGGATGATCTGGATGAAGTTCCACTGTAGGAAGCCATGAAAGACGGTTTTCCTTGTAGGTCGAAAGCTATTTTATCCACTGCTGTTTATTTCTTGATTTTTTTTATCGGAAGAAGTTTGAAAGACGAATAATAGCTAATAAACTGGAAAATTTGACCCGATCTTGATGCTTGGAGATGAAATTAGCTCATGAAAACACATAGAACCAGTAGAGAAAGACTACTGAGAAAGATTGCCCTAGATGGGTCCCGCGCCTCAGAGTAGAGTTTATCATAAAACCTAGGAGGAAGATTTCACTTAGGATTGGCGACATCAATTAGAAACATCAAGAGATGCTGCATGGGATCTGTAGTAAGATATATCTTGATGCAGAAATCAGGCCAATATAAACCTGATGGAGATGAAAGCAAATTAGAGGAAGGAAGAAGAAGAAGAAGAGGAGCAGAACCTTTAATTTTTAATTTTTGGCTAATAAATTTTTTTTATTTTTTTTTATTTTGTATTGGTTTGTATATAACCATTAGGTTTGTGTATAACAAAATTATATTTGTATTGATTTGTATATAGTAAGGGTTTATATATAGCCAAAAGCGGTTTATATATAACATCACCCTTAATTAATATTCAATATTTAATAATACTAGTATTGTAGATGTCGGCCGACATAAAGGTTTTGGGTAGAAAATGCCACGACATCGACATTTTAAGCAAAAATATCATTTTTGAATATATCCCCTGATATATCAGTCTTATCCGATATATCAGGCGATATCTCGCGACCGATATATATGTTAGAGTATTATTATTTTTTTTCATTTCTTTTAAGTGCCCAAGCGGTAATATTTTGTCTCGTGCTTCATTTCGTGTATCTCTCTGAGCCTAGATTCGACATATTTCTTGTCTTACTCTCATTTGATGCTCTTTATGTCATTTACTGTTGTAACGTCTTTTTTGTATAATTTATAAACATGCATTATGTATGTATATGTTTATTATGTAATTTATAAAGATACATTATGTGTGCAATTGTACATATTTACAAAAAATGTGTATATATATGAATAAATTTATTTAAATATTAAAATCCGACATTGTAAAATATCCCCTGCAATCCGACATCCGACATTTCAAACTCAAACTGACATGAACCTGACATCCGACATCTGCAACCTTGAATAATACTATTAAGATACAAATTATTAAATTAACATTCATGGCAGTTTCCAAAAGCGTCATCATAACTTTTCGCATTGTCATTGGGCATGGACTCCGCGCTCTGCATGCCCTGTTGTAAATGCGAAGGAATCCACTTAGGCATGCACGCAACACAATTCCGCCCTTGAAAAGTGACCTTGCCCCCAAGGTCGAGTCTCCATTTTTTCTCTAGATCTTTAATAATTGTGGTGATAGATATAATCTGTGATAGACAGTGGTTGATGGCGCGACATAATGCTAGCATATGTTGATGAGCTGTGGAGTACATGATGTTTCGAAGTGGAGTAGTTGCATGCATATGCGAGAATAATGATTGTGGGAATTGAAGTGCTTTGAGATAGACATGTCCAGGAGGAGGCATGATTAGGTGCATAATTAAAAAGGTGTGAGGAGAGGTGGGTGTGGGGGATAAAGGAAAATTGTATTGGGTCCCTGTTTTCTGCTGTGGGGAGATGGGAGAGCAGGCATGCATGGGGTAGAGACTGAGGGAGGATTTCCATAGTTGCTGGCCTGGGTCCCGAACTTGGCGGCACCTGAGAACTCGTAATCTTGGCCGTTTGGAGGCGTGGGGCTCTCAAGTTGAAATGCTGGGACGGGATGGACGTTATGGGGCTGACTTAGTGGGATAGGGGGAGGCGTGGGGCTGAAGCTGCGTGCTTATTGCTGGGAAAAGAAGGGTGGATGACTGGCGAGAGTGTTGGATGCACGGGACGAGCACTCATGGAGGACGAGGCAGCGGGTGGCGTCTGGTGATAGTGGGTTTGTAATGTTTTCTCTTCAATGTCAGTGAAAGAAGAGCCGTCAACGTAGTGTTGTTGTCGAATATGAAAGCCCACGTGCGGCTTTGAGGTCGGCAGAGGTGCTGGTGACGTCGTCTTGTGGGTGGACTGTCGTGGTGAGCTTGTTAAACGACGGAGGTGGGGTTGAATGACGATGTTATCTCTTTAATTGTTCGTTATTGGTCCGACACGTGCAGTTCATCGTTGACAGGACGAATCCTTTCACCGCCGCGCGGCCATGTGCTCGTGGATGACAGGGGTTTCTGGGGTAATCCACTGTTGCTGGGGCTTCGCTCCTTTCTCGTCGGACACCGAAACAACACGCTTTTCAACAGAGTCGTGTGATATGATGGCAGGTACGGGTGAGGGTGGCCATGATTTGGTTGCAAAGAATGAAGGTGTCAAACATAGTGCGGGTTCCCAACGACTGCAAGGGCAGCAACCGGAGGGCGGTAGGTCAGACCATTGTTACAAAGCAGAAAGTTCGGTGATTGCGGCCAAGCAAGAGAGCACTCGAAACAATTCCCGGAGAGAGGGCAATATCACTCAAAGCACTAAGATTGCAATAAAACATAACAAAGAATATCCAACTCAGGAGAAGTTCCCGCCCACTCTCAGAGTCCTCCAAAGAGCTATACCCTCCAAAGAGAGCCCAAACGGCAATTGATCCAAGGATCCCAGCACACTCCTACTCTTCCCCCTTATATAGATGAGAGAATAAGAGAAATACTTTTTGTTATTTAATTGATGGGGCATTTACCGGGACCTCCCGTGGAAGTTAGCATAATTACAGATTGCACCCCTCTTATTATTGAAATTACAAAAGCCTCCCCTGAATGTTACAAAACATAACATTTATCTCCCGTGAAGTTCACATTTCATAACATCCATGCACAAAAATACCCCCCTCGGAGTACATTTTTAGAGGGGGTATTTTGTGCATGGATGTTATGAAATGTGAACTTCAGGGGAGGTAAATGTTATGTTTTGTAACATTCAGGGGAGGTTTTTGTAATTTCAATAATAAGAGGGGCGCAATCTGTAATTATGCTAACTTCCAGGGGAAGTTTTGGTAATTATTCGTTTAATTGATACTACTAAAATACAAATTATCAAATTAACATTCAAGGCGGTTTCCAAAAGCACTCCCGTGGTTCTTCGAGATTGACTGGGCGTGGATTCAGCGCTCCATGAGTCCTGTCGTAAATGTGAGGGCGTCTGTTTTGGCACGTGCTTAATAGAAAAACTCCATGAAGTATTATTTAGGTTGAAGATTTATGGATTTTCTACAACTTATTTATATACCTGTGAAGGCTTATTGTTGCAGTGTTAGGGAAGCACAATGAAAAGAGAAGTTGGGTAGTGAGGAACCTGATCAGAGGGATTGAGAAAATATGGTAACAAATATCTAGATAAATCCTAAAAATCTTATTGATTAACTCAAAATATTGATAACTTAATAATTATATATATATATATATTATATAATTATATAAAATAAACTGAAATAAATCTTAAGCAATTCAAAACTCTTAAGTACATAAAAGTTGAATAAAAAAATATATTTGAATTAGGAACTATACCAATTGCATCCAAAGGAAGGTAGCATTAATTTATCTTTCAACTTATTGAGTTATATTTTTAAGTACAAATCTATTCAAATGGAGATTTTTTTTTTGCTTAAATCATCAAGTTTAACTGATTTTATTAGCATCTTGACACCTCAACTAAATTCTGATGATCTATGTAATTATTCATACTGCTGAAATAATTCCTAGGGTTCTGGAGCATCTTATCTTGCGAGACACTTACACGAAAGAGTCTGTGCCAGCTCTGCACAGGATCCGGTAATCTAATTATATTTTTCATCAGGATGAAGTTTGAAATGATTATTACCTTCAATCATCTTTTTCTCATGCAGAAAGTATCTTGTAGAGGCGACAGAGGAAGCTTCCATTGCTTATAACAAAGCGGTAATGTTTCTTCATGTTAAAATTCGATTTTGTAAGGGCGGTATCCTACAGGAGAATAAAATTTTGTATACGGTCTGTCTCCAGATATGGAGACGGAGCCCTTACGATCGCGCCACGTGTGCTTTATTCCGCGCTTGCAGTTTTGTTCGCCGGGAGCGCACTTTTGTTCGCCCGGCGAGCACTTTTGTTTGCCATATGTGAACTTTTGTTCTTCCTGAGTGCTTTGTTCACCAGCGAGCACTTTTGTTCTCCCGGAGCGCACTTTTGTTCGCCTGGCACACACTTTTGTTCGCCCGATGCTTCTTCATGAGTGCACTTTTGTTCACCAGCGAGCACTTTTGTTCACCCGGAGCGCAGTTTTTGTTCGTCCGAAGCGCACTTTTTGTTCACCCGAAGCGCACTTTGGCTTATTTAAAAGTGCACTTTGGGCGAACAAAAATGCGCGCCGGGCGAACAGAAGTGCTCGCTGGTGAACAAAAGTGCTTGCTGGGCGAACAAAAGTGCGCTCCGGTCAAACAAAACTGCAAGCGCGGAATAAAACACGTGGCGCTATCGTAAGGGCTCCGTTGGAGACAGTATACAAAAATTTGGTTTTATGCCAGCTCATATTTCAAATACTTTATTAAAAGAAAATCTTTAATAGTTTTCATTCTTTTGTTTTTGGCTTCTGTGACCCTGTATGCCAGCTAATACCTCCCACTTCACCCATTTACGTATATATATTAATAAAAGTAACTAGGTAGCAATGTCAAGACACCTGCTTTTTTTTGAAGTTAATGAAAACTATAAGAGCTGAAAGGAGTTTGACAGTATAAAAAGAAATGCTCGAGCAGATTCATTCTCCATCACCTATACCATTTCTCTTGATGAATTGTTGTGAACTTTTTCTATGAGAATGTTTTTTTTTCAATTTTCATTTAAAATGCACACACACACGAGTGACAGTGCATGAGGGGACTCTCGTGCGCCCGCAACAGTACCCGTGATAGCTCGTGTCTCATGTAGGAAGCGTGAGGCGGCGACAATATTACTATTGTCACACACCGTGCCCCTAGTGGAGTAGTAGTATCGTCATTGCATCATGATGCCCACAGGGGACGAAGCAATCACGGGTACTGTCGTGGCCGCGCGAGGGGCCCATCATATGTATATGAATATGAAAAGCTTTGAAAAAAGATGTATTAAGATGGTCTTAACAAAACAAAATTCCTCGCTCAGACAAAGCCCTAATGTATGTAAGGTTTCTAAATAGACCAAACTGATTGAGAATGATACCAACGGAGAAGAAACCAAGTATCTGTATTTCCTGGAAGTTTGAAGTATTATAATCCAAGGATGTAAATGTCGGATGTCGGTGTACGAAGCGTACGTATCTGGAGAGTGATAGGGATGCGATGAATGAGAAAGCCAAAAAGGTGAAGTTCGGCAAGCGGGTTTCGTGAGAACATTCTGCTAGTGTGAGGGTGGAGCTTTGTGAGCGAGGATGATGCCCTGGATCCCGTGAAAGTAGCGCGAGAGGGGATCTCTGCAAACGGTGTGAGCTTGGATGATGCGTAGACCTCATCGACTGGAAGAGCGTGGAAGAGAGAGGAAGTAACACCTTCGAATGAGAGCAAGGATGGAAAGCAGCGAAGGCGAGCAACCGAGACCTTCAAATTAGAGCAACGATGGAAAGCGGAGGCCGAATCCTTCAGATCTAAGCAGAGACCACCAAGCGGCGAAGCGAAGGGAAAGTCTAGTCAAGAGTTCGAAGTCGGGAAGGAGAGTAGGTAATATTTAGCCTCAGGGTTTTTATCAAAATCGAAAGGATGAGAGTGATTTGATGGTGTAATGGTGAAAGCCCCAGGGAAACTTTAATATATATTATAGATATATGCATACTATATGGGTGCACGCGCATGTGTGGACTGGCGGCCGTTCATGAGATCCCTTCATACGCGGTGCCCTGCGACGACACTACCCATTGTTACTTTGCAACGACCGAGTACTATGATTGGAGAGATTGAAATCGAAAAACTCGGACTCGTTTGATTGTCGTAAGACCTTAACCTTTCATTTTTTTAAATATACTATATATATACAATTATTTTTTTGCTGTTCTGCCAATAGTTTATTTTTCTTAAAACATGGTTGTTTGCATCTTTCTGAGACGTGCCCATATGCGTGTGCGACAGGTTACACGGCTAAGGGAATATCAAGGCGTGGATCCACACTTTGATTCAATTGCTAGGCAGTACCACGATATTGTGAAGGTATGTTTTATTAATCCCAGCAGCCAATTAATCACGCCTCGTCGATTCGACTTTGTAACAGCAAACAAGTTGCAGAAATTGGAGGGCATGCAGTGGACAATTCACCAAGTTGAAATGGATCTGAAGCGCTCTCTCGGCAAATCAGCTCCGTAGAACCTCTTTTTTTGTTTAGTATAAGCACACCCCCAATCCCCACATTATGATCATGAAATGGGACTTGATTTTGATATTTTTAAGGTTTCATTTGGATTTCTTCTTGAATTTTTTTAGGATATTATTTATATTTTATTCTTAAAGTGGGAGCAGAGATTCTGCATTTCTTGTTTGCTGAACTAATTTTCTATAAAAACAATTATCTTGAATATATTTGTTTGAAAATTATAGTGGCGTTGGTCATAGAATTTTGATGAGGTCGCCTTGGAGATGCGGCGAGACATTTTGTCGAGAACGAGTCATAAGAGTAAGTTGAGTTATGACTCAACTAAACTCAGCCCCAGGAATTTTGGTCTGATCGCCGCCGAATTGATTCAAATAATCATTCTTATGAAACACTGATGAGGGCATCTTGTTATTTGTCATGAATAAATTCCAGTGATTTGTTCCAGATGAAGATTAATTTTGTCTTCTTTTTAATAAAGAAGTTTGAGCGATATTCAAATGTTCAATTATAAGGCAAAGTATATCCCTTAGAATGAAGTTACAAAGAACAAGGATTGTGTATCCATAAATCATCATTTTCAAATGTGAGTAAGGCTCTCTTTGGCGTGTCCGGTGAGTTTGGACAGTAGCACCACCATCATAGAATGTATGTTCAGCAAGACAATGGTTATTATGACCACCAAGAAAAAAAATAGTTTTGAACATAAAAGTGGATGAAGTTTCTTATGTTGCACATTTGGATTAATAATTTTTAGAAATAAAAGCTCAGCACTTGTTTTATATAAATATATGTTTCAATTATCTATTTATTATGAAGTAAAGGTACTTGATGTTTGTTTCTCAACTTATTCAATGTTTGTACGATCATAAAATGAAACCCTAAAATTAAATTGAATCCGAGCCAGATCAAAACTGAATTGATCAATGTGATTCTTATTTTATTCCAAAAAAAATTATGTTCCTTCATATTTTAAATAAATATATTGATATGTAATAATCTCTCCATTTTGTGCTACTTAGGCTCCGTTTGGCCCAACATTTTTTTTGCTCCGATAAGGTCGGACAAAAATGCTGTCATAGATAGTATGTTTGGCATGACAACAGTTATGACCGCCACAAAGAAAAGAAAACTAGTTTTGAACATAAAAGTGGGCGAACTTCACCACACCAAATGGAGCTCCTATTCAACTCCGTCAAAGTGTCACGGCGCGACTACACTCCCGCCACCCCCCAGAGCAATCGTGCGCTCAGGTGGCTACGAGCAGCGAGCCGTCAGACCATGGCACTATTGCGGTCGCATGAGGTTTTCCCTGCACACAAAACATCGACTGATGAATTGCAAAAATTAATTTCAATGAATTACAAATATTTATGTTAGGATAATCCGAAATTTTGCATAAATGCAAGCTATAGTAATCTATGAGCACTGCCTGCTACAAAAAAAGAAACACGATCATAAATAAATCCAAAAAAAAATACAACTAAAATTTGATCGATATATTCATTTGAAGGCAATTCATCAATTCACAACAATCTGAATTTCTAATAAGAGGAAATATATATCTCACATTGATGAATATAAACAAGAAGCCTTAAATTATAATGCCTGAAGCAATCTTTGAGCTGTATTGATGAATACTATTTCCAGTTTCTTTTTGAATTTTAAATTCTAGGGTACAAATCCAAGAATTGCAGAATAATATTATACAAATCACTATTTGCAGTATATATGTGTATTGAAAAATAGCCCACCTACAAGGCTCTTCATAACCCTAATTCTTCGTGGTGAATATATCCCACCAACCTTATAGATGTAGCCGCCCTTCTTGGGGCGGACTCGGAAATTCATGTATCCTGTGCAATCATGTGATTATGTTTTTCTTATTTACTAGCTTACCACGAACACCGTCTATTTTAGGGATGCAAATGAGCTCGAGACCGAGCTAGTTATTTTGAGCTCGAGAGCTTCAGCTTCAGACCTATAATATATTGACATTCTCTTGTCCGGATCCTTTCCCCGGAGTAGAGAAGGAGAATGCGCCAACCTAGATTAAGTAGGTACGCGTGGAACCGGGAGGCACGTGTGGAACTGGTATGGGTCACCTCGTATAGATCACCAGATAGTGTGGATATCGTACCTTGTACGTATGGATGCGTCTTCGTGTTGACCACCGGTCAGGATGCTCAGGACGCCCCCTTGATTCAGGCCAAGCAAGGGGGCGCACCCACGGTCACTTGCCGCACTCACCTTGTAGAGTAGCTCGCCCTCTGATCACTTCGAGAGAACCAAGCCGGGTATCGAAGGGCACGAAGTGGCTGACGTTTCTTTCTCGGCGTCCGTGGATTTAGCTTGTAGGCGTTGGTAGCTCGCTCTCCTAACCGGTGGCCGTGTGAATGGTTTGTGCTCATGAGTTCGAGCTATTCACGAGCTCTGCTGCTCATATTCACGAGCTCTGCTGATGACCACACATATTAGCTTGAGCTCGGCTTACAAAACAGCTGGAGCTCAATTCAACTTGAGCCCATGGTCTATTCTTTGTAGAGTCTAACCATTCATGCTCATGCTAAAATCAAATGTTGAATGCAATTGTAAAATATAAAATCATCTTAATATGAAGATACCATCACAATTATGACATACCTGATTCCCCATCATCTTCGAGCCAAACCCCATTACTTTGGAGCAGTTAAATAGAAGACAACACACTCAACTCCTGGTTTTCCTGAATCTGTACAAGCTCAACCGAATATCTCCTCCAATGATTTCCCTGAAATATCATTAATGTCAGTTGCTCTGCTACAATAAATAATCAACAAATGAGGCTAAAATCTCAGATCTGACCTTTCTGAACTCAGATTGATTGTTGAATCCCGATCTATCCGTGAAAGGCTAGCCGATCAGTAAGTGAATACCGAAGAAAAAAGATTGAGAGAACACGAAGACGAAAGAAAGCACTAAAACAGTACAAGGAATTCAAACATAACAGGAGGTCTACAAATGACTTCCCCTCACTTTGAGCTTTCTACAAGGAATTCCCTACAATATTTATCGCATTTACATTTCGAACAATGTTTATCAAGAATAGAAGATATAAACTCATCCAGAAAAATGGAATCACAATCAATGATG
Organism: Dactylorhiza incarnata; assembly: GCA_033032865.1. NCBI lineage: Eukaryota > Viridiplantae > Streptophyta > Magnoliopsida > Asparagales > Orchidaceae > Dactylorhiza > Dactylorhiza incarnata. Next base: position 102,119 of record JAWHQI010000402.1, on the reverse strand, counting down.
CATTCCATGTAAATAGTTTCCAAGGGAATGGTGCTTATAGAGATTTTCATCTGTTCTCGAGGCCTATATACAGTACAGAGTAATTTATAAGAGTGTGTTGATATAATATTTGAAAAAGCATGGGTAAATACTTCTTCAATCCTAAATTCTCACCATGTATCCATCAGTACTCAATCCTTGGTAATCCACCTGAATCCGTGGATTTCGTATCCGCCAATACTATGATCGCTGCTGCTTTCCCCTCCGCTCCCAGCGCTGCTGTACCCAGATTTTCTTCGATGCCTTCTTCCCCTGGAAGCGATGCTGTCACTGACGGCGCCGTTCAGTAGTGGATCGTCTATTCCGCGGATAACTCTCCTAGTAGGCGACGAGGAGCCGATGAAGCTGTCGTCCTTGATTCTCCTCCTCTCCTTCTCATTCTTCTTTATATTCTCAGATATCTTATGAAGCTTCTCATTAAACCTAGTGAAACCCTTCTCCACTGGTTCCACAGCTTGGTTGACTGTGAACTTCAAATCATTTACAATCTGTACAAAACAAAATCAAGAAGATTTAACCACAAAAATAAAATAAAAAGGCAGTTCTAATAAGACTTGAAATATCTAAATAGTAAGTTTATGTCAATAATATAAAAATAACTAGTATTACTTGCTATAAAGTAGATAAAATAAAAACTATTAGGTGAGAAATTATGAAAAATAAATTAAATATATATTAAAAAGTAAATATATAAGGGCCTAAAGCTAAAAAAATACAAATAATATTTTCCTACTACAGCTCATAACAATTCTATTTGCGCAAATTAAATTTCATTGAATAATGCTTATATGATGCAACACGTAATGAAACTATACAACATATGAAATTAAAACAAAAACTCTTTCTTACCACATGACAACAAACTTTAACTTAGTGCTTACAACAACTATTGATCAATATGACAAATGTAAAATCATGAATAAGGATGACACTGCTGTGATGCCTATATGAAAGCATAAGAAGCTAAAGAACAATTAGAAAATATTGATTTACTTACAAATTGAAAAAAAACAATGAAGTTCATGGCAAAACCATATATCAGTCATGACTTGAGGAGTAATAATTATATACATCAATATTGTACTTTCAAACTTGGCCTTTTAAATTTATTTCAACTTCATTTGTACAGGAATTCTCATCTTTTTTGACATGTTATACATGACAAACGCGTCATGGCCCCCCTAAATAAAGATTATTCTTAAACTTTGGATGGACCTTGCTTGCAATCTAAAAAGTGCAAGATCAAGCTAGCATATAATAATTGAGATTTTATATTTGCCTGCAGATTTTCCATGTCAAATAGAAAGACCATTCTATAGTAAAAACATACTAGGGCAGACTTTATCCACTTGTGCCTAATAATATTATGGAATGCTATTCCAATCAATTGTAAAAGTATCATGCATGAGAGATAAACACATTAAATTTCAGGATGATGCAAGGACTTATGCACAGACTGAATTATAAGAATTTGTGGAATCCTTCATTGTGAAAGCGAAAAAATGCAGTAAACATGCATGAATGCACCACAACAAATGCAGGAGGAAGATACTTACGAATTCTCCACCTCCAAGGAAAACATCTCGGACGCTTTCTTTAATGTTCATTCCACTCTTGAAATCAACATCAGGAGGCTGAGGAATTCTCAGCTTTGTAGGTCTCTCACTATCTCTTACCTCCTCGGGGTCTAACGGACTGTCGACAGCTGCATAATCTCCAAGAACTGAAACAGAGCCAGGAAATCGATCACCCATTAACTCATATGGCTTGGCAGGAAAGACATAGATGTGAACGATAGAAGCAATGCCCATCTGTGCTAAGAAGAAAAACTACTGGTCAAAAAATGCCTCCAGTTTATACAAAAAACAGAGTTGCTAATAATCTATATAAAAAAAAAACTCAACTTTCAACTATAAATTACACATCATTTTTAAACCCTAAATCTGTCGGCTTACATGAGAAGATCTGAGCAAGTTCCAAATGTCGAAAAGAAAACCTCGCATCTTTTTGTTTGAATGGTATAGAAATCTACCATAAAATAGTAAAAGAAAATTGGATCAAAGACATTCAAGAAGTAAAATATTCAAAACCCTATTGTTAAGGCTCTCCTACAAGTACGTATGCTAATCATAGTATGAACCAAAGAATATGAACAAACAAGGCAACAGAATTTAAAAACATGTAGGAGGGGAGTTATCTTTTACTACCCAATGACAACTTTTGTTACGCTTCTAGAAGATATATGATGCCCAGCTTTCATATTCTTGGAAGGTATCAACTTGGCTAGTAAAAAAGTTGGTAGAGAACAAACCCACAAACTCGAGAATCAAGAAGAGCATCAGCACCATGCCATTCATCAATCAAAATGTGTTAATGTTCAAGTGGTCAAATCTGAAGTCGAAAAATAATGCCAACTCCTGTTTAAATGATATTCGGTAACTCATTAAGCCTCTATTTATGCAACGTGCAAACACCGACCATGCATCAACCAGAAGTTGTCTAATGTCCTTGGACAACTCTGTTAAACAAATACCTTGCAATTATTGAAGTAGTCTAGTAGATTATGTGACTTAAGTCAAATGCCTAATTTGAATTATAATCGTGGGATTCCAGCCAAAATTTATAAGTGAGACCTTTATCGGTTACCGTGGTCTGACTCCTATACCTATAAATAAGGGAAGTCGTTGCAGGAGAAGGGGATTGAAACCTCGTTGTAACTGCAAGTTAGAAATAAAGCCTCCTATTCTTATGCATTTGTTAACTGCACTTTGAGTTTGACCGTGTGTTTTCTATCATTTCAGCCATTTAAAACAAGTATTTGTTTTGTAGCTCATCTGCTCAACCTCCGGGCTCTTAGGCGAGCATGCTGAATTACAGATAAGAAAGTCTGAACTCTAATACATTCGCCCTAGCCTAAATGTCTAGAGTCTCGCGAAGTAAGAATAGATTAGATATAAAAGTTGAATATTCGTTTTTTTTATCCGCATTTATCTAATACACGTGATATGTCACGTATATGTCTCCTATATATATGTATCTTATTTGCCCGGTTTAGGGCATCAAATCAATATCATCGAGCGCTTTCTACTTGGTATCAGAGCCGAGAGACGGTCCCGTCTCCCTGCCGCTCGCGTCTCGCCACTCCAGATCCCGCCGACCTCGCGTCTACTCGTCCTTCCTCCGGCGACCCCTCTCTCGCACGCTCGCGTCTCGTCTCCTCCTCCGCGCCCGACCTAGTCTCGTCCCGTCTCCTCCCATTCCGCCGACCTCGCGTCTTCCCCGGCTTCGTCGCTCGCGGATCGCTCGATCCTTTTTCTGTCGCACCCGATCGGGCTGCTGGCTCTCTCTTTGGCCTAGCTTGTCGCCGACACCCGATCCTCTCTTCCGGCCGGCCGTTTTGTCCTTCATGGGGACTGCCGAAGACACCACCCTCACATCCTCCGGTGTTCTCTTCGGCTTCCAGATCTAAGGGGCACCTGTAGGATGTTTTTCAACTCTTTTTGATATCTTCGTTCTCTACAATGGATGATCCATCTGATATCTCCCCCTCCTCTCAATCCGGTGCTCTTCCCGGTTCCTCCGTTCCCCGATCTGGTGCTTTGCCCGGTTCCTCGGGTGATCCTCCTCGGAGTCATGGCCAGTCTGGCTCGTTGAAGATTACTACTGTTGCCTTGGATGGCACAAATTATCTGGAATGGTCAAGGGCGGCCCAGCATGCTATTCGCAGCCACCAGTTATATGGACTTATTGATGGTACCACTGCTGAACCATCACGCACCGATCCCTCATGGCGCAAATGGGATGCGGACAATTCGTTGGTCGTCTCGTGGTTACTTCATTCGATATCTCCTCAGGTGCATCGTAGTTATATGTTGTTGGACTCCGCCTATGATATTTGGACACGGACCCGTGATACTTACTCTCAGGCGGGAAATTCGATGCAAGTGTACGAGCTCACTCGCCGTGTTTTGGAACTGAAGCAGGGGACTATGACCATTGCCGCCTACTATTCTGAGTTTGAGCGTCTTTATCAAGAGCTCGATTTCTTCAACACTTTCACTGCTGCTTGTACGGTTGATGTGGCCCTTCAGCAAGCTAACGATCGATTCCGGGTTCACGTGTTTCTTATGGGGCTCAACATGGAGTTTGACACTGTTCGCCTACATGTCCTCCATCGTGAGCCGCTTCCCTCTCTTCGGGAGGCCTTCAGCATGCTCCTCAATGATGAGAATCGTCGTCGCACTCTAGGCCCCGCTACTGATCACTCTGCGCTGGCTGGGATGTCGCGTGGACCCCCTCCTGTTTGTAGTCATTGTGGGAAGACTGGCCATACCAAGAACTCTTGTTTCCTCCTGCATCCGCACCTTGTTCCTGGTGGTCGGGGCTCTAGTACCCGTGGTAGAGGTGGGTACCGTGGTAGTGGTGGTCGTCACTCTGGTGATCGCTCTCACTCTTCTGCCCACTCTACTGAGGTTCTGGAGGACACCTCTGGCGGCCTGTCTGCCTGTGAATTGGAGGCCTTTCGACGCATATTGCGCTCCCACGCAGACTCTGCTCCTGCTGCTTCTCATGCTGTTGTTGCCACTTCAGGCCTGTCCAGTGCTAATGGCGTGTCTTCCCCTCCTTCCGAGTGGATTATCGACTCAGGTGCAACCGACCACATGACTGGTTCTGCCTCAGGTTTTACCTCATATACCCCTCTTTCTGGTCATGATAAATTTATTGCTGCTAATGGCTCTCTCTCCGCCATCGCTGGAAAAGGGACTGTCCCTTGTTCTCCTGACCTATCACTGTCCTCTGTTTTGCATGTTCTTTCTTTTCCCCGTAATTTACTTTTTATTAGTCATTTGACTAACTCTTTACACTGTTCCGTGACATTCTTTCCTGATGTTTGTGTGTTTCAGGATCTGGGTACGAGGCGGACGCTTGGCAGTGGTAGGAATGTTGGCGGACTGTACTTGCTGAACCAGCCTTCACCCAGTGCTCTCTCTTCCACCAGATCTCCGACTCTTCATGACATCCGACGCTGGCATCAACGCCTTGGCCACCCTTCTCCTTTATATCTTACTAAGTTGTTTCCTGTTTTTCATCAGTTAATTCAGTCATTTTCTTGTGATGCGTGTGAACAGTCTAAACATGTCCGTCGGAGTACGAGTCATTTATCTGTTCCTAGTTTATGTCCTTTTGATGTTATTCACTCTGATGTTTGGGGCTCATCCCCGGTGTTATCTTTATCTGGCTATAAATGGTTTGTTACGTTTATTGATTGTCACTCCCGCACTACGTGACTTTATTTGCTTAAACGAAAAGGTGATGTGCTTTCTTGTTTTCAAACTTTTCATAAGCTGTGACCCAGCAATTTGGCGGTAAAATATGTGTGTTTCGTAGTGATAATGGTGGGGAATATGGCGACCGAGGTGTTTTTGGGGCCTATCTTGCAGACCATGGCATTATACATCAAACCACGTGTGTCCACACTTCCACTCAAAATGGGGTGGTTGAACGGAAGAATAGGCACCTGCTGGAGGTGGCCCGGTGTTTACTCCTTGCTATGCACCTTCCTAAATCCTACTGGGGTGATGCAGTCCTCATTGCTGCCCATCTTATTAACCATCTTCCGTCTCGTGCTCTCTCGTTTGATACGCCCCTCTCATGTCTTGCCAAACATCACATTGTCCACACTTCTCATCTTGCCCCTCGAATCTTCGGCTCCGTGTGCTTTGTCCACGTCCATACCCCGCAGCGTGATAAACTCGATGCGCGATCCCTGCGATGTGTTTTTGTTGGTTACTCTCCTACCACCAAGGGGTATCAATGTTATCACCCTCCGACTCGTCGCTACTATTGCACTGTGGATGTTACATTTCGTGAGGGGGAGTCGTACTTTGGTCCTCGTCAGGGGGAGACGACCGGTAATGGTGACGAGACCATCGATTCTCCTCTTCCTATTGTCCATTATCCTCTTCCTGCCATGGCCACTTCTCCCACTCCTTCCACTCCTACTATTCCTTCCACCTCCGCTCCACCTATACTATACACATACTCCCGTCGTCCTATGACTGTTGAGCAAGTGCAGACTGAGGATGTTCCGCCAGTGCCAGTGACTGTCCTCGCACCAGATTCTGATGAAGACCTCCATGTTCCTCTTGCCCGTCTTATAGGTAAAAAGGGTGGCACCAAACACCCAATTGCCAACTACATTTGCTATGATCACCTCTCTCGGGCCCATAAAGCCTTTATCTCTTCTCTCTCATCTATTGTGATTCCTAAGACTTGGCAGAAGGCTGTTCAAACACCTGAGTGGAAAAAGGCAATGGAGGAGGAACTGTGTGCCTTGGATAAAAATAAGACATGGCGGCTTGCTAGTCTTCCCCCTGGGAAGCGAACGGTTGGATCCCGCTGGGTCTTCACAGTTAAACAAAATCAAGATGGAGTGGTGGAGCGGTACAAGGCTCGTCTGGTGGCTCAGGGATATACCCAAGCTCAGGGCATTGACTACCAAGAGACATTTGCTCCTGTTGCAAAGATGAACTCAATTCGTGTGCTTCTCTCCTGTGCTGCGAGTCGTAAATGGGAGCTACTACAACTTGATATCAAGAATGCATTCTTGAATGGTGATCTGGAAGAGGAAGTTTACATGGATCTCCCCCCCCCCCCCCCCCGGCTCTGTGATCAAAGGGTCCAAAGGGAAGGTTTGCCACCTTCTTAAATCCCTGTACGGCCTGAAGCAGTCTCCAAGAGCGTGGTTCGGACGCTTTTACAAGACCATGCTTCAACTTGGATACACTCAAAGTCAAGCTGATCATACTCTCTTTATCAAGAGGAATGGTGCTCAGGTTTCTATTCTTATTGTGTATGTGGATGACATCATCATCACCGGAGACTACTTGGAGGAGATCAATCACTTGAAAAAACAGCTAGGCAAAGAATTTGAAGTCAAGGACTTGGGAAAGCTGAAATACTTCTTGGGAATTGAAGTTGCGAGGTCTCAACGTGGGATCTTCATTTCTCAAAGGAAGTATACTCTTGACCTTCTTGAGGAGACTGGGATGCTTGGGTGTGCCCCCGTGGACACCCCTATTGAGGCTAATCACAAAATTGATGCAGATATTAGTGGGGAGAAAGTGGATGCCTCAAAATACCAACGTCTGGTTGAACGCCTTGTATACTTGTCCCATACTCATCCTGACATCACATATGCTGTGGGAGTCCTAAGCAGGTATATGCATTCTCCCTCCATACGTCATCAGCAGGCTGCCTTCAGGGTGTTACGTTACCTCAAGAAGGCACCAGGTCGTGGGATTCTATTCAAAAACAGTCAGTCATTGGAAGTTGAAGTGTTCACAGATGCTGATTGGGCTGGTAGTCAAGACGACAGAAAGTCTACCACTGGGTACTGCACATTTGTAGGAGGTAACCTGGTCTCATGGAAGAGCAAGAAGCAGAATGTGATAGCTCGCTCAAGTGCGGAAGCTGAATATAGGGCTATGGCCAAAGGCGTTTGTGAGGGACTGTGGTTGAAGACTATCCTTCGTGATATAGGCCTTCAGGGGGACAATCCTATTATGATCTACTGTGACAACAAGACGGCTATAAGTATTGCACACAATCCAGTACAGCATGACAGAACCAAACATGTGGAAGTCGACCGACATTTCTTCAAGGATCACCTTGACAAGGGGAATATTTGCACTCCGTTTGTGAACTCATTTGATCAGCTTGCTGATGTCTTCACCAAGGGTCTATGCAGCGACAACTTCAAGGACAATACTAACAAGTTGGGAATGATCAATATATATTCCAAACTTGAGGAGGAGAGTTGAATATTCGTTTTTTTATCCGCATTTATCTAATACACGTGATATGTCACGTGTATGTCTCCTATATATATGTATCTTATTTGCCCGATTTAGGGCATCAAATCAATATCATCGAGCGCTTTCTACTATAAATACTAGACTTGCTACAACCTGTGGAAATGATAGAAAACGAACACTAGAATTCAACTTGCAAGGAAAATAGATACAAAGGAGAAAGAGGCTTTATATCTCACATGTCGTAACAACGACATTTCAATGCCTTTCTAATTGAATGACCATCCACTATTTATAAGCATAGGCGTCGAATTGCGGAAAGGCAGTCAATTACTACTCTGGCAAGAAACCATTAACAATTTAAATAATAAGAGACTTGACAAAAGTTATAAAATTTACTAGCCAACTTCAATAGTTGTCTGAGTAACGGTTTAACCGAGTTGCCTAAGATTATTAGAGGACTTTCACATTTTCTTTATAAGGGATTCCTACTTGACCCAAACAGCATTTTAGCTAGCTGCCGAATATCAACTTACTGAGTTGTCTCATAACAATTTATGCCCCAACAAAAAATGGTAATCTAGAATTCGCAGCAATTATGCTAGCGTACAACTTTAGAGTTGATCCCCTGATCCCAGGCCCTCAATTTTGAAAGTATAATTCACTAAGAATATAAAGGAAGATGAGGAAAAAGAATCACGCCAAGTTCATGGCATACCATTTCACAGATGGAAAGTTGCTCCTTTCTTCCCACCTGCAAGCTACTTTTACTCCTCGACAGGAAGTACTCACCTTCTCCACCATAGTGTCTCCCTTTGACTTTTTTCCTTCTCTCCATAAACAATTTTCAAGCAATAAAAAACTTCAATTGACTCCTCATTTAGCTTTGAGATCTGAAGTGGCTTCAAATTCTCGACATTGCCCGCCAAGTACTCCATGCATGATGGTAGTTTCAATTGGTATGCAGTGATAAACATTCTCCTAAAAAATATAAATGGTTCATACCAAATTAGTTTCACTTATGCCCCCTCTTTTAAGGTACTATTTACTAATGTAGAGTTAAACTGAGTCGCTTTTTTCAAATTTCCCTTTATCATGGTGTTAATCATACCAGTACCAATCCCGTCATGGAATTCACTCGGGTGATCAAAGTAGCTTATTTCAATTCACTGCCAAGACCCACCCGATCATGTCAGATTCACCACACCCTCCTCCACTTCATATAACCAACACCCAGCCTACCACCACCCCATACATCAAATTCGCCCACCATCAATACAAACACCACCTCAAACCCCCAGCCTCCACCATCCAAACCTACAAGCCGACTACCCTGCCCACCACCGACCCACTGCCTCTCCAACCAAGAATACAATGACCTTCACAACAAGGGGTGCTTTGGTTGCAGCCTTACTCTCCCAATTATTACTGCCCAATGAAAGAGCTGTGTGCAATTATTGGGGATGATGAACTGGAAGTAACCCTCGCGGGGGCTTTGAGGCCATCTTAGAAATTAAAATTCTAAGTTATAATTTTAATTTCAATGTAATTGTGCATGCTAATTAATGTATAGAATTATTTCTTTTAAAAGAGAACTTTACGACGTTAATTTCGTTGCAGAATTAGGTTCACGAGAGCGTTCTACGATAAAAAATGTGTTGTTGGTGGCAGTGCATTTTCGTAAATAAGAGACCTAATTTCATTATATGATTTTGCCTTCAATAGTTGAGTGCCTCTTCGTGCTTCATAACCGACAATCCCTTCTCCTGCTCTCCATCGTGTGTGAAGAGTAACCGACAGAACTCCCGTCTAAAAGTTTACTCCCCAAGTGACGCTAGGGTTAAATCCCTTCCGGCCTTAAGGATCAAAGACCGAGGTTTCCCTTTCCTCCTTGCGCATTCCTCCCCGTTGATCGATTTCCCAATCGAGCATGCTGAGATCGACGATTCTTTTCTTTCGGGATACGCATGACTTTCCCCTCATAGGGAGAGTTTCCGGCTAACTTCTAGTATGATCTTCTTCTTTCTACCCTTGTGGACCAAGGGTTTTATGTGTGCAGTGGGTTATTCTGATCAATCTCTTCCCTCTATTCACTGTCAACTAGGTCAACAACACCAAACCTTTCCGGAGTTGTTCCTTTGACTAGTCTACTATTGTTAGGACAAGGTGAGATTGTTTTTCTTGTCTCTTTTTCTCGGTTTACTTAAAGAGATGCGCTCAGTTTCCCTAAGGAACTAACTTTGGGTTTCAGAATAGCATCAAGTGGAAAAGAACTTTTAGGGTGTAGATTGGAGAAATCTTGCATAGATTCCAATTCAACCTAGAGAAGTGATGTAAACCAAAATTCTCGAGTCAATTTTAAATAAATTAAACTTGATTTCTCTTTTAAAAATGTAGCGTCAGTGTGATGTTCTCAAGTAAATGAAAGTGACCGTCGATTTCAGTTTCGCAAACACGCATATGCGCCTAGCAATCGAACATAATTAACGACTATAAAATAATTCTTCCACAAGCGTAAAGAAACAACAAAGGAATTTCAAATTAACGACAAATAGGTTTGATGTTAATTAAGGCAAGCTCTGACCCTTTAAAATCAAGTAAATATTAAGCATTTCATTTGGCTGACAAGATACGAGTAGAGAGATGAGTTAAGGAGATATACCATAGGCGCACAAGCAAACAAGCTAGGGTTCCCCAAATAAGTTAGGCAGGATTGGCAGGGGGCTGGAGATGGTTCGGATTCCGCAGGAGAGTGGTGGGAATGGCAAGAAACGAGGTTATCGGAAACAGGATCCGAGGGGAGTACTGAATTCAGTGGGGAAAATGTCGATCTCGTCGATTGGAGGCGGAAGGTGATTTGTCGGAGCCCACGGAGGCTGGCGGGGGAGAAACTGACAGCAGCGGCGGCGGAACTGGAGGGTGGAGAACTCAGCGTCGGCGGAAGCTGTAGATTCAACGGGAGATCGTGTTTAATCCATCATAAGGTGGCTCAGGTGGGATCACCGGAATCCTAGGAGGCGGAGGATGGCGGAGGAGAGTCCGGCGAGGGCGTCGAGAAGGCGAAACGAATCTGACAAGGCTGTCGGGCTGGAGTTCCGGAAAAGCAGAGAAGAACTCTTCTGTTTTCCGAATTATTTCCAGGCTACCGTTTTTGGAGTTTTTGGCTTTTAATAGGTCTAGGCTTATAATGAATTATAAGGAAATAATTTTTAAATTAAGAGAATTCAAAGAACCAAATAGGTATCGGAGGAATTGATTGCCAAGATGAGGGGGCTGACTGTCAAAGAATCCAAAAAGGAGAATGAATTAATTGACTCTAAGAGAAGAATTAATATCTTAATTCTATTTTTAAATTAATTCCAAATAAGGTGGGAACTTATATACTTTGTTAATATCTTTTAAATTTTTAAATATCCTTCTTGATATGCATGCTTGCCTTAATTATTAAATTATCTAATTTGACGGATCTTTTTATTCAGGGACCTATTGGGCGATCACACCAATAAGTCGTCACGAAAACCGTGAACAATGTGCGCGATACAAAGTAAATAATACATTCGCAATAAATAAAATACCGGAAATAATAGTAAAATAAAGACACGCGAAGATGCGACGCAGGTTGCATCAAGAAGTCGTGTCATCACGCGTTTACAAATGCCTGAACACCAAGGTGAGAAATTATCTTTCTCTTGGTTAGATATATCATAAGTCAATAATATTAAATTAGATACATGTGACTTTACATGTGGACATGAAATTCTAGTCAAGTTCGTATTAAATATTGATTTTCTTTTCAACTTAAGCATTAATATTCAAATGTGATAGTAAATCTCATGAATTTATTAAGTGAATGTTTATGAAGAAAACCCTATTGCTTTGAGTATGTTAGAAATGATGAAAAATCTTTATGTGAAATGATATGTATTGAAAGATACAACCATGATATACCCCAAAATTTAAATATGAATAGAATGATAAGTCCTTAGACTAGTGGGCCTATGTGAGTGTCTCCATTACTTAAGCATACCGATCATTAGATGCATAGAATGTCAAGGGGCAAGGGAGGTGATTTCTCTAATGATTGATGGACGCATGTCATCATACTCATATGAGACAGTTGATCAAATGAGTCTCAAATAGGGGTTGATGACCCATTCTTCCATGTATGGAATCAGTAAGATGCGAGCCCATGTCCTGTGTTAGGGACATATCAGAGCACTGTTAGTTTCCATCAAGGACTTAAATCATAGGATGTGCTTAACAAATTATGAAATAAAAAACCAAGGACATGAATGTAAAAGTTCTCAGGTATATGCAGAAACTCAGAATTTAGGTATTATAATACTTGAATTAAATTAAGACTAGAACACGAAAACATGTTTTAGGTGCAGAAAATGTAATTTATATTATTATGTTCTATTTCATCTCCAAGCATGCATAGTTACTATGTTTAGAAATCTTGTTCTCAAATTTCGGCTATTGCATATTTAGATTCTCTTGGATGTTTTACCTATGTTTTATTGGTGCCACTGGGAGTAAGTGTCTTTCATACTCGCCAGTGAGCTGATCCATTTTCAGACTTTTCATTACGGAGATGCACGTCGGATTTGTTTAGAATGAGCTCTTGAGGGTTTCATGCAGATTTTTGTCTTTCTCTTTAGAAATGTGTATCTATTTTGGATTGACTCTTTATCTAGTATGAATTTAGTTGTATCGGATTTCATTTTAGATTCTAGTATTCAAATTTGATTTCAATTACTTTCTAGTTGACTCTGTGATTCAGATATTGAGCTATTCCTCTAACCCTAGTTCCAGTCTTTCATTTCTGCTGTATACTTTAGTTATTGTTACCATATTTTTACTACTGTATGTCTGTACCAATTTTATTATTGTTACTTAATTTGTTTTATGTCACGAATGTTGGAAGTGTTTTTGAAATATTTCTCACTAGGTAGGGGTGTTACACCTTAGAGGTCCAAAACACTGGCCCCACCACCAGACCGAGAGGACAATTTATCAGATCAGCCTTGCATGCCTCGCCACCATCGAACACTCAAAACCCCATCATATGCAACTGAAAAGAGAGTCAGGGTCACCAATCTTGATTCTAATAGACAGCTGGGTGAGCCACAGTTTTCTCTCACCGGATCTGTTGGCTTAGTTGTGCCTTCTGATCGAACTGTCACCGAGTTACAATGTCCACCTGAGAGACGACCACCACTCATACACAGGAGGTTTTTGCCCCCACCTTCGGCTCCAGCAAGGTCACTGTTAGGTTCGGCGGGCTTTTGCACTCTTCCGCAATGAGGTATTGATGCCATCTTGGGCTTCCAATGGCTACAAACACTTGGAAACATCAATATCTGCTTGGCCAGCTTGGGATGTACCTTTGACTAGAATGGGCATCTGCAGACCCTCACGAGGGACCCCCTATATAATGGAAGACAACATCATCTCGGCCTACTTTGATCACTTCTCTCGTGAGTTTACGTGACGTCCTTTGGTGTCGTATCAAATCCTAAGCCCGAAACTCCATTTACAGCCTCGAAAGCTGTCTTGAGGACAAGACAAATTTCCAGTAATGGATATTGTTACAAAGGATGAGGTGGACTAGATCAAAGTTGCAGAGAAAACATGACATGTTTATTTGAGGTAGGAGACACCGACAATCAGGACAGAACCACCGGGAGCTAAATTCTAGCATGACAACGTCTTTTAGTAACATCTTTTAATTATTGTATTTCAATTTCATATTAATTAGTAGTTTGCACTCATGGCCTATTTAAATGAATGTTTATATGAACAGTCTTTTGATCAATTGGAAAAAAGTCTAGGTTTGGTCAATGTGCACCTCCTCCCGCACTTCTTTCTTTTCTCCATCCTCGGAACCCTAGGACGTCCCCAAAAACAACACACCATCAATTATGGTAAGATACTACCTCCATAATCTTTATCTATATTTTCTACTAATGTTTCAGCTACAACTCATCCTAAGTGCCTACTTCAATTAACATAACTTTAGTACGTTCAATTTAATTTCCTGTGTATAGGCACAACAAGTCATGCCATAAGAATCAGGGCTTTTCAAATGAACAATTTTAAGAAGTTCCTTATAGCCTGCATTGTGGCGTTTTGACTTTAGGTGCACTAGCTTAGCCTGACAACAAAAAACTATAACTAACCTATATTCAAATGAGTCATCATCTATTATATACAAGGAAAGGAAACTTTTTGTTTACTTTAAATTAATCAATCCTTTTCTACGTAAAGAGCAATCAATACATCAATTTGAAAACCTTTTTTGCTTACGACAAGTTAATAGTAGATACTCAGACATAAAAGGGGATAATTAGATATCAAAATATGAATAACCTCCACGTAATGTAGATAGCAGAATATTAAAGGAAAAAGAGAGGAACATTAACTGTCTGTATAAACGCACTAGAAAACAGAATGATCAAAATACCTCTATGCATATGATGAAATCCTGGATACTCGATTTAAACTGTAAGGCCTGAGCTATAGGACTTTTTACCAAACCCAATGAATACAATAGTGCAATAGCCAAACCTTGCCACCATGTCAAAAATACAATCGATTTGAAAGTTAAGAACTTGGCCAAGGGGTTTATATGCTCCAATTCATCCTTGATAGCAGCATAGAATTGCACTAGGCAGTACAAGGCCCATGATTGACTGAAATTGAGAACCACTGCCATATAAGGGTACCTGCAAAAATTAGACAAAACAACATATTGCACAAAGAAATGGTTTTTTTCTGCACAAACACCTTTAGCGCAATAACGAGAAGACAGAGAAGTAAAACAACAAAAGGTTTAAAGCCATTTGGAAGGAGTTCGTAGTAACTAATTAATATTGTTTAGAGACATTTAATTTATACTTTGTACATAATACATTATATATTTACATATATATAATATAAAAAATATATATAATGAGAGAGTATTCTTCTTCTCTCAGTTATGTCTTTACATGGTGTATTAGAGCGACTTACGCTCACAAGAAAACAATCCCAGCATCCTACTCTCGGTTTCGAAGACGACAACGTCTTTGTCCTTCCTTCAATGACATGTTTACTTCTGTCCACGAGGAAGTGATCGACCATTACTGACGATCTCGTCCCTACTCCATTCGACGCGATCCTCTCTCAAACAGATGAAGCCGCTGATCTCGTCTCTATTCCAGTCGATACGACGAGACTTCCTGGCTCTGTTCCGCTGCCAATCTCTTGTTCCAAACTAAGGAATCTGCTATCAATATGTTCTTTCTTGGGAGTAGTTACTTGCATGAAGTTGAGGGGAGATGAGAAGATGGATGGATGGCACTTTGAGGGGTGGTTTCCGGCGGCTAGGAAAGGGGAATGAAGGGGGTGGCTGGTTGTCGCATGGGGAGGAGCGGTGCTAGGCTTCGGCACCTAGGTTCCACGGCTTCGGCACCTAGGTTCCACGGCTTCAACACCTAGGTTCCACAACTTTGGCATTGCAGAGAGATCACAAAATTTGAGATTTCCTTCAAAATTCTGCAATCTCTTAATTTGGGCTCTAAAATCCTATATATAGGCTATATAAAAAACCATGAACAACTATGGTTGTCCAATACAAAACATACATAAATGTGCGTAAATAACATGCCAAAAAATATGCAAAATACATAGAAAATGTCACATCGACACTCTAAACGCGAACATGGACTCAGATCCTTCATCCGACGATCCTAACTCCTACGCGTGTAAACCTAAACGGGCTTCGATAAGGGTCGGCTGTCGGCCGGCCCGTAAACTATGATCCCCATCATAGTGACCGAGGAAAAGAAAACAAAATGTTGTGGCAAGGTCCATCACAATGATAAATCGGGATATGTCACAAGGTTTATGTGAGATCTTACGGCTAACATCAATTCTAAATGACCTTGAACTTGAGAAGAAGAGCATATCCTACTACATTGCAAAAATAAAGTTGTCATTAGCGTTGTACATAATTCAATGCAACATTACATGACAAATAGGTAGGTAGACCTGGACAAAAACTTCATCAAAGATCATTGGATAAAGAAAACGTATGTACTCCCTTTGTTTGGTCTAGAGATCAATTGACAGATATTATTACCAATGGGATGAGTTGTGATACCTTCACGGTTGGGATTTTAGCGACTTTAGGGGAACAATTGAATGGTATTGCTAATACAAAATTTCAATATAATGTATTTTTCACTTCTTATTCTTCCTCTTTGTATCTTTATATATATATGTGTTGCCCTTCATTCAACAAAATTTTTCATTGTATTGTAGATACAGATCCAGTCCTGCTAAGTAGACCACTTGGCAGCCGGATCTTTTTGACTATATTGAAAGCAATGAATCGAAAATCTTAGAACAGAACATGGTTAAAGGAGCAAATAGGCATCTCATCATACTTTGAACATTGGGACTATCCATTTCAGTGGAATCGCCAAGTCTGTGAGTATCCTGAGCTCACTTGCATCAATGTTCCCGCAGATATACATTCACTCCACTGCCCAGGGATTTCTTCCAGTAGATCATACTAATGCTGCAACTCCAAGTTCTCTGGGGCCTCTTTCCTCAAAAAAATTTCTTCCTTTTTTAGGATCGTCTAGGTTGAGAACAAGAATTGGCTGACTTGGAAGCCTTTTTCATTTAGGTAAGGTAAACAAAAAAGAAGGTGATCGATAGTGGAGATGCATCTAATCTTCTTTTTGAAGCATATGAGATAGCTAGCCAAAAAAAGAGCTAAAAATTTGCTCGCACGCATGGTAACTATATCTTCAGTTTGATCTTCTTGCTTATTTGAACCAGAAGAGGTAAAATTACTGAATAGCGAGAGGATTATCGGTAGATATATATATAATAATCACTAAAACCAAAACATACATTTAGAACAAACCCAACAAATTCTATTATAACAAATAAAAAACCTAGTAATATTAAATTGCATCACAACCTCAAGCAAATAAATCTTACCCACAGTTCCATTTAAACTCTCCATCACAATATGCATCAAATGCTTCAAGGAACACAGCCAGAATGGCAGTAACAGTCTTAATAATCATCTGCACCACGGAAACCATTACATCAATAGAATTTCAAAATGTGGGAATATGTTTGAAATGATTTGGATTTAATGAAGAATGGGGGAGAGAGAAGGGGAGGAGAGCACATTTCATAACAAAAGTAACATACATATTGAACAATACCAATCTTGATGACCTGGTAAAACCATTCACCCAATCTCCATGGCTTCAGAAAATATTTCATTGGGAAGTGATGCTTTATTATTCCCTTCCCAGATAAATGATATAATAGGGGTTGATTGGAATCTAAACCACCTTGCCTCTTCATAAACTCAATTGTTCTTTCCTCACCACCTAATTTTGCATAGAAATGAAATCAGATAATGTAAATCACGATGAAAGATTCCCGGTAAAGCTAACTACAAACAGAAAGAAAAGGCAGTATAAAGTTTTAAGTACAAAAGAGGGCAGGAGGGTACTAAGTCATCCCCTCAAAACAACAATAGAACGCTTAAATCAAATTCTTAATGCCAAGATACACATCAGAGTCGCCCTAATCTTGTAGCAATTGCTGAGTGAGATATCCATTAAAGGTCATCGTCCACTGAAGCTGTCAAAAGCCCCCCACACGAAGTAAACCGCCGAAGAGGTGAAGGGTGAGGTTGCAAAGAAGAGTGGAGATAGAGGCGAGGCTATGGTAGAGGTGGGAACGAAAACTGAAAGGAATGGCTGAAGGTCAAAAAACAAGGTGACTCTACATCAAGAATCAAATCTTCTACATTGAATGCCAAATGAATATCCATACTCCTAAGAATATCAAGCTCATAAAAGTTTGACTCATATTCTTTGTATGAACCTATTCGCCTAACACTTACATTCAAAGTTGTCCCCAATGGGAACCTCTTAAATAATGTGAAAATCATCACCCAATCACTTTCATTGAACATTTGATCTCTCATGTGATTACCCGCGCAAATTTTAAAATGTTAATTATTTAATATAACTTCACATCAGAGTATGACATACAAAGCATGCAACAGATGCAAATGATGACAAACAAACTCAACAGGCTCACTAAATGCATACTCTACGTAGCGGTGAAAGTCCATAAAGATGGGTGGTTTATCCTGAGGTTCTTTGGGTGGGTGTAGACTCGTCGATTCTACGGTGAGCACCCAAATGAGTGACTGAGACATCTACAGTGAGACACAATATCATGAAATGTTAAATGTCTCCCCATGGAAGTGATTCAACGCGGGGCTCACCACGTGATTGATAGAAAAACTTGTCTCGAATGCGATCATCAAAAAGGAATGTCAACGATAGTGACATAAGGACGTAAATAAGGAGGTTCACCGGGCGGTAAGTAAACATAACGTGAATGCGGCGATCATCTAAAGGGACTGCGAGACAGGGACACAAGTATGCAACGCCGAGGTAGGCTGAATGTCTCCTAAAAGGAAGAACTCGTTGGGGGGCTCTCCAAGAGGCTCAACGGAGGGCTCATCAAAGAATTCAGTAGTAAGAGGAAGATCATTTAGATGAGTGTCATCAACAAGAGCAGTAACCCCGAGAACATGAGAGATAGTTATTACAAAGCCAATACTATGCTCTCGCCCTTACTTGGAATATGAGTCGCCGCGACAATATGGGGAAACCCAGATGCAAAGGGCGAGTCTATGATCGGAGCAATAACTAAGTCAACGCATGGGGTAAGGAATGAGCACATCACTATAAGATCACTAGGTCGCTCAGTTGGGGTCATAAGACATGAGTCAGGATCAAATGACGGACCACTCATCGGGCTAAGTACCTCAGTGGGGTGAGAGAAATCAGTATCAGTGGGGTGAGAGAAATCAGTATCAGACATCACTTGTATCATGTCCAGAAGGACAAGACTAGGTAAAGTGGTGGCCCCAGAATGGGAGAGACTCATACTGGGGAGGTCAAGGTGCGAATCCACTCAACTAATACTAGCTGATCTCAAGGAATGCTCATAATGAAGGGCGAGTTGGTATGTTTGTTCGAGGGACTCTTAAGTAGTGATTTAACTCAGTATGTATCTCAGATCGAAATCGGGAAGTGGTCATAGCTGCTCTCGGATGTTGCTCCTCATTACTAACTCATCAAAATGAGTCGTATGCTCAGCGGCGGACATGGATCCTTGTTGAAGAGAAAATAGTTGCTCGATCAGGTGACTCTGATATGATGCAGTCACATACCTCTGACACAGTTTACGCTTCATCTCCACCCAACTAATGATGCGGTGAAAATGATCTTGCACGCAGGTACTCTCAATACTAGACCAATATGCTCTCGCCTAATCTAAAAATCTAAGTTTCACAAATTTAACGCATCGCTCACCAAATAACTCAAAATAATCGAGGTACTATTTCATATCCACGAGCCAATAACTAAATGACTCGGGACTCGATGAACCGTCAAACAATGGGGCAATAACACTAAACCTACACTCGATATCTCTCTCAAAATGATGATCCTCATAATAATCATCCATAAGATAATCGAGTCTTGTCGAAGTATTAACACGATTAGCTCGTACGAGGAGATACGGATAGCGATAATCATCACAGTGATCGTCTCTAGCATAATGGGATCGCGTCGAGGGGTTGATACGATCTTCGGAAGTGGTATACTGCGAATGAGAATAATCATTGTAATAACATGAGGATCTCTTTGAAGTGGCTCTATGGGATTGGGTATAGATAGACTCGGGATCCTCAAATAGAGGGGAGGAATGACAACGATAGCTAGTCATGAAGGAACCTATAGACTCAATGACTGCGTATCAAAATAAAGCTTGAACTTGGGGCTCAGATACCAATTTGACGTAGGACGTCCACAGGTGGCGAAAGAAAGATGCCCTAACCCTTGATGCAGTGCAAGCAAGCACGCGATGAATGCAATGGACCTACGATAAACCCTAAACTGAGGATGTGGATAAGTGCATACACGCAGTCCGATGAACTTCTGGCAGTCAAATCTAAACTCTAATACAATGCCCGTGAATGATTCAATCGTACAATAATTTCTAATATGCAATTAGTTAAACAATAATAATTTTAAATTTTGCGCTAGTATTACAATCAATCACAAATATGTTATTTAAGGGAATGACAATTGCAAATTAACTGAGATTGCACTAAAGTTAAATAACAAGAGAATAAATCTACCATACGTACTGAGATTAAGAAAAGCAAGATACTCAGAGCAAGATATTTCTAGTAATAACGATACATTAGTAAAATGGGAGGAAGTAAAAACTAAATGTAAAGACTTACCAAGCAATCGACACCGATGGTGGAGAAAGTGGTATGCTAGCCTGTGACAACTGTAGGAGCGTTGCAACGGATCACATGTTGAAACTAAGAAAATGGTTTTTAATGTTCGGACCAATAGGGTGACCGAAGGTTACTGATTCAGTGGTCGATACAAGGCAAAGCACAACAAGAAGTCAGAAGGTCAAGCTGATCTCCGAGTTGCCAAGAAATAAGACCCGCATGCTGCAGCGAGGAGGTCCCGCCATACACCCAAAAGTCTATAGAAACTTCTCATCCTAAACCAAAGGTACACTAGGAAGTCACAGACTGGGCAACTGCAAATCTTGTGTGTGTGTGTGTGGGGGGGGGGGGGGGGGGGGGGGGGGTCAACGTGCCTTCAACTTGTGTATCAAGGTCCTATTTATAGGCAATCTAGGGGATACATGGTCTGCGAATAGCCGCCCTGCCTTTGTTGGATAATAAAAAACTCGTTTCCCGGGCGACCTTGCTCCTAAAAGCCTCTGAAGGAGGCGAGTTGATTAGGAGCGCTTTGGGCGAGGTCGCCTGAGAGGCGAG
This sequence comes from Dactylorhiza incarnata, assembly GCA_033032865.1. Classification (NCBI taxonomy): domain Eukaryota; kingdom Viridiplantae; phylum Streptophyta; class Magnoliopsida; order Asparagales; family Orchidaceae; genus Dactylorhiza; species Dactylorhiza incarnata. The sequence continues at coordinate 81,362 of JAWHQI010000402.1, read as the reverse complement.
CTTCTGCTGTCTTGGATAGTTCATTGGTCGGGCTCAGAAGGAGTTCGCAGAACAAGGCGAGCTCCGGATGAGTCTCTCCTGCTTTCGATGATGTCTTCTCTTATTCAGCAGTCAATCTCCTAAGGCCCGCGGGCTTATAATCGATCATGGGCCCCCTCGTCAAATATGGATTGTACAACATGTGCGGTTGGCGGGAAGCTATGAAGAGGGAGATTACTAGGGTTTGGAAAATTTAGGAATTTGATTTAGCAGAGGAATGTAGAGGGGGTGGAGGTGGCTGAGTGGGGGCTAGAATGGAAGAAGGTTGGGTATATAAGGGCTCGGGGAGGTCGGGAAATGGAGGGATGCGGTGGTTGGAGGCTTTGGGAGGAGTCCGTGACTGAAGGAAAGGATATCCGGCGACTGGGGCTTAGGCGGTGCTGGTGGAGATGGTGGCGAGGTTGGAGAAGGGAGGGGAGGTGGTTGTCAGCGAAGTTGTGGTCGTTGGAGGCTGGAGGAGCCGCTTCGGACGGGAATATGCTGCACAATGGCAGAAATCATGTAGTGGGGAGGCTAGAGGATATTCGACGACTGGGGCTTGCAGTGAATGACTGGCGAAGGCTACTGGAGACGGAGGAGGCCGACGTCCGACACTGGCAAAAAACAGCGGAAGAGGCACTTCGAGTCACAACAAGGGATGTGGGAGTCACACCCACGGACCGAGCGGTTTTCTGTAGAAACCGTCAACTCTCGATGCCCCATCGCCCTAGCCGGATGGGATATAAGGGGCGGGGGAGATTTAGGTTAAGTCATCTGACGACCCTAAATGCACAATCGGATAACTTAACGTAAACCTCAAAATACAAGTCCAAAATAAAAAATAAAATACATATAAATATGAGAAATTGTGACGAATGTGATGGCAGTCTCCGATCGCCAATCCGATAATCCAAAAAACATTAATATCGTAAATCGCTCGAATGTATCGCGATCGATCTCCATCACAAAACCTTAGGGAAGTTGATTTACGCGTACTGCTACATGACAAAAAAGCTATTCTCAAAAACTGATTAAAACTGACTCACTTCATTCGTATTAACATGAGAAATTGATTCTCTTATGTTGTGATGCAATTATGAAAGTATATAACAATCGAAAATGAAAAATATCACATTGAGAGGAAATTATCTGTAATTTTAATATTTTTATGTATTTTCCTCATTTTATATTTTTTAAAAGGATGGGCATATCTCTTTTTTAGGTCTTATTCAGTCAGGTCTAATCTGAGTTCCCCCCAAAAAAACTAATTATGTCCAAGGTCAAACTCAGGGCAAGCTCAAACACAACAGGGAGGCCACAAAACAAGTTCAACCCTACTCCACATGCTCCGGTCATTCCCAATTCAGTAAGACCTCTCCAACCCAATATCACGCATCATTCCCACAAACACAACTCCCAACTCCCTCTTCCACAATTAAAACCCTTTGCTGAATGTTCCAAAACCAACAGGTTGCCATCACTCCCTCATGCGATGATTATTGTGCAAAATACAAGGTCGATCCAAATCACGAGACTCCCACTGTGACTATCCTACGGCAAATGCTCCATAGTGATTCTCGTCCTGATTCTAAAAACAAAACTAGGGTATAGCTACAGAAACATCCAAATGAACAGCAATCTCCTTGTAACTCCACCCCCAAAACAAACGAAGAAGCCAAGGAATATCCAGTGAACAGTACATTGAATCCAGAGAAATCTAGTAAACAATTAGAACTTTAGATCATAGGCATGCCTTACCAAAAAAATTTAAACAAAAATAAGCACTAGTTCTAAATTTTTTATAAAAAAGAACACAAATACTAAAATAGTAATATTTCTGATGTTCATATTAAAGCGCACAACTATAATTTTTGTATGCCCGTAGATTTTGAGATTTGCATCACATTGTTAATAACTAATTAAAATGGTTATACCGTTTATTGGATAGAACAAGAAGCCACATATACCACTAAATATTTCAGAAGTATCAGTAGCACAAAAGAAGGCACACTATCTTATAAATTACTGCAGTACCATATTTCTTGAAATCCCAAAGGACAACAAATCTGATTTGGGTGACACATGACTAAAGCTAATACAATTGCACATTAGTAAAGTTAATGATAACGTTCAGGTGCCAAACTATAGAAGTTGCTAACAACAATAAAATTATAAAATAGTATTTTACTTTATCCCATGGTTTCCATTAACAATAAATTGATTGAATAACAAATTTTAGTCCCAACTAAATAAACCATGGTGAACACGGTTAATTGAAATACTAGCCAGAAAATAGGATAATAGTCTATTTACATTTATGCCATTTCTTCATGAGATTGGAACATTCTTATAGAAAAATTCTAGGGATTTTATTGTGCTATACCAAATGATTAGAAAATATACCAAAAACAAACATAATGATAGCGCAATTTCAAGCAACTTCAACATTAAACTGCCATGATTCAAATATTAACAAAATATTAGCACATTGAGAAAAAAATTCACCAGGTAACCAAACATTTGCAATTCTCAACTGGGAAGAGATCAAAAACATGATAATTATCTTAGCAAATAAGACTTCCACATTTCAAACATGATATAAAATATGAGTTCAATTATAGTGTACAATTGTGGAACACATGTACTCCAGACTCTAGAGCAATGAAGAAGCACTATTAAAAATCATATTCATGGAAGAATAAGGGAAATAAGAGTAAATATATCCATAAAAATATTGTAGCAAGCCTTACCCAAGCAAGCAATAAGATATCTTCCAAAACAGTACATGGCAAAGGCCTCATAGCTATCACGGATGATCGCGCAATCAACACTTAGTGATGGGTTCACTAACGACACATACTGAAACAGAAAAATTAAAGTATGGCAATTTAGGCAACTAAATGAGTTTGCTAATATGACAATATAAAAACAAAAAGGTACCAAAAGATGGGTAGTCAACAAAATTTGCATGATCAATCAGGACCTGGTAGAAGAACATTGAATGGCACTTTCAAGAGAACTAGATATGGATTAAAGAAAAACATAATTGAGCATTTGTCACTCAGATAAACGAAATAGTGATAAGACTTCTAAACAGTGCCTTGCCGTTAACAGCATAATAAATGCTCAAACGAGCATAATCTAATAGCCTATAGCACTGAAATCTTCATCATTCATCAGAATAAAGTTAAGGAGAGAAAAGCTTTAGCACAAGTATGGAAATTGAAAAAGATGATCTACAAACTCTAATGATGATAACGAACCATCCAAGCATATTATTTTAAGAAAATATAGAGAATTCATTGAGTTCGATGATCAATGTAGAAGAGTTTGCAGAAAGCATATTGGAGGTTATATCCAGAAATAACTAGCATGCCTGTTACCTGAAAGTGTCAAGAGATGAATCAAAAACTCCAATCATGCAGTTAACGCGCACGATTGCTGCTGACATGATACAAGAACAATCAACACATAAATTTTCAATGTTAATTGTATATTGACTTCAAAGAACAATTAAATATTTGGGGCATTGGGTTTGACCTTGTATAGCAAGCCAGGTCTCACAAGTCACAACGGTGTTGAGGAAGAACTTCTGGCATATATAGAGTCGTGTGTACGGTAGAAACAGAAGAGATTTCGGACAGAATTCAGAATACTAGGATAAAATGTCAAAGACTACACTCCAAGATATTTATGAAGTAGTAGATCATATAGTTCTATCTTTAACAATTTTGAAGTAAATAATCAAATATCTAAATTCACTTGTAAATTACTCATCAACTTGCTGTGAACACTATTATCTAACAAAAGCGACCGGATGCTATGAGAAAGATGACTAGTGCGTTGTTACGAAGGCAACAACGCTCTCCAGAGCAGCCAAATCCACGGCTTTAGATCCAGACGAGACTTAAGGTAAACTTCTAACTCCAACATTCAATATCAAGATTATAAAGCCTAAGGCCCTATTTGATGAAAATATGGTGTGCCCAACACGCCAAAGAAAAGGCAGAAATTTAAAACACAAATAATCATAAAATGATACAGGAAATAACACTCATCATATTCCAGATACAGATAAATCATAATTGAAAGAACGGACTCTAATTTGGTATTACAGGCTTCATCCTTGGACTAATCGTACAAATATAATGAAGAAGTCGAGATGCACTACAAGAAGTCATAGGACCTGGGAGAGGGGGGGTCATCAACGTGGGTGGTCTAGGAAGGCTTATTGACTAGTACGTCGTCAAAGAACCTAGAAAGGCAAATCAGTGGAAACACTCAGTAAAAGGTTCCACCTAGAATGTCGAAAGCGCATTTGTCAGTTCAAAAAGTATAACAAGAAACTTGTAATGGCTCATATGGGTGCGAAAAGAAGTAGCAGGCATGTCGGTAAGGTGTGCCTAATCAATGAAAATTCGTGTTGACTCATTTTTTGTCCATGGAACTTGTTAGTAGACTATTGCTTACAAATGTAGTGAAAAATAACAATGAAAGCTTAAATTTTCATTGGAGCAGTAAATATGTTTACAAAGTTATCTCTAGATCCACGAGTACAAAACTAAAGATGAAAGTAGGGTAAAATAGTTAAACAAGTACAAAGGTTCACATTTTCTAGAATTTGTCCCCTTTACAATACTTTCACAAGCCAATTATCTATTACACTATTAAGTCCAATCTGCCATGAATATAGTCTGAAAAGTAGGAGTTTGCGTCCTCAGCTCCTTTTGTTATTCCGATTTTGCTCTTGCTTTGTTGTTGCAATCATCTTCCCGGAGCTCTTCCCATCTGTTGCATCATCCTCCAAGAAGAATCACTCATCCCCACAGTACCACCGCTGCAGCTTCTTCTCTACTTGATTTATTATCTCTAAATTTACCGACGCAGTTAGGTCGCTAGCATCAAGAAACAGGAACAACAGCAGAATAACATGTGTTCAAACTGTTGAATGGAGTAGTCTGGCGAAAATTTGGAACAAGCAGACAGACGGCTACGACAACTGCGAAGTAAGGTAACGTATTCCCAAATACGAGAAATGATTTTATAAGATAAAACTTGGATATCAGTTTTAAAATAAGGTGTGCTAGTGGCTTCTCTCAAGAACTTTCAATCGAAAACCGTCCAAGCTTTCACAAACGCGCATAAATGTTTAACACTCGCTCGCATTCAACGATATGTTTAACTCATCCACATGCATTGGCAAGCAAGAAATTAAGCACGATTTTTGAAATTAATGACAAATAATAGTATTATCTTAAGCAAGCAAACTCTAACTTTACTAGTCAAATAGCACTAAGCATAAATATTATACTAATAGTAAGGAGTCCTGATCTTCGGAGAGAGTTATAAGCCTTTATGCGTGTAAAACGAGTCCCAAACAGAGGAAGGTTGTATCCAGACTGGGAACAGAGGAAGCAGGCTCAGGTGGAGGAGCACGACCGTGAGCGTCCGACAGTGGTTCGCCCGAGGCTGGACGATCACCAGATAGGCTCGCCGGAGACGATACTACCCACAGAAAAGCACGATTTTTGAAATTAACGACAAATAATAGTATTATCTTAAGCAAGCAAACTCTAACTTTACTAGTCAAATAGCACTAAGCATAAATATTATACTAATAGTAAGGAGTCCTGATCTTCGGAGAGAGTTATAAGCCTTTATGCGTGTAAAACGAGTCCCAAACAGAGGAAGGTTGTATCCAGACTGGGAACAGAGGAAGCAGGCTCAGGTGGAGGAGCACGACCGTGAGCGTCCGACAGTGGTTCGCCCGAGGCTGGACGACCACCAGATAGGCTCGCCGGAGACGATACTACCCACAGAAAAACTCGTCGTTGTCGCCGAAAGGGGATTTGGGATGACTGGTAGGCTGGAGAAGGATATCGACGCCGATCGGAGCTGAGGATGCTCAATCCCGATAGGGGTGGACTGGAGATGTGTCGTCGGAGGTCGCCGGGACAGGGGAAGGCAGCGGCGAGTCGTGGAGTTGCGCCGGAGATGGGGGTATCGATCGGGAAGTCGTGTCGGGTGAGGAAAACGACGATGTCTGCGATGACTCGTCGTTTTCTTCTTTCCCAGGTTGCTGTTAGGAGTGCTAGAAGTCAAACTTTAAAGAGTGTTTTCTTTGTTTTTTAACTTTTAATAACGGATGGGAAATAAAGTGGGGGGGATTTCTTGACCGGTTGTTGATAACTCGTTGGGTTTAATTTGAGAGGTTCAAAGGTTTAATTGTTTTGGAAATCAATGGATGGAATTTCGGGTTGGAAAATCAAAAGGTAAAATCCCTAGGCTTCTCCCTCCGAAATAAATTAAAGAGCATTAATTTCAGAATATATTTTCTTTTAATAAAATCAAATACGTTAATTCATTTGCTTGCTTAATTTAATACTACTACTAATTTGACGGACCTATTCATTCAGAATCTTATTGGCCGGTCACCCCAATAAGTCGAACGATAGTGCGCGAGTAACAAGTGCGATACAACATGCGTGAAAACTAAAACATAAAATGCGTGAAAACAAGCGCTACAAAAATACTAGAAATAAAGTAAAATAAAGATGCAAACATGTGTTGCATCATAAGGTGACCGCCGGCAACGGCAACGCAATCAGGCATGGTAACGTTTCAGGGGGGCAATGTAAAAGTTGTTCCAGAATACTACATTGGGGCGTGGAGAAGAAGGTGAGAGGGAACAATGAAGCAGGGATCGAGCTAGAAGCAGGATGCAGTCGGGATGGGATGCGGCAACGATGTGATACTGCGGCAGCAGGAGCGGGATGAAAAGGTTGACAAGATGGCAGATAAAAAGTAAGGGAGGTGTGATGATGACATGGTTACAGTATTTATAATATAATATCTGATACATATCTTACTTAATCTATACTTACATTAAATAATGATATAATCGCTATAACTTACTCCCTCTACTCGCAATCCCCTCAGTGTGATAGGAGATCGAGCGATAGCTGGAGTAGTGCGCTCCGGGGGACTGCGAGCAGCAGGAGTACTGTCATGTGAAGCCTGTGCGCCCGAGTGCAGGCAAGCACAGGTGGAGGTACTGTCATGATCGGAGTATTGTCGTGGCCGGAGTACTATCACGGTCGCACAAGAGTTCCCCGTGCGTTTTCACTCATACTAAAAAAAGTGGTTGGTAAGGGACAATTAAGCTTTTCCATTTGGGCTTTAACAATTGGTAAGGGACAGCTAGGGACAATGCTTTATATTTTAAATTACCTCCCTCCATGTTCTATCTTCCATTTCCACTGTTTATTGGCATCATTGACTTGGATATGTCCCTCTTATCCTCCAACAGGTGGTTCCCTACCTTCAACTTTTTGAATTTAATTGTGAGTCTAGCATTTATGTCAATCAGCATCACTCTACTTTTCATCCTCAACATTCTAGAAGTGAGTTTTATTCTTTGGTTCATCAGATGTATGTGGTTCCTATAAGGCTCTATTTGGCTCTGTGAAACAATGGTGGGAAAATGAGTGATTTTGCAGAATTGTGGGAAGTTAGTGTAACTGTTGGGAGGAACTTTGTCTGCAATGGTCTTTGAAACAAAAAAAAAGGTTATATGGATCACTGAATGAACAATCACCCAAAAAAGTTACCAACAACACCTAATTAATTTTCAATCTCAAGCTAAGATCTGGAAACCATAATAAGTGTCGGCTATAGTGAGCATTCATCGAAAGAGAAGAAATATAGCTAGGAATGTGCTAGTGAGCTCTTCGGGGAGGACGAACGAGGAAAGAATGGACTGGTGAGCTCTACAGGAGCTCGAACAAAGAAATAACAGGTTGGTGAGCTCTGCAGGGATGTCAATCAAAGCAGGAATGACGATCTTAAAGAGGGACTGACTTTTCGACGGTCGATCTCAGGTGCGAAGCTCGCCAGTCGCAAAAGACGTCATCGATGGAAGGGCGGGGAACTAAGTTCGACAGTGCAGAAATTGTGAAAAGGCTTTGCGTCATATGAAACATTGATATTAGCAATAACGAAGTTGTAGATGTTCTCACGACTCTATTAAAAAAACTGTTTGGCGGGATTTTTTGAAAAGCGGCGGGCACACATGAATTGTACCGCCCAACCAAACAGAGCCAAAAACTATGTGTTTATCTGGATTCAATTATTTCATTACATTTATTGATGCTCATTACAGGTTGGCTTTATACCTTTGTCATGATTGTTCTAAAGTTTTAGTTGTCTTTCGCGAAGTAGCAATCAGGCGGCTATGCATGCAATGTAATTTTAAATGTAATTAAAGGAAATTAATATAGTGACACTAATTTCTATAGTGCAGTTAGAGAATATGATGCATGACGAATCTACATGTGATTGACTCGCGATGCGCCAGCCCTAGATGAATGTAAGCACCCAATAAATGTAATGGATTTACAACGAACCCAAAAATGACATGGGAAAAGGATGCATGCACACAATTAGATAAGTGGGCGGCCATGACATAAACCCTGATGTGAAGTGAATGTCAATGATTTGATCATGCAATTGCTACAACATACGATTAATTAAATAACAAAACTAAAGTTCCGGCAAAACAATCACAATTGATTCGAATCAGGTAACAAGCAATAAAAGCATGTGTAATTGAGAGTGCTAAGACAACGAGTATCAAGCGAATAAAACATTCAAGTTCATTGAAAGAAATTTGACACATAAATTTAGCAAAATACAACTAATAATAGAGCATCCATAGAACGTAAAGAAAATGAAAACTAAATACTCACCAAGTAATCAGCACCGGCGGTGGAGGTGTGGGAAGGGTCGTGGGGATTCAACAGCTAGATTGATGTAAACCGGATTTAGGGTTTTCAAGTTATTTATTTTAATCAACGAAATATTTTACTTTATTATAAAAATAAAATTATGATTTTAAAGTCACATGAAATTTTAATTTTTAGTCGGGTCGAGTGACCAAAAAACGAAGCTTCGCACGCGAGATCACTTCTACAACAAATTTCACAACAATCGTTAATCAGTATTTGAGAGAAATTCCGTTGAGCGTTTAATAATTTGAATCGTCGCGAGATTTACAACTCCACAAGCTTAGTCCGCAAATAATAATTTATGGAATAAACGGTAATTAAGACAGCAAGAACGTTCGAGGCAAGCTTATGATTATTTTAAAGTGCATAAAATTAAGCTAACTAGATGGAGAAAGTATACCCAAAAGTTACGGCCGAAGAAATGTTGATGCCGTCCAAATCCGTCCAGCTAGGGCAAGAGCGCAGACGGCGAGCCTCTGTTTCCTCGCTCGTCGTCAGACGGCCAGAGCGGAGCGATTCCGGAGTTGGGCGTTGAGGGTCGACGACAACTACTCCTCGTATGTACTGGTCGTCGATGTCGATCGGAGGTGGGATGTCGACGTCGAGCTTTGCGATCCCCGGTGGTGACTGTTGAACGTGATCGTCGATGGCTGTTGGACTCTTCCGAGAAGATGAATAGTGCCGCCGGTCCAGACAGAAGGATCGAAGATGTCGATCTTCTGTTCTTTCCGTGGCTGCCTTTACCGTGAGGGGAAAGGGTTTTAATATAGGTCTTATTTTGGCCCCCCTGATTTAACCCTTCTTTATTAGTTTCCAAAAAGGTAATGATTCCCAAATATTTTAATTGAAGTGCTTGATTGATATTTCCTTTCTTAAATTTATATCACCTTAAATAATTTAAAGCTTGCCTCTTCCGTCCTAATTACCTAAAATTACCGGACCATTTTATTTAAGGAAGCATCGGGTGGTCAAACCGGCGTGCCGAAAAATAACGACGGATGCAACAATAAAATTACATGAAATAAAATGATGAAAATAAATGTTGTAAATTAAGGTGCGACGAAGGATGCATCAATTCTCCCGGGGTTGAAAGAGCTCGACCCCGGCGAGACTTTGCGAAAACTGGCAATGGAGAGATCTGATATCGTCGCTGGTGTTGGATCGGGTGGAATATCTGGAGCCTCGACAGGTGGCTCAACTGGCGGCCCAAAGCGCTGCTGAACATGAACTGGACCCAACCTCCTGCAATAAGCAATCACCAGACCTCCCCTTGAAAAGTACAACTCATGGCGATAACGACCGACCGTGAGTTTGTAATGTTCAAAGGTTGCTCGCAAAATATTAGCAGTAATTTTATGCAGTTCTTTAAAATAATTAATATGAGCTCGCGCATCAAAAGAAATATGTTCATGGAATGAAAGATGATGGCGGTCAGGTGGGTGGAGCAATGCATACAAAATCTCGAAAGGAGATATTTTAAGAGAGCGGCTTTTAGAATTATTACATGTGAAATTTGCTCGTGGAGGTACTAGATCCCATTGTGTCGGATTCCCCTCAATTATACGCCTAAGAAGGTTCTCCAAACTCTTATTAACGATTTTAGTCAGTTCATCGATTAGAAAGTGATAAACGCTGCTAAACTCGAGTTTGGTGTTCATTCGTCCCCTTAGTACGTTCCAAAAATTTGATATAAAATATTTAATATAATGTTGCAATCTCACAATTTTGCTTATATCAAATTTAATATTGCAAATTTTAAAATTGACTCCAATTTTATTATTTAAAAATTTCCAAAGAAATCCATTAAAACGTGTATCCTTATTGGGAGTGAAAGTTTTTGGAGTTCTTATTATCCTTAAGATACGAGTTCTTTTAAATATGTCGATACTTGGATAATAAATTTTTGCAGACACATTTATATCTATTGGATAACGGAATGAGATAAAGTGATTTTCTCCAAATACGAAATCAACATGTGGTGGTGACATTGGTGCTATGGGTCGGTGACCAACAAGCATAATGCCATTCGACTCAAGTGTATATGACTGAAAGGGGCGAGGAGAGCCAGGGGCGACAGGGATCGACTCCGTATTGTCTAAGCTGAGTGATTCGTCACTGACGAGTTCTTCTTCATTGAGAAGGGGCTCGGGAAGGAACTTGGTGACTAAAGGTTGTGGTTCAGTGTGAATAAGTGGGGACACCGCTTCAGTCAGGATGGGGGAATGAGGAGGATGAAATTCCTCTTCTTGGAACAGAGGCTCATGAAGGAACTCCTCGGCTGAAGGGGGTGTTATAGTGGAAACTAGGGGGGCCAAGGTGCGCGTGGGGGAATCGACAAGTTTAAAGAGTTCCACTGATTGATACGTAGTTGGGACGTGGTCAGGGAAAACATATTGCTTGCGCATTGTCGTCTCAAAGTTGTGTACATCGGTGCACAACCCATTCAGATTTTGTTTTAATTCGACAGTGACTGTGTCGACTGACTTCGTCAGATCGTGCATTCGAATGGCTAAGTCACCTAAGGTGGCTCCTATTCGATCTAAGCGACTCTCCATATTTTTAAGTAAAAACTTAATATTTTTTTTAAGGTTTAAATAAAATTTTAAAAAAGGTGGCTAGTGGGGGAGCCACACCTTTTTTTTTTTGAAAATAAATTATAAATATTTTAAAATAGATTTTTTTAATAAAAATAAATAATAAATTAGTTTTGAAATTCGGATCGCGTGATTCGCGATAGGAGCGAATCACAAACCCCTCTGATACCAAACTGATGTAAACCGGATTTAGGGTTTTCAAGTTATTTATTTTAATCAACGAAATATTTTACTTTATTATAAAAATAAAATTATGATTTTAAAGTCACATGAAATTTTAATTTTAGTCGGGTCGAGTGACCAAAAAATGAAGCTTTGCACACGAGATCACTTCTTAACAACAAATTTCACAACAATCGTTAATCAGTATTTGAGAGAAATTCCGTTGAGCATTTAATAATTTGAATCGTCGCGAGATTTGCAACTCCACAAGCTTAGTCCTCAAATAATAATTTATGGAATAAACGGTAATTAAGACAGCAAGAACGTTCGAGGCAAGCTTATGATTATTTTAAAGTGCATAAAATTAAGCTAACTAGATGGAGCAAGTATACCCAAAAGTTACGGCCGAAGAAATGTTGATGCCGTCCAAATCCGTCCAGCTAGGGCAAGAGCGCAGACGGCGAGCCTCTGTTTCCTCGCTCGTCGTCAGACGGCCAGAGCGGAGCGATTCCGAAGTTGGGCGTTGAGGGTCGACGACAACTCCTCCTCGTATGTACTGGTCGTCGATGTCGATCGGAGGTGGGATGTCGGCGTCGAGCTTTGCGATCCCCGGTGGTGACTGTTGAACGTGATCGTCGATGGCTGTTGGACTCTTCCGAGAAGATGAATAGTGCCGCCGGTCCAGACAGAAGGATCGAAGATGTCGATCTTCTGTTCTTTCCGTGGCTGCCTTTACCGTGAGGGGGGAAGGGTTTTAATATAGGTCTTATTTTGGCCCCCCTGATTTAACCTTTCTTTATTTGTTTCCAAAAAGGTAATGATTCCCAAATATTTTAATTGAAGTGCTTGATTGGTATTTCCTTTCTTAAATTTATATCACCTTAAATAATTTAAAGCTTGCCTCTTCCGTCCTAATTACCTAAAATTACCGGACCATTTTATTTAAGGAAGCGTCGGGTGGTCAAACCGGCGTGCCGAAAAATAACGACGGATGCAACAATAAAATTACATGAAATAAAATGATGAAAATAAATGCTGTAAATTAAGGTGCGACGAAGGATGCATCATGGATTTTACTCAGGAGGGCTGCAACAACTGTGGAGACAACGAATGGAGAATGGGGTGGTTGTCGAAGAGGACTGCAGGATGTGTACTTGTTGTAAGCGCAGCGATTCATAGCGGGAGGGACAAAAGTCGATGGATGTGGTTAGATGGAGCTGGGAGGAGTTGCATAAGGGATGGATACTAGTTTGTGGGCTCGATCAAGGCATGTATGGCTATGGAGATGGTCGATCTGGGTTGCAGAAGCTTGGGAATGATCAGAGCTAGGCCAGGAGAGGCGGGAATGGTCTTTGGTAGTGTTGGGAAGGGTTTATGAGGCAGATGGAGGTGGCTTGGTGGATGGAGACGGAAATTGGAGAAGGGGGATCGTTTGAGATAAGGGATGTGGCAGACAATGACGTGGGGGACGTTAGCACCCCTTGGGGACCGAGATCTGTAGCGACGCACCATGCTGAATTCTCGGTTTCGCACCAAGGAGCAACGACTGAGTGGCTCCATGCATATAAGAACTGTAATCCACGATGCATTTGCCTTAGACCTCATGGAATATAAATAAGGGAGATTTAAGTTAAATCATCTGACGGCCTCAATCGCGTGATCAGATAAGTTAACGTAAAACTCAAAATATACATAAAATCGTGTCAGATGCAATCACAATCTCCGGTCGTCCATCTGACGATCCAAAAAGTGTCGACCCAATAAACCTCAAATGATGCGCAATCGATCCACATCAGAATAATTATGGACAATTTTAAGAAAGACAAATTAATTTAAGACACAACACATCCACAAATGTTCCAAATGAAATAGTCAATAAGTAGCAAATCTATTGCACATGAATGAAATAACTATGCATAAAATAAACACAACCAACAATAAATTTCCCTATAATAAACCTATTTCTAGGTTTAATTAATCTAAACTTCACTGAGGCGTGTCAATTGATTTGGAAAAATCTCACGGGTGGAGTAAGCAAAATGATATTGAAACCGGTGGAGTTAGCAAAATGATATTGGAAAGATCCAGGGCGAGGACAGATACTCATGCAAAAACGGCAAGGAGATCGGCATTATGTCAGAGAAGGAAGAAGAAATAAGTGTCGTTTGATACCGAGGAGAGAAAAAGGAGAAAGAAATTTGGAGAAGTTGGGCAGGAAGAAGAAACAAGGAGAGGGAGAAGTTTTCTAAACAGACAATCAGTGCAAAAAATATATACAACATTCTTCTTCTGCCTGTTATCCGGTTTTGAATATTTGTGGTTGCGTTAAATTTTCAAAACTTTATACCACTTCTCAGTAGTGCTCGTCTACCTTGCACGGATACTTAAAAATGCTCTACGTATCGGCTCGGACGCGTATCGGATACGGGAAACGCTCGGAAACGTGTTTCCGAAACTCTAGGAAACGTAATTTTAATTATTAAAAAAAATTACGGATACACGATTGGATACGCAATTCCCGTGCGTTTAGGTTTAATATTAATATGTCGCTCCTTTTTCCGCTTCTTTTTCCGCCGCTGCTCTCGCTCCCGTGCGTGCTCCAGGTCGTCTTCTCCCTTGCGTGTTGCGTCTCTTGCGTGTTGCGTCTCCCGTGCGTGCTGCGCCCCGTGCGTCTCCAGGTGCTGCTGCGTCTCGTGCGTCTCCATGTGTTGCTGCGTCTCGTGCTCCAGGTCGTCTTCTATATCCATGAGTTAGTATTGTAAGTGACGGATGGAGCGATCCACAAAGAAGACCACTCATTAATTTTATGGCAATAACAGATTCAAAAGCAATGTTCTCGCCAAGGAGTATGCGGAGTTAGCAAGGAAAGGAATAAATGCTAGAAAAAGTATTTTCCAAGCTTAATGGAGCGCAATGTTGTCGCCAAGGAGTATGCGGAGTTGATTGACAAATCGGGAGATTTTAACGATTATGATTCTATTCAAAATCGTTATCTCTTAGATCCAAAGACTTGGTGGATAAATCATGGATCGTCGGCCCCTTCACTCCAAACCATTGCATTGAAGCTATTAGTACAACCATCATCTTCTTCATGCGCCGAGAGAAATTGGAGTACTTACTCCTTTATCCATTCAATGAAAAGGAATATAATGACACCGCAACGTGCGGAAGATTTAATAAGTATCCATAGCCATCTTCGACTTCTTTCTAGAAGAGATCAAAAGTACAATGAAGGAGAGTCTATATTGTGGGATATTACGGGCGATGGTTTTGAGTCATTCGAAGATGTAGGTACACTTGAGATAGCTAATCTATCGCATGATGAACCAAGATTGGAGCTCTCGATTATTGAAGAAGATGATGAAGTCGATACTATTGGAGAGAATGTTTAATTTTGTAACTTGAAATTTTGCATGTGAATAAACGAAACAATGATCAATTGATGTGGACATGTGATATTGTTTTGTTATGATACTTGTTTTCTTAAATCTTCTCTATATTTATACATGTTTATGTGAAGAGTTTGATGGTCATCATTACATATTATGTGAAGAATTTGTTGATGTGAAGAGTTTGATGGTGATCATTACATATTATTGAATGTAGTGATTGAGATGGTAACTTAGTTTGTTAATTGTATTTTTTATATTAATTAATACTTGTATTAATATAATTAAAAAAAAACTAAAAACGTTTCCCGTATCCGTATTTTTTTAAAAATCAAGTTTCTCGTATCCGTTTCGTATCGTATCCCGTATCCCGTTTCCGTCCCCGTGCAACATAGGTGCTCGTAACCCACGACAGAAAACAGTTCATGTGAAGTTTCACGTGGGTAGTTAGAAGAAATGGATTTTTTTCTGTTTCATTTTTTCCTTTTCTTTCCTGTTTATGTTTTTTTATAACTTATGTTTATTGTTCTGTTTAGAAAACCAAACATATCTCTTATGTTGTTGTTTTTTTCTTTTATTTTTTCTGTTTTCACTTTCATTTGAAACAGATTTATTTAACCAAAACAAAAATAATTCTAATGGAAACAAAATATATATGCGTAAGTTCAAAAATAAGGTTAAGGCTTATATGGGGAGCAGGAGAGGAAACAAGGCTCAGCCTAACCAAATCAAAGAACTGCACCACAACTTAACCAAAATTAAAATAAATCTAGCTTACCAAATAAGGTAGGACACCACTACAACTCATCCATCAACATAAAATGCAAAAAAGAAAAGCGAGGAACAAATGCACGAAATAAAAGAAGTTAACATAAATAATAAATAAAATGTGAAACATAAATTAAATGTGGTCGTCCATGATCTCCGATCTACATCAGAAATCCATACTCAATTTTCTACCACAATAAAGGTGATCAAGACCAATAATACCCAAGAGTACTTAAGGTCATGTGTTTCATGAGACATACCTCTTTGGGTATCATCCATCAAACTTCATTAGCATATACAACAAC
The DNA here is from genome assembly GCA_033032865.1 of Dactylorhiza incarnata. Classification (NCBI taxonomy): domain Eukaryota; kingdom Viridiplantae; phylum Streptophyta; class Magnoliopsida; order Asparagales; family Orchidaceae; genus Dactylorhiza; species Dactylorhiza incarnata. The sequence continues at coordinate 65,340 of JAWHQI010000402.1, read as the reverse complement.
AAAATGGTGTCGTGGAGAGGAAAACGCATCTTCTTCTTAAGGTAGCACATCCTATTACGTTTCAAATGAATCTTACCACTTATTGACATTTGTCGTTTAACCGCCTGCTAGCTCATCAACCATTTGTCTTCTTTTGTTCTTGACATCATCTCTCCCTTTTCAATTACTTTTTCCCTATGCCCAACCTTCTTGGAACTCTTTTTGTCTTTGGTTGCACGTTGAAGCAGGACGGTCCTATGTGATGGTGAAATAATTTTGTGAACTCCTATATGCAACCACACATGAGATCCGACGGTTTACTTGCAACAATGAATATTTATAAAGCAATATTAATTTGATTGACCACAAAGAGTTAAAGCTCTCAAATATGAAAACACGTGAAGTCGTATAAGTGCAAGAGTGCCAGAAAATCAAAAACTATTTAAATGAGAGATTACAAAGACTAAAACAATTGAATGCAAACTTATAAACCACTATCTCTTCTAGTAGAGAACAAACACAAGATCCAACAGTAAAGAAATCAACACACAAACCTTGATTACCAAGGCTATAAAGAGGGGAGGGCTGGAGGTACTTTTGGAGGGCTGCCGGGACAGGTTTTCAGCACTCAAATATTGTGGGTGTGACGCAGGACGAATCTATAGGCGGCGAAAAATCTGCGACCTAACCCTACATGTTATGCAAAGCCCGACGAATTAATCACAAATTAGATAATAAACATTAACATCTCACGCAAATAATTCTAAGCAAGGCAAGATAATTTATTAAGCGAACAAGCTTTGGTTTCCCTCCGCGGGGAGGGCCAAAGATAGAGCGCGCGGCGAATAATTCCTTCCTGCAGTTAGAGATTAATCTAGGCACAAATAACTATAATAAAATGAACATCCAAGCAAGCATGTAATATTCCAAACGATAACAATGTTTTACAACCCAATACCAATACAAAAACACAACACAAATATTAGGGACTGTTGTAAATAAAGAAAATCTGAACGTTGGGGGGCTCAAAGAGGGGTTCCGGTGGTTGGTGGGCCGGATCGGGTAAGGGGAGGGCTGATTGGGTATTGGGGAGGGCTGGATCGGGGAGGGAAGAGGCTGGATCTGGCTGGAAAAGTCCAGATCTGGACTGTTCCAAGGGGGATGGGGTGCTTGGAGGTGGTTCCACGGAGGGAGGAGTGCTGGCAGCAAACCTGGGAAGAATATGGTGCTGGATCTGGGTGGCGCAGGGCTGGATCTGGGCTGAAACGCCCAGATCTGGACAGATTTAGAAGGGTGGGGTGCAGGGAGGTGTTTCCACGGACTGGGAGGGTGGCTGGCAGCGAAGGATGGGAAAAAGGGGGGGCGGCGGCCTGGGATATGGGCGGCCAGAGGGGAGGGAAGTGGCTGGCAGCAGTAGGGGAAGGAGGAGGGCGGCTGGCTGGCTGCGGGCTGGCTGCAGGGAGGGCTGGCGGCCTGCTGTTGGTAGGGGGGCTGGCGGCCTGCTGTTGGTAGGGGGCTGGCGGCCTGCTGTTGGTAGGGGGGCTGGCGGCCTGCTGTTGGTAGGGGGCTGGCGGCCTGCTGTTGGTAGGGGGGCTGGCGGCTTGGATGGGTGGAGGGAGAGGAGAACAAAGGGGGGAAAAGATAACTTACCCAAGGAGTCGTCACCAAGGGGAACCACGGAGTCGGCATCGCGGAAGGATCACCGGAAATGAGGAAGATGAACTATCCAGATTTCAGCAATAAAATACAGCAGCCCCAATATCTATTATTTATAAGAAATGAAGATTAGGGCACCCGGAATCAACGGCTATGATTGGCCGTTGGTTTCGGGGCCAAAACTACATGAAATAATAACCGAAAAATACAAAGCTATATATGAAATCGACTCGCAACATGAATCCGAAAGCATCCACGGAGTCGGATCGTCGATCCGGGCACGCCATATATGGTAAGTCGCCAAATCAGCCCCGAGTGGGCCCAAAGCTAGTCCTCGCCTATGCTCCGCATCAATCTCCCCGGCTTGAAAGAATTCATCTCCCGATGAATAGGGGTCATACTTCTCTCGCCGCATGCCAGGTAAAACTCGAAGAGGTCCGCCAGAGGTCGTCTAAGTGTCGACGCTGAAAAGTGGCCTCGCCAATCAACTCCTCCGGACTGAAAAATTTTCATCCCCGATGAGTGGAGACCGACGTACTGAAGTCGAAGTCCGAGGGCGAATCGATCAAGCTCATTTCTCAACACACTAGTAGAAGGATCCGGTGGAATCTGAGGTGCCAAAGGTGATACCGTTGGGGACAACATCCCGGGTAAATAAGGGTCAGAGGTGGGCTGAGAACGGGGCAATGAATGTGGTGGCAAGGGCTCGGGGGTAGACTGAGTGGTGGATGGTAAAAACAGTGGTAAAAGCTCGGGAGGGACGCCAAGATGTGGGCCTGAATACTCGTGAGGTGCAAAGTATGGCGCCAGGTCCTCGACATTGAACACAGTATGGGTACCCATGCTCACGGGGATGTCCAACTCATAAGCATTTGTCCCGATGCGCCTCAGGAGGAGGGTTGACGGCAGGGAGGAGGGTCCGAGTGGGCCCAAAGCTCGTCCTCGCCTATGCTCCGCATCAGGGTGGCTGTCCAGAAACTGGGACAGAACCTTGGACGATGCAGGGACGCAGCATTCAGCAATCTGTGGAGGGAGGTGTCTGTCTGGGAAGAAAGACAGCAGCCCAGGCTTTGCCGGGAGAGGAAGATGTTGCGGGCAGCAAGCTTCATGAGAGTCAGAGAACTGATAGTGACTGGGCTGGTTGGGGAAACAGTTTCTGGCTGCTGGAGGAATTCCAGAAGGTGTAGGAGGCTGGGGATGAAGTCTGGAGGCGGGGATTACCTCACAGGTAGGTTCCAAATGGGATTGAGTTGGTTAGGAGTGAATATGTGAAAGGAATTCAGTTTTAGGGGGGGGGGATTAAATGGCTCCACGTATGAAGAAGAGGGGATTAAGGGGAGGGGGGCTGGAGTGGAGGCAGAAATGGGGTGTCCGGCTGTTATGGAGGGAAGTGGGGAGAGTAGGGGTTATTGTTTAGGAGATTAATGTGGTTCCACGTGAATAGGGAGAGAATATTAGGGATGGGGGCTGGCTGCTGTGAGTGGAGAAAAGGAATGGGAGGGAGTTGAGGCTTGAAGTTAGGAATTAACTCCTTTAATTTAGGAGGTGGGGATAATGGGTGGTTATGAGGTAGTGGATAGTTATGAAGGATCTTATGGTGGTTATGGGTAGTGGTGGTGGCTGGTGGTGGCCGGAGGTGGTTTCCGGTGGTGGTTGTCGCCGGAGATGTTTTCCGGCGATCGCCGGAAAACTCCAAATGTAGGAAATATGCAGGGTAGGTGTAGGAGGTCCACCGGAGATGGCCGGAGACGAACTCCGGTGATCGCCGGAGATGTTCTATGGGGTGTTTGGGGCTGTTTTTGGAGGGGAGATATGAGGGCTGCTGCTTGTGGAGGAGGGGTTGTTGGTGTAGGAGGCTCCACGGCAAGGAGGAGGGAGATGGAGGGTTGTTGCTTGTGGAAGAGGAGGGGCTGTTGGTGAAGGAGGCTCCACGGCAAGGAGGAGGGAGATGGATGGTTGCTGCTTGTGGAAGAGGAGGGGTTGTTGGTGTAGGAGACTCCACGGCAAGGAGGATTTCCCGGAGGTTCAGGCGGCCATTCACAGGAATTAAAACTTTACCAATGAATAGTAAATTTCATTTTTGAATAGTGAAATTGAATAGGAAAAAACAGGGAATTTTTTTGGACAGCCAAAAGTTGGCTGTTTGGGGGGCTGTTGGGGGCTGCGGGAGGGAGTTTGGAAGGGGGAAAAGAGGGCTAGGGTTAGGGGGTACCTTGGGGAGGGAGATACAAGCTTAGGAGTCGTCACCTAGGGTTCCACGGAGTAGGCACCAGAGGATGATCGCGGGAATCCGGGAATAGCTTTCTCCAAATTCTGCAATGCCTAAAATGAGAGCCCTCACCCTCTATTTATAGATTCCTAGGGGCAACGGACGGTTATGATTGGTCGAACGTCCCGACTCAAATACATAAAATTACAACTCGAAATAAAAAATGACAAGAACAAAAACTGCTACGATCGTCGATCCGCATAAAATAAATGGTTCTGATTCCCCATCAATTCCCCCCAACTTGAAATCATTCATCTCCGTGAATGAAGATGAGCGTGCTCTCGTCTGAAGGCAAGGAAAAACCCTGTAGCTCTGAACTCGTAGGTCGCTAAGCTGATGATGATGATGGAACCGAGGATGGTACTGCTGAAGCTGATGATGGTACTGTAGCTGGTGTTGCTGCTAAAGAGATGATGTCGAAGATGTCGGGGACGGAGTACTGGACATCAATGCTGAAGAAGGTACTTCTACTGTCGTCGACGTCGAACACTGTTCTGTACTGCTGTGGAAGAAGCTAGATGATGTCTGTGCCGGAGAATGTGGTACTGATGAAGACGGTGGAACTGCTGGTGACGAACGAAATGTAGGAACTGGAGAAGCCGGATGAGAAGTCAGTGCCGACGACTCAGGCTGAGGAGGAAGCTAGGTGGTAGGTGAAGGCTGATGCTGATGCGGCGAGGTGGAAGGCGAGAATGGTGGTAACTGAGGCTGTGGTGGAATGATGGATGCAAACGGAGGCTGAGAGGATATGGAAGTAGAGGACGAAGGGTGCATGTAGTCATGCGGCTCAAAGTATGAAGTCAAATCTTTAACGTTGAATACAAGTGAAATCCCCATACTCGTCGAGATATCCAACTCATAAGCATTTGCTCCAATTTGTTTAAGCACAGTGTAAGGACCCATTCGCTTAGCATTTAATTTTTGAGCAATTCTTTGGGGAACCTCTCAGCACATATACAAATCAACACTTGTCCTCCTTTGTTGAAGCTTTGCAATCTCTTGTGGTTATCATCATAAGATTTATAAATAATTTTATTGCAAGTACTCTTACGTCGGATAGACTCGTGCATGTTACACAGTGACAATGAATGATGACCGACGAACATAACAGAACGGCTATGTAGAAACCATGCATCCCTTTAGGTGTCATACTAGAGGGGAACATGATCAGGGGAATCAGTGGGTAGGGTGTAAAAAAATTCATAGCGGGGGCGATGATCATATAAGTAAACACCTGAAATGTCTGTACTAACAGTGATGGAACTAAACCCAAGATCATCGAGAGCACTCTCACCCTCGACTAACTCAAAGATAGTGGACACGTACCTAAATAGTGGAGACTTATCTGGAGGCTCTTTTGGTGGAGTGTAAAAATACTCGTCGAGTGTGAGATAAACACCCAGAATGATATGCGAGACTTTGGCATTGAGATACCACTCCATGATGTGTAGAATGCTTCCATAAAGTAGAAACTCATCAGGTGGCTCACCGAGAGGGCTATAATGAAATTCGTCGCAAATGCGACGAGTACCAACATAGGTTCCTGGAATATCATGAGTGACCTTAAATATAAGAGGAGTCATCACTGAGTACACAACACTAGGCTCTCGGCTCCCGATAGTAATGTTGAGGATTGGCTTTCTAGTCGTAGGGGGCACTAGGACTAAGTGAGGTGTGGAGAATGGATATACCGTCACTGTGTCACTTGGCCGTTCTTCCTCGCTCTCGTGACCATGTTCAATTATCATACTAGTGTCGCTCCCCACTGATATCACATGATCAAGATCGGACTCGACCCCAAAATCAAGTGGGCACTGAATCTCCTCAATATGAGAGGAATCAAAATCTAGCGTCGGGTCTCTCATGTCAGTGGGAGCACTACTAGACACATTGGTGGCTTCACCTAAATCCTTAAGTTTTTTCCTACGGGATCCCTTTGAGGCATTCTTTATGTCATCAAAATGAACATCCAAGCGATCAAATTGATCACTGACCCATCGTTGAAATTCGGCTACTGACATATCCGTTTTCGGAATACTATGGAGGCCACTACACGTGATGTTATCTTGATGGTTGTGACCTCTATAAAACTCTTGATATTCTTCAAGGTAATTACCTCTAGAAAAATCAAAGTGTGAAAAAAGGTTAGCACGATTTCTACGAGTGACGTATTGGGGACGAGGATAATCATGATAGTATGAGGGTCCTCCCGAGGGAATTCTATGTGCATGATCAGTGGTGGAATCCGGTTCCTCAAATAGAGGATTAACGAAATGAGTGGACTCGTGTTTATCAAATAAAGGATTATAGTAGCAATTGCTACTATGATATGACATGGTGAAACATATAGGTTCTAGTCCCGCGTATTATAAACTAAGCCCGAACCTGAGCCTCTGATACCAATCTGACGCGGGACGGTCCTATGTGATGGTGAAATAATTGTGTGAACTCATATATGCAACCACACATAAGATCCAACGGTTTACTTGCAACAATGAATATTTATAAAGCAATATTAATTTGATTGACCACAAAGAGTTAATGCTCTCAAATATGAAAAAACGTGAAGTCGTATAAGTGCAAGAGTGCCAGAAAATCAAAAACTATTTAAATGGGAGATTACAAAGACTAAAACAATTGAATGCAAATTTATAAACCACTATCTCTTCTAGTAGAGAACAAACACAAGACCCAACGGTAAAGAAATCAACAAACAAACCTTGATTACCAAGGCTATAAAGAGGGGTGGGCTGGAGGTACTTTTAGAGGGCTGCCGGGACAGGTTTTCAGCACTCAAATATTGTGGGTGGCTGTCCAGAAACTGGGACAGCAACATGGACGATGCAGGGAGGCAGCATTCAACAATCTGTGGAGGGAGGTGTCTGTCTGGGAAGAAAGACAGCAGCCCAGGCTTTGCCGGGAGAGGAAGATGTTGCGGGCAGCAAGCTTCAGGAGAGTCAGAGAACTGACAGTGACTGGGCTGGTTGGGGAAACAGTTTCTGGCTGCTGGAGGAATTCCAGAAGGTGTAGGAGGCTGGGGAATGAAGTCTGAAGGCGGGGATTACCTCACAGGTAGGTTCCAAATGGGATTGAGTTGGTTAAGAGTGAATATGTGAAAGCAATTCAGTTTTAGGGGGGGATTAAATGGCTCCACGTATGAAGAAGAGGGATTAAGGGGAGGGGGGCTGGAGTGGAGGAAGAAATGGGGTGTCCGGCTGTTATGGAGGGAAGTGGGGAGAGTGGGGGTTATTTTTTAGGAGATTAATGTGGTTCCACGTGAATGGGGAGAGAATATTAGGGATGGGGGCTGGCTGCTGTGAGTGGAGAAAAGGAATGGGAGGGAGTTGAGGCTTGAAGTTAGGAATTAACTCCTTTAATTTAGGAGGTGGGGATAATGGGTGGTTATGGGTAGTGGATAGTTATGAAGGAGGTTATGGTGGTTATGGGTAGTGGTGGTGGCTGGTGGTGGCCGGAGGTGGTTTCCGGTGGTGGTCGTCGCCGGAGACGTTTTCCGGCGACCGCCGGAAAACTCCAAATGTAGGAAATATGCAGGGTAGGTGTAGGAGGTCCACCGGAGATGGCCGGAGACGAACTCCGGTGATCGCCGGAGATGTTCTATGGGGTGTTTGGGGCTGTTTTTGGAGGGGAGATATGAGGGTTGCTGCTTGTGGAGGAGGGGTTGTTGGTGTAGGAGGCTCCACGGCAAGGAAGAGGGAGATGGAGGGCTGCTGCTTGTGGAGGAGGGGTTGTTGGTGAAGGAGGCTCCACGGCAAGGAGGAGGGAGATGGATGGTTGTTGCTTGTGGAGGAGGGGTTGTTGGTGTAGGAGACTCCACGGCAAGGAGGATTTCCTGGAGGTTCAGGCGGCCATTCACGGGAATTAAAACTTTACCAATGAATAGTAAATTTCATTTTTGAATAGTGAAATTAAATAGGAAAAAACAGGGAATTTTTTTAGGCAGCCAAAAGCTGGCTGTTTGGGGGGCTGTTGGGGGCTGCGGGAGGGAGTTTGGAAGGGGAAAAGAGGGCTAGGGTTAGGGGGTACCTTGGGGAGGGAGATACAAGCCTAGGAGTCATCACCTAGGGTTCCACGGAGTCGGCACCGGGGGATGATCGCGGGAATCCAGGAATAGCTTTCTCCAAATTCTGCAATGCCTAAAATGAGAGCCCTCACCCTCTATTTATAGATTCCTAGGGGCAACGGACGGCTATGATTGGTCGAACGTCCTGACTCAAAAATACATAAAATTACAACTCGAAACAAAAAATGACAAGAACAAAAACTGCTACGATCGTCGATCCGCATAAAATGAATGGTTCTGATTCCCCATCACACGTGTTATGATCACTACTTAGGTTCTCTCATGGACAAACGCACCACGTGCAACCAAGTGTGTATTTGTAGAGTAGAGAAGGACACAAAGGCTATATGTGATATTCGCAGCCACCTGAAAGATTGTAACATCCACTAATATCACACTAGGGCACATAAAGGCTATATGTGATAGTCTTTACTACCCAAAAGATTGTAACATCCGCTAATATCACCTTCCTTGAAGATCATCCATTCTTCCTACTTCCCTCACATCTCCTCATGATATGCCTCGTCCTGTACCTCTAGTCATTGAGCCTCCCACTCCTCTACCCCCATCAAATCCACCAGTTGACTTTATTATGATGAGACGTTCTCATATGTTTTGAACCTTAACACAATTTGAGTTTTGATCTATCTTGCAGTTCATCGTTGTTGGAAGTTACATCAAATTGGCATCAAAAATATCTTCCATCACGACAATTTGATTGAGATTATTTACATGCCGCAACCATCATGATATGAGACTATTAGATAGTCTCTTATATGTCATTTGTAGAAATCCTTGTATAACCTTAAGCAGTCATCCGGAGACTAGTTTGAGAAGTTTTGTCAGGTGGTTCAGGCTATTAGTTTTCATCAAAAAAATTAATTTTTTTCTTTTTATACCCATCGTAGCCAGGAGGGCACTATGATTCTACTTCTCTATATCGATGAAATTATTGTCACGAGTAATGATGAAGTAAGGTTTTCTGAGGTTAAGCATCATTTGGCTAGGCATTTTCAAATGAGAATCTAGGCCTCCTTTGTTACTTTTAGGGAATGAGGTGACTCCGTCCTTATTCTCTGCATGATTTGGCTAGACATTTTCAAACGAAGGATCTAGGCCTTCTTTGTTACTTTTTATGGAATGAGGTGACTCCCTCCTCATTCTTAGCATGATTTGGCTAGAGATTTTCAAACGAAGGATCTAAGCCACCTATGTTACTTTTAAGGGATTGAGGTGATTCCCTCATGACCTCGTCCTCTCAGCAAAAATATGATGTTGAGTTCGGGTTGCAAACTAGTTGATATGCCTATAGAGTATGGACACTAATGCGAAATTTTCTTCCATTTCCTACGCATCTAACTAACTGTTTCTCAATTTGAAGTGCTATCGTCGCTCGGTTGAAAGCTAGTATATCTAAAAGTCACACAGTTAGTTCATGCACCTTCCTCATTTCTGACATTTGCAAAGCAGTTGATCACAACTCAACATCATAACTTATTTGCAACTCTCTTCCACTCACTCCCTTACAATCTATTTTAATGTTGACTATGTCAGTTCTATTGATAATCATCGCTATACCAAAGGATTATCTACTTTGGTAGGAATCTGATCATTTGGAAGTGTAAGAAACAAATTGATGTGGCATGTAATATTGCTGGATGGCCCTTGTGGTTCCCGAGCTCACTTGACTCAAGGGTATCTTATTCAATCTTGGTGTGTCGTTATCTACACCAGTGTATGTCTTCTATGACAATCAGGTCTCCATCTACATTGTTGAGAACCCATCTTTCATAGAACACGATGCATATAGAGGTCAATTTCCAATTCAACAAAGGTAAGATCAAGCTACGTGACATCCATCTTCATCATGTTTACTCTTTCTCAGATTGCAGATATCCTCACACAAATTTCCACATATGTTGTGTATCTTCTCGTTTCTCTGAGCTTGGCTCATACGCCGTGCATAGCTTACAAGGGAGTATAGAGGTTTTTGTATTTATTATATTCTCCTTTGCTTAGTCCCACATCTCATGTATATAATATATGTAGGTACCTCTATAATATAGGTTGGTTGACTTCCTTTAAGTTGTGGGTGTTATTTCCATCTATAGGGATAGAGGCTAAAGCTCCATGATTGGAGTTATCCATGTGTAGGGTGAAAGGTGATGTAAGTAACAACATGAAGGAAGATTTTTAGTTTGAGAGGTTGGTGGAGATTGAGTTGTTGTAGGCTATGTTGCACCGACACCGACACGTGACACGCGACACGACACGACACGCGACTCGTCCATTCTCCTAAACTACTAATATTCGACACGTTCGGACACGTTTGTTAAATTCATATTTTTTTAATTATAGAAATTGTAAAATACTAATAAATAGACAAGAAATGAACAAAAAACATATAAAATTGTCATTTTCATACTTACATATTATATATCATCTAAAAGATAACTGATTCGATGAAGACGAAGATGCAGCTGCAGTCGAGAACCTATTTCACGGGATGAAAATGAATAGCCGCAGTCGAGAGCGTCTCACGGGATAAAAATGAATAGCCGCGATTAACCTATTTCACGGGACTCGCGTGTCCAATTTAGCGGGACACACGAGTCCCGATAAATTACGTGTCCGACTACTCCGACACGCGTGTCCGAGCGTGTCGGCGTGTCGGACGCGTGTCGGAGTGTCGGACACCGACACTTTGGCCATTTCAGAGTGTCGGTGCTTCGTAGGTTGTAGGTGGTGGCCTAAAAGAAAGGTCAGTGAGGTTGATGTTAACAAGGAGAATCGTCGTCGGGGCCACTGGAGAGCAATAAAAGGACGCATGGGTTTTGAAGCAATAACCTTAACAGACTTTTTGTTGCAATTGAAGTAAAGGCTTTGCTCTTGATAGTGTGAAATTTAATGGGTATGGGGCAGGGAGAGGATATCAGTGAAGGGTTTTGGTTTGGTGTGCCGAGATGTTAATGGAAATTGTGAGTGTAAAAATTGTGGGTGTGGAAATGTTGGTTGGCGTTGATGTTGACGTCAGTGTAAGGGATGATTATTAGCGTCTAGAAGGTTGGGTTGTTTGAAAAGTTGGTCGTTTGGTGAGGGAAACAACTTGGGATAGGGATGCAAAGTGGAAGGCTTGGATTTCACGAGGGATGTTTGGGTAGAGTTCCGAGACAAAGTTGATTAAGCAAAGAGGCTATCATATAGAACAATAGTGAGGTAGCTAACTTTTCAAGTGTTTTGCTAAATGTCCTATGTTGAAGAGGCTGTCATATAGACCAGTAGTGCAGGTAGCTAACTTTTCAAGTGTTTTGCCAAATGTCCTTTGTCGAGTTGGAAATGGCTCCCTCGTAATCAACATAGGCATGGTAAATGCGACCCACGAGACATGGTAAACGCGACCCACGAGAAAAAAAATTGAGTTGTTGACCCAAGGCAAGATCGACGATGTAAAAGGCTATGGATAGACATTATTCATCTACTATTTTGTGGAAATATAAACATCAATTGGCTTTGAACATTCAACTGTTGAATAGAGGGGAACTCCAAGCTAACAGGAGTGAATTATGTGTTCAATGTGTCTGGTGATGGAATATTGGGGTTAGATCTGGTGGTGGTTTGAGGGGAAGAAGGTGGAGGTCATTGTTGAGGAGAAGTTAGCCAAGTTTGCCTCCAAGGAATATCAAGGTGGGGAACACGGATAAAAGGATGGTTGAGATATGACTTATCTAGAGGTTTGAACGGCATGTACATTATTGAGGTGCGAGAGCGACATGTCAAATTAAATGATAAGATTTAGAGTAAGTCTTATTAATTCCCTAAATGACAATAAAATGACATTAAAGTGCTAGCAATTTAAAGTGAGGATAAATAGTTTATAAGCCTTCATACGAAACGAAGAACCTAGAGATATTCATCATCTAAAACCCTAGCAAATAGGAAACAAGTAATGGTATTGCATTTATTCCTCTGTAAGGGCCATTATTGATATTTGCAGCACAAAACTTAATTGTAGATAACAGTCCCATACATATGCTGTCAGGCATCTGAATGGAGAAACCATGCTACTTTAAAGTAATCGACAATAAATTTAATCAGAAATTGTTTACAAAGAAGTGCATACCGACTCCACGGCATAGCAAGGGACCATCAAGATAACACCAATTAAAAACTTTTGCTCCTGCAAAATTATACAAAGAACCGGATGGCTGTAATTTAACCACAATCACCTCGAAATAGAAGCGCAATATAAAATGCAACACCAAAAAGAGACAAAAGAACCTCTGGATTCTTGTATGCCGAGAGGTGGTGGAACAAAAGGAATGTGGAAAGTGAGACAGAAGTAGCAACAAAAACGCCAGCAATAGATGTTGCCCATGTCCGCGTTGAATAACCTAAGAGGGTCGAATAGATAAGGTCGACCGCCTTCATAGGTTGAGATGCCACCATTTCCCCCTCAAAGTTTAATCGATGCCCAACATAAATCAGAAGTACACTGCTTAAACCACAGCATACTTAGCTTCATACACGTGATCAGCCTCGAATCCACTTCTATCTGCAATTAATACCATCGGCCTCCACAAATATATAACCAAATTATGTACTTTTGGGCACAAAATCAAGACCTGCAAAGGGAAGACATAAGGGAGAATATTCAGGCCCCATTCGTTTGGCGGATTTTCATAGAAAGGAATTGGTTTTGTCCAAAACCAAAAACTCAAATGTTTTGGAACTGGTCCAAAACTCAATTCTATTATTCGGTTGCATGATGCATTGAGGCACATGAATTGACTATCAATTCTGTTGTTCGACTGCAGTAGAAAATTCAATCGTAAGACTTGAAATTTAAGTGATTATGTGACTTTCAGTTTAAATCATGATTGTGTAGAACAACAAATGACTCGGACAACAAATGACTCGGACAACAAATGACTCGAACAACAAATGATTGTCATTTTATCTAGAAAAAAACTTGAATAAAACAAAATGGATCCCAAATATATTAGTATCGAAACTAGGGCAACAAAGGCCTCAAAAGGAAGAAGCGTCATGACCAGAAAATATTTTCAGCAATCCAAAAGAGAATTCAACAAAATCCAAATAAAATTTGATACATGAGATCCACCCTTCAATTTCAATCATCAACAAGCTCACGATAAGCTACAAAAAACCACCGAATTTCCTACTGAGTACTTTCACGTTCACCGAACCAAAAAGAAGATTGAGAAGGGGGCGGGGGGAATCTAGGGTTTAATTGATGGTTTTTTATCAAAAACAAAACAGTTGAAGGATGCACAAACTCGCGTCAGGCTGCTTCTGTCCAGAGAGAGCACAGTAGTAGCACCGGAGATGGAGACAGAAGGAACCAGCCGAGAAGATGCAAATTCCTCCGTCGCTGGCGAGGAATAACGGCGACAGAAAGCAGCTGAAATGGCGAGGAGGAGAACAGTCCCAGAAGCTGCGACGCAAAACCGACCTAATCAGGTCGGTTTTCGGAAAACGGTCGGGAGCCGGAGAAGTGGCGCCAATCAGCCGATTCCTTCAACGCAAGAGGCAGAACAAGCTTTACGACGAATTAGCTCAAACGAGAGAGAAGAAGACTGGGGAATCTGTTCTTCGAGGCTAAATGCATCAATCGATAGAACCACAATTGGATCGGAATGAGAGTGGTTGGCAGCCTCAGCCGATTTGAGCAGACCATCGATGGAGAGGATTGGAATCCCTGAATGGGGCGTGAGAGGAAAGAAGAGAGACTCGAAAGCGAAAGAATGGAAAACTCGAATAAAGAAAGATACGGAGAGTAAACTCCAGAACAGGCAAAACCTCCTTAAAGGCAAAAATTACTCATAAACCAATGTAAAAAAAAAGGCGATTGTTATCCGCACTACAGTTTCGGATATTTGCAAATTTTTGTTATCCGCAGTTTTTGTAAAAATTATATCCGCAAATTGAAATTTTACAAAAATTGTAAAGTTTTTTTAAGTTTTTAAGCTTGCATGATGTTCTTCTTACAGATGGTTTCCTTTCCTATTGACAAACTCCTGCTGTGAAAGCTGCGCAAACTGGAAAGGGGCCTTCTTGGTTGCAATTATAAGTTCTTCTTTCTTTCTATCAAATCAATTTTCGCCATTGATTCGCTGAACAAACCTATTTTTGTGTTAGAATCTACGTGTTCCTTACTGTATTCTCAGCAGTTTACTTCACCCATGTCTATAAGTTACGAAATGAGCCTATACATTTGACTACAACAACTAACTGTTATTTGCATCTAAAATGACACATTGTTTCGGTGTGCAGATCCTCATTCTCATTTGCTTGACAATGACGATAGTCGCCGCAAAAGAAATTTCACTCCACGAGTTGGACACAGAGGAGATAGAGGGAAGTTCTGGAATATTTTCTTTCTTCAAAAGTTTGAAGAGCTTGCCCACCGGAATGCCATCTGTGGTGTGCATCACAGCTCTCACAGTACATAATCAGTCGGAACCCTAGCCATGCGAGCAGCAGAATGGGAACGAGCGCACATCTTCTCAACTAGAATAGGAAGGAGCACGAAGATACTTACAGTGGAGTCCAGTCGGAATCCTAGAAGACGGCGACTAGCAGGCGGGAGGGGAGCAGTAGGCGGAACCCTAGCCAAGGGGCAACAAAGAACCGAAACCCTTGCCCACGGCGAGGAGCAGGCGGAACCCTTCCAGGAGAACTACTAGCTGACGGCAAGGAGGAGGCGAAACTATACCGACGGTGGGCAAGTGGCGGACGACGGAAGCAGGGGGCGATTTCGTCGGGGGGGAAGCAGGGCGCGACTTCGTCGGGGCGGAAGCAGGGCGCGACTTCGTCCGGGCGGAAGGGAGAAAACGGAGAAAGAAATAATGCTTTGCGATTATCGATTTTAGGAAGGAAAAGAAAGGCTAAAGTGAGTGCGGATAGCCAATATTGAAGTGCTGATAACAATCGTAATTGTTATTTGCAAATCAATTTTGGATACGTGCAAACCAATTTCTATGAGTTATTACGCTTCTTTTGAAAATACGTCTTGTACATGCATTTTTAGGAAAAGTGTTCAACACGAAAATTGTAGATCTCGTCGAGATCTACAACTTTCGTGTTGAACACTTTTCCTAAAAATGCATGTACAAGGCGTATTTCCAAAAATTCGTAATAGTTACGCTCATGTTTCAATCAGGGCGACAATACTTCTTGTGCGTGTTGAATTTTTGAAGTGGTGTGGAGGAGACCGGGCGGTCTGGTTTGGGAGACCGCGGTGATCGCGCGGCTTGTATAGGTTATCTGCCGGTCTGGCTCTGCCGGGTTGTTCTGACGGTCTGCTGGTTTGTTCCGGTCTGTTCTTGCTAGCTGCGGTTTGTTCCCGAGTAGGTCTGCTAGTTTGCCTGGCTTCCTTGTTGGAAGACCGGGCGGGTTGTTCCTATATGACTGTCTACCCGGGCGGTCTATATTGGTGATCTGGCGACTTGGTTGAAGTCGGCCAGATGGTTCTAGCTTGCTCCTGGTGATCTAAGGAAGGAGTGTTGTTGAGACCGCACGACTTGTGCGCGGTCTCGTGTTCGCGCGGCCTGTGCGCGATCTTGTCTGCTGATCTGCGTCTTAGTCGGGTGATCGACCAAGAGGTCTGTTCGCGCGGTCTGTCTTTTAAGACCGTTCGCGATCTGATGGGTGGTGATTGTATCCCGGTTTATGCGGTGACGACATCCGTCCACCCGCCTATAAATAGGGGTGCATGACCCGTCATTCCTAACTAGAACTGTAAGAACCAGAGCCCGGATTGTTTTTTGCGGTCTCAAGTTTGAGTTCGCGCGACTTGGATGCGAGTTAACCTTTGTTGTGTTCGCAGGTTTGCGGTCAGCAGGGTGCGGTCTCCTTCCTTGGTGATTTCCGGTAACTTGAATAAACAGTTCATCTGCGGTCTGTCAGCGAACTGGGTTATTGTGTTCTTATGCTGTTCGCAGCGAGCTCAGTGATCAGGCGACCTTCAGCGGTTAGGCGGTCTGAGTTGCGGTCTGGCGACAGCTTCAATTCTTTGTTCCAATAAGCTCCAGTTCGTGCGGTCTGAGGTGCGGTCTTGCAGTGCTGGCAGTCTGTCCGGTTTCCGTTCGTGCGATCTCAGGGCAAGCCGGGCGAGTTCTGGAGTGGTGCGGCTTGTGCGGTCTGAGCTTGTCTAGCCGCCAGCTTTGTTTTTTTTTGTGCGTTTTGTTCTTCTCGTCTCCGTGATTCTGATGAATCATGTCTCGCCATGTATACCTCGCATTGTAAAGCAGTTCTGTTTCAATAAAGATTTCTTGTGTTGTTGTTTTGACATTGTGGTTGTTTGGCTATAACTCTTGTTGATACAACTCCTGCTTACTCCTAAACGGTCCAATCAAAAATTTTAACATGGTATCAGAGGGAGGTTTCTGGAGTGGATAAGCAGTGATCAACTAGAATTGCCATCGTCTTTGTGAAGAAGAGACCACATAGATTGTCATGAAAGGTGGATACGCAAGAGGTCTTGGTATTGAACTCCTCACATCGACTAACTTTAAAAAGTGGAAGTCGTGTATGGAGAGTTACTTGCTTGGCGAGGATCTTTGGGAGGTAGTTGGCGGAGAAGACACACAAGAGGTGTTTCCAGCAGGAGATAATATGGCAGAGGTGAGACTTCGGAGAAGGACGAATGCTAAGGCAGAGTTCACTCTCAAGAGGGCTATCTCACCGGAGCTGTTTGATCACATCATTGGATGTAAATCTGCTGCTGAGATTTGGACATCCTTGGATGGGTTGTTCAATAAGAAGAATGTAGTGAGGCTACAGTATCTTGAAAATGAGTTGGCGAAAGCCTCTCAAGGTGATCTTTCTGTTTCTACCTTCTTCCTCAAAATGAAGAACCTCACGGCAGAGATTTCTGCATTGGACCCTGATGAGCCTATCTCTGAAGCAAAACTGAAGAGACATATCATCCGCGGGTTGCGGAAGGAGTATCTTGCTTTTGTGACTTCAGTTCAGGGTTGGGCAAATCAACCGTCGTTGTTGGAGCTGGAGAACCTTCTTGCTTCGCAAGAAAGTTTAGCAAGACAGATGGCGGGGGTTTCAATCTCAGGGGGAGAAAGTGATGTGATGTTCTCTGGGAAGAAGAAGAAGAAATGGGAGAAGAAGAAGCCGGGTCATGATGGACCCTCCACTTCAGGTCAGCAAGATAAGGGCTAT
This sequence comes from Dactylorhiza incarnata, assembly GCA_033032865.1. Lineage (NCBI taxonomy): Eukaryota > Viridiplantae > Streptophyta > Magnoliopsida > Asparagales > Orchidaceae > Dactylorhiza > Dactylorhiza incarnata. The sequence goes on along the minus strand of JAWHQI010000402.1, from coordinate 48,157 downwards.
GCTCCTAAGTCTGATGGGAAGAAGAAAGGAGAGGGACCGAGGTGCTTTAGATGCAACAAGACCGGGCACTTCAAGAAAGATTGCCGGGTGAATCTTCAGCCGGGACATGCAATGGAGAAGGAGATGCCAAAGTCTGGTGAAGTTGGATGGGGAGGAGCTTTTGCGTCTAATATAACGGCGATGCCCGTTAAGGCCTTGGCTTCCATCAACTATGATGAGGACTGGATTGTTGATTCAGGGTGTGGGCATCATCTCACCGGGGATGGATCAAAGTTCTCTTCTTTGGCGCCTTACTCAGGTAACAATGCTATCATTACGGCTGATAATTCTATTCATCCAGTAGAGCACGAAGGAGTCATCTCTCTGAGCAGTGATAAGGGTCCACTCACGTTGAGGAGTGTTTATCACGTGCCTGGTATGAAGAAAAATCTCTTCTCTGTGACCAATGCGGTCGATGTCGGTTATCACGTTCTGTTTGGCCCAACAGAAGTGAAGTTTCTCAAAACTCAACCGGAGATAAAGGGAGATGTTATTCATGTCGGCAAACGGGTGAAGGACTTGTTCGTTTTATCGACAAGTACCTATGTTGATAAGATGAGGACCAATGATGGCGCGGCCATCTGGCATGAAAGGTTGGGGCATGTAGGCATGGACAAATTGAAGGATATGGCGGTAAGGGGCCTTGTCAATGGCTTGCCTAGCTTGTCCTCCTATGAAGACGGTCATGTCTGCGAAGGATGTCAGTTTGGTAAGTCTCATCGACTTCCATTTGACAAATCGCAAACAAGGTGCAAAGTGCCGTTGGAGTGCATCCACGGTGATTTGATGGGACCGACCGCCACCCCAAGCCTTGGAGGCAATAGATATATGTTGGTGTTGATTGACGATTACACCAGATATGTCTGGGTGTATTTCTTGAAAGAGAAGTCAGAAGCCTTTGCAAAGTTTGTGGAGTTCAAGGAGCTGGTGGAAGGTCGTCTAGGCCTGCGGGTGAAGAAATTGAGAACTGACAATGGTGGGGAGTTCACCTCTGGTGAGTTCTCAAGTTTTTGCAGGAAACACGGCGTTCGGAGAGAGCTCACTTGTGCCCATACTCCACAACAGAATGGCGTTGCCGAGAGGAAGATCCATCATCTGACGGAAACTTGCAAATGCTGGATTCATGCCAAGAGTATCCCAAAGTCCTTCTGGGCGGAGGGAATGTCTTGTGCAGCTTATGTCATCAACAGATTGCCTCTGAGTCCTATCAACATGAAGACTCCTCACGAATTGATGTTCAAGGAGAAGCCGAGTGTTGCACACCTTCGGGTGTTCGGGTCAACCTGCTATGTGCATATTCCTGATGCTCTTCGGACAAAGCTAGATGCGAAAGCAAGGAAGCTAGTCTTTGTTGGGTATGATGAGCGGAAGAAGGGATGGAGATGCATGGATCCTGAGACACGGAGGTCAATTGTTTCTCGGGATGTGGTGTTCGATGAAGTGACTTCTTACAAGGGGAGTTCGGGAGTTGAGCTACCAGAGAGCAGGGTTGATGAAGGAGGAAAAGCTGCGGGAAGTCTTCAAGTGGAGTTGCCTGTTTCACCAGGAGCTCCAGTTGTGTCAAGCTCTGAGATGGAGGCTTCAGGTTCTGGAAGCAGGGGGAGCGATGCTCCAAGTTCATCTGGAAGAGGAGCTTGCACAGAAGAAGCAGCTGAGGAGGTGGTTAGTCAGGAGCAACCTCTTAGGAGGTCGAAGAGGACTATTCAACCACCAGATCGATACACATGAGGAAACATGGCGAACTTTGTTTCATGTTTCTTTGCTGGTCCCTTGGATGAAAGGGAGCCGTCGAGCTTTGAGAAGGCCAGAGGCGTGAAGAAGTGGGACATTGCTATGCAAGAAGAGTTGGCAGCTCTCGAGAAGAATGAGACCTGGTCTCTTGTGCCCAAGCCCAAGGGCACCACTCCTGTGACATGCAAATGGGTCTTCAAGCTGAAGAAGAAAGCTGACGGCAGTATCGAGCGGTACAAGGCTCGCCTTGTAGCTCGCGGGTTCTCGCAGCAGTACGGAGAAGATTATGATGAGACGTTTAGTCCAGTGGCAAAGATGACTTCGGTTCGATTTGTTATTGCCTTGGCAGCTTCGAGTGGTTGGGAGATTTGGCAACTCGACGTGAAGAATGCCTTTTTATATGGCGAGATTGACAATGATATCTTCATGATCCAACCGCAAGGCTTCATCTCGAAGGAGTATCCGGACTACGTTTGTAAGCTGAAGAAGGCCCTGTATGGGTTGAAGCAAGCACCTCGGGCGTGGTACGGGAAGATTGCAGAGTATCTCTTATTCTGCAGATTCGTTGCTTCAGACTCTGATTCTAGCTTGTTCATCAAGAAGGAGGGGGTGCTTCGGGTGATTGTGCTGCTGTACGTGGATGACATGATTGTCACCGGGAATTCGAAGGAAGCTGTTGCAAGACTCAGGGCTGAGCTTGCTATCAGATTCGAGATGAAGGATCTGGGGGAGCTCCACCATTTCCTTGGACTCGAGGTCCAGAGGCGGGAGAGCGGAGTGCTCATTTCTCAGGCTGGCTATGCGGAGCGGATTGTTCAGCGATTCGGCATGGAGGAAGGGAAGTGCAGCTCTATACCTCTGGAGCAACATCATAAACTTCGGAAGGATGAGGGGAGAGTCTTATCTGAACCGTTGGTTTTCCGAGCTCTGGTTGGGAGCTTGATCTACTTGACGATCACAAGGCCAGATATTGCTTATGCAGTAGGCAAGGTGAGTCGGTACATGGCGGAACCACGGAAGCCTCATCTTCTGGCGGCAAAAGGCATCTTGAAGTATGTGAAGTCGACCTCTGATTTGGGTCTCCTATATAGGAGAGGGTCAAGCTTGGAGTTGCATGGTTTCATGGATGCTGATTATGGGGGAGACGTGGATGATCGGAGATCAACGTCTGGTTATGTATTTATGGCGGGCCCCACAGCTATTTCTTGGTGCAGCAAGAAGCAAGACTCGGTGTCTGTATCTACCACGGAAGCGGAGTACAAGGCTTCGGCCTTGGCTGCTCAGGAAGCCGTTTGGCTCAGGAGGTTGGTAGAGGACGTTCATTAGGAGGTTCGAGGTCCCACTATGCTACGCGGGGACAATGAGAGTGCTCTCAAGCTGGTCAACAATCCAGTCTGTCACGCGAGGACCAAACATATAGAGATTGAGCACCATTTCATTCGTGAAAAGGTGTTGGGAGGATCTCTTATGGTCGAGCATGTTCGGAGTGCGGACAATGTCGCAGACATTTTCACAAAGCCGCTGGCGAAGGGACCATTTACACGGTTGCGGAATTTACTCGGGCTAGTCTCCACTTCCCACTTCAAGGGGGAGTGTTGAATTTTTGAAGTGGTGTGGAAGAGACCGGGCGGTCTGGTTTGGGAGACCGCGGTGATCGCGCGGCTTGTATAGGTTATCTGCCGGTCTGGCTCTGCCGGGTTGTTCTGACGGTCTGTTCTTGCTAGCTGCGGTTTGTTCCCGAGTAGGTCTGCTAGTTTGCCTGGCTTCCTTGTTGGAAGACCGGGCGGGTTGTTCCTATATGACTGTCTACCCGGGCGGTCTATATTGGTGATCTGGCGACTTGGTTGAAGTCGGCCAGATGGTTCTAGCTTGCTCCTGGTGATCTAAGGAAGGAGTGTTGTTGAGACCGCACGACTTGTGCGCGGTCTCGTGTTCGCGCGGCCTGTGCGCGATCTTGTCTGCTGATCTGCGTCTTAGTCGGGTGATCGACCAAGAGGTCTGTTCGCGCGGTCTGTCTTTTAAGACCGTACACGATCTGATGGGTGGTGACTGTATCCCGGTTTGTGCGGTGACGACATCCGTCCACCCGCCTATAAATAGGGGTGCATGGCCCGTCATTCCTAACTAGAACTGTAAGAACCAGAGCCCGGATTGTTTTTTGCGGTCTCAAGTTTGAGTTCGCGCGACTTGGATGCGAGTTAACCTTTGTTGTGTTCGCAGGTTTGCGGTCAGCAGGGTGCGGTCTCCTTCCTTGGTGATTTCCGGTAGCTTGAATAAACAGTTCATCTGCGGTCTGTCAGCGAACTGGGTTATTGTGTTCTTATGCTGTTCGCAGCGAGCTCAGTGATCAGGCGACCTTCAGCGGTTAGGCGGTCTGAGTTGCGGTCTGGCGACAGCTTCAGTTCTTTGTTCCAATAAGCTCCAGTTCGTGCGGTCTGAGGTGCGGTCTTGCAGTGCTGGCAGTCTGTCCGGTTTCCGTTCGTGCGATCTCAGGGCAAGCCGGGCGAGTTCTGGAGTGGTGCGGCTTGTGTGGTCTGAGCTTGTCTAGCCGCCAGCTTTGTTTTTTTGGGTGCGTTTTGTTCTTCTCGTCTCCGTGATTCTGATGAATCATGTCTCGCCATGTATACCTCGCATTGTAAAGCAGTTCTGTTTAAATAAAGATTTCTTGTGTTGCTGTTTTGGCATTGTGGTTGTTTGGCTATAACTCTTGTTGATACAACTCCTGCTTACTCCTAAACGGTCCAATCAAAAATTTTAACAGTGCGTGCATTTTTAGGAAATGTGTTCAACGCAAAAGTTGTAGATCTCGGCGAGATCTACAATTTTTGTGTTGAACACTTTTCCTAAAAATGCATGTACTAGACGTATTTTCAAAAGGCGCGTAATAACTCATAGAAATTGTTTTGCACGTATCCAAAACTGATTTGCACATAACAATTACCAAAACAAAGTGAAAGTTATTCATGCAACTATATATTTCATGAGCTACTATTAGGCCGGTGCGTAAAAAAATGAAATCGCTCGAACCGAGCCGAACCGTTTCAACCGAACCGACTTTTGAACCAAACTGACAGGTTCGGTTCGGTTTCGATTTGTGGTGGCTGAAAACCGACCCATATTCGGTCCATGCCGGTTTTCACCATGAAAACACCGGTTGAACCGAACCGAACCGACCAGCGGAATAAAAAATATTAAAATAAAATATCATAATTAAATTGTCTTTATTAACTAACTTTTTATAAAAAGTATTAAATTTTCTCGTATGCATGCTTTCTAAGGGCCGAGGGTTCCTGTATTAAATAATAATTATAGTTCAAAAATCTTGTAGAATTTTATGATAGAACGCATGTGTTATTATTTTGATTTGGATCATTAGATCTGGATCCATTAGATGCAATATATAGATTATATATATACATACGAGCAACTCCGCACGGGCTTCGCCCGTGCTCGCTGACTCTTAGCGGGCTGCGATCGCGTTCGAGCGGGCTGCGACCGCATTCGATAGTACCCGTTCGGCGACGACGGGCTTTGCCTGCAACATATACATACGAGTACTCAAAATGACCATAAAAAAATATGAATCAATATTTTATAATTATTTTTTTCAAAAACATTTATATTTTAACAAAAAATATTTTAAAGTAAGGATTATATTTCGAAATTAGTTTTTGTAGGATAATGATAACCTTCCATAGTAGGTCTAGGGGATCAACTAAAAACATTTGAATTTTATGATTTTTTATCATTATTTTTATTACAAGGATACACAAATAGTCAATACATTTTATGAATTTTCATTTTCTTTATAGTATATATTAAGTCATTGGAGTAAAAGAATGAGGATATATTTGGCAATTTTGAATGTTGCACCAAAGGCAACTTCTTCTATATATTAGTTAAAGATTAAAGATATATTATATATATATAGAGAGAGAAATATATTTAGGTTTTAGGATTATATATAACCTAACCCCACGTGAACATCAAGACCGATTGAGTCGCCTGGGAGAAAATTGTTTTACCGCCACTCCTCTCTCTCTCTCTCTCTCTCTCTCTCTCTCTCTCTCTCTCTCGTCCGCCTCTCTCCCTCTCTCTCTCTCTCTTGCGTTTGGGGAGGCCGCCGACGTCAAGGAGGATCGTCGGTCTTGGAGGGGTCGTCGCCGGGCTTGGAGGATAGCTGCCGGCGTTGGACGAGAGCGTTGTCGCCGGTCTTGGAGGAGATAGCCGCCGGCGTTGGTGGAAAGGCGTTGCGTTTGGAGACGTGTGTGAGTGCAGTTAGCCTTGACGGCGTTTGGTCTCCGGTGGTTGCGTTGGTCTCTGGTGGTGGTTGCGGTTGAACGTCGGACTACGCCGTTGAAGGTTCGGTGAACCTTGTGCGTCCGCTAGGCGAATTGCAGTCCAGATCTTCTACTCTTCCGTGGATCGTGCGCGTCCGACGCATCTGCGGTGTTTCACAGGACGGTCTTTTCTTCTCATATTATTTCCTTGTTATCTCATTTATATATTGTTGGATTTAATATATATTTGTAATTGTGCGCCGACGGGTTTTGTCGGGTGCAGATTTGGCCATTTATTTGTGTTCTTGTTTCCCTGCAATTTTATAGCGGTGCCCTGCGATTTGCACTGGATTTTACAACAATTGGTATCAGAGGCAGGTTCCGAGTAGGTGACTAATTGGACGTTCCGGGTTAGGTTTGGGTCAACGGTAGGTGACGACATCGGTCCGCTCTCTATCTTCCCAGATCTGATCCGTGAATAAATCAGGATCGCCTAGAGGTGCTGAGGGAGCTATGGCAGGGAAGAACCCATCGTTGGCCAGGTACTCAGTGGAGAAGTTTGTCGGCAGCGGGAATTTCCGCTTATGGCAGATTCGGGTCAAGGATATGCTGGTCAAGCAGGGTTTGATGCGAGTGATGCGGGGGCGCGATGCTTTGCTCGCTCCGGTGAAGGATTCTGAGTGGACTGATTGGGATGAGCGCGCCACCAGCGCCATCAGGATGTGTGTAGACGACAAAGTGTTGTTCAACATCGAAGTTGAAGAGTCTGTTGTGGGAGAAGCTTGAGGGACTGTATATGAGCAAGCCGTTGACCACGAGGCTGTTGCTGAAACAACGTTTGTACGGCCTGAAGATGCAGGAGGGTGGTAACCTGCAGGAACACTTCAATGTGTCCAATGGTCTTCTCATCCAACTGCACGTGGCTGGTGTGAAGGTGGAGGAAGAAGACAAGACCATATTGCTTCTTACCTCGCTCCCGTCGTCATACATGCACATGCAAACCACACTATTGTATGGGAAGGACACAGTAGATGTGGAGCAGATTACATCTGCATTACTGTCCAGTCAGATGTTGTCAGATTCCGCTCCTGGGGGTGAGCATGCTTTGGCAGTAGAAGGACGGGGGAGGCAGTTCAGGAAGGGATCGGGGAGTGCACGGTCCAGATCCGCTTCGAGGAAGGCAGTGTAACATCCCCCAAACTACTAGGCCCCTAGAGAATTTTTGTCATGACAAGTCATGACAAAAATAGGATAAGTGACACCAGGCACTAGGATGACCAGTTGGAAGGAGTGAAAAACCCATGGTGTGCACTCAGCCACCATGGGCTACCCTAGTGTAAAGTGGACTGAAAGATGCTAAAGCACATTGATCATCACACCTAGCCATGGAGATCCCCTAGGATGGATCAAGTGCACAAGGTGGGCCAAAGAGGCCCCATGAACTCATTAAGATAGGAAGGAATGCATTTTGGGGTGCATATAGCAAATCTTGATGGCCTAGCCTAGAGGTGACCAACAGACTCCAATGAGCCAACCTAACCACACCATGACCCCCATGACCATCCAAGGAGGTGAGTAGACCACTAGGGACCCTTGAGACCAACCAAATTGGTCAAATTGACCAAAAGTCAACTTTGAGCTATCCTAGGTCAAACCACCATAAATAAGGGCAATTGGACTCCAAATGATCAAATTGGACTCATCCTCATATGGCAACCTCCCTAGGGGACCTAATGGACCCAAAAGCCCCATCATAGGGCCATCAATTTGGGGAGATTGGGCCAATTTCTAAAAAGCCCCGAATTGGAATTCATGCTTGGAGGTGGCCAGCTGTAACGCCCATGATTTTCGAGTATTATTTTAATTATTTTAATTAACGTAATTATGACGTAAGGGCGTTACGGTGTCAGATTATTAGCGGAGTGTCGCCGTTAGTGCGTGTTTTGAGTTGTAGGTAGTGTCGAACAAATTTCAAACTCATCAGAATGAGGATTTCAGGGTCTAGAAAACTAAAGGAATTAATTTTAGTGACGTACGTGAAATTTCGCAGCATTCCGAGCTAAATTGAGGTCTCGGTGATTTTTACAAGATTTATGGTGGATTTATCTTCTAGAATTTTTACCTCGAGTTTGGTTCATCGGATTTTGGTTTTGACTTCGCCAATGGGTTCGTAGCGCCGACGTTCTCCTTTGGTGCGAATTTCATCATGTTCGGCATTCGTTTAGTTTTCATAATAATATAATATTATTATGTTTCCGATTCATAAAATAAATAAATGTATATATATATATAATATTAAAGGAAAAATGGAAATAACTGTTTGTTGGGAGCAATCCGAATTAATATCCTGGAGAGCAATTGTCGCTGGGAGCAATTTAACTAAGGAACCTCTTCTTTTATTTTTGTTATTATTTATTACCTATTTGGTTTAATATTTAGTAATTCTTAAGCATATTACAATATATATTTAAAGCAAGAAGAAAGAAAAACTTCATCTTCCTCCTTAGAAAGCCGAACCAGTCGAGAGAAGGATAGAGCGCTGTCTAGTTCGTGGACCTTCCGGTGGCCGCCGCCGGCGATCCAGAGCTCGAAATCTTCGATCGAGAGTAGATCTGGAATGCTCTTGACGAGAGTTTCGCTATAGAGGTATGTTTTCCCCGTTTCCTCGACGTTTTCGCGATAGAATTTTTGACCCTAACCCCTATTTCATCCAATTTCTTGTAGCTTTCAGTTTCTCCCGCCTTCTTTGGCCCCGATCTACGACGTGAAGAGTTTCGGTGGAAGAATCGCGGAAGAAATCGAGGCAAGTGGTGGTTTTGCGCTCTTGCTTGATCTCTTAAAAATATGTGAAAAATCTTGTTTTTCTTCCTCATGTTGATAGTATGATGATTCATTAGTTGCAAGATGTTTGTCTGGTGAGTATTCCTGCGTTTTTCCCTTTCCTGGAACCCTTGGATCTGTTGTGGGTTGCGAGGTTGCGTCGACAAGCCGTTGCGTCGAGTGGTGAGGTTGCGTCGACAAGCCGTTGCGTCGAGTGGTGAGGTTACGTCGACAAGCCGTTGCGTCGAGTGGTGAGGTTGCGTCGACAAGCCGTTGCGTCTAGTGGTGAGGTTGCGTCGACAAGCCGTTGCGTCGAGTGGTGAGGTTGCGTCGACAAGCCGTTGCGTCGAGTGGTGAGGTTGCGTCGACAAGGAGTTGCGTCGAGTGGTGCAGGATGCGTTGAGACGATACCGCCCGACGCTATCTAGCTACCGCCAGCGGTAGCTCTCGTTTCCAGTGTTGGGCTGGTTTGCCTATAGTCCAGTCCTGGTGGACTTAGGAGTTTCCTTGATATGGTTTTGGGTGAATCATATCTGGTTGGTTTTGAATAATTTTGGAAATCTTAATGATAAATTATGAGAGATAAATTTTGGACTGCGAGGGTTAGCGAATCATACCGTCGTAGCAGTGCCTGTTTTTGTGGATCATTGCACCTGGTAGTTTTAAAGTTCCTGTTGACTGCATCTTCTCTGCATAGTCCTTTGCCGACTGTATTCTCCTTCATCGACCGTATGAACGTGTGTTTCATGAACTTGTCCGAGTCCTTTTATCAAGTCGCTTGATCACCTTTGTATTATTTAAATGTTTGCTACTTGCATTCTACATATGAACTGCATAATTTGACGTTTCATGTCGTCCGAACGACCTATTCCTAAAATTTGACTGTATTGCTTGATTGACCATTGTCGTGTCAACTGTATGTGCAAAGTAAGTTTCTTTGGGGTCGACTGCCTGTATGAAGATGTTTTGTTCCGTGATGACTGCATGAGGGTCCTGAACAGCTAGTGCTCTGGTAATTGCACGCGTAAGATTTCTGATTGCAAAGCTCCATTTGTACTTCTTTCATCGACTGTTGGGTCCTGATCCTTGCCCTTTTGTTTAATCTAAAGCCTTTGTCGGATGTTTATCGGTCAGTACGGTACCGGTTATCGATAGTTTGCTTATCCTTCGGTAGCGTTTGCATTGGTCATATCCTTTTAGGAATATTCAACGTTTGAGTATGTTCGGCTTTTGCCTTATTGTGTCTTCTCTTCGTAGTGTTCCGACGCCAAGTCTTGTATGGCGTCGTCTTGCTGGAATCCTCAACTCGCTTATAAGTAGAGTGTTGGTCTGAGTGCTGAACTTTGAATAGTGTGCTTCTAGTTGTCGTGATAACTTGATCGTCGTGTCTTTTGGATCGTCGCCTTGTTAGGCGAAATGAATTAACTGAATTGTCTCGGTATCGGAATACCGTCAGATGGCTAGTTTTTCCCCATTTATTCAGGAGGTATGTGTTGTTAGGGCCTTGAACTTGTACTTGGATGGTTTGTGTAGTTACGTCGACCGTATATTCAGTTTGGCCTAAGTTCTTCGTCGACTTCGTAGTTCAGAACCGTCATAATAAAATGCTATATTGAGGATTGTACGCGGTGTGGTGTTTACCCCCGACATGATGCTTCCTAACCGTAACCTAAATGTGTTGGAGGCCGTACGCGGTGTGGTTTTTGCCCCCGGTGCGGTGTTCTTTTAAGCTTTTGTGTTGGAGGCCGTATGCGGTGTGGTTTTTGCCCCCGGTGCGGTGTTCTTTTAAGCTTTGATTGGGAGGCCGTACGCGGTGTGGTTTTTGCCCCCGGTGCGGAGTTCTCTTAAGCTTTTGATTGGGAGGCCGTACGCGGTGTGGTTTTTGCCCCCGGTGCGGTGCTATTCTTTTGGATGAGCTGATCAGTCTCTTATGAATATGAATACGAATATGAATTTGAAATCTGGTAAATATGTATATATATAGCTATGCATTTCTTTTGCTTCTGTTAGTGAACTCTCTTGATTTTAGCTATTTAGCTGGTTTCTCTTCCCTGTTTCTGCACTCTAGTACTGACGTCTGTTGCAGGCTGTTGGTTTACCTCCCGTTTACTTGGAGGTTTGTTTAGCTCTTTTTGCTCTCTTGCACCACTTGCAACTTGTTTCTGAGGTGTTCTTCTTTTGAATGCCTCAGGTTCAGAACAGTAGCAGGTTCGTCTGGTAGAGCTCGAGGTTTCTGTGCTGCAGGTGGTGGCAGCGTTTGTTTCACCTCCGTCTGTGAGGTAGTTTTGTCCTTTCTGACTAGATTTGCTCCTATGGGTTTGTGTCTGTTTGTGGACGCCCATAGTGTTTTGTCTTGGATGTTAGACTACTTGCTAACGTTTACTGCTGTTACCTATTGTTAGCTCTTACTCTTGCTCTCTGGGGAGGTTTTATGTTAGGATCCATGTTAGTTACTTTAAATATAAAAAGCTGCATTTAACTTAGATTCATCGCATATCTTAAACTGAAAGCATCATATTTTGAACATTTTAAAACATTTTTATTACTTATAATAAATCTAGAGTCATGCACAACATTAGCTGTATGTTAGGTCTTTGGGCTCATATAGGACCATAAAAGAATTGAATCAAGTATTTCTCCGCTGCGACTACATATACTTTTTACTAGTGGACTAGTTGATCCACTGAACCGAGGGACGCGGTTCTCAACTTAAACTTAAATATTGTTTTATCATAATAACATGTGTTTTCATAATAGAGCATTAGATTTAGGAGTTTGCATGAGCGTCTGTAGTTGTCCCCTGCACGGCGTGGCATCACGACACGTATTTTCTCTCACTCTGATACATTTTAATTATTGAGAAATTACGGGTTGTGACACCGGCCACCCCTTGGTGAACCTCCCCCTTGGGCCCAATGGGGCTCTAGGCAAACCAGCCTTCTTGTGGGCTTGATTAGGTGGGTTTGAGCCCAAAGGTTCTAAGGTTAGGTTTGGGTTAAGTCCACCTAGCTTGAGTTTGGCTTACTTGACCCAAATAGGGCAAATTGGGGCTTTTGGGTTTGGGCTTGACCCTAGCTCACCCCATTCAAGGTGACTGACCCACATTGTTTCCTAAGACCCTATGAAACTACTCTAAGAAGAATTGAGCCAAGGTGGGGTCATATGGGGTTTAATTGCACAAAATTACTTATTAGGGCAATTTGGGCATTTTGGTGGTCTTGCCCTAATTCTCCAAAATTGACTGTGAACTTTGGTTCATTTGGGTCTCATTTACTCCCCTTAGTGTTTAGGGGTGATCAATTTGATCACACTAGGTCAATTGGAGATCAATTTGGGTTTTTAGCACATTCAGGTCAATTTGGGACTTTTTAGAAATTGGCCCAATCTCCCCAAATTGATGGCCCTATGATGGGGCTTTTGGGTCCATTAGGTCCCCTAGGGAGGTTGCCATATGATGGTGAGTCCAATTTGATCATTTGGAGTTCAATTGCCCTTATTTATGGTGGTTTGACCTAGGATAGCTCAAAATTGACTTTTGGTCAATTTGACCAATTTGATTGGCCTCAAGGGTCCCTAGTGGTCTACTCACCTCCTTGGATGGTCATGGGGGTCATGGTGTGGTTAGGTTGGCTCATTGGAGTCTGTTGGTCACCTCTAGGCTAGGCCATCAAGATTTGCTATATGCACCCCAAAATGCATTCCTTCCTCTCTTAATGAGTTCATGGGGCCTCTTTGGTCCACCTTGTGCACTTGATCCATCCTAGGGGATCTCCATGGCTAGGTGTGATGATCAAGGCGCTTTAGCCTCTTTCAGTCCACTTTACACTAGGGTAGCCCATGGTGGCTGAGTGAACACCATGGGTTTTTCACTCCTTCCAACTGGTCATCCTAGTGCCTGATGTCACTTATCCTATTTTTATCATGACTTGTCATGACAAAAATTCTCTAGGGGCCTAGTAGTTTGGGGGATGTTACAGGCAGTGACGTGTTACCATTGCAGGCAGAGCGGGCACATCAGGAGGAATTGTCCGCAGCGCGCGCAGAGTTCTGGAGACGTCCAGAGTAAGGACAAGACGATGCTAGACCTGACAGAGCAGAGTGATGACGTTCTCACCATCACCGAGAGTCAGAGTGACTCTGATAGCTGGATATTAGATTCTGGTGCTTCACATCGCATTTGCTCATATGCAGGGATGTTCAGTTCACTGGAGGTGACGACTGGGTCAGTCTTTCTGGGTGACGACTCAGCATGCGAGGTCACGGGGACAAGGACGGTGGACATCAGGATGCATGACGGAGCAGTGCGTAGGCTTGAGCGGGTATGCCTGGTACCTAAGTTGCGCAGGAATCTGATATCGCTGGGTAGATTGGACTCCAGAGGATGCAGTTTTGCAGTGAGAGGTGGAGTTCTGATGGTGACGCAAGGGTGCACCATGCTCAAGCGAGCTGAGCAACGCGGTAGTTTGTACCGGCTGATGAGGACCACGAGTGGATGGTCGAGGTGGTGCAGAGGATCACCCTTCTGGTAGTCTGACTAGGCGAGTCATATTCTGCGATCCGTTTGCGTCGGCATTCAAGGGTTGAGCCCGAGCAGGGATGAATCGACTGGAGCAGGTCGGCTGACGCCTCAGGACTTTGGGGTGGTGCTTCGTGCAGAGAGTGCTTCATGCAGGTGGTGGCTCCGGATCCCGAACCAAGATGGTGGATTGTTATTATTTTGGTTCGGATCCTTAGATCTAGATCCATTAGATGCTATATATAGATTATATATGTACATATATATATTACATATACAAATATATATACATATACAGAGAGAGAAATATGTATATATAGAGAGAGAAATATATTTAGGTTTTAGGATTATATATAACCTAACCCCACGTGAACACCAAGACCGATTGAGCCAATTGGGAGAAAATTGTTTTACCGACACTCCTGCCTCTCTCTCTCTCTCTCGTCCGCCCCTCTCTCTCTCTCGTGCGTTTGGGGAGGCCGCTGACGTCAAGGAGGATCGCCGGTCTTGGAGGGGTCGTCGCCGGGCTTGGAGGATAGCCGCCGACGTTGGACGAGGGCGTTGCCGCCGGTCTTGGAGGAGATAGCCGCCGGCGTTGGTGGAGAGGCGTGACGTTTGGAGACGTGCGTGAGTGCAGTTGGCCTTGACGGCGTTTGGTCTCCGGTGGTGGCGTTGGTCTCCGGTGGTGGTTGCGGTTGAACGTCGGACTACGACGTTAAGGTTCGGTGAACCTTGTGCGTCCGCTAGGCGAATTGCAGTCCAGATCTTCTACTCTTCCGCGGATCGTGCGCGTCCGGCGCATCTGCGGTGTTTCACTAGATGGTCTTTTCTTCTCCTGTTATTTCCTTGTGATCTCATTTATATATTGTTGGATTTAATATATATTTGTAATTGTGCGCCGACGGGTTTTGCCGGATGCAAATTTAGTCATTTATTTGTGTTCTTGTTTCCCTGCAATTTTATAGCGGTGCCCTGCGATTTGCACCGGATTTTACAACACACATGTACCTAAAAAATACTAAACAACTTCGAAGCAAATGTAGAAAACCGAACCGAATCAAACCGAACCGAATCAAACCGAACCGATTGGATTCGGTTTCGGGTGTGTAAGAACCGAGATTATTCGTTCAGTTTCAATTTTACAGAAAACCGAACCGAACCGCTTGCCGGCCTAGCTACTATGCTCCTCGCGGATTTAAACGATGTGACAAAAAAAATAAAGTATTTGTATAACTACATGTTGTCTCGATGCATCTATGAGTAAACTCCAAAACAGGCTTTATTTCGTTGGGCGGCGGTACGCCGGTGAGGGAGCAGCCGGTGCGGGAGCAGCCGCCGCCGGTGGGAAAACAAACGCCTCATTTGCTCCCGCCCACCCTCTGCGGAACGGAGAAAAGGCGCCGTTCCCAGCCGCAGCCTTCCCCCTCCGGCGACGTTTGCTCCTTCTCCAGCCGGCCCTCCCAAAGAGAGCCTTATTATGTTGCTCATGGATTTAAAGGATGTGGAAAAGTCATTTCTTTCATGATTTGCTTCGGCCAATAGTAACAAAATGGTCCAAATTTGTTCTTAGCGAAGAAAGAGGGAAATTTTTTTACTACCACAGGTGAGAGAATCTTGTTTTATTTCGAAAACACATATCTATGCATAAAATCAATCGCGGATTTAATCTTGTTCTATTTGAGGTTCTCCCCGACTCGGTCCAAATTTAATCGGCCCGTTGTGATCAGGACAGTTTTGACCCCCAAAAAACATATCTATGCATAAAATCAATCGCTTTCTAATATAATATGCAAATGTTGTAGAACCTGCAACTTTTTCGTTGGAAAAAAAGATTTGAGACTTCGGGCCTGTTTGGGAGGGTTTTTTAGCTTCTTTCCGTTTTCTGAAAAACGTCACCGCACTTACAAAATCGTTTGGATTGTCTACCGGTGGGAAAAGCTACCGCGGAAAACACCCTTTTCTATTCCTTTTGAAAAGTCATTTGCCCCATACTTTTCAACCTTTTCGAAAAGCACTTCCTCATCCCGATACAAAGTTAGCGCATTTTTCGCCCGAGCACAAAATTTCCCCCCATGCGTACATTATTCTGCCCGGTCGAGCATTTCTTTGCCCATGGGCGAATTTTTCGCTCGGTCGCGCAATTTTTGCCCGGTCGCGCATTTTCCGTCCGGGCGCGCATTTTTTCGACCGAGCGCGCGTTTTTCGACCGAACGCGCATTTTTTGCCCGGGCGCGCAGTTTATCACCCGAGCGCGCATTTTTCGCCCGGCGGCAAATTTTTCGCCCGGGCGCGAATTTTTTGCCCGACAGCGCATTTTTCGCCCGGGCCCGCATTTTTCGCCTATGCGCGCATTTTTTTGCCCGGGAGCGCATTTTCTCCCGGGAGCGCATATTTCGCTCGGGCGAGCATTTTTTCGCCCAGGCGCCCATTTTTTTGCCCGGGCACGCATTTTTCTCCGGGGCGCGCATTTTTCTCCCGGGCGCCCATTTTTTTGCCCGGACGCGCATTTTTTCGCCCGGACGAGTATTTTTTATCTGAACGCCCATTTTTTCGCCAAGGCGCCCATTTTTCGCCCGGACCAGTATTTTTGCCCGGGCGCGCAATTTTCGCCCGAACGCCCATTTTTCGCCAGGGCGCTCTTTTTCGCCGAGGCGCGCATTTTTTCGCCAGGGCGCACATTTTTCGCACGGGCGCTTTTTTTTGCCCGGGCGCGCAATTTTCGCCCGAACGCCCATTTTTCGCCACGGCGCTCTTTTTCGCAGAGACGCGCATTTTTTCGCTCTGGTCCACAATTTTCGTCCGGACCTGTATTTTTTCGCCCGAGCGCATTTTCTTCCAGGGCGCGCATTTCTCGCCCGGGAGCGCATTTTCTTCCCAGGCGCGCATTTTTGCCCGGGAGCGCATTTTTTGCCCGGTCGTGCTTTTTTTGCTTCGGCGGAATTTCTTTCGCCTGGCCACTCTTTTTTCTACCGGGTGAAAAATGCGCGCCCGGGAGAAAAAAGAGCGTACGGGCGAAAAAATGCGCGCCCGGGCGAAAAATTCTCGCCGTGATGAAAAATGAGCGTCCGGGCGAAAAATGAGCGTCCGGGCGAAAAATGCGGGTCCGGGAGAAAAATACGCTCCCAGACGAAAAAATGTGCGCCCAGGCGAAAAATGCGCGCACAGGCGAAAAATGAGAGCAATGGCGAAAAATGCGCGTCGGGGCGAAAAATGCGCCTCCCGGAGAAAAATGTGCCCCCTGGCGAAAAATGCGCGCTCGGGAGAAAAATGCGCGCTTGTGCGAAATATGCGCGCCCGGGCGAAATATGCGCGCCCGAGCGAAATATGCACGTCCGGGCAAAAAAAATCGCGCTCGGGCGCTCATTTTCCCCTAGGCGCGCATTTTTCTGTCCGGGGTTGCATTTTTAATAAAAAAAGTCATGATATCGGAGATTTACCAAACAGTTTATAAAGTGCTTCTCATTTTTTAAAATCTCTGGAAAAGGAGTTCACTCAAACAGATCTCCTTTTGCAATAGACATTTTCCAAAAGCTCCTATTCCTACCATCCTTTTGCCACCACTCCTCCTTTCTGAATAGACCTCCCAAACAGACCCTTCAATGCATACACAATGATTAATTAACTCAAGTACTTATCAAAGTTGAATCTAGAAGTATTTTAACAATATTATCATAACCTGCACTTTTTTAACAATATAGGCTCTATTTGTCGTTGTGTTTTTAATCGGATGAGTTTGAACAAAAATACCACCATCATATAATGTATGTTTGGCATGACACCGAGTATGACCGTCGATAAGAAAGTAAAACTAGTTTTAAACATAAAAATGGATGAAGTTCCTTTGGTGAGGTCGGGCATTCATAATCACCACGTTCACAACCGCCACCACCGCACCAAATAAAGCCATAATGGATTCATTTGGCGCATACGCAGTTATCGGGAGCGCAATGATGATGAATTGTAGTTCATGAACACCAGACTTCAACCGTGAAAACACAATTCATGATTAAGTTCAAAATTAGTTTTTTTTTTTCAATGCAAAAATAGCAACGTTATCCGAACAAAACATTGCATCTGTTGCGGACCACTCAAGGCTCCGGTAGACCGGACTAAATTGAACCGTCATAGCCTGGGGGTGTTTGAGCGTGCAAACAGTCACAGAAAAAGGAAAGCTGACAAGACAATTTGTTTAACGTGGAAAACCCGTCAACTGGGTGAAAAATCACGCGGTCGGGTCTGTGCCGGCCAAAACTTCCATTATTTGTTGGTTGTTGTACAAAGTTGTTTCGAAGAACTCGAGGGCGATAGACCGCCTCTCGTTACAATTGTTGATAGAAAGGTGATGTGAGGGTGACATATCACCACTCACGGAGCTAAGACTTTTGCCTGCTGCAGAGGAGAACGTTGTGCTCTGTGCGTCTGTCTTTGTGGCTTGTCTCCTGCTGCGCGAGAGGAGTTTGGAGTACTGGTCTTGACGGTGGATGACACGTTTGGTCGTGAGAGAACGAAGGTGTGCTTGTTCTTGAGCGCACGGAGGCGCGCTTGGAACAGAAGAAGACATTCGAAGGATCTTCAAGGCGCTCGAAGATCTTCGAAGGCAAGGGAGATCTTCAAGGCGCTCGAAGATCTTCAAAGGAGTCTTCGAAGGCAAGGGGGATCTTCGAAGGAGTCTTCGAAGGCAAGGGAGATCTTCAAGGGCTCTCTCTTGCACTTAGGAGGAAAGGAGGGAGGAGAATAAAATAGAATGGACATAAGAAGAGGAGCCTGAAGTCTATTTATAGGCCCCCAGAATGGTTACGGTGGTTAATGTGGATAACTATTGACCGTAACCACCAAAAATACTAAATGCAGATCGGTTTCATAGGAAATATGGCGCGCATTAATTTAATATTCATTTATACGCAAACCAAAGTGACTTCGGCTATTCGCACCCGCCCACTACGAGTGGTTACGCCGACGGTTACACAGGTGGTTACTCGCTAATCGTACGGTGGAGAGATCGCGTGGATGATCGGACGACAACAGTTGAGGGCCTGACCGACGACGAGGGAACCGCTCGCCGGGTGGGAACCGCCCGACGAGGAGAGGCGGGAGGCCGCCCGACCGAGGCGAGATGGAGGACGTCCCGGGAGGGGGAGGCGACCGAGATCGGGCAGCCATGGGGCCGCCCGACCTGGGCGAGACGGAGGCCGCCCCGGGAGGGGGAGGCGGCCGAGATCGGGCGGTCATGGGGCCGCCCGACCTGGGCGAGGCGGAGGCCGCCCCCGGCGGGGGCAGCGGCCGAGATCGGGCGGCCAAGGGGGCGCCCAACCTGGGCGAGGCGGAGTCCGCCCCCGGGAGGAGGAGGCGGCCGAGATCGGGCGACCATGGGGCCGCCCGACCTGGGCGAGACGGAGGCCGCCCCCGGCGGGGGCAACGACCGAGATCGGGCGGCCATGGGGCCGCCCGACCTGGGTGAGGCGGTGGCTGCCCCCGGAAGAGGGAGGCGGCCGAGATCAGGCGGCCATGGGGCCGCCCGACCTGGGCAAGGGGGGCGGCGACCGAGTGGCCGCCCGACCTGGGCCAGGCAGAGCCACGTGCGGGCGCGCGCAGCCAGGCGGGGCCGCGCGCAGGTGCGCGCGGCCAGGCGGGGCCGCGCGCGCGTGTGTGCCCAGGCAGGGCCGCCCGCGAGCGCGCGCGTGCACAGAAAGGGCCGCGCACGAGTGCGCACGGTTAGGTCGGGTCGCGCGTGCGCGCGTCTAGGACCGCTTGCAGGCGTGCACAGGACCAGGACTATGTAACATCCCCCAAACAACTAGACCTCCAAGTTGATTTTGTCATGACTAGGTCATGACAAAACCATAGGAAGAGCTTATGACTGTGAACTTAAGTAAGAAGGAGAAAACCCAAGTGGTCTGCAAATAGCAATTTTCATATACCAAGCCTAAGGTTGGACTTTAGGGCCTCACCATGACCTTTTGACCCCACCATAGCATCCCTAGCCCAATAGGGGTCCTTTGGAGCACCAAGGGGCTATTGAGGTCAACCAAAGTGGTCAAATTAACCAAAGTCAACCCTAACCCTAAATTGATCAAAGTAGCTTAATTAGGGTCAATTGGCCTCCACCATGCCAAATTGACCTTACCCCTGCCCTTATAAGGATACTAGAGACCCAATGGACCAAAAAGCTCCATCATGGGGCCTCCAATTTGGCCAATTTTACCAAAGTCAACCATCGTCATATTTTGGTCAAAGTAACCAATTAGGGGTCAATTGACCCTCACTTTGCCAATTGACTCCACCTAGACCTTCATAACCGTTAAGAGAGTCCAATGGGTCACTACCCACTCATTGTGGTCAACCAAAGTGGTCAATTTGACCAAAGTCAACTCAACCCTAATTTTAGGTCAAAATCCCTATTTTGCCCAAATCAAACCCAATCCACTTGGGCTAGACCAAATTGAAGTGACCCACTAACCCATGAGGTTGAGAATTACTCAATTTGCCACTGAACTTCTGTAAATGATGACTAGGAGAGAGAAGGAGAAGTTTTCCCCCAAATTAGAGAGAGGATGAACATTCATGGTGGATGAATGCAATTGACCCATCAATCCTCCCCCAATTGATGAACATTCATCTACCCTGACAGTTATAAGGAATTTAGAGCATTTTCCAGCTCACCAAGGGGGCTGAATCAAGGGAAATCAAGATGGCCGAAATCCTCCTTCATGGCCATTAATGGCAATTGATGGATTGGCCCATCCCCTCCTCCAATTCAACTCCTTAACACCTTCAGGAGTCGGAGAGGAATGAAACCCCCCATCTTTCTGAAGAAATCAACCTCTCCAAGTGCAGATCGGCATGACACCAAAAGCACCACCTCCGGCAATGGCGACTCGCCGGAATTCGCGACTTCAGGCCACCACACAGGTCCGATCCGCTTCCCCTCTCCTAGTGCTAGATCCTCGACTGATTTGAGGCTTGATTCGAGCTCAATTGGGCTCGAATCGCGCTCTCAAAAGGGTTCGTTTCGAGCCCTCTTTCCCCTCCCCGAAACCCCTACTCCGACCACCATCAGCCGGCAAAGGACCTCCTATCGTCGACCACCACCTCAACGAAGGTGGTGGTGGCACTTGCCGACCGGGGAGAGGTGAGGGCGGCCGGGAAATCAACCCGCAAAGGCTCCCTGTACGGGCTGCTGTGATCCGTCCAGCGATTGGGGACGATGATGGACAGCCGTCCGATCTGACAGGATCTGCTAAGCGCAGACCAAATGATTTTATTAATCAAGTAATGTACATTTCTGTCACCTATTATGCTGTGCTTTGTTTTAATTATTAAAATACTAGGGCCTCTCTGATGAAAACATGCCCAAAATCAAAGTTGTAGCCTTTGGTGTGTAGTTTAATTGAAAATTTGTTTCAGCCCAATAGGGGTAATGTAGCTCCCTGTAGAGCCATTTTGGTGGGACTGGTCCCTAATGTAGGGCAGTCACCTTTTCTTGTATAACTTTTGATAGGGAAATGCTATTGGCATGAAAATTGAAATCTAGGTTATTTGTACCAACCCACTTAACATATCCAAAGATGGAAATTTTAGGAGAACATTTTTCTAAGGTTTTGGTAATAATTTAATAATTCATATATTATTTAATTATAGGGTATAATGACCTCCATTCCCCTCCAGATTTTGGTGGGTGCTCTTTAGGGTTATTATATGACCCTGGTAAAAATTTCAGCCCAATTGGGACTGATTTGGTTGGGTAATTGATTAACCCAAGTCTGATCAAATTAGGTCAAACTAGGTTAAAAGTGCACATGTTGGAATTAGGAGGTCAAACCTCATCCAAGTGGTGTGAAACTTTGGCCACTGGTTTAGGACTGCTTAATACATCCCCTTGAGTAATTTGGGGTGATGTGGGGGTGGATATGCCCTAGGACCCTAGTTTTAACCTTAGGGTTGCACTTTAAGCCTTGTGAAGAACATGTGGGCATATGTCCTTGAATGGTCATGAAACTTGGTAGATAAGTTCATTGGGTGTAAATATCCCTTAGAAAATTTTAAGAGAATTTTAGGACCTATTATTCCCTCTGATTTGGGTTATAATCATTTTTGGGAACCTCCTTATGAGAGAAATTTATATGCTCAAATAATCTTGGATGGTAATGAAAATTTGGTGATACCCTCATAATCATTTAATAGATCTCTCGTAATTTTTGGGTAATTAATGAATTAATTTATTTAGCACCTCATTCACAAGTCATCTATTTGGTCTTAAGAATTTAATAAATAATTAAGGGTCAAATATTCTCTGGAAAATTATGAAACTTGGTGGTAGGGCATTTTAGGACTATAGAAAGCTCTGTGAATTTTTGTATAATTTTTGGAATTATTTGTCAATAGGTTCCTTCATAATTTTCCCTATTATGGTTTACTTGGAATATTTATTTATGTGATTAATTAGTCTTAATAAAATCTGAAATTTGTCCAGTAAACTTTTATGATTAATATAAAGGTTAGGTAATTTTCCCATATTTATTAGACAAGTATTTTTGGTGGTTCCTTCTTTAAATTCTAATTTAGGATAATTGTTCAACATCATAATTAAAAGCCAACCCCTTACTGCAAAATTTTGATATTATGTATTTACTGTTATTTTGACTTCATAGATTTTCCATAATTTTGTGGAGGTCATATCATAATGGGATTTTATACTTCATGTTCAATTTCATACTGGGTCAAAGCTGAGGATAAATAAGGAAAAATATGATCCTCTAGATTTATACTTAGAATATCATGATACACACCCAGTAATAATATTGAGTCACTTGGATGAATATTTGGGGTACCTTCCCTTATGTAACTCATGTAACTCACTTGGTCTGCGTATAGTAAAACTGTAAAACTTGAGTATTTGATAGATCATTAGGTGAGAATAGAAGGTAGTTGGTGTACCTAGTCTGGTAGAGAAGATGTGCGGTCACCATTAGAGGTCTATAAGTTGGGTGTACCCGATGAGCTAAGGGGTAAGGTTGTGTCCGGGATCGACGAAAGATCGTCTTTCCCTTTAGAAGGTCATAAAATACGTAGAGTATTTCAAGTGTAATGCTACGGAGGGTGTACTTATGGGTAGTCACTAATAACACTAAGTGCCTCGAAAAGAGAGCTTTGGGGTGTTATCCCATTGTAGCTCCTAGTACCGTAGTGAGCCCCTTATAGGGTAGTCCTCGAGAAGTCCTTGGTTAACCCTAAAATGTAAGAATAAATGGCGGTTCGCTTGATTGCTCTCCTTCGAGCCCACAGTTCTTTTCTGATGTCCGCTCCGCCCGCCGAGGTGAACGCGTGATTGGTTGACCTCGGGGACCGCCTCTCTGAAGTGGAGGAATTTCAACAGCAGGTGCAGGGCGAAGACGACCTCTTTGACAGGGTGACTGACCTGGAGGCGAGGTTGTACAAGGTGGAGACTCGCCAGCAAGCTACCGAAGATGATCTCCACTGCTTCGCGCAGGTGGCCGGCACCGTGGGCGAGGCCTCCTTACTGGAAGAACACATCCGTCAAGGTGAGGATCACATCAAACAAAGTGCGGAGAGTCTGGAGCAGGCCCGCGAAGATCTGCGAGCAACTCGCGACATTACTTGGAGAGCTCGCCATCCCCAGCGCGTACGTCGCATGGGTCGCGGTCCGCGGCGCCGCTGCGGAGCCTCTTAGGCTGTATACCCCTTTTGATGTGTTTCATTATTTTTTTGACGCTTGACATGCAAAAGGACTCGCGACCTCTCGGGTCCCTGTAATGTGTAGGCGATATTTTTGTATGTCTTTTGTGCACTCGCGCTATGCACTTAGAGAATTTTTGTTAAAGGCTTTTCATACTCGCACTGCGTGTTTCTTTTACGTTAGGTTCGCTGTCTTTCACCCGCGCGCTGTTGAACTAGTTACTCGCCTAGGCGTACTAGCATAGGTAGTTGTTCTGTTCGCGCGCGACCAGGCCGGGGGGGGGGGGGGGGGGGGGGGGGGGGGGGGGGGGGGGGGGGGGGGGGGGGGGGGGGGGGGGGGGGGGGGAGGGGGTCTATAAATAGAGGGTTCTCCGGAGTAGGTGGGTACGCTTCCATACCCCCCTCAAGCACCTTTTTCGAATCTTGCCCGCCAGACCCCTTCCTACCTACTAGCTGCCCGCCATGGTGAAAGAGCCATCCGAGGACGGGCGCGCCTTCTGCGTCCGCAACTTCCGAGCGCATAACTTCCCCAGCTCGCAAACCCTGGGCGAGGAGCTGGCGGACGTCGAGAACCGCTACCTGCCACCTGGCTATACAGCGAGGCGGCCAGCCTCTGGTGAGTTCCTCAACACGCTCTACGACGGGGAACTCGCCATCCCAATGGCCCATTTCCAGGTGGGGTTAAGGCTGCCCCTATGGCCAGAGGTGCGCCAGGTCCTCCGATACTTCGGGATGATCCCCGCGCAGGTCAACCCCAACGCGATCAGCGTCTTGGTCGCATATGCCTGTTACCTGCGCGAGGAGAAGATCGAGTTCAACCTCTCTACTTTCCGCAAGGTCCTGACCCTGAAGGCGACCAACGATGACACCCTGTTCTTCACCAGCGTGTGCGTCAAGGTCACCAAGACGCTCAACAAGGTCCATCATTGGACCGATAAATTTGTCCTGGTGCGAGGCGACTTCGGAAATATTCCCTTCGCCCCAATCCAGAAGGCAGAGACGGAGTACAGACCGCCTCGCCTGAAAGGGGAGGCGCTGGACTTGTACCTTTTTCTGAAGTACAAGGTCATGGACGTGGTCTTCCTGCGGCGAGGCGTGGATCAACTCGCCTTCGTGAATCTGGGAGCGGGTAAGTCCTGGGTAGTACTCGTCGCCCCCCCCCCCCCCCCCCCCCCCCCCCCCCCCCCCCCCCCCCCCCCCCCCCCCCCCCCCCCCCACCCCCCCCCCGATCCTCCGCTCTTGGTTGGGATCGTAGTTAACAGTCATATTTCCTTGCAGGTGAGCGCGCCATCCCCACCCGCCCCCCTTGCGACGCCTCGCGACGTCGATTAAGTGAGTCCCACCCCGAGGGGGTCCTCGAAGGGGCGGTGGTTCCGGTGGACGGCGGGATGCCCCTGCCAACAGACAAGAGGAAGGGTCGAGTTGATCCTGAGACCGCCTCGGCCAGCGAGCCAAGGCGAAAGAAGCAGAAGACGAGGAGCTCCTCTCGCCCTCCGACGAACTCGCCTCCAGAACCCTCGTCCCACATGAATTTTGGGTTGGGGATGAGGAGCGAGGACTCTAAAGGTAACCCGCTGCTGATATGGGACCACGAGGCGAATAGGGTCCTGGTGAGCTCGCTCCTCCCCTCTTGGGAGGATTTCGAGGAGGTAGGCGACCAGGCGTATAACCTGTTCTACGGGTTATATGATCGCGAAGATGTTGAAGTGCTCGTGGAGGTTCCTATCCGCGAGCTAGCCAACCTCACCAGCCGCTCCGCCCTCCGCACCGCCGAGCTGGCTCACCAGACTGCGCGGCGAGGGCTTCAATCGAACAGGCAGCTTCGTGAATTGGGCGCCGCCCATAGGGAGCTGGAGAAGAAACTGGCGGCAGCGGAGGAAGAACTTGTCGGGTTCAAGACTAAGGAGGCCGCTCCCCCCGAGGTGTGTATCCTTATTCGCTTCCTACTAGTTGGCCGACTTTGTTGCCTGACCTTTTCTAATGCAGGAACCCACCGTCGCGCTGGTGACGCGGGTCTCTGAGCTGGAGGCACAGTTGGCCGCCTCGCAACAAGAAGCAAACTACTTGGGGACTCGCCTTGCCGAGGCGGAATCAGAGATAGCCGAGCTCCGCCATCCCAGCAGAGGGGAGTCGTCAACAGCTCCACAGCTCCTTCATTTCACCCCGGCTCAGGTTGTCGAGATGCGCAGGCAGTTGGCCATCAAGACGGTGGCGTTCACGCAGGAGCGACTCCGACGGCGGTTCCTTCTTACCGCGGAGGGGGCCCAAGTCGATCTCGCGAACCTTCTCCCGGAGTTATACCGCAAGGCGGTGAACCTCGTCCCGGCGAGAACCCCAAGCGACGGCTCGTCGGGCGAATCAGAAGAGGATGACCAGGGCAAATAGCTCGCTTTCCTATTTCCTAAGCCTTGTAATAATATTCCCCTTCCTGTAGGAATACTTTCTGCGTACTCGCCATATTTTAATCTGTTTGATCTTTCCTCTCGCATTGTCGTAAATTTCTGTCTGTCTGGCGCGTTTATTTTTTTGCGACGTGCTCGCCTATGCAACGTACTCGCTCATAGGGGGTACTTGCTCGTGAGGAGGACTCGCGCGAGAGCTTTCCTTGCCCTGATCAGGTGTCCGCTTGTTTTATGCCTTCGCGGAGTGTGAGGCTGTTGGAGCGCGCTTCTCGCCACCGGGTTCTCGCTTTTTTTCGTTAGGACTTCTCGCGAGGTGGTTGGCGAATAAACGAGTGATTTCGATGGTCTCGAGTCTAGGGGATTTAAGATACTCGCCTCGTTTCCTCTTCCCTTATGAAATTGCTTTTTGGGGCTAGCATTTAGTAGAGTTTGGGGCTCCCTCAAGGGAGCAAGTAGCCGACCTGCAGGGGAGGAGCCCAGTGCTACGACCTAGTCTACGACAACTCTCAGCTCGAGGACACATAACTCACTCGAGGGGGCAAGTAACCAGCCTGCAGGGGAGGAGCTCAGTGCTACGACCTGGTCTACGAAAACTCTCTGCTCGAGGACATAAAACTCACTCGAGGGGGCAAGTAGCCAGCCTGCAGGGGAGGAGCCCAGTGCTACGACCTGGTCTACGACAACTCTCTGCCCGAGGATATAGAACTCACTCGAGGGGGCAAGTAGCCAGCCTGCAGGGGAGGAGCCCAGTGCTACGGCCTGGTCTACGACAACTCTCTGCTCGAGGACATAGAACTCACTCGAGGGGGCAGGTAGCCAGCCTGCAGAGGAGGAGCCCAATGCTACGACCTGGTCTACGACAACTCTCTGCTCGAGGACATAGACCTCACTCGAGGGGGCAAGTAGCCAGCCTGCAGGGGAGGAGCTCAATGCTACGACATGGTCTATGGCAACTCTCTGCTCGAGGACATAAAACTCACTCGAGGGGGAAAGTAGCCAGCCTGCAGGGGAGGAGCCCAGTGCTACGGCCTGGTCTACGACAACTCTCTGCTCGAGGACATAGAACTCACTCAAGGGGGCAAGTAGACAGCCTGCAGGGGAGGAGCCCAGTGCTACGACCTGGTCTACGACAACTCTCTGCTCGAGGACATAAAACTCACTCGAGGGGGCAAGTAGCCAGCCTGCAGGGGAGGATCCCAGTGCTACGGCCTGGTCTACGACAACTTTCTGCTCGAGGACATAAAAGGGCCTCATAGCTCGGTACCTGTCGTCCAGGTGGTGAAGCGCTATGAGTTTGTAACAGAAAGTGTTATCGTTTTGTTTTAGCATAACCAAAATGAACTAGGTATTACATTGATATTAGGAGTAGAAACGTTTCAAGTCGTCTCCACTCCAAGTGTTTCCTAGGAGTTCTCCATCAACATTTTGCAGACGGTACCCGCCTATTTTTAATACCTCGAAGACAACGTAGGGGCCTTCCCAATTGGGGTGGAGTTTACCTACTGCTGCGGATCTCCCTCCGGCGTCCACCTTTTTGAGAATCAAGTCTCCTTTGTCGAATTGCTTGATCCGGACATGCTTGTCGAAGTGCTTTGCCATCCTCCGCTTGATTTCCTCCTGGCGGATCGTGGCCTGGTCGCGAAGCTCTTCCACAAAATCCAAGGCGAGTCGCTGTGCGTCTTCATTCTCCAGTCTCCACCCCTCGTCTCCGTCTTCTGCTGCCACCACCCTAGGGCTTCGGACCTCGAACTCTATCGGGATGAGAGCCTCCAAGACATGTGATAGCTTGAATGGTGTTTCGCCGGTCGCTGTGGTGGGGGTACTCCTCAGGGCCCAAAGGACTGAGGGGAGCTGCTCCACCCAGTTTCCCTTCAGGTTTTCCACCTTCTTCTTGAGCAGGTTGACGATGATTTTGTTGGCCGCCTCCACCTGACCGTTGCTCCTTGGATGATGGACTGAGGCGAAGCGGAGGTCGATGCCAAGTTGGCCACAAAAGTCAGTGAGTTCAAGGCTCGTGAACTGCGGACCGTTGTCGGTGACGATGGCGAGGGGAAGACCGTGCCTACATATGATCTCCCCCCAAATGAAGTTCTTCACCACTAAGGAGGTTGTTTTGGCCAGGACCTTCACCTCCATCCACTTGGAGAAATAATCGATCATCACCAGGAGATATCTCCTTTGCCCACCTGCCGGAGGGAATGGCCCTACCAGGTCCATTCCCAAAATGGCGAAGGGTCAGTGGGTGGTGATCGATCGGAGACGCTGGACTGGTTGCAACTGGAGCGGGGCGTAGAGTTGGCATTTTGAGCACCTCTTCGCGAACTTGTCCGCGTCCTTCCTGATGGTAGGCCAGAAGTACCCTGCTCGGAGAACTCTCTTCTCCAGGGTTCGGCCTCCCGAGTGACTTCCGCACTCGCCTGTGTGAATCTCCTCCAAGACCCGGGAGGCTTCCTCCTCGGACAAGCATCTTGCCAGGGGACCAGGAAAGAGTCTTCCTGTAGAGTACCCCGTCAGTTAATAAGTAATAAGCTGACTTGTACCTGAACCGCCTCTTGTCCTGAACCTCCGCAGGCAGCTTGCCCGTGGTCAAGAAAGTAATGAGAGGGTCCATCCACGACGAGGGCTGATCGATGTCCATCATCTCGCCTTCCTTAATAGAGGGCCGAAACAAACCCGTGGTTGTTCCCCCGACTGTGGGGCCGTATTTGGCCAGTCGGTATGCTTGGGTGTTCTCCTCCCTCGGGACGTGCTGTATGGAGAAGGATTTGAAGGAGCCCACCAAGCCTTTGACCTTTACCAGATAGCGTTGCAGCATCGGCTCCCTTGCTTCGAACTCTCCTCAGACCTGGGAGGCGACCACCATAGAGTCGGAGTGGACTCTTATGTCATGAACCCCCAACTCCCGTGCTAGATGGAGCCCTGCGATGACAGCCTCATACTCCGCCTGATTGTTGATGACCGGGAAGTGAATATTGATGACCTGCTTGATCCTGGTGCCCTGGGAGCTGATCAGGATGATGCCTCCCCCGCACGAGTTCTTCCCTGATGCTCCATCCAGGAACATTTCCCAAGCCATTCGCTGGGGTGCTTCCTCCTCACCTACCTCCACGGTGTAGTCAGCCAAGAAGTTCGCCACTGCTTGGGCTTTCATGGCCAGTCGAGGGACGTATGTGACGTCGAACTCGCTGAGCTTCACCGACCACTTGGCTAGTCTTCCTGAATGTTCCACCCCTTCTAGAACGTTGCGGAGAGGATGATCAGTCACTACCTTGATCGGATGGGCCTGAAAGTAGGGTCGGAGTCTTCGAGTCGAGACTATCAAGGCAAACCCCAACTTCTCTAGGATGGGGTAGCGTAGTTCAGCCTTCTGCAGGACCCGACTTACGTAGTAAATGAGGAGTTGTCGCTTCCCTTCCTCGAGGACCAAGACCGAACTTACCGCTTCCGCCCCACCCCGACGTACAAGAAGAGGTCTTCTCCCTCTCTAGGCCCTTGCAACAAGGGTGCCCGGGCCAGCTGGAGCTTTAGGATCTCGAAGGCCCCTTGAACTCCATTGACCACTCAAACTTCTTATTGTCTCGGAGAGTTTTGAAAAATGGTGAGCATTTCTCTCCTGCCCTGGAGAGGAACCGGCTCAACCCGGCCAGACGGCCCGTCAGGCGCTGAACCTCTTTGGTGTTTCTGGGTGCCTCCATTTCCATGATTGCCTTGACTTTGTCGGAGTTTGGTTCCACTCCCGCCGGGGTCAAGAGGTGACCCAAGGACTTTCCCTTTCCGGCCCCAAAAACACACTTGGCCGGATTCGGCCTCATCTTATACTTCCGAAGTGTGGCGAAGGTCTCTTCCAGGTCACGGAGGTGTTCCTCTACGCTCTTGCTTTTCACCATGAGATCATCGGCGTAGACCTCCAGGTTTCGCCCCTTTTGCTCCTTGAGCACCATGTCCATCATTCGTTGGTAAGTGGCTCCTGCGTTTTAAGTCCGAAGGCCATCATTTTATAACAATAGCATCTGTCGTTGGTGATGAAAGAAACGTTTTTTATGTCGGGTGAGTGCATGCGGATTTGATGATAACCAGAAAAAACGTCTAAAAAACTCATGACAGGGAATCCGACGGCCGAGTCTACTAGCTCGTCGATTCTAGGCAAGGGGTAGCAATCCTTGGGGCAAGCTTTATTAAGGATAGAAAAGTCAATACACATGCGCCACTTCCCCTCCCCCTTCTTCATCATTACAACATTGGAGACCCAGCCTGGGTACTGGATCTCCGACACAAACCCTGCCTCTAGCAGCTTCCTAACCTCCTCTCTGATGGGCTCGGCCAGTGTGGTGGCGGCTGCCCTCTTCTTTTGTTGGATGGGATGGACTCCCTTATCCAAGTTGAGATGATGGCAGACGACGTCTGCGTCGACGCCTGGCATATCGGCTGCGCTCCACGCGAAGATGTCCGCATTCCTCTAGATGCAGGACATGATCTTCTCCTTGTCTTCCTCGTCGAGCTCCCCGCTGATCTTCACCTTTCTCGGCCTCCCGCCTTAAGATAGGATCTCCTTCTCCTCCACTTCTTCGGCTGTCTCCAACCTTGTCATCTCTTCCATCACCTGGTCTACCACTTCGGCCTCCTCCTTCCAACTGATCGTGTTGACTGCGTTGAGATAGCATCGCCTTGCTACTTTGGGGTCGCTCCGGATCCTGATCTGCAACCCTCCTTGATTATACTTGAGGCACTGATGATATGATGAGGGCACTCACTTATAGGCACTGATGAGCGGCCTGCTGAAGATGGCATTGTAGCTGCTGGGGGCGTCAACGATGACGAACCTGCAGCACCTGGTAGTACCCCCCAACGTCACAACCAGCTCTACTCCCCCTCCCACCTCCTTTCTTTCTCCAGAGAAGCCGAAGAGCGGCCCCTCAGTCGTGGTGACTCTCTTCTCTTCCACCTTCATGGCGTCGAACGCCTTCTTGAAGACTACATTGACGGAACTCTCGTTGTCCACAAGAATGCGGGAGACCGTGTAGTTCTCCACCGCGGCTTTGATCACCACCGCATCATGAAAGGTGTTTTTGTTCCCTTTCCTCCGAGAAAGTGATTTCTCCCACAGGTGGCGGTGTCTGGGAGGCGGAGGCCACACTCCTCCAGTATACAACGTTAAGACTCCCCTTCCGGGTTGCCTCCAGCCCTGCTCCTCCGTGAATGACGCCTATCCCTCCATGGGCTCCCAGATCTCCCATATCCTCACACCTTCTTGGGGCGGGAACTCCTCCCCCTCGATTCTCAACATTCCTCCTCCTTCTCGCTCCTGATTCCCCTCCTGGGCTCCTCCAGCTCCTCTCCTCAACTCCAAGAACTCGGGGCACGTGGCTGCCGCATGACCCTCCACCTGATGGAAGTCGCAGTAGGGCATTGCCCGACGCTCCTCTCCACCTCGAGGTTGTCGCGGCCTTGCTCCCTCCTGATCACGTTCGCTTCCCTGGGTGGTGCTTGGTTCTGCATCCACTGCCCCTGCCTCCGCTCGGGAGAACGGCAACGGTCTCGTCACTCCGGGGAGTATCTCCCTCCTGGTCTCCCTTGGTAACCTCCTCCTGCGGGTCTCCAGGCCAGCCGGTGAGGCGGGGCCTGGAACCTCCTCTCCCGATTCCGCTGGTCCCTGCTCTCCTTGGACCCTCCTTCTTCTCGCCTTCTCGGCTCATCCCTCTTCTTGGCCTCATGCCGACCGCTTCCAGCTCCTTCCCTCTCTCCCCCCCTCCAACCTAGCCAACTTGGCCACGAACTCCAGGCTGGTTGCCTCCCCCTCGATCTGCCTCGTGGCCCGATCGACCAGTTCCTCGAACGACAGGGGGGATTGCGGGTGATCTCCATCTTGAAAAACCCTGGCTGCAGTCCAAGCTTGAATGCCAAAATCAGGGTGTGCCCAGGGACCTCCTGGGCTGGGAGGATCTCCTCCTGGAAGCGATCAAGATATGACCCGAGCATCTCCTGGGGTCTTTGCTTGATAAGAAAGAGGTCCTCCGAGTCCTTCCTCCTCTTCTTGGAAGTAGAAAAGCGAAGCAAATAACTTCTGCGCAGGTCCTCGAAGTCGTAGATGCTTCCCGCAGGCAACTGGTGGAACCAGTCTTGGGCCTTTTCTTGGAAGGTTATGGCGAACAGCCGGCACTTGAAGGCGTCTGTCATCGGCTTGATGGAGACCATATCCTCGAACCATTGCAGATGCTTGATGGGGTCATCTTTTCCGGAGTAGAAACTCATGGCGGGTTCTGTGAACCCTGCAGGAATGGGGGCGGACAGCACCAACTCACAGAACGGACTAGGCGGGGCGAGCTAGCGAAGAGGACGAACTCGGTCGTACTCGCCCTCCGACTGGCGAGTCTTCGTCGGGCTTGCGAAGAGCACTCGCGCGCGGAGCGGCTGGCCTTCATCTTCGAGGAGCACCTCCTTGCCGAGGCGCTAACTCGGTCCCGCCTCGATGGGCGAGGCGGTCGTGACATGGGAAGGTGCTCCCGCCTCGGCGCGAGGCCCGAGTAGCCCCCTGATGGTATCCTCCATCGACTTCATGTACTGCTCGAAGACACTCTTGGTCACGAACTCGCTCAAAGGCAACAAGTTCGCCTGGCCGGTTCCTAGCTCGTCACGTTCAGGCATGGGATCTTCAGATGAGATTTTCTTCTCTTGCTACAGTCCACGCTCACCGCACCAAAAATGTTGGAACCCGGATACCGGTCCAACCTGTTCGAGACTTGGGGAGTAGCTTGAGTTATTTCTCTCTTCGTCGGATCCTTAGGTCTAAGTATTTCGAGCTGAGAACTGGCCCTTACCGGTTGATAGGTAGCTTCCTAGGAATGACCCACTGGCTGCAGCGAGGAGGTCCCGCCATTAACCCGGAAATCACACTCGATTTTCCCTCCCAAAAACCAGAAGCTGAGCTTGTCACAGACAACACAAGGAAGAAAACACATGCTCTCAAAGGGGGTGGATCTGTGCTGATCTGAGACATAATGTGTCCTATTTATAGGGAAAAAACTTCCCAGGGGTAAAATGGTCCTAAAGGTCTGCGGAAAGCTGCCTCCGCCTTAACCAAATTACTAGATGCAAACCAAAATGGTCTGCGAACAGATCCTCGCGCCTTTTCGCATATACTAACCGCATCCCATGCTGGTCTGTGGGTAGTGAGGGAGGGCTGATGAGTCAGGTCGATACGTACTCGCCTCGCCCCCTTCCTGAGACTTGTCAAAACATCTAAGTCTAATCTTACTCGCCCAGGGTAGGCTCTCCTAAGGCGATCTCGCCTTAGACCAGACCAACTCGCCTCGCCCCCGGGTAAGATGGAGCTTAATACGCAGGGCATGGCGGGGGAGGGTGTACTCGCTTCTTCTACCTGGGGTGAGTAAGACCGTCGGGGATCTACTCGCCGAGGGGTGTTGGTCTACTCGTCGAGCCCTACTAATCTACTCGCCGAATACGGGTTGCACACAAACGCGACTACCGATCCTCTCCCCCCATCAAGCTCGTCAACACAGGCTCTTCATTTCTCCTAGGCTTCATCCTCGTCGATTCCTGGAGAAAGAAAGGGCAGCAGATCTAGTGTTGACTTTTGGAGGTGCAAATCCTTAGAAAAAGGTTTGCAGAGGATCAGGTCTTCCTCAGTTTCAAATTTGGGAGCAACCTCGTTGTTGCTTGAAGGGAACCGACGACATGCAATTATAGATCGCAGACCTAGTTGCCGGCGACCTAATCTGATTTTCAGTGTTGACAGATAGTGTCGCTTTGTTTTGCATTCCCCTCAATTCCTCGAAGGAAGCTCACAAATTGCTATTGTTTGGAAGGTATACCTCAAAACCGAGGGACTATCATATTGATTGTCACTCACAAAGATTGGATTCCTCAGATCTTGACGAAGTTGAACCCATTTGAGGTATATTTGCGAGAGGATCGGCACCCAGCTTCCTGTGTTTTCATCGACACTCAAAACTAGAAATAGAGAGGAGAATAAAGGAATAGAACCCGACTTAGCTCTTATCGGCAAAATTGAGGATCCGATCATTTGCTACCTTCTCCTCGCACCGAACGCGACGAATTCTCGAGACATGATGGTGAGGGAAACAAATATAAAATGCAAATAAAATTTTCCAAAATATTATGTTGGCTCAGGAATTAATTCATACTATAAAGAAATTGAAGAGCAAAAATAGGCTAATAGCAATTAGTTCAATTTGTGTGCACATAATTTTTGATTGCAATAAAGTTATTAATGCGCACATAACATTTATGTGCACATAAGCCAAACCTGATGTGCACGTAACACTGCTCTAAATAAAATCAAAATTCCTAGGTTTCAAAGAGTTGGCATATGACTCAATATTAGAATCCATGTATATTTAGTAAAACAAAGGATATAACAAATTACATCTCTCACGTTCATAAGCACATATCATCACATTTTATTTTGTATATAATGAGAATCGTGACAGCGGAAGAGGATATTCGATCAATCTGCATGTCTCCAATAACTATATAGTTAAGCGTAGCTCGGGCTGGAGTAGTACTGAGATGGGTGACCTCCTGAGAAGGCCCCGTAAGGCGCTTAACTGATCACTTCTCACCAAAGGGAGGCTGCGGCCACCAACAAACCCCGCCCGTGGGCTGGAGAGGGGTTGGGGTGCTTGGGCTGCAGCCCGGTAACAGTCACCAGGCGAGACTGTCGGTAGACGTTGTCCCGATGGTAAGTCCAGGGCTTTGGGACGTATTTTTGTGCATGCATGTTGTGATATGAAATGTAAAGTTATAGGGGAGGTTTTTGTAATTTCAAAAGTAAGAGGGGTGCAACCTGTAATTATGCTAACTTTCAGGGAAAATTTGATAATTATTCTTAATAATAAAAAGAATAGGACATTCATATTTCCTTTTCCAAAACTGCAACAGAAATATATATATATGGCCATTTACCGGGACCTCCCCTCTAAGTTTGGAAAATTACAGATTGCACCGCTCTTATTATTGAAATTACAAAAACCTCCCCTCAATGTTACAAAACATAACATTTACTTCCCCTAAGATTCACATTTCATAACATCCATGCACAAAAATACCCCCCTCGGAATACATTTTCAGGGGGGTTATTTGTGCATGGATGTTATGAAATGTGAACTTCAGGGGAGGTAAATGTTATGTTTTGCAACATTGAGGGGAGGTTTTTGTAATTTCCATAATTGGGTGCAGTCTATAATTATGCTATCTTCCAAGGGAGATTTTGGTAATTACTCGTTATTCTTAATAATAAAAAGAACTTGTGATTTAATGAAAGAAAACCATGAAAAAAGATTGCAGTGGGAACAATGGGAGGGAAAAATGACTCAGGCAGCCCACTAGATTGGTTGTAAAATTACAAGAAAATAAGCTCCAGAAGGCTTACTTAACTGCAGGGAATGGTACAGAGCATCCCATGGTCAGGACTTCCCTCCAAAAGGATACATGGTTGCGCCTTTCACGTGTTGCTGATGCGCGACAGCAGCCGCTCGAAGCGTAGAGAAGTCTCGTTCGCTCCCTTTCCCTCTCTTCTTTATGATGGAGCCATGTGCCCAACGGATCCACCGTTCCAGACCCCACCCGTCTGCAAAAAAAGATACGTAAAAGCCCTGAGCTAAAACAATTGATCAAATTAGAATTCATTTAATGAGATTTGTGCACAGGTTTTACGAAGAACTGTCAATCTAACACTGATATAAGGACAATCGGTAGTTATTCTTTCAATATTATTTAAGTTATTATTATGTAAATTCATCAGGCGAATAGGCCGCAAGGCTTTCACAATTTTTTCCTGCTTGTTGTTAGAGTAGCTTGCCTCGAACCGTGGGTGTCATTGACGGTTTACCTATCTGGTTATTGTTGAGGTAGCTTGCCTCTAACCAGGGGCGGTGAATGAGTTATTTAAGGCTTGCTTCTACAAGATTGTTGACTACATGAAAATGAGTATTACTGTTGCAACCGTTTCATTTATTTTAACCTACAAAATGTGAAATAGTATGTATCTTCACTGATTTCTAATATATTATTTGATTATGTTGTATATTTATACATCTTTGATCTCTATTTGAATTTGTTGTTTATTTAAGTGTGATTAGTCATCTATAC
The DNA here is from genome assembly GCA_033032865.1 of Dactylorhiza incarnata. Taxonomy (NCBI): domain Eukaryota; kingdom Viridiplantae; phylum Streptophyta; class Magnoliopsida; order Asparagales; family Orchidaceae; genus Dactylorhiza; species Dactylorhiza incarnata. Next base: position 12,548 of record JAWHQI010000402.1, on the reverse strand, counting down.
CATTGTTTGTTTCTATATTAAGGCTCCGTTTAGCGCGGCGGTGTCGGTCGTGGTTATGAACCGTCGTTTGTGAACATCAGACCTCACAGAAGGAATTTCATCCACTTTTATGTCAAAACTAGTTTTCTTTTCTTGGTGGAGGCCATAACCGTTGTCATGCCAAACATGCATTCTGTGACGGTGAAGTTTTCTCTAAACTCACCGGAGGCAAAAACGCCGCGCCAACGGAGCCTAAGAGGAAAGGAGAAAAGTCTAAGGATATTGAGGATGATTATAAAGTATTGTATGTTGGAAAATCAATAATTAAAATGTGATTAGGATAGTCGCTGATTTAAAGTTGAAAGAGAAAATTACGAATAAAATTACTAATAGAGTGAATATTATTAAGATAATTATGGGTGACGATAATAAAATTGTAGCTAGACTTATGCTGCTCAAAGTTAGATTGGAAGTTTAAAAAGGTCAAATTTGAGAAGAAATGACAACATTACTACAACGCATACCTGATAAAACAATTGATCTTAAACAAACAAATTATCGATGGGGATCATGGATCAAGGACGGGCCGAAACTCATCGGAGCCCGCATGAGTCTACATACGCAAAAGGCGAAGATAGGATCGTCGTATAGACTATCCGAGCCAGTAGTCGTGTTCGGAGGGACGACGACATACTTTTATGCATTTTCATGTATTTTTTGTACTTTTATTTCATGTAAAATTAGTGGATTTATGTTTCGGGCGATCTTGGCCATCCGTAGTGAGTTCTAAGCCTATAAATAGGTGTCTATGGGGCTGATTTTCAGGTAGTGCAGATTTTGGACAGTTTTTTGGGTTCGTAAAAGTTAAGTTAAATTTGCATCAAAGAAGAACATAAGAGGAAGGCTTTAGGTCCTAATGAAATACTTATTGAGATTTTTAGAGTCATAAAGGATATTTTAGTGGTTTGGTTGGCATATCTTTTTATAAAATTTTGAAGAGTAAGAAGACGAGAAATGACCAAATAATAAAAAAATTGATATCAATATTTAAGAATAAAGAAATGTTCAAGATTGCACGAATACTGATGCAATCTAATAATCAATCGACCAAACACCACACAACTCCAAAGATGCAATCAAATTCAATTACTAAACCCAACACAACTTCAGCAATTCAATGAAATGGAAATCTAATGGTTGTCTACATTTCAATGTAAACAAGGGAATTCAATTTAGCATTCAAACAATATTGAAAAACAGGATAGCCAACTGATATTCGTAAACGAAATGGCAAGACAGGATTGATCCTAAGAGGTTGAATACCTCTGAACAGATCAAGCAACTAGCAGCTCTAGCTAGTTCAGCAGTTCGAAAAAGACGAAAATGGAAACTAAAACAGCGACGAAAACAATGCATAGCTCCTCCTTATCACCTCAGTTATTATGCTCATACTTTCCCTTACAATTTTACTAAAGTAACCCTCCACGAAATGAGCCAAAACTCACTTAATCGCCTTTCCCGACAAAACAACAATTCAAATGGCAGTTAACCTCCACAGCTTCAGCACTTAATTTTCCAGATTGCATCAATGCTTTCCAGGTTGCATCATTGCCTCCCCGATCAAAGCTTCCTTGACCACAAGGAAGTGAGGGTATTTTTTCTGCACAACCCACAGGTCCTCCTAGGTTGCTTCCTCAGTGAGCCATTAGCCCATTGAATTAACAATTGAGTTATCACCCTTCCTTGTCAGGAACAATACGACGGTCAAGGACAGCCATTGGCTCCACCATAACATTGCCCTCTATGTTCATAGTGGATGGCAATGGTATGCATTGAACTGGTGCTTCTCCTGGATGTTCCCTAAGCTGTGACACGTGAAAAGTATGGTGTATTTTGGCAATTTAAGGTAAGTCTAAATGGTACGCCACGCGCCCACCCGAGCCACCGCGCCACCCGTTCAACCACACGGAAGGGGCCAAAAAAATTGGGAGAAAGTTTGTGGAACCCATGCAGTCGAATGCTTACTTGTTTATACGATTGTAGACGAACATACGCCCACAATACGACTTCTAATTCCCTTTCCCAGCATTTGTTGTTAGCCCACCCGCTTCCTGTTTTGAGTTTGAGTAAGATTGAATTTAAGGATGGACATAACTCTTTCCCTTGCTACCAGAGACCAGTCCACTTCTTCTATCATTGGTGAATCCACAATGTAGGGGCAATGAAGAGTTGGCTCCTGTCCATAGACTACCTCATTCGGAGTCATCTTAATAGCGCTTTGAAAAGTAGTATTGTACCATCATTCCGCTAGAGGTAGCCAAGTAGTCCAGCTTCGTGGTCGTGCAAAGAACATACAACGTAAATAGATCTCCACACAGCGGTTTACAACTTCCGTCCGTCCATCCGTTTGTGGATGATATGTTGTCGACATATTCAGCTGAACTTGTAGAATCCTGAAAAGCTCCTACCAGAATTGGCTTATAAAAATCAAGTCCATATAGCTAATGATAGAATTTGGTAAGCCACACAAACGAAACACTGAATCCATGAAGATGTGTGCTACACCTTCTGTTATGTAAGGACGATTAATGGCTACAAAATGCGCATGTTTGCTCAAGCGGTCGACCACCACCAGAATTGTGGATTTGTTGTTACTTTTTTGAAGTCCCTCGACAATGACCATTGAAATTTCTTGCCAAATCCGGTTTGGAATAGGCAGAGGTTGCAACAAACGCATGGGCCTTTGATTATCCGACTTACATTTTTGGCAAACCATACAATTTTGTATGTACTTGTAAACTCCAGGCTTCATATTCTTCCAAAAGAACATCTTCAAATGATGATAGGTAGCTGTGACACCCGAATGTTCCCCCAAGGCTCCATCATGATATAGTTGTAGCAATTTTTTTTGATGGATCCCGCATTCCCCGCAACCTAGGAAGCACCGGTACGAGTACGGGTACCGGGTACGATACGTATCCGGTACGTCGGTACGACAAAATTTAAAAACAAGGATACGGGTACGGGGGAATGCGTTGTATTAAATATAATAAATATATATGTACATATTAAAAATACAATTATAAATTCTCAAAACAATAAAACATGAAACATAAATAATCAATTAAAGTACAAGTCCATAACTAATGCAATATAACATGAAGTTCTTAGACATGAAATATTCATAATCAATTCAAATTTAACGATGTTCATCACTCATTTTCTTCATCTTCCTCCGTATTGTTGGAAATCAAGGCGTCTTCAATTTCTGGCTCATCTAAAGACAAGTTGGCAATTGTAAGCATGCCAACTCCATCAAAAGGATTTGCCCATGCATCTCCTCTTATATCCCACATTTTGCTCCTTCCTTGATTGTAGATTTCGTTTCTCCTCGATAATAGGCGTAGATTACTATGCACATACACCAAATCATCAGCTCGTTGTGGTAGAATTTTGTTTCTTCTCAATGAGTGTATGAATGAGTATGTGCTCCAATTTCTCTCACAGCAGGACGATTAAGAAGGTTGACCTAAAAGCTTCAAAGCAATTTTTTGTAATTTAGGTGATGAAGTTCCATAGTAACTCCACCAATCTTTGGGCAATAATGAAGCTCTGCTCTCCAAACTATCTGGCTCACTAAAAGCTTGACCAAGACCCGTGAACCTAGATAACTCATTGATTACTATATTCCTCTCCATCACGTCAGGAAAGTATCTTCTTAAACATTTATTCCTCTCCAAAGAAATCTCCTTATCCATATTTGAAGCAACTCTATTTGGCCCTCCATCAAGCCATTCTCGACTATAATACCTACAAATAAAAGCATATAGTAAATAGATAAATCATTGTAAATGTTAAATATCAAATAAGCAAAAAAATACCTTGGATTAAGAGAATGAGCCATGCAATGTAGTGGTGTGCAACATTTGGTCCATCGATCAACGAGGACATCATAAATTGCCACATAAAGAGGGCAATGAGCATCCAACCCGGTTAACTTTTCGTGTCTATATTTTCAATCTTCACATTTTCTATCATTGAAGCCCACATGTCATATACCAAATGAAGGTTAGGTTTGTCGGTATCACAAACCCTAAGCATACATCATATATGAGTCTTGTTATATCAAGGATCTTGTCCACGTCATCCCACCATTTGTCATTATAGATGATGTTTTTAATCTCTAAAGCTTTCTCAACATCATCTGCACTATACATAGTCCATTCGGGACATCCAACCATATTAAGCAAGCACATCTTTACAAGTTTAAACCTCTTCAGCATCATTATAGTGGAAGCAAATCGTGTTTCAACAACTGCAAGTAACATCAATGAAACAAAAGAGTTATACATGTCCAACCGATGATTCATTATGAAAGTCATGATTGATTGAGCTTCATTAGCCACGTGGGTTATCCATCCGCATTGTTCTCTAACTGTCGTACAACAATCAGTATTATTGGTTGCGCACATATTTTTTAATGCTATATTTAAGGTGTGCACAACACAAGGTGTCCAAAAAATATGTGGGAATCGTGCCTCCACAATTGCTCATGCTGCCTTACACACTGGCGCATTATCAGTGATAACCTGTATAACATTTTTGGCTCCAACTTCATTAATAGCTTCAATCATCAATTTGCAATATAATGTATATCCTTGTACTCTCCTGATGCATCAACTGACTTTAAAAAAATAGGACCATCCTCAGATGCCGCCATAAAATTAATCAAAAGTCTCCTTTGAGCATCTGTCCAACCATCACTAACTAAGTCGATCCCCTTTTGGGGCCAAGTATCTTTAATTGGCTGAAGAAGAAGAAGTGCTTACAGCAGCAGAGGATGCGGCAGCATCAGCGCTTGGCAGAGGATGCACCAGCAGCAGCGCTTGGCAGCGGCAGTGGAAGCAGCAGCAGGAGAAGCGGCAGCGGCAGTGGAAGCAGCAGCAGCAGGAGAAGCGGCAGCGGCAGGGGAAGCGTAAGAGGCAGAGGATGCGTAAGAGCAGCGGGGAGCGTAAGCGTGTAAGAGCAGTGGGGAACAGGGAGCGTGTAAGAGCAGCGGGGAGCAGGGAGCGGCAAAACCCTAAAACAACGATATTATGTGTATTGCGGCGTACCAAACGCGTACCCGTGCAGGAAACGTACCCGGTACGGGTACGAGCCTGTTTTCGGCATATCGGTGCTTCGTAGCCCGCAATTATTTTCTCTTTCTTTTTAAGCAATCCATGAATCCACTGATACTTGGCTTGTATAGGGTATTTCTTTATTTTTCCCTGATAAGATTCTGAATTTGCTTATCCTGGCTCAGAGACTTTTACTTGCTTCAAGATATCAGACGTAAATACTACATTTTTCCTTCACCTCCAACATATTCACTTCTGCCTTCCGAAACAATGCGTCTGCACACATTTTCTTTCCTTTTCCGATACTGAATGGTGTATTGTAACCCATTAACTTTGCCAGAATTTTTGTTGATTAGGGATTGCTAACTTTGCTCAAACAAGAACTTCAAGTCTGATGATCCGTTTTGATGATGAAATATCCTCCCATCAAGTAATGACGCCATTTTTGGACTGCCATGACGATAGCGAGTAGCTCCTACTTATAAGTTGAAATTTGCGCATTCTTCTTTCCCAAAGCCTTGCTAAAGAAAGCCAATGGATGACCTTCCTACATCAGGACAACTCCAACTCCCACAGCCGCTGCATCTGTCTCAATGATAAATGTCATGTGAAAATCATGGAGATGTAACACCGGGGTCGTGAGAAAGCTTCCTTTAATTTTAAGAAAGCTTCTTATGTCGCCTCATTGGCTCATTCCATTGCCAATTCTTCATCTTCAGCAGATCAATGAGAGCTCGGATAGTAATCCATACCCCTTGATAAATCTGTGGTAGTACCTTGTTAAACCGAAAAAATCTCTCAGTTGCTTTAAGTTTTTAGGAGATGGTCAATCCAACATATTCTGCACCTTAAGAGGGTCAGTGACTACTCTTTTATGAGAAATAATATGCCCCAGATAATGCACCTCTTTCAAGCCAAAGGTGCACTTCTTTTGCTTGAGAAAAAATTGTTATGTGCTCAACAATTCAAAGGTGATTCACAAATGGTTTAGATGATCCTGCCAGGACTTACTGAACCTGAGAACATCATAAAAAAAACTAGGATGAATTGCCGCAGATGCTCTTGGAACACCTTATTCATCAGCCCTTGGAATGTAGAGGGGGTGTTAGCAAGTCCAAATGGCATTACAAGGAACTCACAATGGCCCTGAGGAGTTATAAACGTTGTCTTGTATATGTCTGCTTCAATCATCCTCACCCGGTGGTAGTCGACTCTAAGATCCAGTTTCGAGAAGAACATAGCACCATGTAACTCCTCAATCAACTCTTCAATAATAGGATTGGAAATTTATCCTTGATGGTATGAGTATTGGGCTGCCGGTAGTCGACCACAGCCTCCAAGTGCCATCATGCTTCTTTACCAACACCACTGGAGAGGCGTAAGGACTACGAATGTGTTGAATAACTCCAGACCCCAACATTTCCATGACCAATCGCTCAATTTCGGATTTCTGTAGGGGAGAATAACAATAAGGCCTTAGTTAATTGAGATCTTGTCATCCTTTAAATTGATGTAGTGTTCATGCCACGGATTGGTGGCAGCTCTTTGGGTTCGTGGAAAGACTCCCGAAATTCATTGAGTAATTTTTGCATTTGTTTTTCCTCCTCCACAGACATATGATTATCTGATAATTGACATGATCCCCCAGCTGCAAGTTGCCTACTCCTTCCCGGCTTTGGCTCTTTTGTATGTCACAAACCGCCATCATGTTGATTTGCCCACTTTTTAAAATCAGTTTTTACATTCTCTTTGTTTTCATCATGTGCCGACCAAGTTCTTAGACCCCCTTAGTAAAATCTTCTTCCCTTGACTATAAAACTCCATCTTCAAATTATTGAAATCCCATTGCACCACTCCCAGGGTGACTAACGATTGTACCCCAATCACCACTTCACACCCTTCAAAGGGTAGAACCAGCATGTCTGAAGTAAACATTACCCCTTGCATTCTCCAACGAAACCCCTCTACTTTGTGAGGACTAGAAATACTCTTTCCATTGGCCATGGCCACATTGAAGGTAGGTATTGGAACCAACTTACATTGCAATCGATCAGCCGTCGCGACGTCCAAAATTATGTGTGCTTCCTGAATCAATGAATATGCTGATAGGATGTCCTTGGTTTAATGTCGTCACTCTCATGGTATGGAAATGAGAGATTCATATCAAGGCATGTACAGATACTTGCGACACATCTTGCTCCAAATTCTGGTCATCTATCACAACCTGTTCATCTTCATTCTCCAAATCGACCAGCCCTTCTTCATCACTCAGTGAGCAATTCTAAGTTATAGGATTGACGTCTCTTCAGACATTTATGCCCGGGTATACCTGTCATTGCACCAAAAGCACAATCTCTTACTCCTCTTTTCATCCATTTCAGTGGATGTTCATCTCCGACCTGTTCTATGTTGATTGGTATACTACTACTAGCTTGCGCAGTTGAACTGGAAGCGAGTGGTCTAGTGGGTATTTGAAACTTCTTTATTTTATGGACCACCTTAGGTGCCTTGATCTGCCCCTTCCTTTGGCCGATAGCCAATTTATGCTCTTGAATTCTTGCTGACTGAAAAAACATCTTGAGGGATTTGGGTTGAAACATCCACACAACGAATTCAATTTCTTCCTTCAATCCAATAAAATAAAAGCTAATGGCACTTCCGGAATATGCACGCGATGAAGAAGAATGTCGAAGTCATCCAGGTAGAATTGAATTGTGGATTTTGTTTAAGATTCTTCAATTCGCTCATCGGGTCATCGAATAGAATAGAGTCAAACTGATTTTGGAGGGCTTGTAGATATTCCTCCCAACTCGGCCATTGTGAGTGAGTCGGGATTTCATATACGCTTGATGCCAGAACAGAGCCTTTCCCTCCATGTTGACCGATGCGGTCTTCACCTTCAGCTCAGCCGGTGTGTCATCAATGTCGAAGAATTGTGGGAATTCGATACTTGAAAATCTCGTAGAACGTTTGGGAATGCATCTCTCCCGTCATCCGGTGAGTGCACACCAATATTGTTCATGGATCTCTCATATCTGAGACTAACAAACATATTTCTCACCTCTTCGAGTGTTCGAATGTGTTGATCTGTCAATGTTTGAATCGTCCTCGCCATGGAGTTTTGATTTTGCTTATAAGTCAATTTCACTTTGTACATCCTTCGATCTCGTCCCCTCCGACACCGACATGATCGTGGCCGGGATGTTGCTCTGATACCAAGGATGCAATCTAATAAACAATCGACCAAACAACACACAACTCCAAAGATGCAATCACAATTCAATTGCTAAACCCAACACAACTTCAGCAATTCAATGAGATCAAAATCTAATGGTCGATTGCAATTCTTGAAAGATGCATTAAGAATATCAGTTGGCTATCCTGTTTTCCAAAGATGCATTAAGATAAGAAGGCTCGTGTCAAAGTTATTAAAGTTATACTAACGTAATTAAAGATATTATGTAGGAGCATTATCTTTAAATTAGAAGTGATTGTAAAATGATTAAGTAGTTTTTTCAGTCACACTAGTTGAAGAATGACCTGTTTTCAATTTTATGCGAACTTGTACATAAATATGTGTTAATATTTTAAACTCGGAATTTTTTTGACATAATCATCTTTTTTGGCTTGTCTAAATGACCCAATGAATTTGTGTTAGTTTCTTGTTTATAAATTTTGGATGCGTGTTTTGGTCTTTGGGGGTAATATTATTTTATTGTTATGTTTGATGAAGTAGACTTTTATTATAAATATGTGGCATAAGCCTTGAGTTTTCATTGTTTCTCTTCTCAGTTTTCTTTTTAAGTTTTTCTTATTTCTCTCCTGTTATGGTGACTGTTATAGAGGGAAGAACAACAACGATCCTTAGGTAGGTGACTTCTAAACCTAAAGCTCTAGAGAATATTTTATGCATGTATGTTTGGTTTGATTTTCAGTATGTGTGTTTGTAATCTTTTGCTAAGTATTTGCATTTAGATTAGGATTGATGTGGATTTTGTGAGAAAATATTTCAAATAAAGAAATTTATGAAACAAATTTATCATGCTGTAGAGATAATGTTGTATTCTTTACACCTGTCATGTATGTGAAGAGAAAATAATAACCTGATAGTATTACTAGAGATTTATAACAAGTATTTGTTGGACATGTGTGTCACATCCCTTTGTTGAGAATAACAAATCTCATATTGTATTTGATATTGCTTGTAGTGTGTTTATAGTGTGCAAGAACTATAGGTGCAATACTCCACAGGTAGAAGGCAGCATGGAATCAAACTTTCTGAATGGAGCACTACCGCCAGCGCTAGAGGTTAACGCAGGAGCTAGCGCTACCGCCAGCGCTAGCGCTAACGCCAGGCGCTAGCTCAAGATCATCTCAGCGTTTTGTCTCAGCGGTTTCGTCTCAGCGGTTCCTTTAACGCTAAGCCATAACGCCAACGCTAGCGATACCGCAGGCGCTATCTCGAGTTCGTGCACAGCGCCACGCAGCCGACGGTTCCGCAACCCTCAACACGACCGCTACCGAGGCGCTATCAGCTACCGCAGGCGCTAGCTCAAGATTTATAAAACGATGTGTTCTCTCTCTCGTTTTGTGTTAGAACTTCCAGAGACATTACTTGTGCTCAACTCTCGTGCTGCTACTCCGCCAAAACATCATCTCCCACTCAAGCCAAAGAAGAAAATCTGGAGAAGGAAGCCATCACGCTGCATCCGAAGAACGATCGCTTCGACCTCGCTCGTGCTTCAGCGATCCTTCATCCTCATCTCCAGAAATCTCAAGAGGGGAGTTTGCTTGTTATTTACTTCACTTCTTTATTTGTATCTTGTAGTGAAATCGCCTTGTTTTTGGCGACTAGGTCCTTGCGCGGCTTAGGGGGAATTCGCCGCGTGAGTTGGCGACTAGGTCTAGGGGATTAGATCTAGGGGGTGCTCGAGGGCATATCCGAGTTTGGGTTGGCTAGAGCGGCTTGAGGCTTTACCGGGGAAGGATAGCTAAAGCCAACCGGTTTGTGGAGATACAAGTCGGTATAGAAAAGGAAAAGAAATTCACTTTTGTACGCCTCCGATTTCTAGCGATATTGAAATCAAATTTTGTAAACACCCCTTTTTATATAATGCAATCATGATTATATTTGTGTTTATTTGATTTCTCTCAATTGGCGTAAAATTCATTATTGCAAATTGTTATTACTAAATTGTCATCTTATTTCCTATTATCAAAAACACTTAGTAATTATCTTAAAAATTATAAAAGAATTTTATTCCCTTATTCACCCCACCTCTAAGGGCGTCGTAAGATCCAACAAGTGGTATCAGAGCACAGGTTATTACAAACGGTTTAAAAAACAGGAATAATGACGTCTTATGATCTCGCTTTTTCCGAGGGTCAGGGAATTAGTAGACCTCCACTATTTACTGGGTCAGATTATAATTATTGGAAAAATAGGATGCGTTGTTTTCTAATGACCCTAGATATTGAGGTTTGGAACATGGTAGAAGAAGAATACACTCCTCCTACATTTGTAGTTTGTGAGGTTATGTTAGAAAAACTCAAAGATAAATGGGATGATCGGGATAAACTCAAATGTAAAATAACGCAAAAGCCATGAATGCTCTTTTTGTGCGTTAGATAGAAAGAATTTAATAGAATTTCTGCTTGTACTACTGCTTATGAAATTTGGAATCATTTGGAAGTTACTCTGAAGGTACATCGCAGGTTTAAAGATTCAAGCTTTTTCAACTGGAGTCGGAATATGAAAATTCCGAATGGATGAAAGCGAAGATGTTGATGGTATGTACACGCGCTTCACCAAGATCGTCAATGCCTCAAAAGCTCTTGGAAAGACTTTCTCAAATGGCGACTTGGTCCGTAAGATCCTCTCGTTCTCTTCCTCCAAAATTCAACCCGAAGGTGACGGCTATTTCAGAGTCGCACAACTTAAGGACGCTCCAAGTTGAGAGCCTCATTGGGAATCTCAAAACCCATGAGGTAGAACTCAAAATCCAACATGATGAATACAACAAGGAGCCAAAGAAGAAGGCGTTGGCACTAAAATCAAAGAAGAGTGCCAAGAGGATGAGGATGAAGATGAAGAAAGTCTTTTGTGAAGAACTTCCGAAAGTTCATGCGAATTCAGAAAGGCGAAACACTTTCCGGAAATTTGTCCAAAAAGGTGAAAGATGGAAAGGGTCATCTTCAAAGAAGGAAAAAGAAGCGACAATGAAGAAGAGAGACCTCCACCGGAATGCTATCATTGTAAGAAGACGGGGCACATAAGGAGCCAATGCCCAAAAATTCTTGAAGGAGAAAAAAGAGAAACAACACAAAGGGAAAGAAAAGAGGAAGGTGCTAAAGGCAAAGACATGGGATGACTCCTCTTCCTCCTCCTCCGAAGAATCAAGCGGGTCTTCATCAAGTGAAGATGAGGAAGCAAACATGTGCCTCATGGGACATGGAAACGACGGCGACGACACCAGTGTTCCTAGTGACACTGAGGTAACTCCTCCCACTTATGATGAATTGTTTAATGAATTTCTTGAAACTTGCAAAGCTTTTGATAAAAATATGAAAGATAGTATTTTATTAAATCGCGAAAATGAATCTCTTATTAAAGAAAATCAAAAGCTTTCCAAAAAGGTAATTGGTTTAGAAAAGAGAAAGGTTTCTTGCCAAGAATGTGATCACTCCACTAAATTGGCAAAAGATATAGAAGAGTCACTTTCTAAAGCCCTCTCTCATGTCAAAACTCTTACAAAAGAGAAGGGGGAATTAGAAAGGAAATTAGAAGCCTCTCTTTTGCAAATCAAAATAATAAAAAAGGTTTTGAAAATAGGTGTGTCATGCTTGTGAAAGAAATTCTTTACTTAAAGCACAAGTTCATGATCTCACCATGGCCATTAAAAAAATTTAAATAGGCCAAAAAATCACTGGACATGATTTTAGGGAACCAGTGTCATGGTTCTGGAAAGTTTGGGCTCGGATATCGAGTGAGGGCTACCGCCCGGCGCTAGCCACTAACGCCGGCGCTAGCACCTCATACCAAGAACCTGAAATTTCTTTTTCAATGCTTTCCTTCTGTAAATCAATTTTATTCCAGCAAGAAAATTTTCCAGAAAAGGGTCTCAACCCCCTTTATTTCGTGTGCAAACTGTTATAGGTTGGGTCACACAACTAGTTCTTGCAGGAAAATAAAACAAAATACTTTAAAGCAAATCTGGGTATCTAAGGCTTCCCACTTATTCTATGGGAGGTTCTACTTGGGTATCCGGATCTTTACTCTCATCTTCTTTCTAGATGTGCAGGCAGGCTAAGGACAATGAAGACGTGTGGTACTTGGATTCAGGATGCTCCAAGCACATGACGGGCAATAAAGCTAAGTTCCTTAACCTAGAAAAGAAGAAGGGAGGAATCGGTGACGTTTGGTGACAACGGAAAAGAAAGGTCATGGGA